>JAZGUH010000965.1:0-675263 GCA_037893225.1 Hippasteria phrygiana | reverse complement strand
TAATAGAAATGTTGCCATCTTTTTTCTGTCAACATTTTGTGATGTATTTCAGCCTTTGGATGCGACATGCGAATCATACTACTACAGCAGGTGTACTGTGACGTTTAATGATGCTAGAATAGGGTAGTCTGAGAAGTCAAAAATATATGTGGAATGCGTATGCGTACAGGGGGAGGGGGGTTGGAGCCACTGCGTATGCCATGCGTCAAAAAAGTCGGGGGTCAAAAATTTCGGCATTTCGTGCGTACGTACTTTATGGACGGCCCCTTAGTGGTAGTAGCAGCAGCAGCAGCAATTTTAAAGAGGTTTCGCAAGCGCACGGTTAGTGCGTACGCCCACGATTATAGGCCTAGCTCTAAACGGTACGCGACGAAAATTTGTGAAAAATATTCGTTGGTTTTATCCCTTTCTTTTAGTTTATATGTTGCGCTACCGAAACCTCTCTCAACGTTGTTACTAACTGAGTACACAAAAATAATTTTATATAAGTACATGTGTATAAAACAAGAAATGAATCTAGTCAATTTGAATCAGCAAAATAATTAATTCAACAACAAACTGTAAACAAATTCACGTATTTAATTCACGGTGAATAACCGTAAATGGACTGCGCGCTGCAATTTACGGGAATAAAATACCTACTGTTTCTATTAATTTATTCTATTTTACCGCTGAAAGCTTTGCACAACTGATTTTTGACACACTTTTATACCCCGCATCTTGGCCTCCATTCTTCATATTACGTTCTACATCACCTCAACTGTATACAAACAACTTTGCCTGTATTAAAATCACGTGTTACAGAAATGTATTACAGGTCCTATTGTTAGAGCGTTAGTTCGTCTCTATAATGCATACCGCACAATACTGCGTGGATTGATAAAAAATAGGGTTATTATGGACAATATTCATTATACCTCGCTTAAATTATCACCTTTGTCACCATGTTGTCAAACCACGAAAGACTTTTGGAAAAGGCTGTCGATAGAAGGCAGCAGACATACCGGTCCCCAGATGAAAATGTGTGTCCGGCATGACCGGCGGTCAACCGTGCATAAAGATTGACAAGCAACGTAGAAAAGGTCAAAATGTCTGCAAGATGAAGGTATTTAGTATTTATATGTGGGAACTTTTCATGTATCATTTTCTTGTAATATTTCGGAAACAGTATTTGGAAACTGAATCACAGGTATGATTAGATGTATTTTTATTGGGGGGGGGGGGGGGGGGGGGGGGGGGTGGTTGCGTTGCATAATTTTTTCATTTGGGCAATGATTTTATTCTATTTTCTGGGCAGTTCCATACGGTAACCTATGGCACATTGAGTCTAAGCTTCATCCCTCTGCTGCAATTTGTTTATTGTACGGAATTTAAGGTGTTTGTTTCCAGAGATCTTTGGAAGCACAGTGACTAAACTACAAAAAAGAGGCCAGCAAACTGCAAAGTAAACTTTCTATTGGTTTGGCATTAAAGTTTATCAGTAAACTCACAAAAAGGACATGGCAAACATTTGATTACCTTGAATTTGAAAGAGTCCAAACGCACTGAAACTGTTTCAATGCCTTATACATCTGGAAAGAAAGGAAGGAAGAAAGGAAGTGCCTCAGTCGATCCACTGCATGATCCGAATCAATGTGGGCCACTCCAATGCCAGGAACAGCCATCTTAACAAAATTGGGCGGCCATCTTGAAATATTGTCTTAGTATGCCTAATAATGATGAATTCTCTAGCGGTGTAACTTGCAATATATTATGTCCCTGTCAATGAACTGCATGTGGTTTGGTTGTACATGAGTCTTCTGACAAACTGGCTCGCCGTTCACATCAACCTGCATTACAAGGTCAAGATCTTGAATGAAAGCCTCATTCTTGGCTGAAGCCTCTCCCCTGATTACATCCTCCTTCTCTTTCTCTTCCTTCAGTCTTATCTTCTCATTTCATTCCTCCATGCATTTTTCTCCTGGAAAGTGCTGCTGGAGGTGCAGTACTACACTGGCTTGAGATTGCTGTTTTCATCTCCAGTTTGAACTCCGCATTTTCTGTAAAGTGTACAACGGATGTTCACGTGCATCCTGACATGTGACCGACACGTGTGCACGTACCGAAACATCTGTTATACCCTTCAGGAAACAGTAAATGGCATACGTACGGGAAACCGCGTGATGCATTATGCGTGCGCATGTTGGAATGCTATTTTCTGTGGCATATCTAGTATTTTGGTGGCCGTTTTAAGGGTGAAATGTTTAAAAGGTTAAAACAGTAAACAATTTAAGCAGTACATATATGGAGCGTCAAAAGTGGACAACCGTATTTTCCCATTTTCTGCTAGTAGAATTTTAGGTTTTTAGAAATGGCAACACCGGTTTAAAAAAGAAAAACTCAATTTTCTGCTAGCAGAAATTTGGATTTTACTTTGACGACTATCTCGGCGCCTCAAAAGTGGACAACTAAAAATCTTAAATTCTTACTGACAAAATGATGCTCCAAAACTGGACAACCCCGTTTAAGTTCCCATTTCCTGCTAGCAGAGATTAAGATTTTATAAGTTTATAGCAACACCCGTTTTTAAAAAATAATGTAAATTTTCTGCTAGCAGAAATGTGTTTTACTTTGCGACTTTTCTTGACGCCTCAAAAGTGGACAACTAAAAATCCGTAATTTATGTTAGTAAATATTAGGGTTGAACTTATTGTAGAAACCAAAATCTCTTATTTTATGCTAGCAGAAATTTGGTTGTTAACCAAAAGTGAACGAAATAACAAGTTCGGTTGCTGCTGACCTAGTCCCTTTTGTCAATTTGTGATTTAAATGTAGTGTACACGATTGGTAATCCTCCAATTTGTTTTTACTGAATTATTATATACGAAATACCTTACTAGACTGTAAGTTAATAGTAGTCTCAATCATCCTGTGAAATGATGACACCAGGCGTGCTGTCGTTGTCAAGAAAAGTGGACATTTATATCGTTTTCCAACGATTGCCGGCCGGCAATCGTTGGAAAACTGCCCTCTATAACATATGTATAGGCTTAAGTCAAGGCGCGCGTGGCTATACCCAGACGAGTGGTGCGCTCCGGCACGCTGGGATCATAGATAGAGAATTAAATCCGGGGCGCGTCACGCGTCCAGGTAGCCAAGCGCGCCTTGACTAAAGGCTGTCATCCGCCCGAAAATTGAGTTTTTCAAAAACCGGTGTAGCCATTTCTAAAAAACCAAAATTCTACTAGCAGAAAATGGGAAAATACGGTTGTCCACTTTGACGCTCCATATACATAGCACAAAATTAATTGTTTTGTGTTAAAAATTAAGAATACAATTTGACATTCCGTAACTTTTTAATTCAAGCCTTTAAAGTCCTACTTTTTCGAGCAAGTTCTTGTCTAGCCTTGGTCAAGGCGTTCGACGCTAGCGGCCGTGATGATAAGCGAGCCTCGACTCGGACGGCCCGGCGATTAGTTCTCGACTCATGCTCATTGCCAAAAAAATCGCGAACAGCGACCTCACGCGGCAACGTGAATAATATGCAAATCGGTCTGTGCTCGTCTAACGCATTGGATCATCCGTGTGCGAAAGATCTGGGGTGGTGCTCATTATGCTAATACGCCAAGTTGACCTCCGAGAGTTATTTGTTGATTGGTTGATTGTTGCTTAGAAACTGAATAATGATTATAAAGTATCTGACTTGTCCAACATCAGTCTGTTGTACTGTAAAACGTAAACATGAATCGTCAGGCTGCTTTTACAGGAATCTGTCCGGACTTTTTGCACATGAACATAGATCTTATCGCAAATAATAGCCTTGGCATCTAAATCTCATAAAATCAGTTTCTTTAAACTATAATATATTTGGGAAATGGAGACCGATTACGACACAATACATCCATAATTTAATAATCGATTGGATCTGTGGTATCCCCCCCCCCCCCCCCCATAATAAGTTTGGTTTATTGACCTTCCCACCTCCTCAAAGATTGTTTTCCCATTCAGAGAAAACAAAACCGCAGGGCTTTAACACCTTGCCACCGGTTGACACAAATACGTGCACAAACACTGCACATTGAAAACTGCCACCAGGCCGATTGACTTCTATTTGTGCCAATTTCTGAATTTTCAATCCAATATTGGCGTATTGTGTACGTTATGCTTGGCTGCACAAGCCTCTTGTCTCCGTTTTGCTTGGCTGCAAAAGCCGGCATGGTGTCCCGGCGCTACCCCTATGAAATCCGGGGTCAAGGGGTTTTAAAAACATGAACTAGGTGTATCACCATCCCCTTACTACCTTTGTGAATGTTTTGACATGTAATGAAGTGATGACAGATGGTTTCAATCAGCCTGTACAGTCGAGGCAATGCACTATAACACACACGTGTATCAGAGTTTACAGACCCTGGTTTCTATTTACCGGCCAAGGAAAATTTCCTTTAAATATATAAATCAATGTACATGCAACTAAAACAGTAAACACCTACAGGTGATCCAAAAAATTCCAAAATAAAAAATAAATTAACATGCTGCGATTATTAATCAAGTAATGAGAAGCTGAAATTAACTTTCTATAACATTATGCCATAGGATTAAATCTTGAAGCATTATGCATAATAACGTGTAGCATATTGGCAACAAGACATTTTACAGAATAAAATGAATTTAGGTGGTATATATCCTCAGTTGGATAGCCTTAGTTGGGCAAAAATAAATGGAAATTTTTACCCTAGTTAGTCACTAAAGTGCTACATAAACTTTTCCCATAGAATAAAATTGTGAACTTTCAGAAAACATACCCAGGAATATACATGTACATTGTATGCATGTGAGCAAATTCATTTACTCAAAACTAGGCCAGCTGTCTATACTGGGATGAGTGATAAACAAGTCCAATACTAATTAATTTAAGATATACGATAAAATGAACATATTTACGATATAATTTACATGCTTTTGGGTGTTGCACCCCGAAAAATAGATGTTCAAATTGAAATGATAATTTTCTAAAATGGAATTAGTAATGATCTTTTTAATAAAACACTGTTTGCAGCCTCTTCTAGCTTGCCTTCTCTCTTGGAAAACAGTGTGTAGCTCCTTGACATACGGCACCCATCCTAAAGTCCAATATTGCACACACAAAAACACAGAGTTGAAATCCACATTCTTGAAGGCATGGATGACACAGGCCTTCACTTCATCATCTGTTTGGGCATGGAACTTTCCAAAAGGTGTCAGAGGCAGACACGGGCTATATTTTTGTGAAAATTTATTTGGTGTTTAGCAGTGTTGTAGTCGAGTACTTTTTTCCGAGTACCGAGTACTGCCGAGTACTTAGATTGCCGAGTACCATTCAAGTCCGAGTACTTTGCCAACCGAGTACAAGTACAGGTCTCCGAGTCCAAGTACTTGTATTTCCGAGTACGAGTACGAGTACGAGTCCGAGTACTTGTATTTCCGAGTACGAGTCCGAGTACATTGTGCTTTAAGTAAGAATGGGACGTTTACACGTTAAAACGAGACAAACAAATGCAAATCCGTTTAGAAATTTTCCCAAACGTTTAAACGGAACTCAAATTTCAAAAATGGGACCTTGTATTTACGCAATCTACCTTCAAGTTTTATTTACAAAGAATCTATAGGATCTTTAAAAACGTGGACGTTAAATATATTTTCAAAACCTGTGTTTGTCATTATTTTAGTCAGTAATATGCAAGTTTCCAACACAAAAATACTCTCCTTCATCGAAAAAATGCCACTTCCCGAAGTGACAGCACTGACTGCGCGACGGTCAACGTTAAACCGCCATCTTGAATTGCCTCATTATGATTCATGATCATGAATGCATTAAGTTGGTATTTAAGCCAATAGGGGGAAAAGGTGTGCTGTGTTTCAGGCCGTGTTATGAATATTTAACAGGTCAATCGACATGACCATTCATATATATTGAAACTAGAATCCCCATGCCTTATTAGGGTGGGTAATTTGAATTTGAATACCTGTATCAGAAAGCGCCAATGCCACTCCAGGGGCGGATTTAGGTTTTAACCAAGGGGGGGTTTACCTGAGGTGATTGGCCTACACACCCCAGCGTGCCGAATTTTCGACACCCGACAATGGTGTTTTTTTTTTTTTATCAGCCCAAGGGGGGGGGGGGGGGTTTAAACCCCCAAACCCCCCCCCCCCCTAGATCCGCCACTGCACTCAAAAGTGAGATCAACGATCACCAAAAAGGGATGATCCAAGCCGGCATCGGCATGGGGAGGGGGAATTCCAACCGCGATATTGCCCGGAGGCTTGTGATTTTGGAGGGTACCGTTAGGTACAATTTGCGGAAATTGCAAGATAATAATTCTATGGAAAACGAGGCAAGATCTAAAGACCACCTCCTGCGGAGTTCGCGCCGAAACTTCGCACGAAGGGTGCACCACACAAAATAGGTAAAAAATTGCTGCGCCAAGCTGATTACCATCAATCGTAAACCCACAACTGTTTTTAATAATACATTTTGGGGGGTCATGCAATTGATAGATTGTGTAATTATGATCAGCTATCATAACCTGGGGGTTCTGTGCTTCAACTTTTGTGCAGACTTGATAAACTTTGGCTTTAAAATTGGTCCTATTTGGCTAGGCAAGTAGAGGGATGCTGTATGAAAAATGGCAGCTAGCCGGTTTGGGAAAAACACATTTTTAGGGGTGGTAATCTTTGGGGACAATTAGCAAAAATTCCAAACGGCTACCCTTCCAAAAATTGAAAAGAATTTGACAGATTAAGATTCAAACTATAATTTTCAGTAGTGCCCTAATATCGGAGAGACTCCTGTATAAGGATTTTTTCACTGTGAAGTTAGTGGATTTTACACTAAGGTCAATGGGAGTTTATTTAGTGTGGTGCACCCCGAAACCAGCGAATGACCATTTTGAGAACACCTCGGCGTTTCACATAATTATGATTGGCCCAATTACGGGTTCACGGCTAGATATTTGTCCGGTTCGCTCGTGGCCCCCCCGCCTTGCAAACATTAACAGGACGCTGGCAAGGGCTGATCTCTTTGAGCTGTCATTGGACAGATTTTGCATGACCTGTGACGTAGCATGCAGTGCACAAACTCGATTCCTACAGCTGTTTATCATGTAGCGCGCGCTAGCTGCATGCGAAGGTCATGATAAGTTGCCCATAATGCCATCCGTACTTCCTTCACAAGATTCTGTGAAGCGACATCAGCCCTTCCCATTCCCAGCGCCCTGTTTGCAGGGCGGGGGGGGGGGGGGGGGGGGGTGGGGGTACAAGCGAATTTGTCCGAATGGTGCGCAGAGGAAGTCGATTTCTTATTTAAAATAATCAGTGAGGCCGTAGTAAGTCAAGCCATACGGTTTTTTTGTATCGAGTATTGCTATTCGAGTACGAGTACCTTGATGATCGAGTACAATTTCGACACGTCGAGTTCAAGTACTTTGCTGCCAGAGTACGAGTACCGTCAGTTGGGGTACGAGTACTTTGACATTCGAGTACAAGAGTACGAGTACGAGTACTCTAAAAACGGTACTCGAGTAGTACTCGAGTACGAGTACCGAGTACGAGTACTACAACACTGGTGTTAAGACCCCTTTCCATCCAATCCTTAGTGTACTTCCATTCAAAAGCTTGGAAAATGTCTCTCTCCCGCACTTGAACAACAAACTTGATGTTATGTGGGGGCTTTGATAAGATGGCAACGTTGGCAAGTAACAGTGACTCCAAAGTGGCACAGGTGCTCGTGGTTGTGCAAGGCAGGCATACTCATCACAGAAGGCTTTAACTTTCCCTCAGCAAAACCCCTAAATTGACAAAGAAAAAATTAAACATAAAATCTAATGTCCTTCATCAACATGTATAATGCTAGACTGCAAAATATGCTAATATTTTTGTCATAACGCAAATATCACAAGTATTCACTCTGTGCTGTATTTCTATATACCTCCACTATAAAAGTGTATACAGGCAACTGATGTTCATACAAACAATGTTAATAAAAAATCTAGTTACAACAAAATAATATTAAGCCTTGAATGTGCCCATTATGCGTGTGACCGGCATTAATTTTGACTAGATCTGGCCATCCGGCAGAGTTGTTAGATTTCATTGTGGAAAGATTTTACTTTGAAACCCTTACCAAAATGGATCAGGAATAGCAAAATCTTAGAAAATAACAAACCCTCCTTGATAACAACTGTCTGAACATGTGAAACAAACTGTTATTTCAGGTATGTAAGCAAAATCTGTAAAAAATTAGGCGGCGGAAATCAACATGTAGGCTTAAACCACACAGAAAACACAAACTTTTAGCTTTCTTACCCTATTTCACGAAAATTGTCCAACAAAATTCTTAAATTTAAAGGTTGTGCCCACACAACTTATTGGCGATTACAATCACATCGCTCTGCCGGCCAATGGATTGGGCCAAGGCTTCTGGGCTGGCAAACACAACGTCGCGTCGTGACCCTGAAGAAAGTTTTCCAAGGCTATCCGCTGTTCGGGTTGAAAATTGTCAATAAATCCGCAGCAGAATATTCAGGCAACAAAAAACAAAGATTTGTCGAGAAGACAAACGATGTGGAAGGTTCGCCATTTTTTCAAGGATTAAATGCCACATTTGATGACGTCACGGCTTCTCGTTGGGGATTGGACATCCCGTACATTAGCCCCGCCTACATCATCTATTATTCGCATACAAGGTCGTCGCAAGAAAACAAAGAAAATAAAGAGAAAATAAAGAAAAACATAAGCCAAAGCGGACGGTTGAACCAAGGCTGTGATGAGACGGACCCAACTGATTTGCATATTGCGGCATATAGCCGCGTGAGGTCGCTGTTTGCGCTTCGTATACGTGTACGTACGTGTGTACGTACCCGGACCCGTACATGTGGCGTAAGTACAGTGCAAAGCGCGCGGGGCCACTGTGTGCAGCGGATGCAGACTTTCGAACAGCCTTGACCAAGGCTAGTTCTTGTCATGAAATGTTTAAACATATATGCTGATCTTTGTATTGGGCAATACAACTGTCGATCAGAAATGTGAGTAAAAATGCATATTCATTAGGAGATGACACATGCGCATTAAAACATCGCGAGTACGCCCAAGTAAATCGCGCTCTCTGTCTCTCTCTCTTTCACCTCGTTGTGGAAGTGGAAGTATTCAGATTTTCGAGCCAAAGAAACTCCCGTTATTTTATGTGGTTTTTACCCTGTGGTATTCCTGATTCGGAGGAGTAATATTCCTATGCACCACAAAGGAGTGTACTGGTTCAGGTAGGACAGTCTGAACAAGCTCTAAACAAGATTTTAACCACTTTTAAAGACTTTCGTGTAAAGTTTTGGGTCACATATCAGTGTCTATACTTTTCATACACAATAAATTATTGTTCATTTCCTTATACATGTACCAGGTTGTGCTGCTAGTATTATTCGTACAGTCAACGAAGCGATAGGGGCAGCGCGGAAGCAGTCATCAATCTGGGTGAGTGAAAATGGATTTGCCAGAAATTACTACATGTATTTAGGATTGTCATAGATGCACATTTTGCTGTATAGGGTGGAAAGGGCCAGGAACAGAAAATCTGACAAAATAACTTTCCATGACATGCCCTTTGTTGTTGATACTTTTATCAGGAAATGTTTGTGCAATAGGAGAGGAAAGTTTGTGTGGACAGTGTTAGATGTGTTTGGCACAGAGTACGGTTACTCAAAATGTTCACATATTTCTGCCTTTTTTTTCACAGATTTTGAAGACATAGGCCTAAATCTTGAAATATCAGGTTGTGCCACATGTTTAAACAGTTGTCATGTTTCTATTTTGCTGTTCTTGACAGATTTTGGTGGGGGTGTTGAAGTAAAATCGTGTCTGGGTTTATTAAGGTGTGAAATTGGAATAATTCTACTCTTTTTAAAGTTGTGCATAAGTTGAACCTGGATTTTTTTACTTTTAGACAATTCAGGGACTAAGGGAATATTAAGGAAGGTTAACTGCTTTGGAGTTCTATCAAAGAATATGATGAGGGAATAAATTTGGAGCAAGAGAATACAGCCTTGGAGTGGATCGACTGATATATTTCATTTGGGTACTGTTGGGACCTTTCTGGGTACACACCCACCCCAGTCTTCAGTACACGCGTTGACTACCCCAAGGGACGTACCACTAATAGTACTAGGCATCAGTGGCGTATCCAGCGGGGGGGGGGGGGGGGGGGGGGGGGGGGGCAGGGGGGAAACTTGCCCCCCTGGCGGAATTTGAGGCGTCATAAAAAACAAAAGGAAATAGTGTTTTTGAGACGGTTTTAAGACGATTCAGACGTTGTTTGCCCTCCCTGTCACAAAAAGCTGGATACGCTACTGCTAGGCATGCCTTTTCATTATGAATGGCGTATTTTTGCGAAGGTGGTGACCACCATATGTCTCTGCTGATGAAGAGTGGAAAGCTGTCAATCAAGTGGTTGTTACTTAACCTTATCAGAGTGATATATGTTTAGCACACGACATGCCTATGGCTGGACACGTAAGGTGCGACAACTTGTGATCGTATTTTGCAGCATTTTATTGGCCTAATCTTAGACAATCTGTATCGCTGATTACTGAAAAGGTTTGTAAGCCTAATCAGGACCCACCTGAAGCACCTTTAAGGCCAATACCTACTTTGAACGAACCATTCAGCCGTGTCAATATTGACTGCGTGGGACCATTACCCAAAGCTGAATCAGGGCATCACTACATCATAACTATTATGTTTACTTCCCCTAGATATGTTAAGGCTGTAATAAAAGTTGTCAGTCCTGTGCACCTCTTCCAACTTTCTCTTTTACAAACCCTGAAGTTCATGGCCCACAAAATGCTCTAACAGCGGATATTTTGAGAGCTCGCAAATCGTGATTTGGACGGCGCAGGCAATATTCGGCCCATTTTAACACCCTCGAGTCCTGAGTAGTATAGTAAAACACGACTGGGTAAGTGCGTGAGGTGTGAGCACTACACATCCCCATATCGATTACAGTCAACATCACTCAATGGTACACTAACTTAAATGATTGAGTGATGTTGACTTGTTTTGGGGATATACCTCAAGTTCAGGAATAAATGACCTGATCTGGCTGAGTGAACTATCATTTCAAAGAGAAGATCGTAGGCTATGACACTGATTAATTTTGTGATATCATCTAAATTCACATTCTATATACTTTGGGTTCAGTACCTGTATATTGTTGGTATTAGCAGCAGTATATATAGTAGTGGACAATATTAAAGAGGTTTCGCTAGCGCACGGTTAATGCGTACGCCAGTGCTGGAGGACTCGAGTCCGGACTCGGACTCGAGTCCGGACTCGAGTCCCGATTTTTTCGGACTCGGACTCGGACTCGGACTCGGACTCGGACAGTCAGGACTTGGACAGTCAGGACTCGGACTCGGACTCGGACTCAGACAATATAAGGACTCGACCAGCTCGAGGACTCGGCCCAAAAAAGCCGATTTTTACCTTAAATTTCACCGCAATTTTGTAACGAAGTCGGAGTGTTTAGTTCGCAAATCCCGTCAGTAGCCTGCACACACGTACACATGTACTTAATTCGGTAGTACAGTACGCCCCAACTTCGTCCCCATAGTGTTCGAGCAATACGCTTCCAGGACGAGGATGAAAGTAGACCCTTGGGACGAGGTTGAGTACACGTATACGAGCTCAGTACGTGAGGTATGGACGGTTTGCCTGACGAGACGTCGGTCCACCGGATTAAACATGGCATGAATTCGCCGTTTGCTTGCTACGTACGTACGTGCGTGTGCGATCGAATGCGCTGCATGCATGCGCGAAGGCGCGGTGTTTGTGTGAAGTTGCCAGTCGAGCCGCATGCAACGTCATGTGGCTGGTGCTCGACGTCCATTACTTGCGAATAAGAAAGACGGAATACCGGTTGTACTTGTACATGTAGTGCGCGGTACACGTTTTGATTGGCCGAAAGTGATTCATTCACAAAAGTCTATTTCGCGCTAGTAGGCTTGTACAATACTTCCAACCTGATATTCATGACATCATTAATCTTCTACATTTCAAAATTGGGAAGTACTTATTTAAATTTCTGCACCATAGAAACATTATCATATTTTGTTTTGTCTGCTTAAATAGTTCGTGTATTACAATTTAAATAAACAATCATTGCAACATTATGTTAAAGCTAAAGTTTGACCTACTACTTGTCATCAGACTCACATCGGGACTCGACTACAGCCCTGCTAAAGAGGAATGTTCCCCAAGACCATTTTTTGAGTAATCAAACTAATCATTGGTTGAAGTAAAACAAGTCTGGTTGAATAAATGATTGTATTTTTCAGTATAATTAAATCTCCAGGGGCAATTTTGGTTTGGAAAAAAGACAGATACAGTTGAAAAATCTACGTTTTTATGGTGACGTTAGAGGCACATGCAATGCGTGATTTTCGTTCAAAGCTTTCGTTTTTTAAACATGTTCTCTGCACGGTTGCAGTAGGTGTTATTTCTTTGACGTCATATTTTCAGATTGGAATAAGGTAGTTCAGTATCATCACAAAGCCCATTAGTTTTTCTTTATAATCTCAAATAGTAATGGCTGAAAGCAATTTCACAAGGTTGTGTCACGGCAAGGTTCCTTTGAAGTTTCTCAAACTACTGTGCAAATCCAATTTGTTTCAGGGATTTTTCGCTTGAGTAAAGTACTAGACAATATTTGCAGGTGTTTATGTGCCCCAAATCACATACATATGTATGTCATGCATGGACTTTATTTATAGGTTATATTTAAATGTCATTCAATAATGCGCCTATCAATTGCTTCCCCCCGGGCTGCCCCAGGTCTTATGTGGGGGTTTGGTCACGTTTTTCAAGCCCCAGGGTGGGGATTTTGGTCACTCATTTTGCCATTGTTTCCCCCATCATCCGAAGTTAAAACCATGATGTGGGGGTGTCCCACCCATATATGTCGGGGATTGTCACTAAAATTTTGCCCCAGGGGTGGGGATTTGGTCACTTCAAAAGTGACAATCCCCACAACTTGGGTTGGGCAGCCCTGGGGGGAGGGAGGGGTGGGGGAAGCAATTGATAGGCGCATGAGTGTTAAAAGCCTCTCTAAGCCTCTTATTACCGTAAATATCCTTTTTGACCATGCTGTGTAGTATTTGTGTACTGTCTCGGTGTCAACGAGAACACTGTACATCTAATTGAGATTCACAAAAGGACTCGGACTCGGACTCGGACTCGGACTCGGACTCGGACACAAGGACTCGGACTCGGCCTCGGACTCGGATTGGGTGGACTCGACTGTACTACAGCACTGGCGTACGCCCACGATTATAGGCCTAGCTCCGGTACGCGACGAAAATTTGTGAAAAATATTTGTTGGTTGTATCCCTTTCTTACTTATATGTAGTGCGACCGCTATCCGTGTAAACAAGGTGATTACGTTGAGGATGAGTGAGGAAAACGTCAAACAAGCGCAAAAACTGATGACGTCGCGGGAACGAAACGTGGTCTTCTCTCAAACCGTGTAAACCGAATTTGAATCAGCAAAATACATAATTCAACAACGTTAGGTATAGGGTGAAACAATTACCTTTTGTTCCCTAATCTTAGGACAGACAACTACAATACACATAACCAATAGAGACAAAACACAAGCACAGGTAAGAGCAAAACAAGTAGGAGTAACATTAGACATATTTCAAACCTTATAAGTAAGAGTTGAACAATTGAGTTTTTAACTATTTTTCAAAGTGAACAAGAAAGGTGGCAGGAGCAGGATTCGAATCTGCGACCACTGGAATACTGTACCGGCACTTTTAATACCGACTGGACTATCTTGCAGTATGTTGGCGGTCTCCCAAAGTCATAAACCCAGAATTCATTCTATTTTAGGACTGAAAGCTTTGCACAACTGATTTTTGGCACACTTCAATACCTACATTTTTGCCTCCGTTCTTTATATTTTCTTTTAAAAAGGGGCATGTAAAACTGCTTCAAAAAACTCATTAACTTCATGTTATTTTTAATGGGAAAATTATAAAATGTTGAATATCTTATTACATTCTTCATCACTTCAACTGTATTATATAAAAACAACTTTGCCTGCATTAAAACCAGGTGTTTATATACTGAAATATATTACAGGTCCTATTTTTAGAGCGTTAGTTCGTCTCTATAATGCATTATACCGCACAGCACTGCGTGGATTGATTAAAAATAGGGTTATTTTGGACAATATTCATCAATACCTCGCTTTAATTATAACCTTTGTCGCCATGTTGTCAAACCATTAAAAGCTTTTGGAGAAGGCTATCGATATAGAGGGCAGCAAACATACAGGTCCCCATATGAAAATGTGTGCGCGATAGACAAGCAACGTAGAAAAGGTCAAAATGTATGCAAGATGGAGGCATTCTCCTTGACTGACATGACTGAGTTTGAATGTTTTTACAATAAAATATCTATTCTGAATTCGCGGGGGGGGGGGGGGGGTTAACACTATTTAGTATTTATATGTGGAAACTATCTTGTTCATGTTTAAGTTTTCTTGTAATAATCCTTTTTCATTTGGGCAATGATTCTATTTTATTTTCTGGGTAGTTCCATACGGTAACCAACGTTTATGGTACATTGAGTCTAAGCTTCATCCCTCTGCTGCAATTTGTTTTATTGTACGGAATTTCAGATGTTTGTTTCCAGAGATCTTTGGAAGCACAGTGACTAAACTACAAAAAGAGGCCAGCAAACTGCAAAGTAAACTTTCTATTGGTTTGGCAATAAAGTTTATCAGTAAACTCACAAAAGGACATAGCAAAAATGTGATTACCTTGTATTTGATTGAAACAGTCCAAATGCACTAAAACTTTTTAGTGCCTTATACATCAGGGTGAATAGAAGCTACCATTGTGATAATTACAAAAGTATTCCCCAGTAAGAAGATGGAATTTGCGTCTGGCAATTATGCGGTACCCGCTGCCATATTGAATTCGAATCGGCCAGTCGACCCCAGCAAGCTCAGTGGTCGAGTGGTTCAGACGTCTGCACTAGTAAAATTCCATGTTACTACTGAATACGCGGTACCCGCTGCTATATTGGATTCGAATCGGCCAGTCGACCCCAGCAAGCTCGGTGGTCAAGTGATTTAAAGACGTCTGCACCAGTAAAATTCCATCTTACTACTGAATACGCGGTACCCGCTGCCATATTGGATTCGAATCGGCCAGTCGATCCCAGCAAGCTCGGTGGTCGAGTGGTTCAGACGTCTGCACTAGTAAAATTCCATCTTCCTACTGAATACCGTACCCACTGCTATATTGGATTCGAATCAGCCAGTCGACCCCAGCAACTATAGCAAGCTCGGTGGTTAAGTGATTAAGACGTCTGCACTAGTAAAATTCCATCTTACTACTGAATACGCGGTACCCGCTGCTATATTGGATTGGAATCGGCCAGTCGACCCCAGCAAGCTCGGTGGTTAAGTGGTTCAGACGTCTGCACTTGTAAAATTCCCTCTTCCTACTGAATACGCGGTACCCGCTGCCATATTGGATTCGAATCGGCCAGTCGACCCCAGCAAGCTCGGTGGTTAAGTGATTAAGACGTCTGCACTAGTAAAATTCCATCTTACTACTGAATACGCGGTACCCGCTGCTATATTGGATTGGAATCTGCCAGTCGACCCCAGCAAGCTCGGTGGTTAAGTGGTTCAGACGTCTGCACTAGTAAAATTCCATCTTACTACTGAATACGCGGTACTCGCTGCTATATTGGATTCGAATCTGCCAGTCGACCCCAGCAAGCTCGGTGGTTAAGTGATTAAGACGTCTGCACTAGTAAAATTCCATCTTACTACTGAATACGCGGTACCCGCTGCTATATTGGATTGGAATCGGCCAGTCGACCCCAGCAAGCTCGGTGGTCAAGTGATTTAAAGACGTCTGCACTAGTAAAATTCCATCTTCCTACTGAATACGCGGTATATACGCTGCTATATTGGATTCGAATCGGCCAGTCGACCTCAGCAAGCTCGGTGGTCAAGTGATTTAAAGACGTCCGCACTAGTAAAATTCCATCTTCCTACTTAATACGCGGTACCCGCTGCCATATTGGATTCGGATCGGCCAGTCGAGCACACAGTGTTTCATACATTACGTCGGCAAAGGGCAAATAGAAAATCTCTTTTCTAATTTAGAAATTATTCCCCCCCCCCAAAAAAAAAAAAGTTCAGCGTCCCCACCCACATCCTTTCTCAAGGCTGCCTTCCCCTTTTCTATTTACTTTTCTCAAAAAGAAACATGCAAATATAAGAAAGGAAGTGCCTCAGTCGATCCACTGCATGATCTGAATCAATGTGGGCCACTCCAGCAACAGCCTTCTTAACAAAATGGGGCGGCCATCTTGAAATATTCTCCAGCATGATGATAACATAAAAAAGAAGTAAAAAGGGGCCTTCTCCTTCCGTTTTAAAAAATGATATGTTGCTAAATTTTTCTTCTCAATATGCCTAATAATGATGAATTCTCCAGAGGTGTAACTTGCAATATATTATGTCTCTGCCAATGAACTGCATGTGGTTTGGCTGGGGATGTGTTTGTACATGAGTCTTCTGACAAACTGGCTCGCCGTTCACATCAACTTGCATTGCAAGGTCAAGATCTTGAATGAAAGCCTCATTCTTGTGTCAGCCCCTGTTAAAATTCCCCCTTACTGCCATTTTAACACTTGGTCCGACAGGAAAAGTTCCCACGATTTCGAAGCATGGTCCACCTCTATGTTCCAGTAAATTTAATTAGCACCCAGTAGCAGATTTTACCCCTAAGTTGACCAAGTCCATATGTGGCTAAGACGACCCCTTTGTCTCAACACAGATAAGTAATTGACCAGATGGGGATGTGGCCAGAGAACCCAGCCAACATGGCTACATTTTATGCCACTGGCTAAAACTGTTATGGCTGTCTGCCATTTTATGACCATGTCTAACACGTGTAGTCAGTAACTTTCTGATTGGCCACTCTCCATCCCAAGGTGGAATATCTGCCTGGTTTCATAATTTTGACCAATGAGATTGTTCCACCGAAATGGGCAGAGCGCGTGGTCAAGGAATAATATTCCCCCCCGATCGCCGGATTCTCCTCAGAAAGCGATTAAGACCTCTGGTGAGAAGGCTGTTCAGATTGAGTGCCCGTTTACACTATTAGGAACGTTGTACTTTCCCTAAAGTCGTTTCTAATGATAGCCATTCTCACCCTCACCATTGTGCTCTGCTGATACAGGTAAGCCTATTTTCATTGTATAAAAGAAGTTTGTATTTCCTATTACCATTTGACTTATGTGCAGGACACTTTGTATTTTGAATTATGTTGACTCGGTTTGAGACAATCTCAAGATGGGTGGAACAACCCCAATATGAGTATATTGAGTCAGCATTCGTTGCCTTCAGCTATTAACCTTGTTTGCCTTGTACCCTGTATTTACTTGTATTATATTGCTGATATTTGGTCGACTCTTGATCGATGTCACTTTTGCTGTTATTTATTGACCGAAATTATCATGTTCGGTTTTGTATTTCATTGATTTCCCGATAGTATTGGAAGATCCATTTGTGATTGCCGATTACCATTCTTTTATGACTGCAGTATTCACTTAAATCGGTCACTATACTCTCAGTCCGTGTACAATTATATTTTCCTCTTGGTTGATTTCCGATTACTTTGAATATTCTTGTTGCATACTTTTTTATATGATACCTCGTGGCCTAAAACTTCGATCATTCGTATGACATGACCAATAATTCATACATGCACGTTTTTCCGTAAATTAACTGGTCTTGTTCACGAGATTTCCAATATTTTGATTGTCTTCCAAATTGTGTGTGTATAGGCCTACACATTACCTTCCTTTTCTGTTATGTCCCGTGACATCCTGCTGACTATTAATTGTGTACAGCGAGTGTGTACAAACCACATGGAACTTGCCCCAGGATGACCTTGAGTAAGGTTACCGCAATGCGCTATAGGCCAACACAATTGGGTTTTGGCCAAGTCAATTATTCCCTGATGTTTTGATTAGCATTTTATGGTATTTACCACTGTGCGGAGTACTGACCGTGGTTATCATGTTCTGGGTGAACTTTCGATCAATGTATAGTTATACTGAAAGTGTCATTCCACTGGAAATGTGTTCTGGGCGAACATCCCAAAAAAAGATATGCAGTTTGACCTCTTTCCTTTTTTTGTAAGCATTCTTTTAAGCGTTTCATATTTTAGTTAGAGATATTGCTTTTAGATTTTTAGTTCTGTATACAAATATGTTGATCCTCGATAATTCAGAAAGCGATTAAGACCTCTGGTGAGAGGGCTGTTCAGATTGAGTGCCCGTTTACACTATTAGGAACGTTGTACTTTCCCTAAAGTCGTTTCTAATGATAGCCATTCTCACCCTCACCATTGTGCTCTGCTGATACAGAGAGTACTTTCCATATAGGTCATGCTTTGGGGAGCCGACCCGGTTCGCCTCCCCACACACCTGTCCCATTCCCCTGTTCGTGATATCATCGGAACTCGGTTTGTGTGCCTGAACCCTGATCTTCGGACTCGGAGCCACCCCCGTGTCAAGCCTCAGTCAAGTCCATCAAGCCACACCCAAGTTCTGATGCAAGCGCCAGAAAACCCAGCTAAGATCCATAACCTGTATTTATAATATGATGTATTTGCCATTTTGTTTCTAATTGAATTATCGTGTACCATATCAGTGCTAATCCTAACTGGATGAACCCTTGTTTATTTAGTAATTCCTGTGCCTATTCGATTCAAGGTACTTCTTTATTTTACATTTTTCGGATTGAGTTTATTGCTCATGGATGTAGTCAAATTTTAATTATTGTTTAGCGATTCAAGACATTCATTCAATTGGGATTACTCACTGATTTGGCTTCTGAACTGAACTGAACTGCACCATTTGATTTATTTCTTATCCTCAATTATATTGTTGTATGCACTGTATATTTTTTGTGATGACCTTGGGGTGATGAATATTGAATTACAACATTTTATCCCGAGAAAGAGGATCAACGTAATAACTTGCTGTCCGTGTGGATTTATTTCTGAGCAAAGTTCCTTTAACAAAACTACGAACCTAGCAGGAACCCATTAAACGTTGGGACAACCTGTGACACTTGGCTGAAGCCGCTCCCCTGATTACATCCTCCTTCTCTTTCTCTTCCTTTAGTCTTATCTTCTCATTTCATTCCTCAATGCATTTTTCTCCTGGAAAGTGCCGCTGGAGGTGCGGTACTGGCTTGAGATTCCTGTTTGCATCTCCAGTTTGAACACTGCATTTCCTGCAAAGGGTACAACGGATGTTCGCGTACATCCTGACATGTGACAGACACGCGTGCAGGAACCGAAACATCTGTTATACCATTCAGGAAACAGTAAATGGCATACGTACGGGAAAATGCGCGGTGCATTATGCGTGCGCATGCTGTAATGTTATCCGAAGGGAAAGTTCAGGGACTAAGGGACTATTACAGGGTAACTGCTTTGGAGTTCCATCAATGAACATGACGAGAGACTACTACCTTTCTGGGTACACACCCACCCCGGTCTTCTTTAAACTTTTTGGCACACTCTAGGTAAAGAAATGTAATAAACTGCAATACATATAACCAATAGTATAACAAGCACGAGTTACATTACACATCAAACCTTATAAAGTAGGAGTTGAGCAATTTTGATTTTTTTTTCAAAGCGAACAAAGAAACGTGGCAGGAATGGGATTCGAACCTGCCACCTCAGGAATACCGTACCGGCGCTCTACCAACTGAGGTATCCTGCCCTATATTGGCGGTCTCCCAAATTGTCGGTGTCTTTGTTGTATGGCGCTAGTCAGAAGTCATAAACCCAGAATGCCGTACGGCTCTGAACATGAAAACTTATTTAAGAGTGGCTTGAAAATATACTTCTCTAAGTCTGTAGCTGAAAGCCTTAGCGTTGTTTTAGCCTAATCGTATGGTAACCAGCTGTAACTTACTTTCACTAAACAGTGTGGGATCTATAGTAAGTTTTCTTGGTTGATTCTATGTTTTTATTTGACATTCTTTGATTTCTGCTTAAATGAATGAAGTCATCCGGTCTTTCTGATTGGTAAACATATGCAATTGTGGTATATGTTTGATTTTTTATATTTGAAAGCAAAATCCAATATCTTTCTCTGTGCTGCAACTATCCTGTCATCGGGTGCAGTGGAACACTTTTGAAAGTGGGGGGGGGGGGGGGGGGCAAAGTAACGGCAGTGCCGGCCGGCTGCTGCCCTTTTCTATGTTTTTCTTGTGCGGAACTGCCAAAAGTGGGGGGGGGGGGGGGCATTCCCCCAAGTGCACACGTGTGAATGTACTGCAGTGCGCGAGCACGTTACTTGTTGCGAATTATGCACAGATGCATGGGTCACGTATAAGTTCAGCAGACCCGCTTAATGGATAATTTCGCCTCGCCCAACTACGGGAAAAAAGGGCGTCACTCTCTCTCTCTCTCTCTCTCTCACCACGTTTGGGGAGCAAAAGCGCTGAGATTTTAGAGCTTAAGAATCTCCTGTGTTTTACCAGATGCGGCAGAACACTTTTGAAAGTGTTGGGGGGGGGGGGGGGCAAAGCATTGCCGGTGCCGGCCGGCTTCCGCCCTTTTCTATGTAGGAGGCCATTTCCTCAAAGTGGGGGGGGGGGGGGGCAATGACCCCCCTGGCCTCCTGTTCTGCCGCCAGTGGTTTTTACCCTGTGGTATTCCTGATTAGGAGTATATTCCTATGCACCACAAAGGACTGTGCTGGTTCAGGTAGGATGTGTTAACAGGCTTTGAACATGAATGTTGGACCACTTTTTATGACTGTCGTGTAATACGTTTTGGGTCACATAGCTGTGCATGCACTTTTCATACACAATGAATTATTTTTTCAAAGTGAACAAAAAAACCTGACAGGAGCGGGATTCGAACCTGTGACCTCCGGAATACCGCACCGGCGCTCTACCAACTGAGCTATCTTGCCCTAAGTTGGCGGTCTCCCAAATCTTTTTCCGACTGGGCGCTAATTAACAATAAATTATTGTAAATTTCCTTATATCAGGTTGCGCTGCTAGTACATTCGTACTGTCAACGAAGCAAGATAAGAGAGAGCGGCGTGCAAGTAGTCACCAATCTGGGTGAGTGAAAATGGATTTGCCAGAAATTATTGTTCAGGACTGTCACATTTTATTGTACAGGGTGGAAAAGGGTCAGGAACAGAAAAATCTGACAAAATAACTCCATTCGTGTCTAGAATTGTATAAACACATGACATAACCTTTAATTTTGAGACTTTTATCAGGAAATCTTTGTGCAAGGAAGTTTGTGTGGACTGTGCTAGATGTTTTGGCACTGTGTACCGTTACTCAAAATGTTCTCATATTTGTGCCTTTTAGATACGGATTTGAAGACAAATCTTGAAATAGCAGCTTGTGTCTCATATAGACAGTTGTTATGTTTCTATTTTCCAAGATTTTGCTCTTCTTTACCCATTTTGGCGGTGGTATTAAAGTTAAATCTTTCCATTACTTGAATACCCTCACCAAAATCGGTCAATTTTGGAAAATAACCATCCATTTATGTTCAGAATTGTATAAGCACTTGGCACAACCGATAATTATGAGAATTTAGTCGGGAAATCTTTGTGCAGTATACATATAGGGCAAGAAAGTTGTTGTTTTCTGTGTTAGATGTTCTTCCATTGTGTATGGTCACACCTTAGTGTTGACATGTGTGTTTTTCTGCCTCATTTTGTCGAGATTTTGCTGAAATCGTGAAATAACAGGTTGTGCCACATGTTAAGATGTTATCAAGTGCTATTTTCCAAGATTTTGCTGTTCCTCACCAATTTCGGTAGTGGTCGTGGTGGCGGTGGTGGCGGTGGTTGTGGGGGGGGGGGGGGAGGTACCAAAATACAAAAAATTCCCAGTCATCGGCAGACGCGTTGACTACCCTAAGAGATACTTGTAGGCGTGCCCTTACATCAGGAATGGCGTACTTTTGCGAAAGTGGAAACCACCATTATGTCTCTGCTGATGAGTAGTGGAAAGTTGTTCCTTAACCTTATCAAATTTATATGACCCGGAGGCCGCAGGTTCAAATCAAGCTCCTGCCAGTTTCTTTGTTCCATTTGAAAATTTATATGAATTTAGCACACGACATCCCTATGGCTGGACACTTAGGTGTGATCGTATTTTTGCAGCATTTTATTAGCCTAACCTTACTGCAAAACTTGTCATAATTGTCAAGTGGAGACCCTATTGTCCTCTATTGTTAAAGGTCCCCCATTGAATGCAAAAACAAACCCACATACACCCCGATGACAATCAACATCTCTCAATCGTACACTAACTTAACACGGACAATTTGGACTTGTTTTGGGTAGATACCTTAAGTTGATATACTTTCAGTTCAATTCCTGTATACTGGGGTTTTTTACTCGCACTTTGTTGCTTTGTTACTTTTTTGAAGTTGTGATAGTTGTGATATTTGGTAAGAGTACTTTTTAATTTAAGTAGTCTCCGTCGTTTAATTTTCTTATAGCCTGGGTTCGGGGCCCTTGTCTAAGATCAGCAATTCAGCCATGGCCTCTTACGAACCTATACAGCCAATCGACGGTCCTACCGAGATGCAAGAAGACGGGCAGGCACCATCCTCCTCAACTGCAACAGGTGTGTATCACAAGCAAAAACCTTCCGATCTTGTTACAATGATGTTAGCCATCATGTTGTCCTTTTCAACTTGTCTGAAAGTATTTCTTATTTGATTAATGACCTCTATTTAGGACCTTCCGAGGCTGGGCAAGTGAGCAGTGGAGCCCCATTTATCCAATCTGATGAGCCTGGAGGATTGATCGACGTACCTTCCACCTCATCTGCAACAGGTGCGTGCGGCCAAATAATTATTAGACAGAATCTTGTAGTTATGTTGCATTACAATCGGACGGAATTCAGACCTGCGGCAATACTGGAGGAGGGGGCATAGTAGACCCCTTTTGAATTTCACGTTTAGCAGTTTGCCCCTTCCCCAAGTTTTCCTATATGCCAAACATATTCACAGAATGCAAACCTCGAAAGCTAATTCTTCTATTTTTAAGGGTCAAAATCCATTTAGGCTTTAAAAATGTAAAAATTGCTTTATGTTATTGTCTACAAATGTCACCTGCGGCAAAGCTGAAAGCCTTCATAGGAATAGGGGTTGAAGTGATAACATTATGTTGCTTTAGTGGCTATGCGACGGGGGGGAGTAGTATAGGGAATGGGGGTTTTGGCGCAGTTTTCCACAATTGTGCATGTATTTGACAGCAGAGCTGATTTCTATTGTACACAATAGGGGTTTTGGGGCGCTTTTTTACTAGGGAATGGGGGTTTTGGCGCAGTTTTCCACAATTGTGCATGTATTTGACAGCAGAGCTGATTTCTATTGTACACAATAGGGGTTCTGGGGCGCTTTTTTACTGGAGGGCTAATTTACCCCCGCGGGGCTCCCAGCCTATTTCCAGCGCTGCTGGTAGGGCCCGCCCCACCCCCCTGGCGGGCCCCCAGCCCAAGCGGCAGCGAGGCTCAAGCAATGGGGATCACGCGCTTAGACCCTCTAGAACACCGCCAGAGTACAGGGTCTTGGTGTATGCCAATAGGGGTGCCAGGCCCTAGGGGCGGCCCACCCCCCTAGCCACCCAAGGCCTAGCGCCGCCCCACAACCTTTTGGGCGTCTCCACCCACACGAACAATTAGGGCAATTGCGCATGTAGGCCGGGCGCAATTGCCCTAATTTTTATGTAGGTGGCGGCGGCCCCTCATTCACCACCCACAGTCTCTGTGTCATCTAGTGGCACACGGTGGGGTTCTGGGACAGATTGGGGCCACGTACACACTAGGGCAATTGTGTGCGTAGGCGACACGTAGTGTCAGCGTGCACAACCTTTGGGGTCTGGCTGTGCGTACAACCCGCGGTCCCACCCTCTTGGAAGGCCGGCCCCAACCCAAGGGCATACTAACCCACAACCCCATCGTATCGAGGCGGAGGCGCTCTTGCAAGATCAGGGGATGTGTTTGATACACGAAACAGAGCAAAACAACTACATTTTATTTCAATGTCGGGCTGGCAGCAGCAGCGAGCTCCTTCATTATTGAAGCGCGGGCCTCGGCCATCAGCTCGTTTTTTGCTGCCTCGCCGCTTTGCACTGCGTATGCTTTGCGAGTTTTTTCACGAATATTAGCCTTCATTTGGCTATATTTTTCCATCTCGTCGAGTACGAGCTTGAACTCCTCTGGGGAGATGTGTCCATCTCGGAGCGCGTTCGAGATCACATCCGTTATGCTATTTAGCTTGGATAGGGCGAGAACGCGAATCTCGTCGTGTTTTTTGGCTTTCACTTGTAGTCGGCGAGAGATGTACTTGCCGGCAATACCGGTAAGCCCACACGCGAGTGCAGCCGCCTCGAGCGCAACGACAACAGGTGCGGCTATAATTGTGGAGAGCAGACCCACACCAGCCGCACCCATTCCCAGACTAGATGCGACCAGAACGGTGTCAATGCCATCGATGATATTAATAGCTCTGCGGTATTTCTTGTACATGCTGGCTCTGTCATCTCTCTCGCTCTGTAGGCGACGCTCAAGCTTTCGTATTTCAGTGAGACGGAAGCTAGACCCACCGTCTTGCTGCGTCTCGAGCTCAGGATATACCCTCTCGATTGGCGGCGCTGTTGGCATCTTAGGCATTTTCCCGAATCTCAAGAACTATAGTGATTGGTTTTCTACGGTTGTGCACTGTCAAACCATCTTCATCTAACACTCGTAGATTTAATTGGTGTATATACCCTGCTTCTATTTTTTTGTACATAGGGCAGTTGGGGGTTATGTCTATAGCACCACCACCTTCAGCTAGAACTATCGCCAGTAGGGTTGAGGGAGCAGCATCAAAGAGATTAGAGGTTGTTGAGAGTTGGTCGAGATGAATATGAAACCACTTGTAAGCATGAAATTTTGTCGGTTTATCTCCCTCATATTCTCCATCTATCCAGTCTTTTTCGTCAATGCCCAGGATCCGACGTAAATCGCCTGTGAGTTTTATCGAATTACGTTCCGGAATATTGAGCTTGATCAGACCAGTTGCTTTGCTCTCCTTAATCGTTAAACCGGGAATCTCTTTTATGAAAACCTCTGCTAGTTGTTCAAAGTTATACAGCCCTGGATTTACTGTAATCTTATGAGGGCTAGTAATACCAGAACCGGTAGTTATATCGCGCAAGAAAATTCCAGACGAAGACACCACATTGTGATAGCCAACCTCACAATAGAGGCCTCTGAGGGCGACATGGAGATTGCCGCATGTATTGTCTATTACAGTCTGGAGAGGCGGCGCTTCTCCATTTTGAAGTTGTGTTACAGTTATAAACATAGTGTACCATATGACAAGCCAAGCCTATGCCTTCAACAAAAAGGCGTCTTATACGAAGGGCGGGGTATACTCTGCAAAGGACCTAGAATTGCAACGTGTTACATACAGGTAGTAGCACAAAGCTATAAACAATATGACAAGCCAAGCCTATGCCTTTAACTCAGCTGCGTCTTATGCAACGGGCGGGGTATACTCTGCAACAAAGGACCTAGAATTAAAACATGTGAACATACAGGTGGATGTCGGCACGGCAAGCTTTGGCGCCGCGTTTCCCGATATCTTGTCGGCGGAGCGGTACAAGCTGCCACGTGTAAAAAGTGTTGATGTAGTAGACAGGTGGCTCTCAAGCCCGATGAGATTTTGGCAAAACAAGGCCAACTTTGCAGTGTGGTGTGCTACCACAGGGTGCGGTGTCTCTGCAGAGGACCATCTTAACTCTGAGAACTCGATGGAACGATCGGTCTTCCGCTTCCATGTGTACTACCAGATCCGCAGGATTCTTGTAGAGATGCAAGTGCCGCTCCCCCAGGATGGCACATGGGATGCCTTTGACACCCCATACAACCAGAGGGCGTATGAGCAAATCTGCGCGGAGTTTACTCTCTCTCCACGCACCGACTGGCGACTACAACACGGTGATAACAGTGGTCTGGGAACGCCGTATCACTGGTGGTATGGTCATATGCGAACTATCAAATATGTCAGTGATACGATGAGAAACATCCAACCCCCCAGCAAACTTCTGACGTCAAACACGTACCGGAAAGACCTCATGTCGCTTCCGGCATCTGGCAAGGCAGGAAACCCGTATAATGTCGACTACATCGAACAAGATGATGAAGTGAACGAGGCGTGGAAGACATTTGTCCTCGACAAATCGAAGGGTTTTACCCAGCCCGGGGTTGAAAGAATCAATGACTCTATCCGCACGTATGTCTGGGCCATCCTAGGTGCGCAAGCGCAGATCCGCTCGAGCATTCTCGGTACAGGCAGCGCATTCGACGCCCAGAAACAGTTCTTGGCAAACGTTGAAGACGCGATCTCAAGTCCCGTGGACCTCCCAAGCGCGATAGCGCGCTACCAGGACGTACTTCGATACGCCCGCTCTAAGGTAGACTTTGCCTTCGGGAGCGGGTTGTACATGGCCCCCAGCAACATGGAGCTGCAGATTGGAACCATTCAGAACTACAACAACGAGATAGTCATCGCGGGACCGGGACAACAAATGGGCATCAACACTGGCGTAAACGCCTCGACTCCGTCACAGCCAGACGTGCACGACATGGAGGGGCCGGCTGCAAGGCCAGCACAGCCAGCCGAGGTGGGGCCTGTAAAGACCGCGGTCCCACCTCAGCCGCCTGCTCCCAGCTACGACCTGCCTGGCGCCAACGACACTGGCGAAAGGAGGCCCGTCGGGCCTCCACCCTTGCCGGCAGCGCCCACTGGTAGCTCCGAGCATTTGTCCGCCGGTATGGCCACACAAGACCATGAGGATGAAAAAACAGCCCTCGTTGTTAGTGGGGTTGCCGTAGGGCTACTGGCGCTTTGGCGTCTTAGGTAGCTCTGCTACAGCCACTCGCGGGCTGCCACGAGCAGCAAACTTCCGACAGCAACGACGACGGCCCACAGGTTTTCTGCGACCCAACCGACGGTTTTACTAAGTAGGTTTAGGAGCCACGATACGATGCTTCCGATGAGGCCGGGTAGTGCGGCTGCGGCCTTTCCGGCAAGTTGGGCCAGCATACGCCCGAGAGCTTGCAAGTGCTTTTTTGTCCACTCTTTGAGGCCACCCCTGCCCGCCGGAGGCCGCGGTGTCGGAGCAACAGGCACGCCAGCCCCCCCGCCCGTCAGAGTCAGTACCAGGGTCGATACCAGGGTCGATATTGCAAACCCAATCGCCGTGAGGATAGATGCAATCGTGACTCCCTGCTCGCGGAATAGGATCCGTACCTTCTCGGCCAGGGATTTGTTTTTATCCAAGACTCTAGATATGGTATCACGAATTTGGCGGACCTGTGACCGTTCTTGTTGGGCGAGGGTGTCTAAACTGTCTTGGACCATTTTGAGCTCATCTTCGGCTTTCTGAAGTGCACGCTCAATTTGGTCCGCTTGTTCAGTTGTTGAGGGCCGCTCAAGATCTTTGCGGAAGCCCTCAATTGTCTGCTGGAGAGAGACTTTTTTGCTCTCTTGCACCGCTTTCGTGCCGCGTATTTGTTCCAGGGCTTTGTTGAGTCCTATAATCTCGCGAAGGGGCAGGTCAGCCGTCGGCGTTTGCGTCGCGGTGTCAATAGCGCTGATGAGAGAATCTACGTGCGTACCCATGTCGGCAGGGCTTGCTAGGGCAGCCGCGTCAGCTTCATCAGCAACATTTTCGAGCTGACGACGGGCTTGTGGGGTGACCGTGGGGAGCTTTCGTCGCCCCCAATCCACAAACCCCAACCCTTCTCTGATAGCTTCTCTCCCCCCAAGATTACCAGCTATTGTTGTTAGCGCAAGGGGGCTACCGTCCTTAGATGTAAGACGAATGTCGGGAAAGGCCTTCAATCGAAGTCCCTTTTCACTGGTTAGCTCAAATCTTGTGTAATCCCGGAAGATAGGGGCGACCGACCACTTCTTGGCCAAGGCGTCGAAATAGTCATTGGCGGCTATATGCAGGACTTCTCGTTGTTGTGACGAAAGCCTATCGTAGCTCTCTTGTCTCTCTTCTGGGCCCGCGACGACGGGCGGGTCAACGAAGCTAGTATCTTCTTCTAAGCCAGCATCTTCAATCCCAATCTCTTCGTCGATGCCAGGCTCCTCTCTAGCGCCAGCCCCAAGATCATCAAGGGGAATATACTCGTCCATCTCTGTATTGAATATATGCGGTGTGTATATTTAATACACTGTGATTATGGCCTCCCAATTCGGGCGCAAGCTCAACCCATATCGCAAACTACGGGACCCCCTCGGGATTAAGGGGGTCCGCCAATCTGTGGTCATCACAAATAATCCGAGCTCTATCGATCAAAACCAGCAGCTCCTCGTTCGCTTTCCCAACCTCGGAGCGAACGACGTCATCGTCCCAGGTACTGCGCGCTTGGCATTTAACATCGGCCTGACCTCCACCGACGCCAACCGCACGGTGGTTCAGAACTTAGGCCGCGCGATTGTGAAAAAGACCACGATCAAGATAAGCGGTAACGAGATCCTGTCAATCGACGACAGTGACGTTTATCATTGTTATCTAGACCTCTGGAAAACGTCGCAGGAGCGAAAAAATGCCCAATATCAGGGCATCGACACGTCGGATGATAGGAACGCCACGCGGACGCGCCTCGGCGCTGGAAACGGCGTAGAAGATACAGAGGCCGCCGCCATCAAGACCGCTTATAGCAACCGGTTTTATATCCCGCTAGACTTCGAGCTGCTCGAGAGTCATATGCCGTTTTATCAAAGCGCCCTCGGGGACCGGCTAGAATATGAGCTCACGTTTAACGACTATAAACGCGTGATCCATGCTGATGGCGATGACAACGCGAGCTATAGCATCGAGAGCATCAGCCTGGAGTTCGACGTTGTCACCCAGCAAGAACTTGCCCGCATGATCCGCAACCAATATACAGGCCGCCTCGCCATCCTGTATGACCGCGTCCTGCGCCACCGGAAGATCAGCAAAGACAAAAGCGACACCCTGTGGAACATCAACCTAAACGTGCCGGCCCGCAGTATGAAAGGCATCCTTATGTTGTTTGAGGACAACCCCAGCGCCTTTGATCGTGAAACTGAGGTCTTTTATAACCCGAAGATCACAAAAGTAGAAGTCACTATTGAGGGGATCCCCAACCAGCTATATTCACAGGGCATGCGCGCCCATCAGCAGTGGGACGAGGCGCGAAAGTTTCTCGCCGCTGCGCCTGGCAGCAAGCGGCACCCCGAAGTGGCGGCGGTCGCGAAAGACCTGGCGTTGGCCGACGTCTCCCTGGTAGAATTTCTGACTAGCAAATACGCCCTGTGGCTTGACCTCCGGACAAGCGACGACGACCGGCTTCACGGGAGTGGCCGACGCATAGAGAATGCGTCGGAGGGTGTGACGATCCAGATCACAAAAACTGCGGAGGCGGCTGGCTCATTAAACATATACCTATACGTCCTTATGGACGCACAGCTCAACATCGAAGATAGCCGCTACATCTCAGCCCTTTACTAATAATACGCCATGAATCTGCTCCCTAAATACCCCCACTCAGCCATAATCTGCGGCCAGACCGGCTGCGGAAAAACGGTCTTTATCTTAGACCTCCTAGAGGGATGCTACAGTGGAATGTTTATGCACATTGTCATACTATGCCCCACAGTACGTTGGAACAAAACGTACCATGGGCGATCCTGGGTCTGGACAGACCCGCAGGTCTTCATCGTCGACCCTGGCGATAGACTTCAAGAGCACCTGCGAGCCTTTTACTCGATTTTCGCCGGCGAGTCCACGTTGTATATCATCGACGACTGCTCGGCCAGTAAAGCCCTCACCAAAAAGAAGGACATGTTGTCTAAACTTGCTTTCTCGGGTCGGCACGCGGACCAATCTGTGTGGGTTCTGACGCAGAAGTACAACTCCGTTTTAAAAGACCTCCGTGAACAAACCAAGTGGATTGCTGTCTTCCACTGCAAAGACAGAGACTCCTTTGAAGATTGCCTGCGGGAGAACGATGTCGTCCCTACAATAGAGGAGAGAGCAGACCTAAGGAAGTTGCTATCTGAAACTAAGCATGCTAAGCTCATACTAAGAACTGATCAGCCCGTTGCTTATCAATTGTTAAGCAACTCATGTGGGAGCTAATCATACAGACGGCGACTCTGATAGTAGTTCTTGCGATTTTCGCCGAGTATATTAAACTTAAGCGCGGGACCACGTATGTAATCTCACTGTTACAAACTGCCCTCTGCAAGATGGAGTGTGACGATCTAGTCGACCAGCTGTTGTCTCTTGAGCATCAAGAGGAGGATACCAAAAAGAAAAGCACGGGTCCAGCCGTCGACAATACGGAGAAACAAGAGCAGAAACGATCTCGTCTGGCTGCAATTGTGGCGGGCGGTACATCCAAAAAATACCTAGGTAAACCACTAACTCTTGCGCAAGTTGACGAGATGACGGGTGACGAGGTTTCCAAACACTACAGCCTCCATGAGGCACGACTTGGAGCCTCAATGACAAAAACACTTAGAGCTTCCGCGCTAGAGATGTATGCACTAGCAGCAGGCACATTCTTACCCATTCCACCCGAAAATCGGCCCCAGCTTGTCTCGGACCTTGAAGAAGACCCCTTTGTTGAGCACGCACTGATGACTGCTTGCTGCGAGCTATATTATCGCTATGGGGTATACTTAGCTCCGCTAACGGCGGCGATGACCACTGCTAAACACTGCCAATTTGGAAAGAGGGAAAACATGCCCATAGAAGATGGAGACAACGGAGATAAAATCGATGGCGGAAGAGCCCGCCGTTCCAGCCGCGACGAGCGAGAGGGTGACGCAAGAGAACGAGGGGGTGACGATCCGCAATAAAGATCCAAAGAAAGTCTCGGCTGGTCGAAAAGGTGCAGCAGCCAGAAAAGCAAAACAAGAAGCGATACTTGAACAGCTTCGAAAAGCCAAAGAGGGCCTCCGACCAACTCAAACCCAAGAGCGGGCCAACCCCGCGGTAGCGGCAGCGGCGTCTGCTGCTCCCGCTAAAACAGCGGAACCCACCGAGCAGAACGCGTGGATAGCGTATATAGTCCTCGCAGGAGCTGCCGCTGTAGCCGCTGGTGCCGTTGTATATGCGCAGAAGTCGGCACCCCCTGCCACAAAAAATAGAGTCCGTGTGAGCGTCGCCCCCGTCGGAACTGTGGTTGAGGCACCTGTATTAGACAAACAACGCGACCCATTCTATATGCAATAACCGACATGTCTACCCCAAGTACTGATGGTAAACAGCTCGCCAATTTGGCATACCACTCCGCCGTTGTGAGTGGCCTTGCAATAGGATACGCCGCACTTGGCAAAAAAATCCTGAAAGGGGCTGCGCCAAAATTGGATTTAACACCTTATGATGTTGGCATGGTCATTCTGGATGTTGGCCTGGCCATGGCCACTAAGGACATGCTCGTCAAGCAGGGGATACTCCCTGCGGACATATTGAAGTAGTGTATACAAGTATAATATACAAGATGGCCTCTCTCTTAATGCTTTTAGGTGGAGCCCTCGTGAACGCGCTCGCGTTCTCAGGGGCAAACGCTCTCTTCTCAGGGGCAGGCTCTGGGGAGCGCGAACGACATGACAGGGCCGTGGAGCAGCTCCAAGCTGCACAAGCCGAATGGTCACACAAACGTACTGAACGTATTGACTGGATCAATGAAGAGCTGCGGCGTCAGGGGCATGCTGTGCACACCTTTCGTGATGTTGATGAAGCCATTCGTCAGTACACCCTTTTCTCTGACAGCGGTTCTCTTCCAGAGGAAGAGATGGCACCACAACCCAAGCTCTCAGATTTCTACTCACCATCACCGGAGCAGCAAGATCGCGAACTCGCCTTTGTCGTTATGGGACTTGGAGCCACAGCGTTTGTAGCCTACAAGCTCGCTGAGTGATTATTGGAAGAGCCCGACGAGTAGAGCTCCTCGCTAGGCCGTAAAAACAACTAGCACTGAGTAGAGCTCCTCACTAGGCCGGGGAGAGCAAAAAATTGTTGTATGCGTATACCACACGCGTGATACACGCATGCAGCAATATTTTGCGCGTGTTGGAGGCTGATTCGGTTGTTAGAATACATCGCCATGGATGCCAAGCTGTCTGCGCTGTACTATAGCCCGAGGGGCTACTGGAAGGGAATTGAGGCCATAAACAAACTGGCCGAGGCTGCAAAGGCCTCTCAAGATGTGAGCAAGACTTGGCTCAAGAAACAGGCTATATGGCAAATCTATTTACCTCCCCCACGTCACATCCCACGTCAGAAATTTAATGTTGTTACACCAAACGAGGTCCACCAGGCCGACCTGCTGTTTCTTCCCCACGACCACCTCAAGCGCAAGGTCTACAAGTATGCCCTTACTGTGGTTGATGTGGCCAGTCGCTATAAAGAAGCCGAACCACTAGCCACAAAACAGGCTAAAGGCGTCGCTGAAGCTCTGTCTCGCATCTATAATAGGAGCCCTCTTGCCTGGCCGAAGCTTCTCCAGGTTGACCCTGGGCGTGAGTTCATGGGTGTGGTTTCCCAGCTATTAGCTAAGCACGGAGTTTCCGTTAGGCGCGGCCGCGTAGATGTCCACCGAGACCAGGGGATTGTGGAGCGGTTCAACCGGACTTTGGCTGAGCGGTTGTTCGAGCACCAATATGCTCAAGAAATGGTGCTTCCTGCTGGAAGGCGATCGACTGAGTGGGTGGCTCGGCTTCCCGCCGTTGTTGCGGCTTTGAACAATCAGGTGACCCGCTTGACTGGTCAAAGACCTAGGGATGCTATCAAGGCCTCTAGGGTGCCGCAAAAGCCCTCTTCCGTTGTTCCTGGCCGCCCTGTTGGTCAAAAGGAGCAAAAGCCCCCCTCAGGCGTTGGTGTTCGGTACCTCTACCTACCCGGTGAGCTGGAGGGCGGCCGCCGTCGCGCGACTGATCCTGTATGGTCCCTCAAGGTGTACAGACTGGGACGCTCGGTCACCAAGCCCGACGAGCCTGTGCTCTACTATTTGCTGGATGGGCCTGCCCGTGGCTTTGTCCGGGAAGAGCTCCTCGTGGTGCCTCCTGATACCCAACTACCGCCGGATGGGGTTCTACGTGTTACGAAGTAGAGAGTCGATGTATGCATTCATTCCAGCCGTGTCCTTATATCCATAGGCCAAGGTGTCAACCCCATTTTCCGCGATCCAGCGCTTGCTGTCAAAGGGAGACAGCGATACCTTGTGTAGACGCTGCCCATAGATGCGATGGCGCTCGGACCGGAGAACATCCATGCCGTGGCGAAAGGTCTTCTTGCCGAAGAGGGCTTCTTTATACTGCTCGTGGCGAATGTGCTTCTTCACGACGCTCTTTTTCACACCCTTGGCCTTCTTTATGTTCTTGCCATCCGCCTCTAGGATGGAATACATCTTGGGGCGCAGGCCCACATACTCGGCGATAGGGCGCCCGGCGCACTCGTCTTTCATCTTACCCAAGACCTTCTTGTTCGTATCGCTGCGTAGTGGGTGCTCTTTGGGATAGCCTGACGTGTCGTAGAGATGCGCGTGCTCTGCAATGTCTCGGTATACATCCTCGGTTTGGAGCTCGAGAAGAAGGCTATCCGTGTCGGTGTAAAGGAGCTGGCAGCGCTCTCCATACTGGCCCTTCATCTGGTTGTAGTAGAAGTCGTACATGAGGTGTTTGGAGAGGTCCAGGATACTCATCCCAACGAACACCGGGCGATTGAGAACCAACCTGCTCTTGTGGACCTGGATAGCCGCAAGGTCGTCATCGAAGATGTTTGCCCGTGCGAAGGCTGGGCTGGCAATGAGGCGCCTGAGTATGTCCTCTTCATCAGCCCTGACGAGTTTCACGTTGACCCGCTTGCGGAGGTTCTCCATGGTTTTGCCGAAGACGCTGTTGTTCATCAGCTTGTAGAGATCCTTCTCGAAGTCGCTGGTGGCGTCTTTGCGAAGCTCGGTGTTCATTCTGATGTAGGGCTCCATCCAGGGGCTTTGCTCGAATCGAAGAGCCCTGTGAATCTTTTTCAGGCGCATGCCCATAGACAGGTAGAGCTGCAGGTTGCGGTAGTGGAGCACGTAGCGTTCCTTATTGCGAAGGTTGGGGACCAGCTTCTCAACCTCAGTAGGCGCCTTCCCGTCATCAAAAAGGCTGTGCTGATACTCCGACATCCACTCTTTCTGGACCACCATGCGCTCCGGAGCCAACGGATACGCATTGTGCGCATCGTGCAGCTCTTCGGGGTACTCCAGGCCCACCTCGAGGATGTAGCCATTGGGACTCTCCGCCGGGTGCTCCGCTATGCTTGTAGCGAGCCCTTCGCAGTCCTCCACCCACCGAAAGCCGCCTGTAGGCAGGGGCTGGCTCATCGCCCAGCCATATAGGTTGTTAGCGTCGAGGTAGAGGATGTGGCTACGTTCTTTGGAGGAGTCATATCCCGCGACCAGGGGGTTGTTTGCTTTCGCGTACCTCCTCGAGACCATAGAGATCCCGCCGCGCATCCCCTTCTCAATGAAGAGGTGCTGGTCGTAGTCCGTGAGTAACTCGAGGTCTACTCCCGTTTTCTTGAGCAACGCATCCCAAGAGAGACCGGGGCTCGTGTAGTAGTTGGCGGGATCTAGGCCGTATTGTTTCATGCAGGTCTTCCGGAAGGTCTCAAAGACGTCCGCCAAGAGTAGGACGTCGGTGCGACAATATAGGTCGCAGTAGTCCCCCAGGTTGTGGCACCCGAGGGCCTCCCAGACCTTTCGGGCATGGGCATAATCACCGTCGCTGATGTGCTCGTCCGAGAGTTTGCTGTAGAAGGCCTCTTTTGGTGGTAGCGCGGGCTCGGCGAACCGCTCCCAAGAGTCCATGTACTCGTATGGGTAGATGCCCTTGCGCAGCAGCAGCCCGCGCCTTTCTACGTTGGGCTCAAACTGGGTTGTAATGTGGAATTCTTCGGGCTGGTTGGCCGCCGCGAGCTTGTCCAACGAGGCTAGCAGGAACTGCGCACTGTCGATGAAGCGGAGCTGTCCGAGAGAGAAGGAGATGTATTTCTCCGTGTTGTTGGGGATACATGAGACCTTCCCCTCTACCTTCGAGATCGCCTGCATGAGCAGATGGGAGTCGTAGCCCCGAAGGTTGTGGAAGACAACTGGTATGGTCGTGGTCTTCGGGTTCAGCCTCAACTTGAGGTTACAGGCGTTATGGGCTGCCCCCCGATATTTACCTGTAATGTGGCAGTGGTCACGCACAGAGTCACCCTCGAGAGGTTTGTCACACACGTGGCACGTCTCAGCTGTGCGGAAGACCAGCCAGTCCTCTCGTGTCATCCTCATGGCCTTAGGATTGGCCAGCACGCCCTTGATTTTGCGCTCTTCTCCCTGCAGCGCTTTAAGGAAATGTTCTGCCGCATTGGGGCCGCGATATTCGACTGGCGGCTCTGTCTGGCCATCACACCGCACCACGATGTAGCAGTAACTGCAAGCCTCGTGCAGCTGCGTTCGTCGGGTGTTGCTTTTTGTGGGGTCGAGATCAGGTCCTTCAACCTTGGTGGTGAGAGCCTCAAAGTCCGCATAGATGATGTAAGGGGCCGGCAGCTGCTTGTGGTGGTTCTGGAAGGTGAGCTTGTTCTGACCCACCTCCGGCATCTCCACCCGGACAGCCGTCTGGCCGATGCCTTGGCACTCAGGCCTGTGGGCCTCCAGCAGGTCTTCTCTGGTGTAGCCGTGAAGACAGCGCTCGCAGAAGTGCTTGCGCCCCCGGTGCTTGCTCTGGTCGTAGAGAAGACGGTTGAGGTTCTTGACCCATGTGTAGTGAAATTTGCCGGCCTTTTCAATCAGCAGCAGGTTGGTCCGGGGTAGGTCCTCTGGCTGCTTGCTGAGGCGGTGAATAATGACGCCCTTGTCCCAGCCAAAGACGTTAATGGCTAGGTTGTTCTGTCGCTCTACTTTGGGGACTTGAGAAATAGGTGTAGGGGCTTCGATCCCTTCAAAGTTCAGACCATCTTCGGCGGGGTACTTGGTGGGCCTTTGTGGGTCCTTAGCTGCTGGAAATAAAGCAGAACGAAGGGCCCAGCGGAGGCAGTGATCATCCTTGTTATTCACATTGACAACTGCCAACTTATTCCTCACAGCCGCTGGTAGCGGGACGTAAGACCCACCCCTGAGAGGCTGGTAGCGCGCGATGTCAAGCCATAGGGTTTCCACTCTGTCCACCACCCACCCAGAGCCCCTTTGAGTCCATTTCTCAAGAGTCTCCAAGATATTGGGGAGGGCCTTGTCTAGCGCCTCGTTGATCTCACTGGTCTGGAGAATGGCCTCCTGCCTGTGGCGGAGCACAGGATCGGTGTACTCCTCAGAGCCATCCGGGCTATCCTTCCGAAGCTGGACCTTGAGGGCGAGCTGGAACTTCACACCGTTCAGGGCCTTGATCTCTTCTACCAACTTGTCATAAATTTGAGTGCGCACGCCCTCCAGGAAGGCTTTCGGATCAACACCCAGTTTGTGACTCTCAGGAACGTCCATCCGCCAACTCCGCAGGTAATTGCCAATTGTCCATGGGGTTTGTCGAAATACCAAGGCGTCTGTCTTCCGTTCTTTCGAAACAAACGCTTCTAGTATCTCCTTTTGGTAGTCCTGGGTTGTTCGAAGCGCTTTGGAAGGAGTGATCGGGTCAAACTCCTTCACAATGGCCTTCCTTTTCTCCTCCTTCTTCATACGTAGAGGAGGAGAAGGTCGATGTCCCCTTGGAAGCAGAGGCTTAAGCAGGCGCTTCTTTACTTCCTCAGGGATAGGCTCATCCAAGATGTTTTGTACCACATGATGGAGAGTCGACTGTTTGCCAGGCATTTCTGCCAGTATCTGCTCTATGTAGTCATCCATAGTCGCCATCTCAGGTTGGTATACCACACCCGAGCGTTAGTATGCCATACCCGAGCGTCTGTCTAAATAGAAAATCGTACCATATATATATGGTAAAGACGGGAGATACACCGCTTAACGCAGCCCGATAAACGGTAACGTCAGTTGCCTCTGCGCCATACGCAGAAGCTCATGCATAACCGGTGGGTAAAGGCGTCTGGCACGAGCTTCTGCTCGGTGTAAAGTCTTTTGCACACGGTCCATGCCGCAAGGGTTGCTGCAAAGCCGACTTTCTGCTTTGGTCCCCTTCCCACATCTTCGGCAGGGATGTGGCTCCGATCCCGGCTTTCGCCTCAGCTGAGCTCGGTGGATGCCGCAGAGAGTATCCTTGCACCGCTTTCCGCATCGCTCGGCGCGCCCCACAATTAGCCACGTGCACTCGTTGTACTCCACCATGCCTTATGACTATGTCTCCGTTATACTTAAGGCGAGCGTTTGTTCAAAACGGCGTTCGACGGCGCTAGGCCTTGGTTGGCTAGGGGGGTGGGCCGCCCCTAGGGCCTGGCACCCCTATTGGCATACACCAAGACCCTGTACTCTGGCGGTGTTCTAGAGGGTCTAAGCGCGTGATCCCCATTGCTTGAGCCTCGCTGCCGCTTGGGCTGGGGGCCCGCCAGGGGGGTGGGGCGGGCCCTACCAGCAGCGCTGGAAATAGGCTGGGAGCCCCGCGGGGGTAAATTAGCCCTCCAGTAAAAAAGCGCCCCAGAACCCCTATTGTGTACAATAGAAATCAGCTCTGCTGTCAAATACATGCACAATTGTGGAAAACTGCGCCAAAACCCCCATTCCCTAGTAAAAAAGCGCCCCAAAACCCCTATTGTGTACAATAGAAATCAGCTCTGCTGTCAAATACATGCACAATTGTGGAAAACTGCGCCAAAACCCCCATTCCCTATACTACTGGGGGGTTCAACCCCTACCTTGAACCCCCCCCCCCCCCCCCCCCCCCAAGGGGGAGCATTCTTGTCTTGAACTATACAAGTATAGACCATTGGGATATACAAAGCATCATCCATTTGAATTCTGCGATTATCTTTAATCTTGCAGGGGATATCGGGCTTATTCAATTACCTGCACGGTGCCTTGACCTGATTTCGTCCACAAGGAATCTTCAGATGTGTCAGCCCATGATGATGGGTAATGTGAAAGTTGAGGTTAACGAAGGGATTGCCATGCTTGGACCTGTGATGTCTCCTATCATTAATTATAACATGCACATGGGAAATCGCGAAAGAGGTGAATATCATAATTTATTGTATGTCAATCACTAGCTACCATTGACTGCCACAGAATCATTCAATCATTTCAATTCTGTCTCAGGGTGACCTGTTTTTCTTTTAAAGATATATTTCAATTTTTCAGAGGGTATGTTGCTTCTTGCAATTTCAATTAACCTGATTATTCAACAGATTCGAATTCAAAATTTACCAAACTGACCTGATCCGTTAAGTTTAAACAAAACATTATTGAAAAAAGGATGCTGATGATCACATTACTCGCTAGACGTCACGGGTGTTTTAATGCCGTAATTTTTAAACGTCAAATGTCATTTGTGCCTTCTTGTTTTAGATGTAAATGCATAATGCCACTCATTTTCAGTAAAAATAGAAAAAAATGCTAAAAATCGATTTCTGCAAAATAGAGCCCAATTTGGCATCAAACAAGACGCGCATTAAAAACCGTGAGTGTTAATGTGTGTGATCGAGCAACATACCCACTCATTCTGAGTATATTTTACTCTAGAATGACACATAAGCCGCGGAGTTTACAACTTGACGCACTGATGTTACGCAAATGACACAAACGGCAAATTTACATGGCGATCGATGACATGCAATTTGCTGATCGCTAGACCTAAACTGGATAGAGCATTGGCCGTTGCGTGCTGCACAAGCAACTAATTTCAACAACCGCCATTACCACTCCCATTTACCAGTAGCGCATTCAGTTTTCTGTTCAGAGGAGGGGCACAATTTTTTGAAATGTTTTGAAAGGTGCATGACTCCAATTCATTTTGGCTTCATATTTTTTTGAAAATGCGCCCGGGGAGGCAAAAGTACCAGCTGTGACGTGTGGCGCATTAAATTTAAACTGTCGGGGGGGGGGGGGGTGGCGTCTCTACCGCCCCCCGCTGGACTGGATATGCCAGTGCATTTTAACTTTGATCTCTATGTAGAAAGAACGAGGATGAAAGTAGACCCGGTGTCGCGTAAATATCAGACTCCCGGAAAATCTGACTTGTTGGATATACTGCGCATGATCAGCACGCCCCCCTATACCAAAATACTGAAAAACGTTAAAGGTAATATACAACATTTGCAAACATCAAAAAACAAAACGACTGAATTACTATGTAATACCTTACTTGATTATGTAAATAATAGTCTCAAGCAGCCTGTGAAATCATGGCACCATGGTGTGCTGTCATTTTCAAGAAATTAAAAGTGGGATTTTTGTATCAATTTTTGTATAATGTGCAGCGATGGTCGGCCGACCATCGTTGGAAATACTTTAGTTTCCCGACCTGATAATTCTCTGACGTATGTAAATTGCTCCGTTTTGTCTGAAGTAGGCTGAGAGAACCAGACTACAAGAACAGCATTTTGTATCTGTTTTTCCAGCATCTTTAAACACAAAACTTTAAAAGTAGAATACACCATTTGCTTTTCCTGTAATTTTCAGAAATAAATGGTTTTGGGGGTTAGTATTTTATAGCGTGCCAGCAACTACTGTAACACTGACCTGTTTAAAGTTTTGTGTGCATAGATGCTGGGAAAAGAGAGAGAAAAAAATTAAGTTCTAATTGTCTGGTTCCATGACCATATGGAGCAATTTATAGACGTCAGAGAATTATCGGCCTGACAATCGTTGGAAAACTATATAAATTTCCACTTTTCTTGAAAAGGACAGAACACCAGGTGCCATGATTTCACAAAGATGCATGACACTGCAATTTACTTAGTCTAGTACGGTATTTCGTAATAAATCAGTAGTTTTGCTTTTTGATATTTGCAAATGGTGTTTATTACTTTTAAACAGGTCAGTGTTACAGTATGTGCTATAAAATACTATCCGCCCCATATCCATTTATTTATGAAAATTACACAAAAGCAAAAGCTGTATATTGCATTTAAACATAAGGATGAGTGTGTGGATCATGGGTGAGAAATAAGGTTATGTTGGTGTTAGGGTTTAGGATAGGGTTAAGGTTATAGGGTTAGGGTTGGGATGAGATTAAAGATTATGCCATTTTCAAAAATTGTGTTCACTATAAAAGGCGTGGCCAAATTGGTAACCCTTTTTATTGGGTGTGGTACACTGTAAAAACGTTGGGTAAAACATTATTGGGCAACCGTTATTTACCAAACATTGGTATGAATTTACCACATTGTTAGTTAATTCAGGTAAAAATTTACCAATTATTACGAAGAATTTGCCCAAGATTTTGGGTTGCTGATATGTTGCCCAACATTGGGCAAAATATCAACCCATTTTGACCAACTTGTTTTACAGTGTAATATGGCGGACTGGGGCTTCGTCTCGAACAGCAGATGCGCTGTCCCGTTTACATACCGTTAACATCAGTAATGTGATTCGACCGCTCGCCAAAAACAATTGCAATTTCTCGTGCATTATCACCTGCTTTTGGTCCTGGTTATTTACTTGTCATGCCGTAAAAGTGGATTCGAACAGACTTAGACGACCCAAAGACACGTCTTAAATTTCGACGCGTTTGCAGTCTCCCGAAGACAAACAGAATACATTGTTTGAAACGTTGAGATCTGCTCTCACAGCTGGTTCTTTTCTATGGTGTACTATTTACGACACACCGCGTCGCCTCTTCCACACGCGACGCGACTATACGACGCGACGGCACGACGGCTCCGTTGCATCGTGCCGTCGCTTCTTTCCCATTACTTTTGTGCACATTCTAGCGTCGCGTCGTACGTGGCGTCGTGCCGTCGTGCCGTCGCGTCGTTTTTTTCCAGCTTGCAGGTTATCTTTCCTCAACTTCGCCCCTTCCGTCGCCCATCGCGTCGCACCGTCGTGCGTCACGTCGTGTGTCGCGTCGTGTGTCGCGTCGTGCGTCGCGTCGTGCTCGCGTCGTGCGTCGCGTCGTGCTTCGCGTCGTATTTCGCGTCGTGTTTCGCGTGGAGTAGTCATGCTATTGTGAACATGCGCAGTTGAAATACCGAACTGGCTCACAGAGGGCGTGTTTGTTTCACGCAGATCCGGAGCGCGGTCAGTTGGTGGCGCCATTTAATAATAATAATAATAATAATAGCAGGTTCTTATATAGCGCATTTCAGATCCACTGGATCTCTCAATGCGCTTAACAGTCAAAATTAATGCAAAAGAAAATAAAATGGTAAACAAAAAAACAAAAAATAGCTATGTGTCAGTTGGTTGATAACAGTCACTGAAAAGCCAATTTAAACAAATGGGTCTTTAGATGTTTCTTGAAAAGTTGCAGTTCAGTTTCGGATCGGAGAGATTGTGGAAGAGAGTTCCAGAGCCGTGGGCCTGCAATTGAAAATGTCTTGTCTCCATAGGTTTTGGTCCTGCCTGAACCAACGGTGAGGAGCTGCTGTGTGGATGACCTGAGGGATCTTGATGGCGTGTAAGGGATAACAAGTTGGGAGATGAAATCTGGGCACAGACCGTGGATGCCTTTGAAGATGATGAGCATAACTTTGTAATGAATTCTAGATTGAACTGGTAACCAGTGTAGGCTCTTTAGGACGGGTGTTATGTTGTTCCTCTTCTTGGCCCGCGATACCAGTCGTGCAGCTGAATTCTGTACCCGTTGGAGCTTGGCAATGTCCTTATCCGGAGAACCTAGCAGAAGACTATTGCAATTGTCAAGTACAGAAGTCACGAAGGCATGGACAAGCACCTCTGTTGTGTGGTTGTCTAGATAGTGACGGATGCTTCCAATCCTCCTGAGTGCCAAAGAAGCTTTGCTGCAGACTGCATTCACATGACGACGCATAGTGAGGTGACTATCGAAGTATGCGCCAAGGTCACGAACTGAAGTAGAGGGCTTGACTGGAAAGGTGTCTGGAATAATTGAAGCCAGTTCTTGGGAAGGACCGAAGCGTGAAGACAAATGGAGTACTTCCATCTTACTATCATTGAGTACAAGGTGGTTGCTCTCCATCCAGTTGCGGATGTCCCGAAGACAAGCATCTAGTTTCTCAGGCGTCTGTTCTCTTTCTGTTGGTTTAATAGACAGGTACAGCTGGGTGTCATCTGCATACATCATGACAGAGAAGCCATGACCTTGTATAACATCTTGGAGAGGAGTCGTATAACAGATGAAGAGGAGTGGGCCAATAACCGATCCCTGTGGCACACCCCAACGGAGGCTAGTAGGTGCAGATGTCGCATCTTGAATTGTCACGCTCTGTTCTCTCTCTGCGAGGTATGAAGCAAGCCAATTCAGTGCGACACCAGTCACTCCAAACCTTTCCTTGAGTCTGGAGAGTAGCATTTGATGATCCACGGTGTCAAATGCAGATGTTAGATCCAGCAAGACAAGAACTGCTTCATTTCTATTATCTAGAGACTGCAGAAGGTCGTTGTGAACCTTTATGAGAGCAGTCTCGACACTGTGGTGTTGCCTGTATGCCGATTGTCTTGAAGCTAGAAGCGAGTTGTTTGTCAAGTGGGCCATCAGCTGATCGCTCACAACACGCTCTATAAGTTTCCCAAGGTATGGTAGGTTGGATATCGGGCGGTAATTCTTTAGAGTCTCAGGATCCAGAGATGGTCGTTTTAGTGTTGGGATGATTAGTGCAGATTTGAGAAGACTGGGAAAGACACCTGTCTGCAGTGATTGGTTTGTCATGTCGGTGATTGCTGGGACGAGGACACTGAGGCAATTCTCAAACACGCGGGCAGGAACAGGATCAAGCAAACAGGATTTAATCTTCTTGGATTTGATGAGTTTCCGTACATTATCTTGAGAAATGTGGTGAAATTTCTCTAGGGTACACTCAGGTTCGTCGGTCAACGTTGTATTTGTAGATGGTACTGAAGGTTTCAAACTTCCATCCTGTGATCTAAGCTGTGCGATTTTGCTTTCAAAGAATTCTGAAAATCTTTGTGCCAGTTCCATTGCTGAATCATGGGACGGCAATACCTGCGATGGAGTCTCAACAGTCAACTTCTGTACGATGTGAAATAGCTCTTTCTTATCAGAACTTTCGATCTTATTACGATGGTAAGCCCTTTTTGCCCCTTTCAAGGCAGAGTAATATTCTATGGTGGCATCTTTAAGTTGGTGTTTATCAGCTGTGGACTTGCTTTTCCTCCACTTCCTCTCCATAGAGCGCGTGTTTTGCTTGAGTGCTCTCAGTGATTCGTCGTACCATGGAGCATGGGGGCGGAGTTGAACATCTCTCAAAGAGGCCGGAGCATGATGGTCTAAAGTGTCCGATAGCGAAATGTTGTAGAGGTCAACTTTCTCGTTGAGATTGAGCTCTGCAAGATTGTTGACTCTCTCAAAGCAAGATACAATGTCATCGTTGAATTTTTCATAGTCAATCTCCCGAAGCTTGCGGATTCTTGCTCTGTGTTTAGTTGCTGGAGGACGCGAGAGGGTGACTGCGAATGTAACTGCAGCATGGTCAGATGGCATGGAAGGCAGAACATTTACATCTTTCAACGACTCGTCGTTTTCCCTCACTATCAGCAGATCTAGCGTGTGACCACGTCTGTGAGTCTGTTGGCTAATCACTTGTCGGAGTCCTCCAGACTCGAGCATGTCACATAAGGTTCTTGCATCGGCATCATGAATGTTGTCGACATGGATGTTGAAGTCTCCACAGATGAATAAGTGACTGCTTGCTAAATTTGCAGATTCCAGAAGCTTAGAGAATTCAACAAAGAAATGTGCCGAGCCGTGGTTTCTAGTTGGAGGTCTGTAAATTACAATCAGCAAAATAGTGTCATGACCTGTGCTGCTAATTGCCAGTTCCAAACATTCAAAGGTCTCAAATGAGTGGGACTTGGTTTTAGTGATGTACTGATTTCTCAGAATGACACATATTCCTCCACCTCTTCTTCCCTGTCTTGGTAACTTTACAAGGCGGTAGTCTTGAAGAGTGGCTTGAATATCTGCTAATGCAGGACTGTCGCGGCAGTCGCCTCTCAGCCACGCCTCAGTGACAGCCAGAATGTCCAGCTTCTCTGAAAGGACTAAATCACTAACTTCTGTGGGTTTGTTCATCATAGACTGTGCATTCCAAAAGCCAACTCTTGTTGGAGGAGATTTTTCGATGTTGTGGAGTAACGGTACAATTTTCAATGAAGATGGTCGTTTTGTGTGTTTGTGGTTATGCTGCATGGGGTTAACTTCTCGATTGTCAGAAATAATCACAGGAATGGGCTTCTGTTGCTTGGCCCATGACCTTTTCCCTCTCCTAGTAGGTTTGACAGCGGAGATTCCCAGACTCTTCAATGTCTGATACACATGAGCAGGAAGCCCACGTTTCTTGGCATCTTTGCCAAGCCAAGTCAAGTCATTAGAACTATAGTTAAGAAAATCATGTTGCATACACATGGCTGCCAATGTCAGCAGTGTTACACAGGAAACAAGGTGAAACAAAGCAGTGCTAGTGCCCTGCATCTTCACTGCCATTCAGTGTACTCAGTCATGCTGAACAGATTGCTGGCCAGCAGATCCAAACAAAAGGGAGTGCACAATGGTGATCAATAACATGCACACCTATACATGTACATGCAGTACACAATGAAGAACCGGTCAAGCATGCCTCTATGTAGCAATATGGAGGCAAATTCAGCTAGCAATCATCATCCAAAGTGAAACATTTTACTCCAAATATCAATCCAGTGCAGTCTTCTTCAGCCTTCAAAAGTGTCCAGCAGGATCCTGGTTGTTCTACAAACACTTTGATGATAAAAATGTTGTAAATCTAAGCAGAAATTAGGTGGAAGTTGCCTTGAATTGAAGAGCAGGTTTTGAGTGCAACCACACAGGCGCTACATCATTTAACCACTTTGTTTTGTTCTTACCCATAGGCAAAATAATTTCTGGCCACGAGGTGGGGGGGTGGGGAGGGGGGGGGGGGTTCGACTCCCCTCTGGATCCGCGCCTGGTATAGCACAAAACCCATGAGCGCATGATACTCAGCAGGGTTTCCCCTTAACTTCTTTTTTCACTGGCCGGCCGGACTTGTAGGAACAAAATATTTTCTCTCTTTTCACTCTATATTTTGTCCTGCCAGACACCGCTGTTAGCGCGGTACCGTTGATTCTGTAGATTTTTTGCTACGAAAATGGGAAAAAATACATACAGAATTTTAGCAAAATCGTCTTTTTACACATTTCAAATACAGAGCTCAGGCCTTTTGTTCATTAGCGGGATATTCTGGGCATGTTTGTTTCACACGGATCGGGAGGTGATCCAGAGCCGAACGAAAACAAACAGGATCGCGAATCCCTCTCGCTATATGTTGCATGCTGGGAGAATTTGTATTACACGACTATGTCGTCTGCTTCAGATTCTGTAGGGCTATTTTTATGATTTCCAGAAAAGTAAATATATCGTACATAGCTTTAATAACAAAAATACACTGTAAAAGAATTATGAGTAAATACTGTTACAATAGCTCGTTAAATGCTTCAAATCTACGAAAAAATACCGTCACAATTCTCTGTCTCCCACGTCGCCATCTTGGATCTTGCGAACCCACCTCGTGAGCAGGATCACTAAAAACGTGATCCGGAGCAACTTTCGACGCTCCGGATCTCTGATCGCGCTCCGGATCTGCGTGAACAAACACGCCCTCTGTGAGCCAGTTCGGTATTTCAACTGCGCATGTTCACAATAGCATGACTACTCCACGCGAAACACGACGCGAAACACGACGCGAAACACGACGCGAAATACGACGCGACGCGAGCACGACGCGATCGACGCGCGACGCACGACGCGACACGTACACGACGCGACGCACGACGGTGCGACGCGATGGGCGATGGAAGGGGCGACGTTGAGGAAAGATAACCTGCAAGCTGGAAAAAAACGACGCTACAGCACGACGGCACGACGCGACGTACGACGCGACGGCACGATGCAACGGAGCCGTCGTGCCGTCGCGTCTTATAGTTGCGTCGCGTGTTGAAGAGGCAAAGCGGTGTGTCGTAAATAGTACACCATAGTAAGGGGCGACGTTAAGGTAAGAAAACCTGCAAGCTGGAAAAAACGACGCGACGGCACGACGCGACGTACCACGCGACGCCAGAATGTGTACAAAAGTAATGGGAAAGAAGCGACCGCACGACGCAACGGCAAGATGCAACGGAGCCGTCGTGCCGTCTAGTCGCGTCGCGTATGGAAGAAGCGAAGTTGTGTGTCGTAAATAGTACACCATACTTTTCAGAGCCAACACTTCCTAACAAAAGAAGGTTCTTTCCATGGTGTACCCGAAATCCTACATCTTTGATTGACAGGCTACTGATGACGAAGTTGTCGGCTTGTAAGTTTGGTGAAATGGTTTGTATAATATGACGCGTTGCAAGTTGCTACGTGTCATGCATCGCAACTGCAGTTACGAGTCGCAAAGCTTTGTGAAATCAGCCATGGTTTGCCAAAAAGTACAGCAAGTAGTGTTTTAACCAAAGAAGCAAAAACTTCACAAACTACGGACCCAATTAAGTAACAGTTGAGTAACCAATGATTGATTTTTCTTTTCTCTATAGAAGCCGGACAAAAACATGATCAACCCAGTCCACCGCGCCCTTCTGGACCAGTTCAAGAGCCACAGAATACCTGCCAAGAACTCCGTGACAAGATCAGAAAGGTTTTAAAGAAAAGGTACACTACAACAGGTAGTTATGTACCCTTATTACCAAATGTTGCTGGCTCTCAAACGCACATATCTATATACACTAAATTGCAGCTAACAATAAGGGAAGGCGAACTTGTATATGACGCTGGCCAGGACGGACATGAAACCATAAATTCCACGGAGTATGGTACAATGTTCCAAGCAAAGACAAGGGAGGGACATCTCATTAACCGGCTTATTTTCTTTGGAACGGGAGGTGTAGGGAAGTCAACCATTTTTGATAAGACTGCATACGACTGGGCTGAGGAGTCCAGTGTAGTGCTTGAAGAGTACAGCCTTGTCTTTGTTTTGAAGATGTTTCCCCTATACCAGACTTCTGATTTGATTGATACCATTTTTGATCAACTCCTCGATGAGGATTCAGACATAACTAAAGAGTCACTTGAATCATGTATCCAACAAAACCCGAAGAAGGTCATGATTCTTTTGGATGGCTTTGATGAGTTGAGGTCCACTACACTTGATAAAACCTCATTCGGGTCGATCCTTAAAGCACTGAACAGACAAAGATACCGGGAATGTTTCATCTGCATTACAACCCGCCCCTCGCATCTCGACAAACTAACGGTCGAGTCATTAGTTCAGAATCCATGCACACACGTGGAGGTTCTGGGGTTTACTCAAAGTGACGTCAAGGAGTATGTCAATAAATTTGACGAAAACAATTCAGAAAGTGCTAAGGAACTTGTTGAAACCATTGAGGATTCAGAAACGCTACGTGATTTGGCTAAAATCCCAATGCTGCTGCTTTGGATGTGTATTTTGTGGAAAGATCAAAAGAGGTTTCCAGAAACATTGTCACGCCTCTATACCATGGCAGTTGATTACATGTTTACAAGAAAGGCCAAGGTGTCCGACAGACACAAATCTAGAGCACTGATTGCAATCGGAAAAACTGCATTGACTGGACTCATTGATACTGAGCTGAAACTCTTGTTTACAAAAGATGAGTTTGAACCAAATGCGCTTGACATAGCATTAAAGGCAGGTATCCTAACCTGCCAGAGGATTTTCAAAAACCTCAGCGCTCAGAACAGCGTACAATTCATGCACAAGACAATGCAGGAATACTGTGCAGCGAAATACTGGCAGAGCCTTCACATTTCAAACAAGAGGGTATTAGCGCGCCTTCCACATCAACTCCACTTGAAAAAGGACCAATTTAAGGAGGTTTTGCATCGCACGTGTAGCACAGAGATGAATTTTACATCTATCGAGTTTCTTCTTCGTTTCTGTTGCGGTGACAATGAAAGCTGCACTACCTCTATTGCTGACGAGCTTCTCCGTTCTTATAAAAAGGGACGTCGTGCGCCAGTACGTGACGGGCAGTTAACAATCCCGCCTGAAATCAAAGTCAATGACATGAATGATTTCCACCGTCTCATTTACCTCATGAGAATAGCCTGTTGCACTGAGAACAGTAAAGCACTCCTGGCTCCCGTTGAAATAATTGCTTTTGATGTGTCTTCTTCTGTCAGTTTTTCAGCTTTGGATCTGAGTTTAATGCCAAAACTCATGTCACTGTCGCTATCTGGCTGTCCATCAACTATTAGTGATCTAACGCACATCCTTCTGTCATTGAAATGCAGCGCATCCTTGAACAAACTAGTCATTAGTAAATGTCCAGCACTCGGAGGTAAAGCTGATAATTGGGCCCCTTTTGTGAAACAATTGCCCAACCTCCAAATGATTGACATATCAGATTGCCAATTGCACTATGCAGAAGTTGAATATATTGCCTCTTCTGTGCGTGAAATGCGCAATCTTACTGATTTCAAACTTTCAGTCATTTATCCACTTGGTGAATCGGGAAATTCGTCGGCCAGTAAATTGCCCACCACGAAGCCCCTGAAAAATCTGGACTTTGGTCGTTGCTCTTTGACATGTTTAGATGTTGAACGGATTCCATCATCAAGAAATAATGATTTATTACTTTCTGTCAACATTGCACTGTGTGTATCGTCGCCCCTCGTGAAGACTCATAAGACGCTGTATCTAGCAAATTGCTCATTGCAGTGCGCAGATATTGAACACATTGCGTCGGCTGTGGGTGATATGCCCAACCTGACTGACTTGAACCTTTCCAACAACGATGCACTGGGTGGATTGGCTGACAGGTGGGCCTGTTACCTGCCCCTCATGCAGCACATACAGAAGCTTGATTTGACAGAGTGCTTATTGCACTATGCAGAAGTTGAATATATTGCCTCTTCTGTGCGTGACATGCCCAATCTGACTGATTTAAAACTTTCCGTCATTTATCCACTTGGTAAATCGGGAAATTCGTCGGCCAGTAACTTGACCACCACGAAGCCCCTGAAAAATCTGGACTTTGGTCATTGCTCTTTGACATGTTTAAATGTTGAACGGATTCCACCATCAAGAAATAATCATTTATTACTTTCTGTCAACATTGCACTGTGTGTATCGTCGCCCCTCGTGAAGACTCATAAGACGCTGTACCTAGCAAATTGCTCATTGCAGTGCGCAGATATTGAACACATTGCGTCGGCTGTGGGTGATATGCCCAACCTGACTGACTTGAACCTTTCCAACAACGATGCACTGGGTGGATTGGCTGACAGCTGGGCCTGTTACCTGCCCCTCATGCAGCACCTAAAGAAGCTTGATTTGACAGAGTGCTTATTGCAAAGTGCAGATATTAAACACATTGCCTCGGCTGTGGGTGACATGCCTAACCTGACTGACTTGAACCTTTCCACAAAATATACACTGTTTGGATTGCCTGACAGGTGGGCCTGTCACCTGCCCCTCATGCAGCACCTAAAGAAGCTTGAATTGAGTTGGCGCTCATTGCAAAGTGCAGATATTAAACACATTGCCTCGGCTGTGGGTGACATGCCCAACCTAACTGACTTGAACCTTTCCTTGAACGGTGCACTGGGTGGATTAGCTGACAAGTGGGCCTGTCACTTGCCCCTCATGCAGCACCTAAAGAAGCTTGAATTGAGACGGTGCTCATTTCAAAGTGCAGATATTAAACACATTGCCTCGGCTGTGGGTGACATGCCCAACCTAACTGACTTGAACCTTTCCTTGAACGGTGCACTGGGTGGATTAGCTGACAAGTGGGCCTGTCACTTGCCCCTCATGCAGCACCTAAAGAAGCTTGAATTGAGACGGTGCTCATTTCAAAGTGCAGATATTAAACACATTGCCTCGGCTGTGGCTGATGACATGCCCAACCTGACTGACTTGGAGCTTTGAAGCAACGGTGCACTGGGTGCATCGGCTTAATACAGGTGGGCCCGTCAGCTGCCCCGCATGCAGCGCCAAAAGGTGCCTTACTCTCTTGCTAAATTGTGTCAAAACTCAAAACTACATATTTGGTATTGAAAGGCGATTGGGACTGGAATCCCATTAACACAATGCAAGTTCATCTTTAAAGTGCTCGAGAAAATGAGAAAATGGATTCCAAAGTATGCCCGATCCTACAATCACAATCGCCCGCATATATTATGGTGGTTTGTAATTAATGTATTGTATTTCTGTCTTATCAAGAGAAAGGTTATACTCCTGGCAGAATTAAACTAATTTCCTGACGTGAAAACTGACTTAACGCGAGGAACGAGCAACAAGTAATCGTGCTCTATTGGACCGCGGCCGTCGATATCATATTATTTACACTAAATTCATTACAAGACATGGATAGCTGGAAAACAAACTGTTAAGATAATTCCGGTTTCTATCAAATGAAAAACTCCAGATCTCCACGGTGTGCATGTGACGTCACTGATCCAGAATCCAATATGATTCAAAGGATAAACCAATTAGACGCTTCCCAATTGGTGCAAAGGTCATTGGGTGGGGGAATTAGTGTTGTCGGTACCATTTAAGAAACGATGGTTGTATTTTGCTGATCGTCTGTAATGATGGGTTTGTAATGAATTTCTTTAGAAAAGTTTGGCTGTAGTCGATTGGTTCTTCTTGAGGAATTTGTTCGCGGTCAGTGTTGCATGGTATCACTTTAGCTTACACGTGGTGAAACTTTTGTTAAGGGTCAGATAATAGGTAGGCGAATAAGGGATGTGGTGATGTTTATCCTTCATGATGAATTTGTAATGATTTTATTTGGGTGTATTTTTGAGAAGTCTGTTGATACTTGTTCTTTTGATATTTGTATATATTTATTTTTGATATTTGTTTTTGTGCGATAAAAGAACTATATCGCTTTGGTTTGTATGTATTGTAAATACTTTGTGGAAAGCCCACGCAGAGGATATTTTACTATTTTATCTCCCTGTTGTATTTGATTGATATTTATTGTCTTCAAGTGACCAAATAAATTTTACAGAAAACTCACGATTTAGATCTGTTTTTTTTTATGAAATATGCCAAAGATTCGAAACAATACCAATACTTTCCCCTTCTCTCCATCTCATGCCGCCATCTTTGTATTTGATGCATTGTTAGTAAAGCCTTTTTTCTTTTCATTTGTTGGCAAAGTAGGTTTTGCACAATTTGGTATTGTGGTCGAACTAATCCAGCATTGTGCAATCAGTGATATGTTTTTATCTACAGCTTTAAAATTATAGCCGTGTAAATGTTTAATAACCAGAAATGAAGAAGTCGACCATGTTTTGCGCATGACTAAAAAATGTATAAAAAGGTGCGTTTCTGTGGTGTTATTTTGCTACCACATGTATTGTCAAAGCTTGACCCTCATCTGTTCTTATTAATAGAATGAAGATGTTCAATACAGTCCACCTATTAATGGGGTACTTTTTGTTTTATATACTATTATCTTATCCATATTATATCAAAATAATGGAAGATTATAATTACGTATTCGTGACCAATATTGGCGATGCCAATCAGACACGTTACAACTCAGTCCAGCTTTAATCATACATGTATATTTTAACCCATTCGCTTGTATAACAACTTTAACAACATTAAGCTAACTTAATCGTATTGGTAAATTTACGATGCGATCAACATCATGGTTTTCACTCCCACATATCCCGTATAAGTATGGATAAACGATGTGGTGTATATGGTGTTGTTATAACTAATTCTGATTGAAATAGAAATACGCATGGATTTAGTGTTTCCAAAATTGCATATCCTTCTCAAGGATTTGCCGGTTTTTGAAAACAAAACTGTCTTTACAGTAGTTTTGCTAGATATCTCCTCAATTGTGATTGGTTTAGACGATGCGTAATGATACAAATGCAAACCCATTGTTGAATTACACTTTGGTTCTCTGCACAAGTACAGCCAATTAGTGCAATGTTTACATTGACAGTATACCCGGTATTTGACGCAATTTATGCTTCAAGGATCCAATCCCGAGAAAGCCACTATTTCCTTTTCGAATTTGTGTTCTAACTGATTACTAATATTTGATAGTTCCATTTCGTAGGTTTGACAAAATGAACCAGTTTCGGTTGGAGAAAAACGTAGTTTAAATAGCAAAGTTTTTGTGATAATGAAGCTTTGTACAAGATGCCGAAACGAATCGTAAGCGCTGTAAGGTTTTCAAAGTATTATATACAAAAAATCGGCATTACTTCAGACCAATTTAGACTTTCCAGTCTCGGAACTTTTTTGCTATAATCTTAAGCAGTTTGCACATAACGTCACATCGAACTGCTTGTGGGGTGTGGCGGTGTCATTGTCAGGCACTTGGAATCTGTGCCTAATCTGCTTCACTCTATAAGTTTGTGATAACTAGTTTAATGATCATAAGCAAATTTCATAGAGCTGCCGAGTACAAAATTTGGCTAAGCGCAGCAAAGTTCCACCTAACGAAGACATGTCATAAGAAAAAAATTGCATGGGGTTAATACTGCTTGTGACTGGATTTCAGCTGATTTTTGTTTAGCGGGAAAATTTGCGAAGCAACATTTTTCCCTAAGCGACTTCATGAAATCGGATCCAGCAGGTGTTTTGTACACGAGGATAGGTGTAACAGTTTTGTAAGTTACTGTGTATTTAACAGTTCATTGGATTCTTTGGGTTTTGGTTCCGAGATTTATTGTAAACTTGAATATTACTATGATGTGGAAGAGACAGACTGATATGTTGTACTAAGGCTTGCTTTAAACTCACACAGTAATACTAATAGATCAGTGTATTTAATGCACGAAACAAAATCAAGTTCAGAGGCCTGAAATAAAGTATGGCGAGTCTTCGCCGCACTGTGATCAATACATTCATGTTTGTGTATGACCGTTATTTCTGTAAGCCTGAATACATGCTGCCTTTTATTGCAAACCCCGTTTCATTATAAGTTAGAAGTCGCTGACAGAAGCTCATTTCTGTATACTGTTTGTAAGAGAGGATGCCGATGTTTCACCTTTGACCTGTTATTGCTGGGTTCTTATTCACATCTCATGGGCCTTCCTTCCTTCAATTATCAGGGCAGCTTATTTTCTTTTTTGACTCGAAATATGGCGGACACAATAGGAGGGCGCTATTTGATTTGGGTAAACCTTTCGTGCCAAACAAAAGGATTACCCAAATCAAATAGCGCCCTCCTATTGTGTCTGTCATATCTAAAAAAATATATATCTCAAAAACTTAAGGCTAATGACAAGGGTTATAAGCCTACCGTTTGCCATTGAAGCCGATTTTGGTATTTTCTAACTTTGATTGAAATATATTTTGAAGATGCCTGGGAGCCTTTTCTGTCAGTTGCAACCCATGATTTGTCTTATTCCTGGTCAATGAAGAAGGGGGAAGGGAGTGGGGGACTCTCCTTGTGGGAACCCTTTCCCCCTTCCTCCTCCCCTCTGGAAATTTTGGATTTCTATTTTGTAATGTATGTTGTTTTTTTAATTAATATGAATTTGTTAAGGCTGACGCGTATGACGCGACATCATCTGTTGATCTATATGTGGAGGCTCTTGATGGCGCCGCACATTAAACAAAATGGGCCCCACACATGTGAGCGACAAATGATTGATTTTTTTAGAGATATAAAAGAGCGCCGGAAAATCCATCTTGAAAGTAAACAAAAAAGCATATCTAATAGAAATCTGGACTTTTTCAAATTTTCTTAAAAACAAAAAATACCGGCATTTCGAACAATTCATAAAAACTCCAATACATTGTACTGATTTCCGGCATCCGAAATTGCACGGCCGAAGTCTGCATTCCGTTCCCTGTCTCTGCTGCAATTTTAGCGGTTTGGTTTTTGTTACGTAGAAATAAGTAATAAAAACGGGTATCATGACTTTTCAAAGCAAAGGCAACAACAGGCCAATCAAATACAGTGAAAAATGTAATAGTTCACTAAAATCAATCAATCAACAGGTTTAAAATAGCCGGCAACTTTAAACTTCTTGCAAAAGCAAAGCATTACTGGTATATACAAGGCATGCAAAACAAAAATTACAAAGAAATTAGCAAAGCAGCAAATTATACAAACTGGCATAATATTAAATAGGAAGCTGGCAAATTATGTTAATATTATTTGGCCGATTACCTTATTGGAACCAGCAGGAACAGGCTCCTTCCATGCAGCCATTGGAAATAACGGCTACAGCGCTGCGAGCGAGCCAAGCATCTCCACACGCCGCACTGGATCAGCCAAGCCACAGGTAGATCGGCGTTGAACCCCCGGGGGGTCCGCCACATCAGGGGGGGTCCACGACAGTCCATGCTTTAGTCCAGCAGCAGCCTCGGCCACGATCCAGCGATGAGGAGCGCAATCACCGGTAGAACATGTCGGGGAGATGATGGCCCAACTCGGCGCTATTTTAAATCGTACATAACGGGTGTACATGGGCAATGACCGAGAGCGACTAAAAGGCAGCCAGTCCTTGTATGGTATTTATAATTAGCCGCGCGTAGCCATTTAAGCAATTTTCACAAAATTCACAAAAAAATTATTGGGGGAGACGCATCAAAGGATTAATAGATTTAAGTGGGTTCGTAACAGTTATATTTAAAGAGGAACTAAAACGCCAATTTTTCTTTTGACATTTTTGACTTATCTGATAGTTTATGCCTCCCCAAAACTAATGTAACAAGTTTCATGATTCTGAAAAGTCAAAAAAATGTTTTTGAACCTCTTCTTTCTGAGCCACTTTGACTCGATTCAGAAAAGGCCGAGGTCAACTGCGTGCCGTATCGCGCGAGTATTGACGTACACGTGTAGAAACATATGACGTCACTGTATTATACGACAATGTTTTACGTAGAGTCTGTACGTATTTTTTTGTCTAAGGCTATAGTATTACTTGCTGTGCTTTTTGCTCATGATTCAGGAGTAACACTACGATAAACATATTTTAAAGTGTTGACATCTTTGTGAGACACATTAAGAATTGGGGTTGTAGGCTTGTTCTTGCTGAAAAGCTAGTTATGAGTCATACTTTCCTTTGTTTGCAGTCGGCTTTTATTGGGACCTGCGCGGTGAGTTGTGTGTGAGCTGATGCTATACTCTAGTCTGGCGACTTTGATTATGCAGCCCTCATAAGGACCCGCACCTTCTCAGAACTATGCACACAATTTCTGTTATAAGGTACCAGACTCAATCGCATGCAGCGCATGCGGTCATATGCAGCACGATATGGGGCAGCTTTTTTCACCATGCATCATCTGCAGGACCTACAACTTCCTACAGTCCTGCACAAAACTGGTTCACTGTATCCGTCTTTTCTTTTTACTTTGTGCACATTTCAATGGTGTAGGACTGTAGGAAGTGTAGGATCCTACAAAATATACGGAGTGAAAAAAGCTGCCCCATATCCGGCGTAAACCATTGATCTCCAATGAAGAACATTGAAGAACAGAAGCAAACATATTGTCTTCGTCTTCCATCTTACTATAATTCCAGGAATCTCTGTGTGTGTGTGTGTGTGTGAGTTTGTATATGCCGGCAATCGTGGACCTAGGACAAAAGAATTCGGGCGTAGACAAAGGGGTCCACGTTTGACCTAACGTCCACGATTGAAAATCGTGTACAAAACCAATGGGAGGCCTTCCGAAAAAGTTAGAGTATAAACAAAAGAGGAACAATGGGAGGTCCACGATTGCACCCGTTTACATGACTGTGTGTGTGTGGGTGTGCATAGGCTATAATGTGTATGTGTGTCTGTCCGTAATTCGATTATCTCCAGATCCGGGCACTGTATAAAGTTGAAAATCGGCAGGTGGGCCTATATTGCTCGGGACCCAAGAATGTGCAGTGTCAAGTTGAAGTTGTTTGGATAAGCGGTTCTAAAAAAAGCTGCAAAAAAGCAGCAATACCGGAGGCCCAGACCGGCAAACGCGGTAGTATAGACCGCCACGCACTGCTGCACATTTTGAACAGGCACTGCACTGTACCATTTAGACTGTGGGCCGTCTCCCAAAATTCTTTACTTTTGTAACCCATATAAGGTACGGTATATACTTTCTTTGACTACAGCAATGTTCAAAATGTTTTTATGTGACCAAAAATGTAACTCGTCAAGAACAAAAATTGCACATTGTTGACTACAATTTTAAAAAAGGACGTTTTAAAACATCGGACATTGTCCAATCAAACGAAGTCTCTCGTCACCCGGTCATCATTTTTGACCAATCACATGAACTTTTATTTACCGACGCGTTACTTTGCTGTAAACGCACCCAGCCCACCTTTGTTTCGGCCGATGATTCTAAAGGTTTTTCTTTGCATTTTGCTGTATGCATATCATTTCTACGCACTCGAAGATGACTCCATTTATCAAAAAAAGCTTCAGAAGGGTGTCCTAAACTCTATATAAAGGTCGTGCCATCATTGGCCATAAATCAAGTAAAATATAAAAAATATTCAATTTATTATTTATTTATTTTAAATGTATTATTGAATGTAGCTAAACAGAGAATCTCCACATGTCATGAGCTTTAGAGCTGGAATTTTCAAGCTATACTAAATGGATCATTCATGTCATTGTATGGTTATTTTCTCTGATTTTAGGATTCTTTTGGGGCATAAAAGCAAAATATTTCAAAACGGTACAGACGACAGATCTAGACTGCCGCAGCGGCACCAGACTTATGTGATTGTGAAGAGTTCTGAATGCGAACATACCTTCGAGTTTCAAGCACTTTTGTACTGACAGTGCTGACAGTCATAAGTCCTCAAGTCCCAATTCAAAACAAACGCTTTAATTTGTCAATGGTCATCCACTCACTTTTGACTGGACTTGCAAAGACGTTATACAAATTGAAAGTGTAATTAGAAGATGGGATTTTTTGGTCAGGAGTAATGTATTTTGTTGTGAAATCATTTATGAACGATTGTTTGTATGCACTGAATATCTACATTTCGCATGCATGTTCTTTCAGTGACAGAACATTTATTTTCATGCAATTTTTTTCAATCATTCAATTGTTATGTTTTTGTAGATTTGTGGCAAAATTGGTATTATTAGTCTAAATAGGATATTAGGGAGACATTTAGTAGTTCATAATCATCACTTAGGGAGACAAGGGTACTTAGGGAGACATTTTCATGTCTAAATAAGTACCCAGCCCCCTTAAGGAGTGAGAATGTTACTGTCAGAAGGGAGTTAAATCGATAGAGAATGGTCCAAAACATTAATATACCAAAATTCGTAAGGGTAGGATAGGAGATATTTGGGTTAGGTTACATTAAAGTTGGAAACAAGTTGTGCACAAGTCAATGGGAATGTCTCCCAAATGGCCCATCTAGGGTAATGTATTATTCTCCTATGTATAGGAAGCAGAGTGAGCGATGGATTTTGACGGATTTAATCCAGTACAGAATAAAAGGAACTAGGGAGTTCGGGTTATATTATTAAAACAGAAAATGTGTAAATGTTACGCAACACCACATGACAACTAATCAGGATATGATTACTTTTGTCAATATATATATATGAATCTAAGATGTAGTCTTGTGTTTGTATTTTTTTCGGAGACATGAAAATAACTTATGTATTTGGACATGACAAATTGATTGGTTGAATTAATGATTGATTGGCCCAGTTAAATATAAACATTGGTTGAGTAAATTTTCATCATGCTAAGCCTGCCTTCCTACTCCCAAGCATTTTTATGAAATACATTTTAAGGCCAGTTCATACTTCTGGGTTTTGCCAAACGTCCTACACTGAAACAACCTATTTTTTTCTTTTCTTTTTTTAACCCCAAAATTACCGTCCCACAAAAAATCCAAACCCTGCCCTCTACATGTATCTACTACATACCTGTGTTTATTGTCGCAAGCTATAGGAACGGAGCCCGTAAGTACACAATCGACGCAACATTAAAATAATTTCCTTCATGCTGCTGGCCCTAGTGTGCCCTTACTGGAAATTATAGTGACCCCTGTGCCCCCCCACTGAAAAATGTTAGTGCCCCCTGTGCCCCCACTGAAAAATGTTAGTGCCCCCTGTGCCCTAAAAATGTTAGTGCCCCCTGTGGCCCCGATATATCGAGTGCCCTTTTTCACGTCTACCCCCCCCCACCCCCCCCCCCCCCACCCCCCCCCCCCCCCAATAAAAATGACCTTGCTATGCCTATGAACGGGGCCCGTATAAGTACACAATCGCCGCAACAATAGAATAAATTCCTTCGTGCTGCTGTCCCTATATAGTGTTCCCTCACTAGAAATGATAGTGCCCCTTGTGCCCCCACTGAAAAATGTAAGTTCCCCCAGTGCCCCCACTGAAAAATATTAGTTCCCTCTGTGCCCCACTGAAAAATGTAGTTTCCCTGTGCTCTCTCTAAACATTCTGGTTTCCCCTGTATCCCCACTAAAAATGCTGGTGCCCTCCTTGCCACAGCCAGTTGCGAATGCTGGTGCCCCGGGCCCTCATTTAAAATGCTGTTGCCATGCATGGACCCCCCACTCATATTATTGTGTCCCCAATGAAAACCCTTGGCAACATCACTGCACAATTTTCCCTAAATTGTTAAGAGTACGTAGCTGGCCATTCTAAGCTGTACAAACAATATGAATCTATGCCCTTTCCAATGCACTCCGGTCGAATGTGTGGAGGGAGCTGGATTCAAACACTCTCGTTGTTCAAAATAATAAAAATTGTTGGCTCAGTGGAAGAGCAAGTGGCGCATTACTGAAGTTAAGCAACGTTAATTGCAGGCAGTACTAGGATGGGAAACCACACAATGTAGCGTGCATGGTAACTATTGTAGGACCCTTTTAGGCAGGTTTGGGCTAGCCCATTTCAGACCGAAGTGGGCCCCATCGGCCAAAACTGTATGGGGCCAACTCAGTAGCCCATCAAAGGCCCCGCAGGGCTTGCTGACTTGGAAATAGTGCATTAATTGTTCTGGGGCACGACAGGCCCTTATTCATCTCAAAAGGTCACGTCCTTCGGATGGGACGTTAAGCCGGAGGTCTAGTGTGCTCTATGGGATCAGTGCACGTAAAATAACCCAGAGCACCTGTCGTGAAAGAGTAGGGTTTGCCCAGGTGCTTCTGGTGCCCTCATCACACATCCTGTAATTGGCGCTTGCGTTGTTGAATGTTGAATTAAATAAAATAAATAAAATAGAGTTGCTAAAAAGTACATGAGTTGTTTTGTAACAGAAATTGTACATTAAGTAAATTTTTTGCAATTTAATGTTAATGACAGCAAATTTTTTAATTTAAATTTTAAATTAAATTGCATGTCTTTCAAAACAAATCTATTGATCAAGAAGTGGTTATATAGCGAATGCTTTTTCACTTCTCACAGCCAATGGGCCATTCAGATCTTATACAGGGTGTCTAAAAAAATGTCCCTCCCAGGGTTGCAGCATAATTCGAAAAAAATGAAATGTTATTTCTACTTTTCTTAAATAATTGTGAAGCATATTTATTTGTACTATTTTCCGTAAAATGTCCACTTTAAACAGCAGGAAAATTATGTCCCCGCTCCCTTTTTGATCTGTAAAAAATCCCTGTCTACCTCTCAGCATGGATATATCAGGTGCCCCTTTTCACGTTTACCCCCCCCCCCCCCCCCCCAATAAAAATGACCTTGCTACGCCTATGAGTGCAGCTATATTCTGCGACATGTACATCATGCACTTATAACCACGGCTTGATTTTGTGCACAACTCAACCACATTGCCAATTTCAAATTTTTCATGCAGTTTGCCCGAAAATTAAACGTAGAACCGTGATCTGTTAAAGACAAGATGACATTTCCCACACAGTTAGAGAGAGACGAAAAAATAAAATAAATTTAACTGGTACCCTTATATCACTCTGTACATAAAACAGTTTTGTGAAATATAGAAAGCTGGTTCCAGTTTTGTGATGGCACATTGCAATTCTGATTTGCCTTTTTCTTTTAATGACATCGAGAACATCTTGACTGGAATTTGAGTTTAAAATTCATTCAAATTACCTACAGTTTCCTTTGTGGATTGTTTGATGATATCACAAGTGAAAAAGTCGTCTCCTTATTGAGTGATCCCCACAATGTCACTTCCCAGGTTGTATCGTAAACTTGGGGCATGATCCCTGGCTATTAATGAAACGGCAATGAGTTTATGACCAGCCCCGCTCGAACAAAGACACTGATAATTTGGGAGACTGCCAACATAGGGCAAGATAGCTCAGTTGGTAGAATGCCGGTACAGTATTCCGGAGGTGGCAGGTTCAAATCCCGCTTCGGCCAGTTTTCTTTATTCGCTTTGAAAATTCATTCAAAATACCTTGTGAGTTTCCCTTGTGGTTTGTTTTACGATAAGGAAAAACCTTGACTTTCTTTTTAGCCAGAAAATCCAGTCCTGTGACAGTAGGTACATATTATATTTTTGGCAGAGCTCAAGAGAGCTTGAGGAGGAGCAGAGAGCAAAGGTAGAAGCCTTGGAGAAACTGAGGGAAGTGTCTAGGAGAGAGGAGACACCCAGCGTGGATGGGACATCAGACCTGGATGAGCTTGAAGATCTACAGAGGCAGAAGATGGATCTGACTAAGCATCTAGTGGAGCTACAGTCCAACATACAGCAGGTAAGCTCTGGCAAAGTTTGATCAACTGGTTTCTGGTATCTCATGAGTTTTTATAACACCCTTTGCTTGTTCTTGATCTTGGTTGGCTAAAACCCCGTCACGTGGGGTTCACTAATATTGGACAGTGCATGAAATTTGTGTCGGCGTGAACTAGACATGCGCGCACATAATTTCTGGAGTATAGTGCCTGATCGGGCACTGTGTACTAGATGATTTTTTGACTGGTACAGCTCCCTCTAGAGGTTGTCAATCTTTCTTTCTTGTCGAATCGCTTGTTAATTTTTTACAATCGGGAATGTTTGTTTGATATTCATAACCTCAAAATAGAATACAACAGCAACTTAGATACCTTGATTTAATTGTTTAAATAATAGTGTACACGATTGGTAATCCTCCAATTTTGTATTTACTGAATTATTACGAAATACCTTACTAGACTGTAAGTCAATAGCAGTCTCAATCATGCTATGAAATTATGGCACCATGGTGTGCTGTAATTTTCAAGAACAATTGAAATATATATCGAAATAGTCTAGTTCCCCGACCTGATAATTCTCTGACATCTATGAGTTGCTCCGTTTTGTCTAAAGTATGGTCAGGGAACCAGACTACTAGAACAGAATTTTTCTCTCTACGCAGACTATACGGTTTTTCCCAGCATTCATGCACACAAAACTTTAACATGCTCCTCAAATTGACGGGATCACATTTTATTTCATAAATAAATTCATGTATATGTATTAAATGTGAATTGAAAGCCAAACTGGTTTAAGCGAAGTTTTAGTGTGATTATTTGCCGCTTAAAAATTGACCCCCCCCCCCTTTTTGAAATTTGTTGAGACTCAAATTGAGGGCGCTGTTCGTGACGTAGACCGAGGCACCGAAATTAATGATCGACTCGATAGTCTGGACCCGGCCCACACACACTAGGTCTACACGTGCAATTTCGTAAGTTGCAACAACAACTAACATCGAACTTACCCTGATTTTCTTCCTTTTAGCGAAGGCTCCTCGGGTAATGGGCCGTTTAACTGCTTTCGCCTTTATCTTACTCACATCTGGGTACTTTGTTGGGATGGCAGTGGACTTGAGCATAATATTTTTAATGGTCATCCCAAAGGATTTGAAAATACCAGTATCGAAACACGACGGCTCAAAGTGGTCGCTACATAACGCTGAAAAGCTGCTAGGCCGGACCTCTTTGCTCTTGTCACCTTCACTTTCGCCGTCCGAATTCTCCAATATTTCGCTTCAGTTGGAAATACATGAAGGCTTACTCCACCCGTCGTTGTTTTGCTGCACCCAGCAGCCACACACCTTGTCGGCATAGCCGAAAAACCACTATATTTTGCTTAGATTTTGGACGAAGAATTTTTGCCGTACAATGTACACACATTGCATACCCGTGATGAATGGGTAATGTGCCTCGATCTACGTCACACACTTATGTTAATGAGGGTCCCACTCAGGGGGCGGAGTAGCTTGGACAAACATTTTCAAAAATTGTTTTCTCATATTTAATCTGGGAAATAATTGTCTCTGGACACAAAATATCATTGTCAAGATAATACTTTATTGTTTTAAGCAGGAATAATGCAATATAAATCCTATATCATGTTTCCTTTAAACAGGTCAGTCATACAGTATTTGCTAGCACGCTATAAAATACTAACGCCCAAATTAATTTATTTCTGAAAATTACAGCAAAAGCTAATCGTGTATACTACCTTCAATGATAAAACTGTGAAGATTGTCTCTTTATCTATCATGGGTATCCTGGGCTGTGGTATGTTAACCCCATCTGTCTTGTTGTTATTGATAGGGTGCTGGTATGTCTATACCCAGCACGATATGTGACAAGGGGACCCCCCCCCCCCCCCCCCCCCTCTTGTCCCTATACCCATACACACTCCAGACTATTGTTACATAACACACACCCCTAGATTTCTCAAAAGAATTCCTGAGATTCCCGGAACACAATGACCAACACAAAAGGGGGGGGGGGTTCCCCTTGTCACATATCGTGCTTCAAATGTGTATGTCAATATGGGCTTGTGCAGCCAAGTGTAAATGCAAACAATAGGCAAACAATGGTTTGAGTATGTGCAGGAATGCACATATAGGCGACAACCGCCAGGTGGTCTTTTTTTCTGCAGCCATGGCCGTCATCTGTATTCAAAAGGTTATAGCACATATTGACTGTTATAATTTGGTCACAGGTGCACTTATGCCATGGCCATCGTCCGTATTCAAAAGGTTGACTGTTAGTGTTATAATTTGGTCACAGGTGCACTTATGTGACCCCTCGGGCCTGTGAATGACCACAAGAGTGTCCTCTTTTTCTTCCGCCTCTGAAGGATGCTGGATTTATGATGGGTGTGGGGGATCCATAGAAGATGCAGGATACTGGGTGCTAGGGCTTAGACCACAGGGGATCATTAAGGGAATAAATATGTGCTGGGCCGGTTTTAAACGTACGTTTAAAACCGCCTTGGGGCCTGGGCGCTTGATAATGACCCGAGCCGAAGGCGAGGGTCATTATCAGCGTCCAGGCCCCAAGGCGGTTTTAAACGTAAGTTTAAAGCCGGCCCAGCACATATTTATTCCCATTCATAAAATACCTTTTTGTATAATTAAGCAAAAACCACCGAAAATTATGAATTTCCAATTATTTTGTTTAATTTGTTTTACCTTGGTTTGTAAAACACCCCTTCAGCTATTTAATGGTTCGTGCCACCCGCGAGTAGTGGTAAACAAGTCCTTATATGGAAATTGACGCGCGCGCGTCGCGCGCGCCAGGTGGTGCAAGAACGCAGTAGTGCCGGTGTAGCGTGAAATTATGGACTCTAAAATACGGACGCATCGGTAGTATTGCGCTTGCGTTATTAGGAGAGTGACTGGTCGCTCGAGTGTTCAACCAATAAAATGGACCAGATTTTGTAGGACTCTACATTTCGTGTGACACCGGAAAAAAAATTTCAAACCGCGCCGTGTTTAAACAACTTCCAGCCGTGTTTAAAGGGACACATTGCCTTCAAATGTCATGAAATTTTGCTGTTTGGAAATGTTCCTTATCTTTTATAAGAGTTGTTCATGCAAAAAAACACGTATAATGTGTTGTAATTAGTGAGTAGTGATTACAAAACAAAAAATTTGCGTCTTACCCCTGACATCTGACCCGCAAAACATAGACTTATTTCCAGTACTAAATACCACCGTCTAAATAATGCGCAAAATACGCTGTAAGATTCTTTAGGCTGGCGCCGCAGCCAGTGGCCTTGTGAACCTATCAGATGATCCCAGGTACAATTCTCTACCTCGCGACACATATCACCAGTGCTGCGCGCCGTGCGACAGCACATCAAAATGGATCAACAGAACGTACTTCAACCAGATGCGACTGGAAATACGACTGGTGAACACGGTCCGCCATTTTGTGGAGTCAAAAATTTGGTTCTACAAAATGGCGGACCGTTATTTGTCACGAAATTAAACAAAAGCCACGCAATTTGAAGGGATAGTTATGTGAATCTTTATATTCTACTTTTAAAAAAGCTTCCCAACCATATCCATTTCAGTTTTATAGCCCAAATCGCAAAATCCAAAGCAATGTGTCCCTTTAAACAACCGTTTAAACACACCCACGTGACAGGCTCTCGACCAATAGGGATAGTGAAACTCGCTGAGGTATTTATGAATGATGGTTTATAAATCTCTAATTGGTCATACATGTACAGTGGAAGGCCGCTATAACGAACATCGGGGGATCCACAGATTTCGGTTGGAAAAGCTTGCGTTCGGTATATCGATTTTTAGCCACCCGTCCGCCAACATGGCGTCCGTTCTTTTAAATAGCGCCCTCTTGCGCCGAGTTTGAAGTGTGCCCTCTTTTGATTGTAATTGAGCACGTGCCGGCCATTGAATTATGTAATTACATGTTCACACTTTCTAAGCTTACCGGATTCTAAAGTAACAGTTGGCTTTTCTTTTCTATTCCTTAGCGAATAGCTGTCCGTCACTCATCAACACAAAGCTGCGGCCGTTTGGGAATGAAAAACGGCCCAAATACCCGGTGCATTTTTCTTAACCCGTTGAGTACGGTATTTAACGGAATAAAATGGAATACCGAAGAGGCCATACCCAGCCAAAAACAGCGAAAAGATGAGGCAGAACGGCAAGAATGGAGGCGACAGTTAATTGTCAAGTCGACTCGTAGATAGATAGGGGAATTGGTTGTGGAAGGAACGGCACTGGGTGACTTTTGATGGGCAGGACAGCGCTGTCGTTTTGGACGGGGCTTGGGTACACAGGGGGCCGGAATGGACACAGGCATGACAGGGGGCCGGGTAACGTGAATTGTCGTGCCGGTCTATATTTTGTGGCACGGGGCTGGGATTAGATATATATGCGGGGCCGGGAAGATTTTTGTTTGCGGGGTGACATGGTTGATGGGCCGGACAGCGCTGTCGTTTGGACGAGGCTGGGGTACACAGGGGGCCCGGGATAAGGGATTAGAATAACACTTTGATGACAAACTACATTTTGTAATCCACTAGCCTCTACACTGGCCATCATCAACTGAGATGTTTAAGAATACCGGCCTATCACCGCATCGGTGCGGCGATAAATACCGGTGCGGCTGCCCGCCCGCGGCCGTGCACCGTGCATGCCGCGTTGCTCTCGCGGGCCTTGCATGCGCTGGGTCCCGGCGTCGCGCTCGCCGTGCATGCCGTGTCACTGTACACCTGACCGGGTCCGGCCCCGCGCACGGTAATACCACACATTCTGAACCATTCTGGGCCACGCGCACACACGCAAATACCCAAACATTGACGGGCAACCTGTGTTGAAAATACCACGCGCTCCGCTAGGTACATCATGTACAACGCATTGCACGGTGGAGTTGTCTCCATGTCAAAGTCGACTTGTCTCAACGGACGACTTGGTAAACGGTCGAGTTGTCTGAACGGTCGAGTTGTCTCGAGTCGAGTCGGCCAACGGTCGAGTTGTCCGACATCCATTTATACGTAGCAGCTAAGAATTGCAATTGTCATTCATTCCCAGAATTTTCATTCATTCCCAGAATTTTCATTCATTCCCACTGCTAGTCTAATACATGGATGATGGATCTCAACTGACGAACATGTACTATTTTTTTTTCCTCAAAATGTCAGTATCTCACTAGAAACGAGTAGTTTTAACCCAGAAAAGTGTTAAAGAGGAACTAAAACGCCAATTTTTTTTTGACATTTTTGACTTATCTGATAGTTTATGCCTCCCCAAAACTAATGTAACAAGTTTCATGATTCTGAAAAATCAAAAAAAAATGTTTTTGAGCCTTTTCTTTCTGAGCCACTTTGACTCGATTCAGAAAAGGCCGAGGTCAACTGCGTGCCGTATCGCGCGAGTATTGACGTACACGTGTAGAAACATATGACGTCACTGTATTATACGACAATGTTTTACGTAGAGTCTGTACGTATTTTTTGTCTAAGGCTAGTATTACTTGCTGTGCTTTTTGCTCATGATTCAGGAGTAACACTACGAGAAAACATATTTTAAAGTGTTGACATCTTTGTGAGACACATTAAGAATTGGGGTTGTAGGCTTGTTCTTGCTGAAAAGCTAGTTATGAGTCATACTTTCCTTTGTTTGCAGTCGGCTTTTATTGGGACCTGCGCGGTGAGTTGTGTGTGAGCTGATGCTATACTCTAGTCTGGCGACTTTGATTATGCAGCCCTCATAAGGACCCGCACCTTCTCAGAACTATACACACAATTTCTGTTATAAGGTACCAGACTCAATCGCATGCAGCGCATGCGGTCATATGCAGCACGATATGGGGCAGCTTTTTTCACCATGCATCATCTGCAGGACCTACAACTTCCTACAGTCCTCCACAAAACTGGTTCACTGTATCCGTCTTTGCTTTTTACTTTGTGCACATTTCAATGGTAGGACTGTAGGAAGTGTAGGATCCTACAAAATATAAGGAGTGAAAAAAGCTGCCTCATATCCGGCAGGGTAGTCGGGGTGTACGTGTACCGAGCTGTGTGTACAAGCTATGTGTGTACAGATAGCGTTGTGTACACTACGTTTGGTTTGCGTGCCTGCGATGTGTGTGCTTCGCAGTCCTCGAAGGGAATGAGATACGACCCAACGTTGGTGGCGCCCACCCTGCCCCCCCTCCCCCCCAGCAGCTAGCGTAGCCAGGGCTGTCTCCATAGGGGGAGAGTGGGGGGGGGGGGGGGGCTGGTTGTTACAGTGGGGGGGGGGGGGTGCTCTCAGTGTTTTTCTTTATAGTACTATTATTTTCTGCGTTTGCGAAATTTTCAGTGGGGGGGCGACGATTTGTTTATGGGGGGGGGGGGGGGGGGGTCTGCGCCCCCCCCCCCCTTAGCAACGCCACTCCCCCCCCCCCACCCCCTTGGTACTACATCATGTTTTTTTTATTTCTCAACAGCGCCACCAGCGGCCAATTTGTAGAAAGTTTTTATAAACTCGAAAGAAAATGTTAATATTTTTTGGCAAAATAACACAAAATTGAAACACAAAACAAACATAATTTTGTAATGAATAAGTAATTTATTATATATTGAACACAATAACATTTAATTCTAACACTTTTCAAAACCGTAGCTCCAGCAGAGTTGGCTTGAATAGACAGTAGATCTTCTCTTGAATAAGAGTAGATAGGCATTGTTGCGATTGTTGCTGTCGGGGTCCAAAGACTCACAACGATAGATGCCAACAAGAGGCTAGCCATTAGCCTTTTAGAGGTATGGCGGACACAATAGGAGGGCGCTATTTTATTTGGGTATAAATACACAGGTTTTACCCAAATCAAACAGCGCCCTCCTATTGTGTCCGCCATACCTCTAAAAGGCTAATGGCTGTGCATTGATGTCTAGTTCAGTTGAGTTGGGAGAAACACAGTGGCCATGTATACTGCTATTGTGTGTAGTACAGTAATGGTCGACCAGAGTGGAGGAGTATGATGAAAAAGTGCAAGCAATAAATGGTTTTCGTAGAAGTCTCTGTTAGTCACAGAAACAGTCTAGTAGGATCCCGGAGGAATACTTGTCAGATTGTTGATAAAATCAGGGTAACTGGAAACACAGAATAAACTCAAGTAATGCACAATTGCAGAGCTTAATTGCAGAGCTCATAGCACAGTGCAACCTAGCCGCTGTATATCCGTATTCTTTTATTCACACAAAGGCCTAATTTGTTACTCACACATAATCTCTTATTCACACGTAATCGCGATTTTGGAACATACGCCATCACAGTTGAATCTTATCGTTATTTTTGATCTTCAGAACTTTGTCTGATCATAGCTTTATTTGGCATGGCTTTATTTAACTTACCAACTATAAACCAACAGGCCTTAATATCCACTCTGTTTGACTATATAATTCATTCATTTTCCATCGCTGTTTAATTGCTAATGCATCGATGTTAATAACTAATGACCAATCGATTACCCAAAGTTAAAAGTTTTAAAATAAATAAATAAATTAAACAGCTGATGCAACCAAGCATAGAAATCCCACAAAAGCGTTGTAAGGGGGACATCCCCCTCTAAAAACCAAAAAATATATTTTAAACAAATACAGGACAATTTCCGAATCTTCTGTGGTGAGTGTTTTTACCCCTTTGATCCATCCCCCCCCGCCCCCCCCCCCCCCCCCCCCCGCAAAAAAAAGTTGCTTTGGATTCGCCAGTGGAAATCCCCAAACAGGCAAAGCGTTTTCGTATAGTTACTTTTTACAGAAAATATAATGATTTACACGTGGCCAAACAAAACAAAATACTTTCAAGGGTAAAACTGACTGGTGTATTAATGCACTTAAGAGCAATTAAACCTCATTAAAATGCAATAAGGGATGTATATCTTGTAAAGTGTTTCAGCTTAAGTGGTTTTTAAGTGCATATGTCTGCAGCCTTTAAATTATAGAAGTATATTTTACTGTTTACAGTCGATTTAAGCGTATGACGGAGCCATCTATATAACGGCACTTGTCGTTATACATAAAAGCTAGTTGAAGTGATACGGACAAGTAGTTGAAGTTGTGACTTCATCAGAGATTGCCGATGTTTATTTTTTTAATACAGAATTAAGCTTTATGCGTGGTAAATAATACTTCCAAGTCTATTTTGGCAGATATATTTCCAAAAGGGGCATATAAACTCATTAAAATGCAATTATATATCATATACAATAATAATAAGTCTTAGGGCTGGATTAAGTATAAAGTCCTTCATCTAAAGTGGGAATTACGTGGGTCAGTAGCTTTTAAGTGGACTTAAATATTTTATTGTGTACAGTCGATTTCAGCTTCTGACAGCGGCATCTAATAACGGGACTTCAGATAAAAGCAAGATGTGAGGTGATACGGGCAAACAGTTGAAGTACCGACTGCATCAGAGATCGTTATTGCAAGTGAAATGCTGCAACTTTCTACCGGACCTGCAAGTAAATAACGGCTTATAGCAGTATCTACGTGAATCGCGCAAGATGGCTTTGGCGCATCACAGTCAGTTCATCTTAGTTACCATCGCAACAGTAGGCCTTGTCAAGTTCACTGCAAGCATACAGATTTGTAACACGTTTTTCCCTGCTTTTAACCGAGCTTATGGAAACAGTGCTTTCGAGCAAAAAGTGACAAGCTCTCCGATAACCTGTGCGCGAGACTGCTCAGTTGAACCTCAGTGTGAGTCTTTCAACTTTTGTAAAGAAACAAGTCTGTGCCAACTGAACAATTCAACAAGAGACCTGATACCATCTGAGCTGGTTCTGGTACTTGAGTGTATCTACTACGACTATGACGTTGACACTCCTTCCTATTCCGCACCATACAATAGTTGTCTGATGTTGTCACAAGTTTATCATACCAGCGGCATCTATAACATCTTTCCTGTTGGAATGGCTGGTGGCGTACGGGTCTACTGTGACATGGAGACTGATGGAGGAGGCTGGATCGTGTTTCAGAGACGCCAAGATGGTTCGGTTGACTTCTTCCGTGATTGGGCCGATTACCAATCCGGCTTCGGCAATCTGTCTGGCGAGTTCTGGCTGGGAAATGACATTCTGCGCATGCTGACTGCATCAGGCCAATGGCAGCTGCGAGTTGACCTGACAGACTGGGCTGGCAATACAAGTTGGGCTCAGTATAACAAGTTCAATGTCTCAGACGAGAAGTACACACTGCATGTTGGTTTGTACCAGACTGACAGTACAGCAGGCAACTCCTTGATAGTTCACAACGGACAGGCATTCTCAACGAAAGACCAGGATAATGATAATCTCGTATCCAACTGCGCGTTAAATCTCCAAGGCGCATGGTGGTTCGACGGGTGTCTCACATCGGATCTGAATGGAGAATACATACAAGGTGGAGCTACCTATCCTGGTTCAGGCATCCTATGGTATAGCTGGACAGGAAACATGATTTCGTTGAAGAAAAGCAGCATGAAAATAAGAGACGTCCCGTAAGCAATCAAGACATGATAAAGAGTTTGCTCATAATTTGTAAAACATCCTCTTCATAAGATCCTGGAACTCAATGGAATGGGAACACATCACTTCGTGCGGAACAGCTGTCGCTAGAAAATGGGATCGTTTCGGTGTGTTGCTAACCGCACACCTTTAAGACAAACTTTGTACGAACAAGATACTACATCCAAACTTTTAGAATCAACATGGCCGCCAAGTTGTAAACACGGCCATTATTTTAGATAAGCAGGGTTGTGTTCCACTCACGCGAACGTTTACAAAATTTGTGTGCGCAACGTTGTGGCCAACGTTGGCAACGTTCGCGTGAGTGGAACGCACCCCTGGTGGAGGGCGAATTGGTGTCTTTTCACTTCAGTCAGACGGAAATTCATTATTACATATGTTTTTTCTTTATAACGCATACATGATGAGTTAATTCGGTGTTAAAAACAACTCAAATATTTTAGTATTTTATCTTATTTTAGTATACATCAAGTTTCAATAGATGTAAGCCTTATTTAATAAAACATAAATCTTAGGGAATGTCCTTTCAATGGGAGACTTGAGACGCTCATGTCAGCAGACATACCGGTCCTTTTCCCATTGTTCTCACCGATCGTGCGCGTGCCCATAACAGAACTTACGCGTGCATGCTCAGAACTAGCAAAACGGACTGGTGCGTCTGCTTCAACCAGTCTCAAAAGTATCCCATTGTGTTTGAAGGAGTTTGTGTAATATAACTTATTTCTTCTTCTTCTTAATATTTCTTCTTTTCTTTATCTATTTATCTATATTTTAGCGTCTTTTATATAGGCGTATGTGGATTTTGGTAAATTTAACAATTATTTTTCTTGCCTTTTTGTGTTTTGTGCCTTTAAGGTGGATTTATTGGTTGTTTTTGTTGGGTACCCTTGTTTGTGTCTAGTGTAGTTCTCTGTTGGTGCACTGTAAAAAAAATCCAGTATTTTTACGCTGAAAAGCATGTAAATATTTACTATGAGTAACCGGACTGCGCGTAACATTTTACGGACAAACTCGTAAAAAGCCGCTCATTAGGCCTATGGGCAATTGCACGACCAATCAGAAATGAGGAAATTTGTGTTCACAAAAGTCAGGTTAAATTGCAGTGTTTAGTCCAAAAATACACTTAGGCCTACTTGACCATAATATGTTTTATTCAAACAATTCCACAATAGAATTTTGATTTTTTTTTTTACAAACATATAGATAGGGCCTATGAAGAATCTTATTACATCTCCTTTTGTATTCAAATATTAAAATTGTTCATGGGAAACCATGACTTTATTATGGTAAGATAAGTTTAATATAAAGCTAATGCACGACATCATTCAATTTGTAGTGTTTAGTAGGTTATCGTAGCATTTGTACACTTTACCATAGTTACTTCCGTTTAGTCTGGTTCCCACTTCATTTATTTCTGTTTGCAGATAATTAATGACAACCTACACTGTAAAAAAAATCCCGTATTTTACTGTGTAGGTCTACTTCCCGTAATTTTTACGGTTTTGTACCATTTTTGCTTCAGCCCTACTGTAAAGAGAGGTTTTACGGGAAATCTGTGCAGAAGTTATTAACGGTCACCATCTGACCGTAATTTTACGGTTTTTCGTTGGCAACCCGTTTGACATTGAATTTACCGTAAAATTACGGGCAATTTGTTTACAGTGTGGTGATGGCTGTTTTTGTTGTATTGCTGTCGTTGATTTTGTGTTGTCGCCTTTTTTTGTTTTTTTCTCTCTTTTGGAGAGGTCCTGCATTTGTACGTTTGGTATGTTTGTATGTTGTTTCCTATGTTAACAGTGCTTTTGTTTTTGTTGTTAGTTCTTTTTTTTCTTTCTTTTTATTAATTAGCAACAGGGGATGACTTATTGTGATAACTTTTGCTTTTGTTTTCCTCCTGCTGTTTGTGTTCCTTTATTCTGGTTTTGTCCGATTCGGCTTTATGATCTATCCGGACTGTATAATATGTGCTTTATAGTTCTTGTGGTGATTTTAAAATAAATGTTATCATTGCGATTGTATTTAATAAATGAATAAAAAAGAATGAAATTGTATAGGCCTACACGTTAAAAAAAGTGACGACGGAAATGTTAAGCCCCTTCTTCAGAGCACCCAATGTAGCCGGTCGAGTGGCGCTTGCATATGCGGCGGAACGGGGGGTGGGGGGAGGCAGGGGATTACATTCAGGTACACGGTTGGGAGTTAGGGCCCGAACTACATGATGTTTGCGTTAAAAAAAAGCAACGTTTGTCACTCCCTCAAGCCACTCACGTCAAGAGTCAATTGCTGATTGGAACTCTCGCTCAAAAGAACCGTTTTATGCAGTCTAAATCTAGAATCAATATGTGACCTGTTCCTACGAAAAGGGCGTGAAGTATTTGAAAATCAGGATTATATTTCCTGAAAGTACAGGTTAAAAGCTTTAATTTGATATATTGTACGTTGTGGTAACTCATTCCTACACAGAGAAAACGTTGCATGTTTAAACTTTTAAAACAACACCGGGTTGTTCATGTGCCCTGCTTAAGCAACCAGTTGGTTGTTTAAGCAGGACACATGAACAACCCGGGGGCGTTTAAAAAGTTTAAACAGTGTTTTAACAGTGTATAGCCCCGATAGGCCTACAACCTTTTAAAAGTTATCAGAGTCTTGACCCCCTTGTTTTGAGAAAAATGAAGTTCGAAGTTTGTGATCTGTGCACACTTTAACCAGAGTTCAAAAAAAGAAGTCCCCAAAAAGATTGAGAGGAGATTCAGTTGAAAATATTTGGGATATAATAGAACAGGGTTATTCAAATTATTATGCAGTTGTTAAAAATCGACTTTTCGGTGAATTTTCTTTTTTCTGCTTGTAACTCAGAAAACCATGGTGCGACTTTACGCGCATTTTCTGCTGCCAGCAGGTCACATAATGGATGCACACGACCATACTTTAAATATAATGTTCATTGCTGAGAGAAGTCTGCGTCATTTTGTAGTTTTATGTAGGCCAGATTGCGTATTGTAAAATAGAACAGCCAATTATTTCTGGCATGAAATAACAAAAAAGTGACTGTTGAGAGCTATTTTTATCAAGTCCTCTCGATCTAGCGCAGCATAGCCCGCTGGGGCCATTTGTCATAGGACGTACACCCCTTGCTATAGACACAAAAGGGGAGTTAGTCTTAGAAAATGACGCAGACTTCTCTCAGAAATCAACATCATCTTAAAAAATGCGCCGTTTGTCTGAATAGCGATTGACGAAGGTTTGGCTCTGAAAACTCGGACCGTTGGATACCGGATAGCAGCCGTAGTTTTTCGTCAATGATTCTCGGACAAACGGCACATTTTCAAGGTATGGTCGTGTATATTGTTATATTTTACGTCCAAGGAACTTTCCAACCAACGTAATGTTAGGACGAACGTTTTTTCCCACCTCTGTACTTCAATGTGTATCTTTGAAATCAAATTGATCACAATTTCCTTCCACGCAAAGCATTATTCGTTGTTTGTAAACCCCCCCCCCCCCCTTTCAGATGCCAAAATTTGAACCCCCATCATGTAAGGAGAACGGATGAGGCGACTCACGCAAACATGCACAGGCTTTTGATTTCGTTCTCGAAGAACCTAGCAGTGTTCTGTGAGGCTATTACAGTTACTGTTGATGTGTTACAGACAATACAATGCTAGTCCTAAAAAATGAAGGAACCGTTCTATTCAGTAGATCGTTTTCATACTTGTTCATAATACTCTAACGTGGCATGACAAATAGTAAATACAACCTGTCCGAAATCCTGCGTAACAAAAAAATATATATATGAAAAGCACAAATTCCCCTAAATGTAATCTCTTTGGTAAGTTGCCGGCATATTTTGGGTGTAGGAGTTCAACCATAATGTGTAATATTTTATGGAAATGATGAAAATGTCGTAGCACTGAAATCTGGACATTCAGGCTGGCGCTGCACATAGTGCCGCCTGTACGCAACCAAAGCCTGTAAACCAAGGGCACCACGCGGAGTTCCAACGATCCGACTTTTCCAAACCAAATTGGCGTCCCTGAAATAATTTTCGTCAATGATTTTCAGACAATTAAACGGCGCATTTTAAAGGCATGGTCGTGTGCATTCATACATTCTACTTTAAATAAACTTTCCAACCATAGCAGTTTTAGGACGAACGTTTCTTGTCTTGTAGCCCAATTGGGCGCCTTCACGGCAATATGTCTCTTAAATTAATAAAATCTATTCTAAAAAAATGCACCTTGCAAATGTCGGTCCAGTCTGCATTGTTTCAAACGAAAAAAAAACATATCTAAAACATTTCAAAACAAATTTTCCCGCTCCGTTCCCCAAAGTCGTCTTTGAATATGAAAATAATTTTCAAAAACTGCAAAATAAACTGCGAAAGCTTCCGTAACAATGTCTCTGTAAAGACAAGCATTACTTCTTCAAACCTGCATATGTATCATGCACATGCACCTACTGATGCACCTACTGATGCACGGATCCATTAAGCCACGCCCCTTGACGTGTTGGTCAATGACAGCCGCGACTATGGTCTGACAAAAGTCCAACACTCGTCAAAAAAGGTGTAACGCGCGCAGCTGTGATTTGTCAATTTGTCGAGGGCGGGGCTTATTGGTCAGTCTATGGCCATTTCTCAAATGGCTTCGGCTTCGTCTCCAGCTATGGCCCAAGTCCCATTGCCAATCTAAAAAAATTAACAGGCTCTGGCTCTGAATCAAATGAAAGGTTTTGATGTACATGTAGCAAAAACAGTGCCCCAGATCTAACCAAATCTGGGGACCTAAAATAATGCGAAGCCAAAGCCGAAGCCAGTTTGAGAAATGGCAAATAGCTGTAGGGGCGATTCGCAATAGTGCGCCACCAAGACTTTGTAACGGAGAGGACATTGTACGCAGTGAGTGCACGAGCATATCCATATACGTCCGTGACAGTGCGCGTTTGAAAAGGTCGACTTTTTTCAAATGCACAGTACGTATACAAACTCTTGGTGGCGCACTATTGTGAATTGCCCCTATTGTGTGAGTTCAAACTAGCGGGATGCCGCGGTACGCGCGGCACCCGCTAGATGGGTGGAGGCGCGGCGTACCTCCGGCTCCATGGGCGTACGTAGTATGTTGTACGGGTAGGCCTACTGTATCGTGTCAAAAAGGGCACTTCCAAAATTTGGTAGAAATGGTACAAAATTTGAGGGAATGGAATTCTGCCTTTTTATGACAGATTTTCATTTTGTTACCCGAAAATCCGTCTTAAATATGAATTAGGCCGACTGTTTCTGCACCGTTGTATTCGGGGCGCCTTTAGGTTGGAGGTCAGGGGTCGGTCTTTCAATTGAATTAAGAAAAATATTAACTTTCGGGCATTTAGAATGGTACACAATTGAAAATTGTAGGAAACGTCATTCTGCCTTTTGTGGACAGATTGTCAGCTTTTTAACCGAAAATCCTTCTTTAATTTGAATGAGTTGGGCCACTGGTTCTGCACTGTTTTATTCGGAGCGTCTTTGGGTTGGAGGTCAGGGGTTGATATCTTCTATTTGTTTAATAAACTGACTTTCCCGGACATTTAGAATGGTACAAAATCGTTGAAAAACGGCATCCGGCACTCTAAGACTGATTTTGAACTTTGTTGTTTCAGAATCAAAATTTTTAGTCGGATTAATTAGGTTGGCTGTGTTTTTGCACCGATGCAGTAGAGCCGCGTTTAGGTTTGAGGTCAAGAATTATTTTCATACTGAAGAGGACAATTTTTTGAAATTTAGAAACATTTAAAAAAAAGTACAAAATCGATGGGAAAAGTAATTCGTCCATTGCAAGTAGTCGTGCACACGTATGGTATTCTGGTCATATAAGCCAAAACAAATTGTTGTGTCGCCCTCGAACCGACGGACCGTTAAAAATCGACAGATTCAGGGTCGGTTTTTTTTGTGTTTTTTTTACATATCAATAAAAACATAACTTAGACTTTGTGTCTCAAAAAGTGTTAAACCAATGGGGCTTGTTCAATGTGTAGGCCTAAATACGCCCGGGTAAGCGTGAATACGAAAAAAAAATCCCGACCGACCGACCCTCTTTTCCAATTTGTCCTGTCCGAGGGAAACAACAAATTTAGTTTGACCTTACGAACAGCGCCCCGTTCGCCCTATATGCATAGGCCTAACGGTGCGTAAGCCTAAAACGTTTTTGGTCTACTTAACTATTTTATATAATACATTTTTTGCTTTTATAACAAAAATAATTGGAAACCATCGGCAGAAAGTACCAGCATTTCGCCAGTAAGCTATTTGAAAGAGAGATAATTTTTAGACGACTGATTTTTAAGATTTACATTTATATTTTCTGTTTATATTTTCTAATGACGTTGTTTATCGGCCACCGTATTGGCAATAAAGGCGAAAGCGTCTTGCCGTGAAAACAGCCTGGCATGAAAAATCGGCTGGCCCAAGTGTGATCTTTTCCCGCATATGCTACGGCCATTCCGCAGGCGCCAGTTCCGGACATCGTGACTGTAACCGGTACCCCGTTTCGAGCAAACCCGCAGTCGGCACCACCACCGAGGATTCAGCGGGTCAGGCCGACCAACGGGGAGGCTTGTTGGAAACGGCCAATCGGACATGCCGGAAGGCGGCAGTTCGGGAGGTATCTCGCATCACGGACCAATCGGGAGGTCCGTTGGAAACAGCCAATCAGACATTTTCGCAGCACGGTCGTTCGGGAGACATCATCACGTGATCCAGCATCCGCAAAGCACTTTGGTACCCTCCTCGCCCCCTGATCACCGGCGACACCACGCCGAGTCACCCGACCAAACGTGACGCACTTTTCCCAAGATGGCGCGGTTCTAATTTTAAGATGGCGCGGTTCTAATTCCAAGATTCCAAGATGGCGCAGGTTAGGGTCTTTATAGTATAGATTATAGTATAGATTCAGCGCGTTAAAAATCGCCAAACAATCCAATGGGTCTAGGAAATCAACGCAGCACAATTCTCCTAGTTTGGCAAACTGTTGTATTTAATTCCCATCTCATGACCTCCTTCCTGCTTCTCTCTGCTCTCAGGATGTAGCTTGCCTCCCATAGATGTCCCAAAGCGTCTATGTACCTTCCAAGAATGCAAACGGTTTTCTGGAAGGGCGGGGGCCCAGCTGTCACGTGGTTTCACCATCTGACGCAGGCGCTGTCGAGAAAGAATACCAAATGGTTTGAAAACTGCGCCAAAATTTGGTTGTTACATTTTTAAAAAATACGGACAAATTAACAGGGCATGACACCCATGTGTTTTTGCTTGTGTAACCGAGTTGTTTCCGGTTAGGACGCAAATCAGTGAAGATTGAGGAGCCAGAGGAGATTCTTTGTTTTCTGAATGATCCGGGTTTTATTGCGTTTGGTTGAGATATGGTGTTTTCAATAGTTCATTGAACAGGAAAAAAACCGAGGAATTCTGAAAAATGGAAGTAAATACATAAAATTAAATATCTTTACAATTAATATACGTTATTCAATTTATCCTCAATTCAATGAGACACTTATTGCAGACAAATTTAGCTTCGCTGCTTCCTATACTATAGTGTCTTGATAAAATTAACGAAACAGTCTACTGCTTAAAATAAAACAGTTTCAAAGTGAACAAAGAAACTGGCAGGAGCGGGATTCGAACCTGCGACCTCCAGTATACCGTACCGGAGTTCTACCAACTGAGCTATCTTGCCCTATGTTGATGGTCTCCCAAATTGTCAGTATTTTTTTTCGGGTGGGCGCTTGTGGATTGTTTGACGTAAAATAAAACAGATAAGCAACTATAGGCGAATGACGTATCCAATTATTATGTTGCCGGCCGTAAAGGCTCAAAAGAAGAGGGCACGGTCACTCGTAGTATGACGAGTACAGGTTGCTGCAATATGAAAATATTTACAATAAATAAAGGCGATAGATAATTTTGAGTTTAGTTATTAATTAAGAATGCAGTCTGCAAATAAACAATTTACAGTTATAATTCTAAATTATTGTGTGTATAACGGTCATATTTTAGACATAACACAAGGCCTTATTTTACATCACCGGATTCAATCTATATCAGCAAAATTCACAAATAAAATAAAATCTCAATAATTTTGTTCGAGTCAAATCACTTACCGGAAAAGTTGCGTATTCTGCACCTTTGCCTCCGGAATGTCCGGAATGTCAACGCCCAAAACAAACTTTAAAAGCGCCCTCTAAAAGTTATGCAACTTAATGAGGACGACGCTGGCGGCGCTTTTCAACGAGCTTATCACAAAACGCTAGAGGCGCTCTTGCGCAAAACTTCGCCTTATGCAATGAATACTAACACTAATACATGTATATATACAACACGAAAATAAGGTCGGGACCTGGCAGCATGAGTCTGGCTGGTCACAATCGCCCGGGGTTAAAATTTAATGAACTAGTGAATGAAAGAGCATACAAAACAGACTTCAGACTATTACTCCAATAAAGAAGCAAGAGAGAGAGTTATTACTCCCCTGTGATCCAGTCTGGGAGATATGCTAAAGAAAACCAGGTAAGTCCAGGCACAGGATATTTTGGGACTAGCCAGAAATAAAGAATATACATTTATACACAATTATAATAAGGAGAACAAAATTGGTGAGGGCCGCTCAGTGCATGTCCCACCAAGAAAGAAGTAAATTCAAACGGACCACCAAACTAGATGTCACCTCGACAAATTCTTATGTCCAATTCTGTACTGAATTCTGGAATAAGTATTGTGGCGAAACAGGGGGTAGACTTGTGTAGAAGTCTAAGGCATGAATTATGCATGCCCGTCTGGGAAATTAATAATGCATGATGCGCATTGACCAATCAGCAACGCGGATTGTGTTGGGTCTGGGGGTCTTTAGCGTGGGGTTACGACACCAGCGGGCAGTTCGCTGGTGGCATTCAAGGTGAAAGGAGCTCGCCACCGCAGGTCACTACGCACGGTTGCGGCGATCGGTGAGTGGAGTTGTATTGGGTCCTAAGTTAGGACGGGAGTTGTGAAGCCTTAGGTAGGAGCTAGTGGGACTTGATTTGGTATGAGCTTGCTTGTCGTCTGTTAAATGCCGTAACGGTGGGGTAACGACTGAGGCGATCCCGGCCGTAATTATTGAGCTAGCAGTAGTAAGGAAGATGCCGATTCAGCGACAAATCCTATTTTTTCACTTTCTTCCCCAATTTTACTGTAGGTACATACATCAAATTTTTTAAAAACAAAAATAATCAAAAATACCCCAAATTTAATTCAAAATTTTGCTGGGGTACTACACACCAAAATTAGCACAAAATCAAGAAAATAAAAAGTGTTTTCCATAGTCCACAAGCGTACGAAATTGCCAGGGCGCCCGGGCGAAAAAGATATTGCTCTTAAAATAACATGATTTGTCGCATGTCAAAAAAAATTAAATTATTTTTTATTTTTTTAAAAAATATTATATTGCTATTATAAAAGATGGAAACACAACCCACGATTCGAGGATACAATAGATGGAACAAAATATCTTTAAAAAGATATATCGATAAGTATAACTTATCTTTAGGAACACCAACAGGACGCCATAATACGTATATCAGGCGAGATTATATTCGAGCTATAAAAGAAGAAGAAGACAAATTTAAAAATTTGAGAATACGATCTAAAGCTTCGTTAGTGCAACTCGCGCGCAATAAAAATATTCGGGTCGTTTCAACGGGTAGAAATGGTCGAGCGATAAAAAAAGATTACATCGAAGCAATAAAAAGATTTAAGGAGCAAAATACTTTTCGGGAATCAGACTTTCGAGAGACTAGAAGATTTGAAAACAGTTATCGAAATTTGGAACTGATTCCGAGTCTGTTTATCGACGATCCAGAGCAATTTTACGACACCCATACGTCTATGATAAAAAACAAAATCATCTCTGAGTTAATAAAAATAAAAACGATGAAACTACAGATCGCTATGAAAATAAAGTATGTAAAAAAATCAGGCGTTGAGACTAAAACACAAACCGCTATTCATTTTAGTTACCAAAATCGAGTCTTAAACAAGAGCGAGATAGCTACGACTATTAGGAAACAATATGAAACGATATTATCTCAGATAGATAAATTTACGAATAAAGGAAGTGGTTGGACTATAGATAAAATAGTCGCGTTTTACATCAACATAAACAGAGTTAACCCTCTGGTAGGTGCTTCTTACGTAAAACTACCCGAATATATAATTAAAAAACACGCAACCGTCAACATCATAAATGAAGATCAAGAGTGTATAAGATGGTGTTTAAGAGCCGCCCTAGGTATATATACCGATAAAGTTAAAAACCAAATAGAAACCAACCCGCTGTATAGTTGGCAAAAAAACAGAGCTTCTAATTATAAAACCGATGACGGGTTAAACTTCACCAACATAGACTTCCCCACACCCATAAATCAGATAGCGAGAATAGAAAGACAAAACGATATAAGTATAAACGTGTTAGGATATGACACAGACTGCAAAAATAAAACCCACCCACAAGATAAAAGGGGCTTGATATATCCGCTATATTTATCTAAAAGACCATACGATATAAAAACTATCAGTTTGCTATTATTTGACGGTCATTATTGTTGGATAAGTGACTTACCTAGATTCTTATCTGGCGTTACCAATAGTCAGCATCGTAAAATATTTTGCTTGAGATGTTTAACCCATTTTAATTCGAAAGAGAAGCTGGACATACACATAAAAGATTGCGAAGGAATAGACTCTGCTTTATCTACCGTTAAAATGCCACATGAAAGCGCGAACAAATACTTGGACAAAAGCAAATTAATGTTTAAAAACTTTAAGAATTTACAAGATGCACCCTATGTCATATACGCCGATTTTGAATCTATCTTGGTACCCTCTACGCGAGTACCCCAAGAAAAAACAAAGGAGCCGTCGAGTAAAACTCACGAACATAGAGCCTGCGGTTATTCGTACGTTGTAGTGAAATGCGATGGCCGGCAGATCAAGCGAAAGACTTATAGAGGTGAACGCGCTATAGACAATTTTATAACCTCGTTGCAAGAACTCGAACCTAAAATTAATGAATTACTAGCTCGCATTGAGCCGATAATATATACGCTAAAAGAAGAAAAGATACACCTAAACTCTAACGAGTGCTGGATTTGCGAAAAACCAATTTATCCAAATTACTCGTGTAATTGCCAGTGCTGCAAGCCTGTAGAACCTAAAAGTAAAGAAGAACTGGAAGAATACGCGTACGAAAACGAAAAGGGATACGTCGAGAAAACATGTATGTTTTGTCAAAAGAAAATTAACAAATTTCGAAAAGTAAGAGATCATTGTCACACTACCGGCAAGTACAGAGGAGCCGCACACGCTTACTGTAATCTTAAATTACGAGTAAAACCCGGTGAAACGAAAATACCGGTTGTCTTTCACAACTTAGAAAATTATGACGCGCACTTGATCATGCAGGGTATTTCCAAGTACCAACAAGATATCTGGTGTATACCCAAAAATTCAGAAAAATACATTTCATTTTCGATCGGTCAATATAGATTTATAGACTCGTTTCATTTTATGTCTAGCGGTCTCGACAAATTGGTAATGTCTTGCCCGAGAGACGCCTTTAGGCTACTCCTGAAACGTTATGGCGAAGAGAACGCGGACATCTTATTACAAAAGGGTGTATATCCGTACGAGTATATGGATAGCTTTGAACGATTTAGCGAAGCTACTCTGCCGCCTAAAGAATCTTTTTTCAGCGCTCTAAAAGATAAACATATAACGGACGAAGACTACTCGCGCGCGCAACGAGTATGGCAGACCTTTAACATAAAAAACATGGGCGAATATCACGACTTATACGTAACCGCGGATACTCTATTACTAGCCGGCGTATTCGAGAATTTTAGACAAATGTGTAGAACGAATTACAAGTTGGATCCAGCCAACTACTTCACAGCACCGGGATTAAGTTGGGACGCGTTGCTGAGGCATACTAAAATAGAATTAGAGCTCTTGACGGATATAGATAAACATATATTTTTTGAAAAAGCGAAAAGAGGAGGAATATCGAGCGTCGGCTCATGTCGCTATGCCAAGGCCAACAATAAGTACCTGAAAGATTACGATCAAGATAAACCCGATTCGTATATTCTCTATCTAGACGCCAACAACCTTTACGGATGGGCCATGAGTCGACCTCTACCCTACGGCGGATTTAAATGGGCCAATACAAAAAAATTTACCCGCGATCGCATCATGGCGTTAAAAGATAAGGCTTCAACTGGATATATGTTCGAAGTTGACCTGGAATATCCAGCCGAACTACACGATCTACACAACGATTATCCTTTAGCCGCCGATAATATAATCATACCTGAAGAATGGTTATCGGAGTATCAACGAAAGTTGGCGAGTGATATAGGAGATGGTGCTAAGGTAAAAAAATTAACCGGTACGCTATATCGCAAAGAAAAATATGTATTACACTATGTCAATTTAAAACAGTGTTTGAGGCTAGGCCTAAAACTAAATAAAGTACATCGAGCGTTACAATTTAAACAAAAACCTTGGATGAAATCGTACATCGATAAAAACACGCAACTAAGAACGAAAGCAAAGTCGGATTTCGAAAAAGACTTTTTCAAATTAATGAATAATTCTGTATTCGGCAAAACGATGGAAAATGTCAGAAATAGAATAGATGGTGTGCTACTGAGAAACGATCAAGTAAAAGAATACGAAAAAATAGTTTCTAAACCTTGTTATAAGTCTACTACAGCGTTTAAAGAATGCGGCCTCTCATTCGTGGAATCGTACAAAAAGAAAACGTATTTAAATAAGCCCATCTATTGCGGCGTTAGTATCTTAGATTTATCGAAGACTCTAATGTACGACTTTTATTACAACCAATTAAAAAAGACGTATGGCGATAAAGTAAGATTGATGTATACAGACACGGACTCGCTGCTTTTGATTATCTATACGAAAGACGTTTATCGGAATCTAAAAAAACAGTCTGACTTGTACGATTTTTCTAACTACGAGAAAGACCACTTTTTATACAACGATACAAACAAGAAAGCCATCGGCAAATTTAAAGACGAATGCGGAGGAAAAGTCATAAGCGAAGCTACTTGCATCAGATCGAAGATGTACTCGATTTTATACGGGAAACACGATATTACTCTCTACGAGAGTAGCTATGACTGTATAAAGAAGGCCAAAGGCGTAAACCGAGTGGTTATAAACAACGATCTATCTTACGAAAAGTACAAGCGATGCGTTTTATCGAACGAATGCTATTCAAATAAGATGATTCGTTTTGGAACAGAGCGCCACATGATATACACAGAGGCTCAAGTCAAGCAATCTTTAAATCCTTTAGATACGAAGAGATATATTTTACCTAATGGTATAGACACTCTGGCTTATGGTCACTGTTCTAACCTTTAGTCTATTCTAGCCAGAAAAAACTCAGTTCTGATCATCGTTCTAACCAGAACAAGACGATCGATAAATATCTACTCGAAAAATAAATGGCTTATGGTTATTATCGATTAAAGCACCGTCGAGGTTTCTGAAAGAAAAACTCAGTTCGGGTATTTTAGCAACTACGAGCGGTATGACAGTTTTTCTTTTATTCTGGATAGTAGCTATTAAATCCGAATCGGTGCTTTTATATATAATCGGTATAATGTATAACAAGTCTGTACGCTTTCCGTTATAGAAATTATTAGACGTAGATAAATGATTACAATGTAAAAAAATTGTATTCACATAATTCATATTATAATACCCTACAAGTTTACCATGAGAATTAGGGGTCCACCAATGGGTTACACCCAACACTTTTCGAGTATATACATCGAAATAAATGATAACCTCATCACCAAAACTAGTTCTACCGATATTAAACATAATTTTTTTATTACTCTTGTCCACAGAAACTACAATAAGGGTTAATTTATTAAGTTCAGCTACTAACTCATCGATAGTATAATTTCCAGCTGGAATTACCATTTCACCGTTAGTTGTTGAGTCATGAGGGTTATTAATTTCCCATCCTATAGTCATACGGTGAGTTATATTATAAAAACCGACGGTAAATATCGCATGGTTTAAACTCATGCAGTAATCTCCCTTAGAGTTATCTATAGGTTTTGACAAAGTAAACGTTCGTTCGCTACCAGCCATTTCAAAAACGTGCGATTCCATTTTATTAGAACAAAAAAAATCTTCAAAAATCGCTTAAAATTTACCTATTGTCAAGTTAAAACTAATCTTTTTGTCTAGATTATCGATTAAAGCACCGTCGAGGTCTCTGATAGAAAAACTCAGTTCGGATATTTTAGCAACTACGAGCGGTATGACAGTTTTTCTTTTATTCTGAATAGTAGCTGTTAAATCTGAATCGGAGCTTTTATACATAATCGGTATAACGTCTAACAAGTCTGTACGCTTTCCGTTATAGAAATTATTAGACGTAGATAACTGATTGCAATGTAAAAAAATTGTATTCACATAATTTATATTATAATGCCCTACAAGTTCATTACCATCACCATCAGAGGACCAAGTATGGGGTACACCAAACGCTTTTTGAGCATGTGGATCGAACTCAATAATAATAGGTTTATTTTTTGATAGTATACTGACATCAAACATAATTTTTTTATTAATCTTGTCTACAGTAACTACAATAACAGTTAATTTATTAAGTTCATCTACTAACTCATCGATAGTATAATTTCTAGCTGGAATTACAATTTCGTCCTTAAATTCACCACTGCTGCTAAATATTCCCCATCCTATAGTCATACGGTGAGTTATAGTATAAAAACCGACATCAAATATCACGTTGTTTAAAATCATGCAGTAATCTCCCTTAGAGTTATCTATAGGTTTTGACAAAGTAAACGTTTGTTCGCTACCGACCATTTCAAAAACGTGCGATTCCATTTTATTAGAACAAAAAAATCTTCAAAAATCGCTTAAAATTTACCTATCGTCAAATTAAAACTAATCTTTTTTCCTCGATTATTTATTAAATCGCCGTCTCGGTCTCTGATACTAAAGCTAAGTTGGTTTATCTTATCACCCACGAGTCTACGAGCGGTTAATCTTGCACGCTCTACGAGCGTATCGTCTCTTTTCGTTATCGGTATAACGTCTAGCAAGTGCGTTCCCCTTCCGTTATAGAAATTATTAGACGTAGATAACTGATCGCAATGTAAAAAAATTGCATCGACAGGCATTGTATTATAATGCCCTACATAATCTACGCCAAAAACTAAGTTTTTGACCGTTATCCCCAACAATTGTTTAATGTTTTTATCAAAGCGTAGAACGCTATTTTCTTCCGTTACATTTAAAGATATTTTTTTATTAAGTTTATCTACAGAGACTTCTACCCAAACTAATTTACTGAGTCTCTCTTCGATCCAATCTATATCGTAATATCCAGCAGGAATATCAATTTTACCATCCGTACTACCCGTTTTTTCCCCAGTGTTTGGATCGATTTGATGTATAAAATAGAGAATTTCGCTATTACTAGCCATGTTGTAGAAACCCGCGGTTAATATCGCGCTGGTTAAACTCATACTGTAATCTCCCTTAGAGTTATCTATAGGTTTTGACAGTCTAAACGTTTGTTCGTTATCAAACATTTCAAAAACGTGCGATTCCATTTTATTAGAACAAAAAAATATTTGGTTTATTAAAATAAAATGAAATTCGCTCAATTTGTGAAATTTTTAGACCCTAATTATCTAGCTGCCCGCATAGGGCGTACTCAAGTAGCTACGCAAGCACAAAGCGTTAGCGACAATCACGAAGCGAGTACCCCGTTGAACATGCACTTGAGTCAACTTAACATCATCGTAAACACCAACGACAACAGGTCTTTTATCGCTCGACTAGTTGATATATTTAGCGCTTATAAAATGTCCGACGTAAAACACGACGAAGTGGTCGAACGTTATGCATCGGACCCCATGACGTTTTATCAAAATCAACTCAACTTTGCATTTTGGTGCGCAACGTCGGGTTGCGGTGTAGGACTAGAATCGTTACTACATAAAAACCCCGTAATATCGGCTTTATTCAAGTTTCACGTATATTTCACGATCAGAAAGATACTTTACTTTTTAAAATGCCCAGTTCCAGGAGACAATGTATTCGACGATCTAAACAATAACATCGATAAAGGCGCTTATAGCGATACTTGTCGACACTTTCAAGTCGATCCAAACGTGAGTTTTAAACAGACTGCAGACTTAACTTCTGGAGGATTAGGTACGGCGTATTATTACAATATGGCCTCGAGTAAATATATACCTGTACCCGGTAGAAATTACGACTCTCACGAGCTCGATCAGAAGGAGGTCGTATACGATTGGCGGAAATACCCCGGTGCTACCTATATGGGTTTTGGAGAATCGGGTGATGCGTATCATTTTAGTAGATATACAGTCTCGTGGATCAGGCAATCTGCGGACGTTGTACGACTCGGTTTTCGATATTTCATACGCCAGAAGAGCTCGTTTACCGACGTCGGTATAGAAAAAATAAACGAAAGCGTTAGAACGTACGTGTACGCCATACTCGGTGCGCAAGCCCAAACAAAAACGAGTATACTAACTGCAGGTACCGGATTAGATGCGCAAAGACAATTTGAAAATATAGTAGAAGATATAATCAACAGCCCTACGGACTTGGAATCTTCTATAACCAGATTTCAAGATTCTTTACAGTACGCTAGAAGCTCGTTAAACTTTGTGATTAGCCCTGGATTGTACTTAATTCCATCAAATATGGAGCTTTTAGTCGGTATTCACCAAGGTTATAATAATAATATACAGATAGCTACACCCGACGCGTCGATAGGATTAAATATCAACTTGAACTCAGACGTCGTACACCCTACGAGCGTAGATACGCGAGTAGATACGCCACCAACCCCTACACCGCCACCCCCTCAAACCCCACCCTCTCCCGTAAAAAAGAGTCGTGTAGTAACCCAGCAAAATTTAGACGATTTAGACGATTTAGACTCTCTACCAACCCCACCCTCTCCCGTAAAAAAGAGTCGTGTAGTAACCCAGCAAAATTTAGACGATTTAGACGATTTAGACGATGTAGACCCGTCACCAACTGAGCTACCTCCAATCTCAGACGTACCCCCTCCTCCACTCCCTACGCGAGTAGCTACGCAAGTACCCCCTCCCCCAGACTCGCACGAACAAGAAAAAACGGCTTTAGTCATTGGTTTAATGGCCGTTGCTGGGGTTGGGTATCTAGCTTACGATATTTTACGCCGCTGAAGAAGGCGGTAACTCAGTATCTGATGGAACGACCATTAATTCTTTCTTAACGAACGATCTCTTGGGGCCGTGAGTCAGCCAGTACAACGCGGGCTGTCCGGGATTTGTCGTTCTCCTTCTAATCGTATACATTTCTAAGCTCCAAATAGGATCGGTAGCTCTTCTTCTAACGTCTTTTTCGAGCTCTCCAGGAGCGTAAAGATATCTAACGATATCGTCATTTACGCTTAGCGCGACTTCGGGGCTCTTGAGCCCCGAGGAACTCAATTGTTTTATTTCTAACTGAGACATAGCCGCTCGAGGAGTTAACGGTTTGCCTTTCATAGTCGATATCAATCTAGTTTCTTCGTTGTTTAACGCTTTTATGACATCGGGCAATCTTTTTACCCACTCGCGGCTACGCTCGGTAGGCTCTAACATTTCTTGAGCGTATTGATGGCCAAATAATCTTTCGGCTAAAGTACGATTAAATCTTTCTACTATACCTTGAGCTCTATGATTACCAACCTCGCCTTTCTGTACTACGACGTTGCGAGTCCGCATCAAAGTATTAAATTCAGCCATAAATTCTGTACCAGGGTCTACTTTTATCGTGAGAGGCCAAGACAAGGGCGATCTTTTGTAAATCTTTTTTATCGCCTCTACAACTTGAGTACTCGTTTTATTCGTCAAGGGTTCAGCTTCTTTATATCGAGTGGCCACATCGACGATCGTCAACGCGTATTTATATCTTTTTCGTCTAACTACATCGTGAGGTAGATACAACAGATCCGCTTGATGTTGTTCATTAGGCCGTGCGATGGTCTGATTGAGACTCGTAGGTCTCGGTATAAAACTGGGGGGTGGTAAATATATTTGCCACATGGCTTGTTTTCTCAACCAATTTCTAACGTCTGGCTCGGGTACGTTAGCTTTTAACGACAATTTTTTTATAGCTCCTGCACCTTTCCAATATCCTTTAGGACTGTAAAATATTTTACTTAATTTTGTTTCCATATTATAATAAGTTTTTATAAACGAACACAAAAAAAATGGCGAGTGTATTAATGATGGTTGGTGGAGCTATAATAAATGCTGTAGCGTTTACAGGATCGAGCTTTATATTTTCTAAGCTGGGTGGGTCGTCGGACATAGAACGTAAACGACACGACCTCGCTTTAGAACAATTAACTCGAGCTAAACAAGAGTGGGTGGAACAAAGAACCAAGGTTCTAGATTATCTAAACGATCGACTACATAAAGAAGTCAGGGCTCAAAAAGATTTTTAAAATGTAGATGAGGCGTTGAGAGAATATAACGAAGTAACCAACGAAGATATGCGATTGCCTCGTGAACCTGTATTGTCAGACTTTTACGCACCTAGCGAAGGTCAAAAAGATGGCGAAATTGCATTTATCGTAGGAGGCACTGCTGTTTTAGGTTATTTAGTTTATAAGTTTGTCTAAAAGTTTAAGTTTATTTAAAAGTTTTTTTGCTTTTTGTTTTAGGTTTGTCTAAAAGTATAAGTTTGTCTAAAAGTTTAAGTTTATTTAAAAGTTTTTTTGCTTTTTATTTTGTTTCGTTAAGTAAAATGAACGCAATTTATGGAAGCAAACTGAATCCACACAGAAGTTTAAAAAATCCTAGAGCGTTGAAGGGGTTGAGACAATCGATGGTTATTACTCATAATCCTAGTACCGCATCGGCTGGCAGTCTGTTGATCGTTGAATTTCCTATGTTGAGTCAAGACGATGTAGTCGTACCGGGTACTGTACGATTAGCTTTTAATATAGACTTAGAATCTGAAGGCACTGGTGAAGATGATGCAAGAACTCTATATTATAACGTCGCCCGAAATTTAATTAGTGGCGTAAGAATCAAACTAGAAGGTAAAGATTTCGTAGCGTTTACGGATGCCGATGTATATAACGCGTATAAAGACCTGTGGCGACCAGCCAGCGCGAACGATGCATATCGAGGACTCGAAGATAGCAACGTTACGAAACTCAGAATTAACGCTAGCGATGGGGTTGATAGCGCGAATGGTGGAAAAGACAAAGCGATTGCCAACGCTAACGGTAACCGATATTACATTCCTCTAGATTTTGAAATGCTTACGGATCATCAGCCTTTTAGTCCATCGACGCTCAAAGATAGACTAACTTATGAATTTACATTTAACGATCACGCGAGCGTAGTAAAATCTACCGATTCTAACGCGAAGTATAAAATTTCGGGGTTAGATCTCGAGTTTGAAACGGTGACTAATAAAACATTGGCCGATAATATCAGACTAAAATATCGAGGTAAAACTCATTTTCTATACGAAAAAGTTCAAAGATATACGGTTTTAACGTTAAACAAGTCCGATACTACTTGGAACATTAATCTAAATCAAGCCATTAGAAGTCTCAAAGGTATACTTCTTTTATTTAAAGCATCGGGCGAAAAAGATCCTCGAATTTTTTATAATCCAAAGATCGAAAAAGTAGACGTTACGATAGAGGGTAAGCCGAATCAATTGTATTGTCAGGGCATGAAGCGTTATCAACACTGGGATGAGATTACCAAGTTTTTCGGAGACTCTAATACAGAATTTGGTGCCAGTGTGTCCAAAGACTTAGGCTTGCATGATATGACGCTAGGCTCCTACTTAACCACTAGTTACGGTCTTTGGCTAGATACGAGGGTAACCGACGACAACAAAAGTCACGGTTCTGGCAGGAAAATAGGAGACGTAGGTGGGGGTATTTCTCTCCATTTAGAAAGAGAGGCTGAGTCAGCTGGCGGACTAACGTGTTACGTTTTCTTGGTGATGGATGGTCAGTTGGTGCTAGAAGATGGACGATTTAGCGGTAGTTACTCTTAAAATCCAAAAAATAAGCCCGTGCTCCTTAAAAGATTTAGCGGTAGTTACTCTTAAAATAGTCTTTACTATTAAATATGTATAAAACGTTTCCAAAAACACCACACTGCGCGCTAGTATGCGGTAGGACTAATTCGGGTAAAACCAAATATATTTTAGATCTATTAGAAACTGAGTATAAAGATCACTTTGAAAATATCGTAGTTATTTGTCCTACGTTGAGCAACAACAAGACTTATCGCGAGAGACGTTGGTTGTGGTTAGACCCCGAGATATACCTATGCGATTTAGAGGTAGAAAAAGTGTCTCTCAACGAAGCTTTAGCATTTTATAGAGCTCGATTTAAAGGATCGCACGTTCTGTTTTTGATAGACGATTGTAGCTCGGAACAAGACATAAAATATCGTAAGGCAGCTCTCGGGAAAAACACTTGCGTTTTAACGAAATTGGCGTTTAGCGGTAGGCACGACAATCACTACTGTTGGTTGATGACTCAAAAGTATAATTGCGTAATGACAGATTTTAGAGCTCAAACTGCATTTGTCGTATTGTTCTATTGCAAAGATAAAAATAGTTTCGATCAATGCCTCGATGAAAATGATGCGGTGCCTTTAGAAGAAAGATCGAGAATTAAAAAGATTTTAAGAGATGTGCCTTTTAGTAAATTATTGGTAAAAACTGATCCTCCTGTATGTTGGCAGTTGATCTATAGTTGATCTATAGATGATCTAATAGATAACTGTTAGATAACTGTTAGATAACTATTAGATAACTATTAGATGATTTATAGATGATTTATAGATGATCCATAGATAACTGTTAGATACCTGATAGATAACTGTTATATACCTGTTAGATAACTGTTAGATAACTGTTAAATACCTGATAGATAACTGTTAGATAACTGTTAAATAACTAATAGATGATCTATAGATAACTGTTAGATGATCTACAGATTATCTAGTCATCTATAAAATATGATAGAATATCTAGACCTATTATTAAAACTAGTAATAGCCATCAACTTATCTTTATTTTCTTACGATTATATTTCTTGTAGAAATAAGATTTAAAAATATAGTTCTATTTTAAATGAGCAAGTCGATAGAATCTCTAAGCACGTTATCTCAAGAACCTCATCCAATAGTAGCTGCTACACCCACGATCCCAGAAGCAACTATGCACAAAAATAGACTTTTGGGTGTAGTTGCGAGTGGTGATTCTAAAAAATATTTCGGTAAAGAATACTCCGTCAATGAAATAGAGGGCTTGACTGCGGAAAAACAAGAAAAGCTATATAAAAGACACGAAGTCAAGCTCGGTAAAGAAATGATAGTCAGTTTGGGGAGTTGCGTGTTGACCGTTTACGCAAAAGCTTTAGGCGCGACTTTGCCGCTGGCTTCGCCATTCGGTTATAAACTTTGTTTAGATTCTGAAGAAGCCCTTATCAACGACTTAGAAAAAGACCCCGTTATTTCTAGCAGCTTGTCCAGTTTACTTTGCGAAGTGCATTACAGTTATGGGATTTATTTATCTCCTTTGGTGGCTATGATGATCACGACTAAACATTTACAGGTAGATAGTAGTAATAATAGTATTACAAATAATAGTAGTATTATTATAAAAGATGAGTCTAGAAACGACAACGACGGATCAAGTAGCAGAGACTTCCCCGCCTCCCCAAGAGACTCCCCAAGAGCCGGCTCCGCCTCCCCAAGAGCCGGCTCCCCAAGAGCCGGCTCAGTCGACTCTATCAAGAGTCACAAAAAAAAGAGCAAAAGATCCTAAAAGAGTAGAGCAAGGTAAAAAACTGGCTGAAAGAAACAGAAAGATGAAAGAACAAATACATCAAATGCAAAGTATAGAAGAAGAGCAAACGCCAGCGCTAACGATGAGAGACATTCCGAGCTGGGGATATGCGATAGTTGGTTTGGTTGTTTTAGGAATTGGATATCTCGCGTTTAAAAAGAGTAAACCTGTAGATTCGCAGCGGGTAGGAGTTACGATCGCAACTTCAACCCCTAAAGTTGAAGAACTATTAGAAATGGAATAAATAAAAAATAAAAAAAATGTTTGTACAAGTAAAATGGATACGAAGAACGTTGCAAATACTCTTTATCACGGCGCTGTGTTGAGTTTGTTGACCGTAGGTTATACTATGTTGAGTAAAAAACTTTTGAAAATTAAGCCCGCTGATTTAGGAAAGTTAGACGTAGAAGATACGGTTAAAATCACCGCTACGGTAGGTAGTGCTCTAGCTACTCAGACTTGGTTGGTGAGCCAAGGAATAATTCCTCAGAATGTGGTAAATACTACGTAAAATATAAAATATACGACTTTATAAAATGGCTGAAGGTGGAGAATATATACCTATAGATGAAATGGGTCGAGAAGACGAACGAGTCGATGCTGATGATGATTTTGAAGATGCCAATGATGATGACAGAAAGGGTCCCGACTATGATTATGAATTAGACAGACCGGCTGAACCACAACCGCCTGCGACGATTGATGAAGCTGGTGATGTTATAGATAGATATCGTGATATATATAAAGAAGGTTTAGCTAATAATTTTTATGATTTTTGGGAGGGGGAACCACCAGGGGAAACATTAGCCTTAATTAGACCAAAACTCATTAGGTACGAACTTTTTACTAAAGATAAAAATGGTATTTACTTCGACGGTGTATTATTGACTAGTAAAAAATCTCCCTATAATTTTGTACTTAAACCGACGTTAAAAAACAACTTTAAATCTAGGTTTCCGAACGGAAACTTTAATAGATTTTTTAAAGAAGATTTGGGTATATTAACGACTGATGAATTTAATTTGCTAGAGGCTTTGGAAACGATAGATGTAGCGTACGATCGTTATGTCACTCCAAGACGACTAATTGATGAGGTTAACAATCTGCACGACAACCTGGAACATATGTACGGCCCCGAAATGGATCCCGAATATGACCCTGAAACCGGTAGATATTACATTCCTCCCTCCCAACCTAGAGGAGTAGATGCTCAAGTGCAAACTGATGGGTTAAATTATAGAGAACTTAGAGGTTTAGATGAAAAACTACAAACATTAAAAGGTAGTTTAGAATTAAATGTAGCCGAAAGGAGTAGGTTAGATGATGAAATTGAGAAAATGAAAGTAGCTTTAGGTAAAGAAAAAGATGATTATAAGAGAAGTATTCTAATTGATGAATTAAGAGGTTACAGAGATGAAAGAGCGGCTAGAAGTGAGGCAATAGACAGCAATATGAATAATATCAGAAGCCAAAAATATAGAATCAAACAAACGTATTGTAACAAAAATCGCTTCTTTTTATTACAACCTACCCATGAGTGAAATAGATTCAGCTAAGTAAGGTTAGAGTTTGTCTTTAAACGATACAGTCAAAGATGATGCTTATTTGAAAGTTCACATTTTATTGTCACTGACTAGACTTACCCACTGTTCGTGAGAATTCATGACAAATCCTTGATGATTATAGATGCATTTAATTAACTTAGATGACTTACCAATGAACTTAAAGTTGTTATTCCCTACAGAAAGTTGAGCGAGTTTACGACAGTGATGTATGCATAACGTAACTGGTTAAGGACCGCTGTGAGTTTGTTCACAATGCACGTAATGCCGAACACACACATATCTTTTGTGCAGTAATTAGGATTTGTACGTAAAACAAATACTGTACATACTTCTATGCAATCGACTGATCGATGTGAGTGACTAATTTGCATACGCTACGCGCAGTCTGGCCAATCCGAGTGCGTTGACCTAGATTTACGCTGCCAAAAAGTATATAAGGCGCACGTTTTTTACATTCGGGGAACTGTTCGCTTCCAGAACAGTTCCCAGCGAAGAAGAACAAGACGGCTAGCAAGTGCCATGAAGAGTAAGTCGGCTACAAGAGCCGTGAAGATTAATAGAAGAATAAGTCGGCTACAAGAGCCGTGAAGATTAATACAAGAATAAGTCGGTTACAAGAGCCGTGAAGTTAATAGCAAGTTAATTGAGCCACGTAATATGAATGCAAGCGCCAAGCACAGTTTGTGTTAGGCCAGTTTCCCCACTGATGGCGATATGCAAAAGGTCACTCAACTCGATCCAACAGTGAACATTGAATGTAATTTCTCCATTGATGATTTGATTTCACCGTGAGATTCTTCGAATAAATTATACTGATTTGCCGTTGAAATACAAGATGGTTTCCTCGCTACAATTTCTACATTGTCTGCTGAGCATCATTGTCTGACCCGTGTGTCAAGTTGTTTATGTATGTCCGTTCATGAATACTGCAATTGTCGACATAATTAATTAGGATTGGTTCTACGGTGTGACTGAAACAACGATGATGGCCTTGATTCTCAACTATACCCCCTCCCCTATGGCCCCGTCCATATAGTTTGACATTCGAGACGCCCTTCCCCTAAACCCCTTTTCCAATCTCCGCCCATTTTGTAAACCTTCATCACACGTACACGGGCAGCTACCGGATTCTGTGAAGCACGCCCTCTGTAGCCAACGTGCGCTGAGCTCCGCAGTGAACAGCCGTCGAGCCGTAAGTATACGGTGGGTATCGCATCTACAGTACCAGGGGTGTGAACAATCATTCTCTGAACGGGTGTTCCGGGCCCGTTACAGTTTGGTGGCAGCGGTGGGATCTCGACTGAAGGATTTTTGATTCAACATTAGACTACGCTACCAAGAAAGAAGAGGAAAATGGAGACTTCAGACCCCGAGATCCAATTCGGACCCATCCCGGAAGGAATTGAGAATGAAGATTGTTCTGCAGAATTAGTCATCATTGGGGCAGGCGATGCATCCACATCAGTACCACATAGTTTACAGCAGGAGCAAGAAGAAATCAGGAAAATGAGAGAAGAAAACGAAGATTTGAAGAAGGAGATTGAGGCTTTGAAGATTCGTGAACTAAGTCTGACTCCAGTGCAAAGTACCCCAGTGATGAATGGAAATTTCGGACCAAGCAAGGCAAGATGCAGTACTACAGAAAAACCAAGGGTTCGTCCAGCCACGTTTGACGGGTCTACTTCATGGACTGATTACAAGGTACAGTTTGAACTATTAGCAGAGCTGAACGGTTGGGAAGAATCGGCAAAAGCAGTCTACCTAGCAGCGAGTCTTCGTGGATCGGCACAATCAGTGTTGGGAGATTTAGAAGATGAAAGAAGACGTAATTACAGTGCCCTCACAGCAGCACTGGGGCAAAGATTCGGACCCGAAAATCAGACAGAATTATTCCGGGTACAGCTGAAGAATAGAATAAGGAAACGTGAAGAAACACTACCAGAACTTGCTCAAGCAGTGAGACGATTGACAAGGCAAGCTTATCCATCTGCTAATTATCAACTACGGGAGACTCTTGCCAAAGAGCATTTTATTGATTCGTTACAAGATTCTGATGTTAGATGGAGAGTGTTCCAATCTAGGCCAGAAAGCCTTGAAGAAGCAGTGAGAGTAGCTGTAGAGCTAGAAGCTTTTCAAGCGGCTGATAGACAAAGGAACGGGCAAAGAAAGCCCAGTGCCCGCATCGTTAACGCGGATGACGGCCGGCAGAGTGACGAAACCAGTCTACAGAGACAGATGGCATCATTGAAAACGAATATCGAGAAAATATTGGCAGATGGTTTGAAAAATCTACAGGGACAGCTTAATTGTGACAAGTCGAATTCTGTGCAGAATAACACAAGAGCCCCTACACAGCTGATGCAAGAACGAAGGGAAAATCGGAGACCAATAATTCAGTGTTGGAACTGCAATGATTTTGGCCATATCAGCAGAGAATGTCCACAGCCCCGGCAACGGCCGATTAAGTTCAACCAAACAGACCAGCAGGGAAACGGAAGGCAGTCGAGCCAATGGGCCAACGCTCGACTAAACAGAGCAGGCCCGAACAGAACAAACCAGCATTAGCAACACGATCCTTGGCAACCGGCATAGATGGTCTATACATGCGAGGTTGCATTGAAAATATAGAGGTTACTTTCTTAGTAGATACGGGAGCTAACATCACAATTATAAAGCCGGACATTTACTACAAGATTCCAGAGTCGAAGAGACCGACGCTGGAAAGCAAAACAATTGAAATGGTGATGGCAGACGGTAAACCACTTTCATTCAAGGGCCAAGGACAGTTTAATATCAACATTGACATTGACGATGAAACAGAAGTTCAACATAAAGTGTGGGTAGCTGATATTGAACTCGACGGTATCCTGGGATACGACTTCTTGAGCAAATACAACTGTCAGCTGGAATGTGGCAAAGGAGTAATGAAATTTAAAGGAGCATCAGTAGAATGCTCAGCTAAACCACAGATGACAGTTTGCCGTGTAGTAGCAGACACGACTGTTTGTATTCCACCAGGAGGCGAAGTAATTCTTCTTGGCAGGATAGTGGGAACAACTGAGGTTGGAATGGCCATTATGGAACCAGCTGCGAAGTTCGTACAGAATCACGAGGTGATTGTTGCTAAGGCATTAATTGATACACAGGAGAAACAAGTACCGGTGCGTCTACTGAATTTGAAGGATGAGTATGTCAAGATATTCCAAGGGACAAACCTTGCCACCTGCGAGCCAGTAGCAGAAATAATAATGGACGTGGAAAGAGAGAGAACACGCACCGCAGTTTGCCAGACACGTGAAAGTGAGGAGCAACCAGTGACTCCTATCGTACCAGATCATTTAGCTGATTTGTTCACAAGGTGCAGCGAAAACTTTGATGGAGAGCAACGGGAGCAGTTCAAGAAACTTCTGCTGCGTCACCAAGATGCGTTTGCAAGTTCATCTGAAGATTTGGGCAAGACGTCGGTATACAAGCACCACATTGGCACAGGCACAGCACCACCAATACGACAGCCAGCCCGGCGATTGCCAATTCACCAGAGAGCGGAGGCTGAGGCAGAAGTGGACAAGATGTTGAAGAAGGGTATAATTGAGCCATCTTCGAGTCCATGGGCGTCACCCATAGTTCTCGTGAAGAAGAAAGACGGCACTATCAGGTTTTGCGTGGACTACAGAAAGTTGAATGCCGTGACAGTTAAAGATTCATACCCGCTACCAAGGATTGACGACACCCTCGATGCGTTATCCGGTTCTACTTGGTTTTCAACACTAGACCTTCAGAGTGGATATTGGCAAGTTGAAATGACGGAGGAGGACCGTGAGAAAACAGCCTTTATTGCAGGCAATGGACTTGGGTTCTACCAGTTTAAAGTCATGCCCTTTGGTCTCTGCAACGCGCCCGCCACCTTTGAAAGATTGATGGAAAGAGTACTGACAGGACTTCAGTGGCAAACTTGTTTGCTCTATTTAGATGACATTGTGACATACGGACGAAGTTTTCAACAGGCCCTGGAGCGACTTGAAGAAATTCTAGTAAGACTGAAATCCACAGGGTTAAAGTTGAGCCCGAAAAAGTGCCAGCTTTTTCAGCGAAGTGTTTCCTTTTTAGGACACGAAGTTTCAGAAAAGGGAATTGCCACCGACAAGTCAAAGACCAAGACAGTTCAAGACTGGCCGACTCCAAGGAACGTGACTGATGTCAGAAGCTTTCTTGGATTGTGCTCGTACTATAGAAGATTTGTGAAAGGGTTTGCTGAACTTGCAAAGCCACTCCACCGACTGACAGAGAAACAGAAAAATTTCATATGGACGGAAGAATGCGAGACAGCCTTCAGACAGTTAAAATCAGCCCTCACATCAGCGCCGATTCTAGCCTATCCTGTGAGTGATGATGCAAGTGGTTTCATCTTGGATGCAGATGCAAGTAACTTCGGCATTGGTGCGGTTTTATCGCAGATGCAAGACGGGACTGAGAAGGTCATCGGGTATTTCAGCCGGACGCTGACGAAAGCTGAACGCAGATACTGTGTCACACGGAAAGAACTTCTTGCAGTAGTGGCGGCAACAAAACACTTTCATCATTACTTGTACGGGAGAAAGTTTCTGATACGAAGTGACCACGGAGCATTAAGATGGATGATGAACTTCAAGAACCCCGAGGGTCAGACAGCAAGATGGTTGGAGGTAATGAGTACATACACGTTTGACATACAGCATCGACCTGGCATAAAACACGGGAATGCAGACGGCTTATCTCGTCGGCCTTGCGATGATTGTGAACAGTGTGACAGAGTTGAGCGTAATTCGGCGCCACGACAAATTACACACAGTATGAGAATTCCTCGTAACCATGAAACAAGAAAAACAGACGAGAAATCATTGGCTCATACCGAAATGGAAGATGGGAGCCAGATGTCGACACAGGTGGACTGTGATGTAAATTTAGCAGACGGGGATAGTGGCAATAAGGGAGATGATGATTCTCGAGATGGCACGAGGGTAGAAGAGGCCCAACGGTGCGCTATCATGGACTTGGAGGAACCCAAGGAGAATCGGCAAGAGAAGTTCTGGAACGGTGGTTGGTTTGAGGATGACCATGATACACACGCCGCCATGGATTCTTTGGGCAAAAATGACCCTGGAGAGAAGTCCGGAAATGGTGAGGGGCTGCAGGACAGCCGGGGATGTGTAGCCGTGAACGTTTGCCGTGGTGAAGCGTGTTCAAAGAAGTCAGAAGATGATGTAGAGTGCACAGCCAGAGACTTGAGACAGTCGCAGTTAAAGGACAAGGCGATCGGACAGATAATCCGATGGAAAGAGTCCCGAGATGTGCGACCTAAATGGAGTGAAGTATCCCCAAGTGGCGAAGTGATTAAACGATATTGGACGCAGTGGGACCGCCTACAAATGCGAGACGGTGTGCTGTACAGAAAATGGGAATCTGCGAGAGGGGACAGGATAACATGGCAGTTAGTCCTCCCTACGGAGCTCAGACGAGAGATAATGCAGCGACTCCACAGCGACCCGACATCAGGTCATCTAGGCAGAAACAAGACGCTAGACAGAATTCAACGGCGATATTATTGGTATGAGTGGCGACAAGATGTAAGTCGACTATGTAAAACCTGCGATGTATGTGCAACACGGAAACAGCCGTTGAGAAAACACAAAAGTCCTATGAAACAGTATAACGTTGGTGTTGCTATGGAAAGAATTGCAATCGACGTGATGGGACCATTGCCTGTAACAGAAGACGGTAATAAATATATCCTAGTCGTGGGTGATTATTTTACCAAGTGGACTGAGGCATATGGAATTCCGAATCAAGAAGCAAAGACTGTAGCTACCGTGTTAATAGAAGAGTTTATTTGCAGATATGGAGTTCCTCTACAAATACACTCAGATCAGGGCAGAAATTTTGAATCAAAATTGTTTCAAGAAATTTGCCTAGCACTGAATATAGAGAAGACCAGGACAACAGCCCTTCACCCCCAATCGGACGGAATGATAGAACGCTTCAACCGGACCTTGGAAAACATGTTGTCGATGTTTGTGTCGGACAACCAGAGGGACTGGGATAGATGTTTGCCCTACGTCATGATGGCCTACAGGACTTCCGTGCATGAGACAACGGGATGTACGCCCAGCGAAATGATGATGGGTAGAGACGTTCGACTTCCAGCTGATCTACTGACAGGACAAGTTGATGATGACGACATTTGCGACGAGCCAGATGAATATGCAGAAAAACTGAAAAATCGGCTACAACAGGTGCATCAGTATGCTCGAGAACACTTAAAGTTAGCCAGTGATCGACAGAAGAGAAATTATGATCATAAAGCCAACTCAGGTGGATACCACGTAGGTGACGCAGTGTGGCTTCATAATCCACGGAAGAGGAAGGGATACTGCCCAAAACTACAACGACCATGGGATGGCCCTTATGTGGTAACAACCAGACTCAGCGATGTCACATACCGCATACAGAAAGGAGCCAAGGCCAAACCAAGGGTTGTTCATTGCAACCGTTTGAAGCCGTATCAAGGTGAAAATCCACCAACATGGCTGCCGTCTTCACAGCCAGAAAGCTCAAAAGTTAGTGAAACTTGCGAAATTGATCCTGCACAGGAACTGTGGACAGTTTTCGAGGCAGAAGTTGAAGATACACGGCCTAAAAGTGGACTTGAGGATTCAATCACGGCAGAAACACCGGGAAACAGTAGAAATCCAGAGCCCAGGAGAAGTCAGCGAAATCATAAAGTTCCAGCGAAGTTTCGAGAATACAGGCGCTACTAAGAATGAATTAATTATAAAAAAAAAAATAAAATAAAATAAATAAAAACAACCAACGAACAGGCGCCACCACTAGATAAATGTAATGAAAAAGCCTTAAGTTTAAATTTGCAAGTTGTAAGTGTGAAGAGTAGAGCAGTACGCAAAAGCCTGTACTGAATTGAGGCGTGGCCACCACGGGCGAATTTACATATCCGTGACAGCTAGCTCCACCCATAAGGTTGAGCGCGCGCACCATGCCAGTCGACGATAGAACATTATCATTTGCAGCCAGCTGGTCATTGACACAGAAGCAAGATGAAGTTCAACTGCGTTTTCTGTAAATCCATCTTCCGAAACTGGAGGGACCTGAGACGCCATACAGAGCAAATGCATCGTAGCCGGGACGATAGCTGGAGATGCGGCTTGTGCAACTACAAGACCCACAATGGAGACGACTACGACCGCCATCGCCGTCGAATGCATGGCGGAGGCGAGCGAAGGCGAGTTAGGCCGTGGACAGGAAAACAGAGTCCAAGAACGAGGGACGCAGGGAGGAGTGACCGGCGAGCGAGAGAGGAACCGAGGCCACGGCCAACAGGAAATCTGCCCTCTGCACCAAGCAATCCCCCTCCTCAACCTCAGGCGACCCTACAGCGAGTGGATGAGGAATACATCCAACTCTCCTTCTGCAGACGAGTTGGACGCTTCATCCACCGAGCCGACTGGTCCGACCCTTACCACGGCAGAGCTGATGGAAATAATGGAGAGCCTGACGACCCCCAGCCCCCTATCTCAAGAAGCAAGCAGCCCCCCAAAGAAGGAAGTACCATCCCCTCTTCCCGCCGACCAGTCTATTGATGTCCCGCCGACTCCCCTCTCCCCCATGACCCAGTGGGTGGAAACCATGGAAGAAAATCTTCAAGACCTGCTTCCCCATCCTGAGTCTGAGGGAAGTTCAATGGCAGTGGCGGTGGCATTAGACCCATCACCAGCTAGTACCAACGAGCCTCCCGCCGAGCCCGACACACTAAAGAAATCCCCTGCAGCTGAGGAAACTCCGGCCAAACCCCCGACTCCGGAACCTGAAATTCCTCAGGGCCTGCCCCCAAACGACCCCCGGTTCGGCAGAAGTCGCCGCAAGACAGCGCCAAGGACCACCGCGGGAGCAGAAGTAGAGTGGATGAGGAAGCAAGCCTGCGAGGACCCCAGCGCAAGAAGGAAGAGGGAGGATGTACTCTATCCCATTGATTTTGGCATGACGATCCGCATGGTGACGGAAACGGCCACCTTCCCCGACGGCCGTATATTTTCATCTAGCTTTACGGAGTACACCCTGCCCTCCAAGCCGGTGGCCCCACGAATCTGGAACCGGGATCATCAAGTTCACGAGGCGTAAATATAATAGGACCCCCCTAATTCTTATTATTAAATTGTATGTGTTAGGCCCCTATTATAAATTAGAATTGAATTAAGACGTTTTGGGCCCTCAATGTAGATTAAAATGTTAGCATTGTTTTTAAAGGATACTGGCCTAAATCCGAGACAAAATGGCCTGAGATTTTACTAGTAAAATACCAGTTTGATAAACTGTAAATTAATCATTCCTCGATTCCATGAAACCTGAGGCTTCGTTTTATGCTTGTCATATTTCCAAAATGCCTAGGGAAGTGCACAAAAACTGGTGTAAAACTTGACTTTATTATTTTTATTGGCCGATAAAATTGACAAGTCCATTTATATTTCTGTCATATCTGTGCGTTATCGATAGCCAGCATAAAACTGTGTAGTGAAATTAATACAATTTTGATACATTTCCCATACGCGCACCGCTGAAGTGGTCAAAAAGTGGCGAAAAGTGGCTATTTGACTTTGGCGGCATTTTCACGCCGCCTTCCCATGATGCATTGCTCAAGTTTTACTATAGAACAAGATGGCGGACAGTGATTGTGCGTGGAATGCAGCGAATTTTTGCAAGAAAAGTTAGTTTAATGAACATTTCGGAACTGTTAGCTGTATTTTCTGATCATAAACTTATACTAGATGCTGAGGCAGAGAATGTTTAAGGTAAATTAAGTGTCGTTTCTGGACGTTTTTGACAAGAAATTTGATTATAGATGTCGGGATTTGTTCTCGATTAGGCTGCGTCAGCACAGCGTATTTACGTATTGTACCATGGATCCGTCCTCCATGATTGTACTAGTCTAACGTTAGGCTAACGTTATACATGTAATAGGTTCTGGCACGGCTGAATTTAAGTGTATTTCCTTGCTCTATGATTTAACTGAACTGTACTGAGAAGTGATGTATATGAAAAATAGACCAACTTAATTGACCACCGTTGACTACTACATACTAACGTTACTAAGGAAATGTAAACTCTAGCCAGTCTGGGACTAACGTTAGGGGCCTAAACATGCTAAAGATAAATTGAAAGTTAAATTTAAAATTATATTCGAATTCAACATTGAGGATACATTAAACATGTTAAATTACTTTGGTTGCGGACTATAACTTTGAAGAATTTCTAAATTGAACTCTAAAACTAACAAGCTTTTTGACATAAGCCTAACTACAATCAATTTAAATTTGAAATTGTTCATCAAATTTGTGTTCAGGGTATTGATTTGTTACATGTTTAGAGTTGCGGCCGAAATACCCTAAACTGTTCAATATTGTTTGGAATTTTAAACATATTGGATTAGATTTAAAATTTGAAAGTGGATTTGTATGTAAGTGACCGGAATTAAGGGAGATGTTGGAAGTTTTGTGTAACATTGAGCTTTTGTGTATTTAACAATTTCAGATTTTTGTCATACATGTAGTTTGATGCTAATTTTAAATGCGAGGACGCATTTGTATCTTAAGTAGGGGAGAGTGTAACAAAAATCGCTTCTTTTTATTACAACCTACCCATGAGTGAAATAGATTCAGCTAAGTAAGGTTAGAGTTTGTCTTTAAACGATACAGTCAAAGATGATGCTTATTTGAAAGTTCACATTTTATTGTCACTGACTAGACTTACCCACTGTTCGTGAGAATTCATGACAAATCCTTGATGATTATAGATGCATTTAATTAACTTAGATGACTTACCAATGAACTTAAAGTTGTTATTCCCTACAGAAAGTTGAGCGAGTTTACGACAGTGATGTATGCATAACGTAACTGGTTAAGGACCGCTGTGAGTTTGTTCACAATGCACGTAATGCCGAACACACACATATCTTTTGTGCAGTAATTAGGATTTGTACGTAAAACAAATACTGTACATACTTCTATGCAATCGACTGATCGATGTGAGTGACTAATTTGCATACGCTACGCGCAGTCTGGCCAATCCGAGTGCGTTGACCTAGATTTACGCTGCCAAAAAGTATATAAGGCGCACGTTTTTTACATTCGGGGAACTGTTCGCTTCCAGAACAGTTCCCAGCGAAGAAGAACAAGACGGCTAGCAAGTGCCATGAAGAGTAAGTCGGCTACAAGAGCCGTGAAGATTAATAGAAGAATAAGTCGGCTACAAGAGCCGTGAAGATTAATACAAGAATAAGTCGGTTACAAGAGCCGTGAAGTTAATAGCAAGTTAATTGAGCCACGTAATATGAATGCAAGCGCCAAGCACAGTTTGTGTTAGGCCAGTTTCCCCACTGATGGCGATATGCAAAAGGTCACTCAACTCGATCCAACAGTGAACATTGAATGTAATTTCTCCATTGATGATTTGATTTCACCGTGAGATTCTTCGAATAAATTATACTGATTTGCCGTTGAAATACAAGATGGTTTCCTCGCTACAATTTCTACATTGTCTGCTGAGCATCATTGTCTGACCCGTGTGTCAAGTTGTTTATGTATGTCCGTTCATGAATACTGCAATTGTCGACATAATTAATTAGGATTGGTTCTACGGTGTGACTGAAACAACGATGATGGCCTTGATTCTCAACTATACCCCCTCCCCTATGGCCCCGTCCATATAGTTTGACCTTCGAGACGCCCTTCCCCTAAACCCCTTTTCCAATCTCCGCCCATTTTGTAAACCTTCATCACACGTACACGGGCAGCTACCGGATTCTGTGAAGCACGCCCTCTGTAGCCAACGTGCGCTGAGCTCCGCAGTGAACAGCCGTCGAGCCGTAAGTATACGGTGGGTATCGCATCTACAGTACCAGGGGTGTGAACAATCATTCTCTGAACGGGTGTTCCGGGCCCGTTACAGTATTATAGAATAATAGGACGCGATATCTCGCTAAGAGAAAGGATTAGAATTCTGTTTCTAGAACAGGGTGTGACGATCGTTAGTGTATTGACCGCGATTTCTTTACTTATAACTACGATCGTTGTTGCTATAACAGCGGCTATTGGTGGGGGTGGTTCGGCTGCAGCGGTTGTTCCTGCTCCGACTCCGGTTCCGCCTAAGCCCGTTACTCCTACGCCCAAGCCTGGAGGCAACGTTAAAGATTGGATAAGTAACCATTTAAAAAACTTGGCTAATTTGCTTAAAAAGCTGGGGGGTAAGTTATTAGCTTCTTTACCTGGTATTTTGGGTGCTATCGTGAGTTGGTTGTTCAATCTATTGAGCAAGAGTGTCGGTTGGTTGGCGGAGCACGTGTGGGCGTTATTGGTAGGTGTTGGTACTTTGATTCTCGTATATATGCAAAAAAAAAAATAATAATATACGACTTTATAAAATGACCGCAGAATCCGTTTATCCTAAATTGCCCGTTATTCCTATAGAAACGAACGAGTCTTCAGTCTTTAGGTTAAATAAAATCGAACGAGTGCAAAAAGAGATAGCCAACGAGAGAGATAAGAGAGAACGGTTGCACAAAAAGTATAATAAAATTATTACCTGTTTATCTAACGCAGAGACCGTTATAGAATGTTTAGGTGCTTTATCCGGCACCATAGGCATAGTCAGCGTTGTAGGTGTCATTAGTATACCTATAGGCGTGGTGTTAGAAGGATTAGCTATAGGATGCGTGGGTGTAAGTTTGGTATTAAAACGATTTAGTAAAAAGTTTAGAGGTAAAGCTAAGAAACATGATGAGATTAGAGTAGTAGCAGAAACAAAATTAAATACGATAAATGAATTAGTGTCTCAGGCCGTAGACGATGGTGATGTAAGTCACGAAGAATTTACTTTGATTAACGATGAATTAAAAAAGGTTTTATGGAATGAAAGAAGCTATTAGAACACAAACTAAAGCTAGAGAAGAGTCCGTTTCTCACCAAAAAGAAATAGACGATGAGGTTGAAAAGAAAGTTGTCGCGCTTCTAGCGAAAGAAAAAAAAGATCTTATCGCAAAACTTACAACTTTAGATTAGAAATATGTAAAGAATATGAGCGTAATTATAACGTGAGTAGAGATGAGCCTCCTAGCTACACAAGTGTTCAAGAGAGTTTAGAGACTAGGCCTAGCGCTCCTTGCAAAGAGTAGTTGTAATTAGTAACGCAGTAGATCTACGTAACACAAAAAAAAACCTCACTTCTACACTCAGTAGAGATGAGGTTTTTTTTTTGCCTTGCGACAAACCCGACTTTTCCGCCCGGGCGCCCTGGTGATTTCGTACGCTTGTGGGATATGGAAAATACTTTTTATTTTCTTGATTTTGTGCTAATTTTGGTGTGTAGTACCCCAGCAAAATTTTGAATTAAATTTGGGGTATTTTTGATTATTTTTGTTTTTAAAAAATTTGATGTATGTACCTACAGTAAAATTGGGGAAGAAAGTGAAAAAATAGGATTTGTCGCTGAATCGGCATCTTCCTTACTACTCTAGCTTACCCGTAAGGTTGACTCGTTATAGTGGATGATTGATTAGCTGTCGTGCTAGTCAGATCATATAATATTGGGCCGGATCAAGCAGGAATTTGGTGTATGGGACTAGGTAAACCAGTTGATTGGGGACTTAGCGGGGCCGAGAGCTATTGGAGGACTTGCGGACCGAGTGTTCCATGCCTGTTGGCGTGGCGACTGGTGAGTGCAGCCCTGGTCGTTGCGTCGTAATTGCTGTCCCAGTGAGGTTTACAGGGTGTATTGTCTATAGAGTCCCGTGAGGGTTATCATAATCGCCCTGTTCTTCATTGATCAAATCTGTCTATTTCTGTGCTTATTTTAATTGCGTGAGGGTTATCGCAATTAGTGAATATACCCGCCCTTTTCTTTTGGGTAACTTAAATTGCTATCAGAGGCCTGTGAGGATTATATTGTATAAGCTCATACCGCCTATATTGTGTGAGGGTTATATTGCATAAGCTCATACCGCCTAAATGTGTGAGGATTATATTGCATAAGTTAGCTAAAGTTCATTAGTTAAGTGGTGCAGTTGACCACGTGAGGTTCATTGCAGGTGACAACTATACTGCATAAGCTCAGTGAGGATTATCACAAGTTACCAGCCATAATTAAGGTGGTGCAGTTGACCACCGTTATCTAAGTGAGGATTATAATTGTATAAGCTCATACTGCCTAACTGTGTGAGGGTTATAATGTAGAAGTTCATACTGCCTAACGGTGTGAGGATTATACTGTATAAGTTTATCTAAAGTGCATTATTTAAGTGGTGCGCTCAAACACGTGAGGTTTATCTAAGTGAGGGTTATCACCAGTGGAAATTATTGTGTAACTTATTGATAAATAATTATTGTTGATTGTTGTTCAGAGAAGAATAAGAAGAATCATAATCGTCCTTGGAATCAGTTGTCAATGTGAGGTATATTTGCATTGTGAGGTTTATTAGGACCAATTGGATTGCTTTATTACATTAGAATAAACTAAATCACAAACGGTGGTATATCTCCACCAAACGAACAGCCCCTAGGTTTAATCCACCGTTCGTTAATTGTCCCCCCTTGCGTCTGGGTAGCCGCTCACTCGTTCGTAAGGCTAATAAATATTTTTGTGGGATAACAGGTGTTGGTTGGAGCCCTGGGATAAATAAGACCAGTCCCCTTAGGTTTTCCCCCAGCCGCTGGGTAGCGCGCCACAAATGGTGTCAGAAGTGGGATGTTTGTGATTGTTTAGTGTAATTTTTGAACTTGTAATAAAGCGAAATAAATTGTGTTTGATTGTTGTTTGTGAGTGCACCTCACTGAGGTACACAGTGAGGATTATTGGAATGAGGGTAACGGGTTATGCTGACCTGGGTCGTTACTGGTTTGGGAATTGCGTTGTATTGTTGATTGGTGTGTGGATTCTTTTAAGGCTTAGAGCGGTTTTGCAAACTTTGCGACGTACTGCAAGACAGCAACTGCCGATCCTGTTGAGAATTTACAGGGTGGTAGTCGGTACACAGTGTTTAGTAGATTCTGGAGGCTTGGGACAGGTGGTTCCACAGCCTGAATTTGTTTGTGAGGTACCGCTATCGCCGAGTGGCCAGTGGCCGAGTATGGCGAGTCTGGTGGGGGCTGATTTTCCTAGTCAGGAGGAAACGTCAGTATGAGCAAGGACAGTAATGTCACCTCGGTGGAAGTTGACCAGGGCTCTGTCTGTGATGAGCTGAACCGCTCAAGAATGGAGGTTCAGTGGTTGAGGTGGGAGAAAGCTCGTCTTTCTTCGGAGTTAGAGGCTGTCAAGAAGGCAGCACAGCCAAAAATTGCAAGTGAGGGTACCCCTAAGAGTAGGGATACACCTTAGGTTGTGGTGGATTCAGATATTGGTTGGAAGTTGCCGGAGGATACCTCTGGGTATGCCTCATTGAAGGCGCGGGAGCGTTCCAGTGTTTGCACGTCACCTGATTTGGTTTCGAAGGGAGCAATTAGGCACGCTGAGAGTACACCTGTGAGGTTTATTCCCATGCGTAGTCCTCATACCAATCCCTTCGTGGACCGTGAGGATGATTGTGCTGATAAGGAGCGAGGTTTACACAGTGACTTGTTGAGTTTTGCAACTCGTCCTACTGTAGGGAAATCCAACGAGGTTGTTCGTCAGGTTGACTCGCCAGGTTGACTCGCCTGGAGTGGGCCCATGGCCACTGAAAAGAGAGTCGCAGTTGGTGGGCAATGAGGTGTGCGGTAAACCTCACGGTGGTAAGCCTCGCAGGCCTACAATTACCCCCGACCGATACAACGGTAAGGTTTTTTGGAATGATTATTACCGCCACTTTGGGGCGTGTAAGCAGGTAAATCAGTGGAGTGAGGAGCAAGCAACCGAGTTTTTGGCTGCTAGTCTCCAGGGCGAGGCACTCCGGATTCTTGGTGATGGGTCGAAGAAGTTCACTTATAGTGAACTTGTGGCGGGGTTGTCGAAGAGATTCGGTCCTGGTCGACAGGCCGAAAATTATTTAGTGGAGTTAAGGCACCGACGTCAGGGGCCTAAGGAAACTCTACAGGAGCTGGGCCAGGCAATCCGTGATTTAACGTTGAAGGCCTACCAAGAAATCCCCGAAGAGGCACGGGAGCGCTTGGGGAAGAACCATTTTGTCGATGCGGTGACGAGTCAGGTTGTAAGGGAAGGCGTATATCGTGATCGCCCAAAGACTTCGGACGAAGCGATACGTGCTGCCCTGGAGACTGAAAACTTTGAAAGGGTTGAGAGTGTGAGAAAAGACGAAAGTAGACCCATGAAGTTTACTAGGGCAGTCGACTCTGACACAGAGAGGCGTCTTCTTAAGTTAGAAGAAAGTGCCAGTCATTCCTTTTAAGGAAAGAGTTCAGTCTAAAAAGGCTATCTTTGTTTTCAAAAGCCTTAACAAAATGACTCCTTTGTACATGACAAATCTGTTCACACCACTTACAGTGATTCGTGAAACACGACAATCGACCCAAATGGCACTGAAAGTTCCTTTCGCCAAAAAGGAATGCTACGTGACAAGTTTCGCTGTGAGTGGTGCCAGTATATGGAATAATCTGCCTGAACAAATGAGAACCATAAACTCCTTAAGTACATTTAAATCGGAGCTACGTAAAGCCATCTATCAGTGATATTTCTGTCATTTACGCTGATCTGCGGAGTTATAAACTTGGTTGCCAAAATACTTTGGAGCCGGATGGGAATTTCCCCTTGTTTTTCACCCTAAAAGGTTTTTTTTCACGGGTTTTTCGCCCATCCCTTAAATCAGCAATAGGCTTGTGGAGAGTTGAAAAGTTAACCGAAAATATATCTATTTGTATAAACATTACTGTATTTGTTTAAATATTTTGTATGAATGTGTAAATATTCAGTTTTAACTAATAATATGCAGGGCCCCAATGGAAACCAGTTTTAAACTGTTTGGGCACACCCTGGGTAAAGAAATGTAATAAATAAATAAATAAATAAATCAGTCGAAGAAAATGGACCAAGTGGTTGAGCTGCTGACAGGGCTCACTAACCAAGGTCTAGCTTCGGGCGAGACGCCAAAGGCAAACTTTCCTCAGAGGCAGTCATCGAAGCCTGAAAGGGAAATGCCTGGTGCGTTGAAATGTTTCCGGTGTGGTGAGGTTGGTCATTTCGCACGGGAATGTACCAAACCTCGTAAGGGGAGATGGACGCAGGGAAACGCCAGCCAGCCGACCGGTGGGCCCGCGGGCAGGCTGGGAAATTCCGAGGGTCCAAGCGAGGACGAGAGTCGGGGACGAACGAAGCCGGTAAGAGGCGAGAATCGGAAGGCAGAGAGCCAATAGGCACTCCGTCAATGAGCGGTACTCGGCCTAGGTACGGGCTGTTTGTTAATGGCGTGGTTAGGGGAGTCAAGTGCAGGTTCCTGATTGATTCAGGGTCGACTGACACACTAGTTAGTAGTCGGGTCTATCATGAAATTGCCAGGGAACAGAGACCTGTGCTGGCAGCAGAGGAGGCCAGCATTCAACAGGTGGATGGGAGTCCACTGGCAGTGTTGGGCGTCGCCTGGGTGGACATACAGTTGGGTAAAACCGTTTACCCAGTTCGTGTGATTTTTGCTGATATCAAATATGACGGCATACTAGGCATGGATTTCTTGTTACCCACTGGCGGTATCTTAGATTTCCGGAGCCTTGAGTTGAGGTTAAATGGGGAACAGATGAAGTGCACAAGTGGTGCTGGAGAGCCGTTTGTTGGAAGAGTGTTGGTGGCCGAAACTACCGAGATTCCGGCGGGCCATGAGGCTGTTGTGCCTGGTACTGCGACCAGTATCGCTGGGGCATTGGGACAGCCGGCAATCATTGAGCCCATCACAAGGTCCGAGGGCCACTCCAAGGTGTGGGCTACAGAAGAAAGAAGAAAGAAAATTGAATGGAGAAAGAGGTTCTAGAGATGATGCTAAGTCCAATCCTATCAAATTAACAGCCCGCTTTTGAATTCTGTCAAGAAGAGACAGATAGCAGGCCGGAGCCCCAGCCCAGATATGACTGCAGTATTCCATGACTGTTCGTATAGTGGACTTGTAGAGATGGAATATGGCAGTTGATGGAAGATACTGACGTACACGATACAAGCAGCCCATGAGATGCTCTTTTAGCTATGTCACAGATGTATTTGTCCCAGTTATGGTTGGAGGTTATATCCAATCCAAGCAAACGGTGTTCCTTCAATGGAGTGGAGTCCAGGAATAAGTCAGATAAGGTAGGAGATCTCGAGCTGGAAAAGGACAACAGAAGAGTCTTCCTTTGATTGAAAGTAACAAGCCAGTCGTTACCCCAGTCAGTAATATTCGTAAGGTCCTGGTTGGGAGTAGCACTGGCTTGAGCATGAAGAGTTGACGAAGAACCTGGGTTCGTAGCATACAATGTTGTATCGTCAGCATTGATAGAGTACAATCAGGCAGGTCATAGAACAAAGTAGGACCTAATACGGAACCTATACCCCTGCATTAACACAATGAGTGGGAGAGGATTGACCCTCATGAACCACCGAGACATGACGATCACTAGGCCTAATATAAGAAAATCTGAGATTATTGAGAGTAGTCTTTTTCATTCATTCATTCATTCTTTATTATTTTTACCACATCTCGTGAAAATAACATTGGAGCGTAATTATATTAGGAAATTAGATATTAGATTACCGAAATATATTTATACATTCTTTTTTAATTTAGAGATACATGTGGAGGTGGATCCCCAAAAAGCAGAGCTTGTCGAGTAGGGATCCCCTTAAACATACATTAACCCATAAATTTGATGAAAATGAAGAATGTGTAAGTTGCATATAAAACAAGAATAAACAATTAAAGCCAATATATTCCTAATCAATAGAAATACGGAGTAGTAACATACAGAAAAATACAAAGTAGTAACCCAGTAAGAAGTTTAATCTAAGCTCAAGTAATTAGATAATAGACTAGTTTTAGGTTTATATTTAAATAATGGGAAGCTACGAATGCCCTTCGGTGAGTTATGTTGTTTAGTTCTTGATGTTTGTAGTTCCCTGTTTAGTAATTAGTAATTAATCAATGCCAATTAGATGTCCTTGTAATGTTTATAGTAACCCGGTAAGAAATAATCAAAATGCTATTTTCTGTGATTCTTGTAAATATTTGACCCATCTGAATTAACTTTTTAGCCAGCTTGGATTGTTGATTTTTGCTTTCTACTCTGACTTCTTCGATGGTCTCTGAGGTGTATGTGACAGACTTTTCAATCTCTGCATGACGATAAAGTTCAATGTCGTCCATCCGGCGTAGGAGCGATTGTTGATTGGAAATTATAAGGTCTATAGTTTCCCCTCAATTCCAGATTTCATATATCGAATTTCACTTCGTAGTGCAACTGGTGGGGGGCTTTCTGCAGACAGGGCTACCTTGTCATCTTGTGTACTCACATCGAGTGCATGTGCAGCGGTTGACTCAGCATACGCAGCCTCAGACGAGGAGGTTGATTCAGTCAAAACGTTTGATGTTTGATGTTTTTTTTTATCTCTTCTGGGAGGCATATTTGCAACCAATATTGGCAAAGATCATAAGCTAGCAACACTCCTTCTGGAATTTAGCCGATGGCAAGGATTTGTAAAGATTTAAGGCGATTTTTCTTGGTGATTTTGTACAACTTTAACGGAGCTAGATTGATGATCGTGTCATTCCATCAAGAGCGCCCTCAGTGTGTTGACCAGTGTAGTTGACCAGTGAAACCATATGATTTCAATTTGTGGATGAGACCCCTGTGCCAAACTTTATCGAAGGCCTTTGAAATGTCAAGGGCCACAAGCCTGGCCTCACCACGACGATCCAAGGCCCTATTTATATGCTCGGTGATTAGAGCAAGGACATCACCAGTAGACCGTGAATGCCGGAAGCCGTACTGGACATCAGTGAGAAGATTGTGGCCCTCCAAATAATCTATGAGATGCATAATTGATCAGGCATTCAAACACTTTACTCATGACTGGAATAAGGCTGATATAGGCCGATAGTTAGAGGCATCAGACTTCTCCCCGGAACCCTTGAACACCGGAACAACATATGCCAACTTCAAACTAGAAGGAACACAGACTTCGATAGGCAGAGATTGACATTTTCCACTCGTAAACATTTTTTTTTTATCCAGGCGGCCCCCAAAAAGGAAGCGGGCGGGGACGCTAAACATGTTTCTATTTTTACTTCCCCTATTAAGGAAGGGGGCTTCTTACTACAACATCCTTATACGCCCTGAAAAACGACTTAATTACAGCCAACAGAGATGAAGGATAGACCAAATATTACCCTTACAAAAATCTCCCATGGGATTCACATGGAGGAGCAAGGCCAGTCTTTCGGTAACTTCGGTAACTTCGGTTTTATCGTGCGTGTGTGCTCTCTGCCCTCCTAGGTCCAAAACCTGGACACTGCGCAAGAAAGAACAAGAACGCATTCAAGCTTTCTACATGCAGCGTCAGCGTCGCATAGGCCTACTTGGAATCCGGTGGTTTGACTTCATTTCCAACGCAATCGTCTAGCAGCGCACGTGGCTTGGTAGCATTTTGTCAGAGATCTCAGGGAGGCGACACACCCTTTTTGGCTATGTTCGGCGCCTCCAAGCTCCTGCCCTTGCTTGTCTTGCCCTTTCCCCCTTCCCTGTGGCATTTGAGGTGTCATAAAAAAAACTAAAATAAATAGTGTTTTTAAGACGGTACGGTTCAGACGTTGTTTGCCCTCCCTGGTACAAAAAGCTGCATACGCTCCTGGTCTGACTGCCGGCTGACGTATGCAAACAATGGAACAAGCGGGTCCAGCGTGACGGACCCCATTACCGTTTGCCATTGCCATCAACAATTAATTCAGTCTAATGATGATCGCATCATGCCAAATAGTAAATACCACCGTACCCAATACTGAAGCTAAAGAGTACTGAAGTCTGACGTCAGTTGCCGGGGCAATGGTTCTACACACATGCAATTTAGAATGTATTCTGGTTCCAAACATTGCATTGTTGACGTCATCACTTCGGTACTCTATACCAGAGCCAATTAAATTGAGTGCACGTGCTCAGACCGATCCGGCCTGTCAATCAAACAGCGCGCATTGACCAATAGGATTACGACTTTTGGTTAGCAACAGTTGCTACAGGCGTGGTCCGCCATTAGCTCGGTCAAGCTCGGTCAAACTTTGTCACACGCGCTGTGAAAAGTGTACACAAACAAATGTGTTTGATGCGGCCGGGCACCGTATTTTTTCAATAAAAGTGCGCCTGTAGCCTAAAGTGTAGGTGTTTATATTTAATGGGGTAGTTTAAGAAATGGTAAAAATATGCTGTTATGGCATAGGTACTCAGATCAGGACATCGTTTTCTTCCCGTTTCCAAAACCGAAAACAAATTTGGAAAAATGTTTGAGATGAATTAAAGCGTGTGGCCGGCCGCATTCTGATCTGAATGTCAAGAAGGACAAGTACGTATGCTCTGAGGTAGGATTTGCAGTTAACATGTTTAATATTCTGTACATGAATAGGAGATGGAAAGTGTATAGGCCCCTACATGTAATTGTCATCGATTTAATATATGAACAGGAAATAAAAGAACTATTTATAAGAAAACTTTATAACTTTGACCTGGTGCCCTTTTGCTGGTTATAGCTAGACCTGTTCTGTGTCTGTCGAGCCTCGTCGAGGGTACTGGTTAAGAGTCTTCTTTAATATTAGACTATTGGTATTTTAGTGTGGGATGTACACTAAGAAAGTATGATTACTTGTAGACTGTTTATTTTGAATGACAACTTAGGATGCTGGTTTATTTTCCGGATTCTGGAAACTCACAAATCATTCGTATAACAATATAATAAAAGCACAACACAACAGGGACGACCTCTGAACTCTAGAGTGTTTGTTTGTGTCCGAGTTCGTTACTCCTGTAAGTCCAGTTATAGAGGGCGCTACAGGAGCTCCCTTCCAGTGAGCTAAAAGTTAGACGTAGCGAGTGATAGTGTCAAGAAATCGTGCAGGCCAATGAACGTGGCGGCCTGAACGGGTAGTGCGACTGGATGGAGATGGAGTTTGTGCTGCAGCTGTAGGAACAGACACAGGTGATGGTGGTGCTGCAGGTGCAAGCGGCGGTTGGTGAGATGACACTGCAGTGGATGGAGGTGATTGAACCATAGCTGGATCAATATGGGCGGCCTTTAAGCGATCTAGACTGACTGTATCCACGCGACCATTGATGTCAATGACGAAGTGTTTGTCAGAGCGACTAACCACTCTATAGGGACCGTCGTACGGGGACTGTAGTGGTTTGCGGACTGCGTCATGCCTGATAAAAACATGTGTGCATGTCTGCAGTGCTTTGTCAACATGACTTTTGCGTTGATGCGGTCGAGGTGGAGTCGGTCGAAGTTGACCCATGATGGTTTTGAGGCGGTGGACATAGTTCGCCGGGTTGAGCTGCGAATCATCTGACCCGGGATGAAAGAACTCACCGGGTAAACGCAGTGTTGTCCCATAAACCAACTCGGCTGTGCTATGCCCCAAGTCCTCTTTCAGAGCAGTGCGAATACCGAGCAAGACGATCGGCAGTGTTTCAGTCCATTTGTTGGTGTCACCGTGGGCTTTGAGTGACGCTTTGAGTTGGCGGTGAAAACGCTCAACGAGTCCGTTAGCGATGGGGTGGTATGACGTGGTACGGACCCTTTTCGCTCCGAGGAGTTGGACCAAAGCGGTGAAGAGTGCTGATTCGAATTGGCGTCCACGATCAGTCGTGATTGTTGATGGAACGCCAAAGGTCGAAATCCATCGATCGACGAATGCGTGTGCAACCGTGTCAGCAGTTATGTCAGGGATTGGAATCGCCTCCGGCCAGCGAGTGAAACGGTCAATGCAGGTGAGTAGGTACGTGTGGCCGTTTGAGTGTGGCAGGGGTCCGACAAGGTCGATGTGTACATGATCGAATCGAGCATCAGGTGTTGCAAAAGTGGACAACGGTGTGGTGGTGTGGCGCTGAACTTTCACTCGCTGGCATTGTATGCAGGTACGGGCCCAGTGGCGGACGTCGCGGTTGATCCCTGGCCAGACATATCGTGCAGTGACGAGTCGTTGCGTTGCCCGAACACCCGGGTGTGAAAGGTCGTGAAGGGCATTGAAAACAGAACGACGAAAATCTGATGGCACAAATGGACGCGGGGTACCTGTCGACATATCACAAACCAATGTGCGTGTAGGGTTTTTTGCACCCAGCGGAACAGCCTCAAGTGTGAGTGATGTAGTTGTTGAACGAAGCTTGCATAACTCATCATCACCCTGTTGCGCAGCAGCAATTAGGCCAAAATCGATGGCTTCAGGCCTGACGGTTGAGTTCAGTTCTAGTCGCGAGAGTGCGTCTGCTGCTGGGTTGTTGACACCGCTCACATGGCGAATATCCGTTGTGAATTGCGATATAAAGTCCAAGTGGCGAATCTCGCGGGGTGAATAGCGATCTGTCGTGGCCGCGAGTGCATACACCAGCGGTTTGTGGTCAGTGAGGACGTGGAAAAGGCGTCCTTCGAGGGAGTGTTTGAAGTGGCGGATGGCAAGGTAGATGGCGAGAAGTTCGCGACCGAAAGTGCTGTATCGCATCTCAGCAGGTTTGAGCTTGCGTGAGAAAAACGCGAGTGGTTGCCATGCATTGTTAACATGTTGCTGTAGAACGGCACCAATGGCTACGTCTGAAGCGTCGGTCATGACGCAGACTGGTGCATTCGGTTTCGGGTGCGCAAGCCTCATGGCATCGGCGAGGAGTGTTTTGACTGTCTCGAATGCGGAAACCGCTGTACTGTCCAAAGTGAGTGATTGGGATATCTTACCAGAACCCGCGAATGTCGTGAGTGGCTGGAGGGCATCAGCAGCATGAGGAATGAAGCGGCGATAGAAATTTATCAAGCCGAGGAATTCCTTGAGTTTACGACGCGTTGTGGGTTGAGGAAAGTCCTTGATGACCTTGACCTTCTCCTCCAGTGGACGAATACCGTGAGAGTCAACGTGATGTCCCAGGAAATTGAGTGATTCCACACCCAACTCGCATTTTGCAGGATTGACAATAATGCCATATTCGGACAGGCGGCTGAACAGTAACCGGAGGTGGCGTTCGTGTTCTTCAGCGTCAGCACTTGCGATGAGGAGATCGTCGATGTAGGCATAGCAGAAATCAAGGCCCCGCACTACCTGGTCGATGAAGCGTTGAAATGTCTGTGCCGCATTGCGGAGTCCGAATGGCATCCGAACGAACTCGAAAAGTCCGAAGGGCGTGGTGATCGCGGTCTTTGGAACATCGGCTGGCTCTACCGGTATCTGATGATATGCACGAACGAGGTCAATTTTCGAGAAGACGTGTCTGCCATGCAATGATGCCGCGAAGTCTTGAATATGCGGGATGGGATAGCGATCAGGCACTGTGCTGTTGTTCAGCGCACGGTAATCCCCACATGGTCTCCAGTCACCAGGTGTCTTTTTGGGGACCATGTGGAGCGGTGATGCCCAATTACTGTTCGAAGGGCGAATGATACCGAGTTGCATCATGTGCTCAAATTCTTGTCGTGCAATTTGTAGTCTATCGGGTGCGAGACGGCGTGGACGGGCTGAAACTGAAGGCCCCTTTGTTTCAATGTGGTGGGTGACGTCATGCTTAACAGCCGTATCCTGATAGCATGGCTGTGTGATGTTCGGAAACTCCCTCACCAGGGAATGATACGGCGACTGCGGATCAAGTGTAACGAACGTTGTGCAGAGTGATTGTTCCTTGGATGCCGTTCCGTTTACGCCGATATTTGTCATAGCATCTAGGAGTCTGCAATGCCGCATGTCTACCATCAGGTTAAAATGACGCAGGAAATCTGCACCTAGTATTGGTTGATGTACATCTGCTATGACGAAAATCCATCTACACGTTCTCCGTAGACCTAAATCCAGCGCGAGTGATCGCTCACCGTAGGTTTTGATGGTCGAGTTATTGGCTGCTTGCAATTGACGACCATTGTGTGGATGACGACGGTCAAGCTGCGTAGGTGGGATAACACTCACTTCTGCCCCAGTGTCAATGAGGAAGCGTTTCCCTGAAATGCGATCCATCACATGAAATAGGCGACCATTCGTGTAGCCAGCTGAACTTGTCGCCCCTAGTTGCTGGCGTTTGCGTTTTCCGAGAACTGGCATGGCTTCTGGCATTTGTGTGCTTTCTCTCCGAAAGTAGCGTGGTACCAACACAGTGTCGAGTCGATGTCTGCATTGGAGGGAGATGAGCGAAAGGAGCGACTGTGTGAGCGGCTACGGGAGCGAGTAGGTTGGGTTGTCAAGGCCTTTATCTGAAGAGCCAACTGGTTCACCTCTCTGCGTAAGAGTTCGAGTTCTGTCGGTGCGGCACTTGCGGCTGTAGCAGAAGTAACCACATTGATAGGCTGTAGTGGTGCAGCTACATCGATGATCTTGTCAGCTAGCTCTGCCAGCTGTTCTAGTTTCACACTGTCTCCTGTTGATGCAAGCACCATTTGTACATTTGTCGGAAGTCGTTGAAGGAATAACTGACGAAGGATTGACTCCTCCAATACTCGATCCCCAAGCAACTGTCTCATATGGCGAAGCAGTTGCGAAGGTTTCCTGTTGCCGAGAACCTCTGCGGTGAGGAGTTGTTGCAGCCTCTTTTGCTCAGTTGCCGACGTGCGTTTGATCAGTTCCTCGCGTAGGATTTTGTATGGGTTCTCCTTGGGAGGATCAAGAAGTAAGTCTCTCACCTCTTGGGCGATCTCTGGTGTCAACGCTGAGATGATATAGGCGAATTTCGTTGCGTCCGCCGTGATGCCACGCGTGGTAAATTGTGCTTCGACCTGTGCGAACCACACATGCGGGTCTGCAGGCCAATATGGCGGCAATTTCATGCTCACCGCTGCGACGTTTCCCAGAATCTCTTCCTTCGAATCCATCGTTAAATATCACGTCAGGGTCACCAATTTAGTGTGGGATGTACACTAAGAAAGTATGATTACTTGTAGACTGTTTATTTTGAATGACAACTTAGGATGCTGGTTTATTTTCCGGATTCTGGAAACTCACAAATCATTCGTATAACAATATAATAAAAGCACAACACAACAGGGACGACCTCTGAACTCTAGAGTGTTTGTTTGTGTCCGAGTTCGTTACTCCTGTAAGTCCAGTTATAGAGGGCGCTACAGTATAATTCAATTGCGTCGTAACATCCGCGGTATATTTTATTCCAATACTAACTTACCCAGCAACACAGCTACATCTACTTTCTGCAACGAGCCCGTCCTTTCCGAAACACAATGTGGCGGCCGGGTCTCTCTTCATTATGGAATTCCATTGCTGCCATTTACGCGTCGCATTTGTGGCAGTGTTACTTGGGTCCGCAGCCGTTTGCGCCGTCAACGGCGCATAGTCGCGTCGTACCGTCGCGGATAGTCGCGTCGTGCCGTCGGATAGTCGCGTCGTGCCGTCGCATAGTCGCGTCGTGCCGTCGCATAGTCGCGTCGTGCCGTCGCATAGTCGCATTGTTGATTGCGAGCAGAACTTGCGAAATTCCCAAGACGGTCTTAGCGATTTGGCCTAGGCGTGTGTGTGTGTAGCGAGAGGGCGCTGTTGGCCGGCCGTGCGCGCTATTATACGTCGCACCGCTAAGGACGTCTGGGAACCAAGACTATACTTCCTCATGCTTCGATAACATTTCCCCGCAACAGCAACTTGACCACCCTTCATGACTTCACAAATGACTTTAAGTACATACCCCTCCTTAAAATAATTGTAACCCTTAACTTGTTGCTAATTTTGTCCCGCCTAAAGATTTTAAATCCACCGCCTTTGGCAGACTACACCGAGTCGCGTCGTCGTCGATGTATTTGTCCGGGTCGCCGTGCGTTATACGTAATGTTTGTGTACTTCAAAGTAAAGCTTGACCGACTGGTAATGGCGTCGCCATGCCGTTCCTAAGGTGGGCGGGGCTTATGGTCAAATCCGGATCGGTCTGATCCCTGCATGGACTCTGTCTACTACTACTCTGTCCCGCTAGTGCCATCGCTTTTATATTTTCGAGAGCAGCTATTTTGTTTTCGAGAAGCATCGCGCGGACGTCATAGCCTGTGCATGCAGTGTTATGGTGCATGCAGCGGCGCTTGCCTAAGTAGGGCCTATAGTACATGCCCCACCAGAACTCAATGCGCTGATTGCTCTGACTGCTTCCTTCGAGGAATCTCCTCTCCCATGCAAATGCATCTTGGGAGTTTCTTCTCAAGAACTGTTGCATCTGTCGAACAGAACTGTTTTCTGTTCTAGCGTCGCCCCGAAGTAGTCTAGGACAACCTACTTTGTCTCTCACAGTTTCCATTAAATATCTCGCAATAACGCCAGGGTCACTATTTGTCGTAGAGGCTTCAAGCCAGAGGATCTGTCTTGAATATCTGTCGATACATCCGTTAATACAAACCCCGCAAGGCTTTAGTTTGTCACGAGTCCAGGTGCCACACAAAGTTTGGGCCTCTTCCGTTGTATGTCCTTCTCTGTAGCCGCCGCCGCCGCCTTAGCTCGACTCCCTCTGTGTCTACATGTATATAGTAATCCCAGAAGATGGCGCACTGTTTCTCGGCTACCAGGAGTCCATTCTGAAGGCATCTCAGGTGCATCCATCGGTAACCATAGTTGCCCTGAGGTATATCAACTGCCCTTCTATAAATATTGCTACATCAACAATGTCTGTGTGGTGTTTTCGGCGATAAAGGCCAAGTTCTCGCAATTTACGGTTTAGGTTACGCTTGCTGATAAAGATATTATGATTACAAGAAAAGCAAGTGAAGCAATTATTTCGTCATAATTAAGTCCCAAACTAAAGTAACGCCTGATCAAATGCAGACTCTGTGCGTCCGAAGCCGCAGCAGCCATGGATGATCAGTGACTTCCGGAAATCGAACAGCTGCTTAAAAAAATAAAGCTGCTTGAAAATAAAAATAACTGCTCTTGGAAATAAAAATAACTGCTCTGAAAAATAAAAATAACTGCTCTCGAAAATAAAAATAACTGCTCTCGAAAAAAAATAACTGCTCTCGAAAAAAAATAACTGCTCTCGAAAAAAGGTAACTGCTCTCGAAAAAAACCAAAAATGTTCTTGAAAATGAAATAGCGATGGCACTAACGGGCTTTCGTAGTCTGCGATGCGAGGAACATGTGCATAGAGCTAGAGAATCAACTCTAGAGGGCGCCCTCATGCTGAACTGCATGCGCACTTGTGCATGTGATTGTGAAAAAAAAGTTGTGATGAACATGTCATTAGTGATGATGTCGTGACCATCTTGTTTAGGCATGAACCTTTGAATTGGCCCACTCTTTGTTATGATCGCATGGACCTAATCCAGCCAAGGACAGACACTGCAAACAAGGCTGGTAAGCACTGCCATGCCGTAACAGGCAGTTATTAAGATGATCATGATCTGCATGCTAGTACATGTCAGTTGTGTGACGCGGTCGGATGGTCTGACGTTGCTGTGACGATCGGATAGCGCAGCTGCCATAATATTAATACGGAGGTCATTGGGGAAAGAGTTTACTTCAATACCCCAACCAAAAGCCATCAGGAAATCAGGTACAACAAAATCTTGGAAAATACACCCATTTGTGTTCATAATTGTATAAACACTTGGCACAAGTTGCCACAACCTTAAATTTTCGTGCAATTACTACTAGTATAGTCAGACTCCCTATTATCGCGGCAACTCTATTATCGCGGCCTCGGAAATTCCTTTTTTTTCCGTTGCCAAAACTCCTTCGACTGGCAATTTTATATCCAATTCATCAAGCATTAAGGACTTTCTGCTGATTTGTGTAAAAAAATGACGATTAAAAAATGTTGTGTCGGGACTTTTAACGATTTTTAATAAATATTCACGTTTTCCAAAACTTGTACATTTTGCCTCACCGTGTCTGCTAAAAGGTACCGTCTATATTTTAACATGAATCTTTAATGGTGCTCTGTCCATGGAAGTTCCATTGTCTGGTTCCCATTCTACAGCTGCAAATGCAAAATGACGCCGAAGGACGATATTTCCACCGCGAAATCGTAGAAACATTTACGGGATCAAAATAAGGACAGTGCGGTAAAACAAATAGAACGACGCACCGTGTAAAGTGAATGGCGCCCCCAATCGTCAATCAGTAGACTTGTCTCAGTGAATTTTGTCGCCTTCGAGGGGGGACAGGGTGTTAAGAAATCATCTTGCAGGGCCTAATCGTCTTTAATCAACTTGAACTTTACAGGGAAAATATCAGACTTTATTCAGGGGATGTTTTGGTCAAACATTAACCATGAATAAAAAAGTTGAAATCATTGTAAAAAACACTGCCCACATACCGCGATAATACAGAGTCTGTACTCCGCCGAGCAATGACGAGCAATGACGAGCATGTCTATTTTCACAGGCATCGCATGGGAATAAACCAAACCACCGTCGGATTTTTTATGTCAGTTTAAAAAAAGCAAGAGTTATACAACACAAAAGACAGGACAATTCGGGAAGGTTAGTGAGCAATCTCTATTCCGATCGGGAAACGTGATATCACCCTGATAAGTACCGCGGTAATACAGCGTCCCACCCTACTAGTACTAGTATAGTCGGACTCCCTATTATCGCGGCAACTCTATTATCGCGGCCTCGGAAATTCCTTTTTTTTCCGTTGCCAAAACTCCTTCGACTGGCAATTTTATATCCAATTCATCAAGCATTAAGGACTTTCTGCTGATTTGTGTAAAAAAATGACGATTAAAAAATGTTGTGTCGGGACTTTTAACGATTTTTAATAAATATTCACGTTTTCCAAAACTTGTACATTTTGCCTCACCGTGTCTGCTAAAAGGTACCGTCTATATTTTAACATGAATCTTTAATGGTGCTCTGTCCATGGAAGTTCCATTGTCTGGTTCCCATTCTACAGCTGCAAATGCAAAATGACGCCGAAGGACGATATTTCCACCGCGAAATCGTAGAAACATTTACGGGATCAAAATAAGGACAGTGCGGTAAAACAAATAGAACGACGCACCGTGTAAAGTGAATGGCGCCCCCAATCGTCAATCAGTAGACTTGTCTCAGTGAATTTTGTCGCCTTCGAGGGGGGACAGGGTGTTAAGAAATCATCTTGCAGGGCCTAATCGTCTTTAATCAACTTGAACTTTACAGGGAAAATATCAGACTTTATTCAGGGGATGTTTTGGTCAAACATTAACCATGAATAAAAAAGTTGAAATCATTGTAAAAAACACTGCCCACATACCGCGATAATACAGAGTCTGTACTCCGCCGAGCAATGACGAGCAATGACGAGCATGTCTATTTTCACAGGCATCGCATGGGAATAAACCAAACCACCGTCGGATTTTTTATGTCAGTTTAAAAAAAGCAAGAGTTATACAACACAAAAGACAGGACAATTCGGGAAGGTTAGTGAGCAATCTCTATTCCGATCGGGAAACGTGATATCACCCTGATAAGTACCGCGGTAATACAGCGTCCCACCCTACTAGTACTAGTATAGTCGGACTCCCTATTATCGCGGCAACTCTATTATCGCGGCATCGGAAATTCCTTTTTTTTCCGTTGCCAAAACTCCTTCGACTGGCAATTTTATATCCAATTCATCAAGCATTAAGGACTTTCTGCTGATTTGTGTAAACAAATGACGATTAAAAATTTTGTGTCGGGACTTTTAACGATTTTAATAAATATTCACGTTTTCCAAAACTTGTACATTTTGCCTCACCGTGTCTGCTAAAAGGTACTGTCTATATTTTAACATGATTCGTTAATGGTGCTTTGTCCATGGAAGTTCCATTGTCTGGTTTCCATTCTACAGCTGCAAATGCAAAATGACGCCGAAGGACGATATTTCCACCGCGAAATCGTAGAAACATTTACGGGATCAAAATAAGGACAGTGCGGTAAAACAAATATAACGACGCACCGTGTAAAGTGAATGGCGCCCCCAATCGTCAATCAGTAGACTTGTCTCAGTGAATTTTTGTCGCCTTCGAGGGGGGACAGGGTGTTAAGAAATCATCTTGCAGGGCCTAATCGTCTTTAATCAACTTGAACTTTACAGGGAAAATATCAGACTTTATTCAGGGGATATTTTGGTCAAACATTAACCATGAATAAAAAAGTTGAAATCATTGTAAAAAACACTTCCCACATACCGCGATAATACAGAGTCTGTACTCGGCCGAGCAATGACGAGCAATGACGAGCATGTCTATTTTCACAGGCATCGCATGGGAATAAACCAAACCACCGTCGGATTTTTTATGTCAGTTTAAAAAGAGCAAGAGTTATACAACACAAAAGACAGGACAATTCGGGAAGGTTAGTGAGCAATCTCTATCCGATCGGGAAACGTGATATCACCCTGATAAGTACCGCGGTAATACAGCGTCCCACCCTACTACTACTAGAACTTAGACTAGTCTACATGGAAGAAAGTTTGTGTTTTCTGTGTAACTTATGTCATGTATGTAGATGTTTTAACCCTTTGCGTACGGAAGACGCCATATGGCACACAAAAACGGTGCCACCAGGCAGGACGACGCCATTTGCCGCTTTTTGTGCAGTTTCAATCCATTGTTGTGTAACGTTATGTTACGCTTGACTGCACAAACACATTGTGGCCGTTTCGCTTGGCTGCCAGAGCCGCCGCAACACCCGACGAATTGTATTAGATGATCCAGCACTATTGTACCATGGAGGAAGGAACACATTGTTCCTTCCTCCATGATTGTACTAAATCAAGCAATAATGTTTCTCCTTCATTTCCGCACCGCCTTGGTATCTCTGAAAAGTGTCTCTCAGTCTCATCATTGGTTTATTTGTGGAATAACTAACAATACATGTAGTTAGTCCAATGCAAACGCTGCACTTTAGAAAATAACCAACCCTCCTTGAAAACAATGGTCTACATGTAAAACTCTAATCAAGTGGCACAACCTGTTATTTCAAGATTTATACATCAACAAAATCCATGAAAAATGAGACAGAAATCAACATTGCATGTGAACAGTATGAATGACTTGCCATTATTGTGCCAAGAACATTCAACACAGTAAACACAACTTAAAGTTTGTGCCCTTTTTTTCATTCATTCATTCTTTATTATTTTTACCACATCTCATCATGAAAATAACATTGGAATGTAATTAGATTAGGAAATTAGATATTAGATTACCGAAATATATTTATACATTCTTTTTAAATTTAGAGATACATGTGGAGGGGGATCCCCAAAAAGCAGAGCTTGTCAAGTAGGGATCCCCTTAAACATACATTAACCCATAAATTTGATGAAAATGAAGAATGTGTAAGTTGCATATAAAACAAGAATAAACAATTAAGCCAATATATTCCTAATCAATAAAAATACAGAGTAGTAATATACAGAAAAATACAAAGTAGTAACCCAGTAAGAAGTTTAATCTAAGCTCAAGTAATTAGATAATAGACTAGTTTAAAGTTTATATTAAAATAATGGGGAGCTACGAATGCCCTTCAGTGAATTATGTAAGGTATTCCAAAACTTAGGGCCTTCATGTCTAATTGTCTTTTTAAAAACAGTTGTTCTTGCAAATGAACAGTGAAATTCTCTACGTTGTCGGGTAAAGTGGTGATGTATAGTTCTATTTCTGCAAAACATTTGTTTAATTGAATTTGCGAGTAAATTATTGCTTAAACGAACACGAACACGAATGGATGATTATTTGGTCAGATTTTTCTGTTCCTGACCCATATTGGTTAGAGGTATCAAAGTGATATCTTTCCAGCCATAGTAGTTACGGTTACCATAACATGCCTCTAAAAATGTAGAAAAGTTTGTAGACACTGCTTTTGCATCTTTGATGACATCATGCTTTGGTCATGAATATGGATATTTTCATTAGCATAAAGACCTATCCTTAGAATTGCTTCAAAGAAGGTGGGAAATGATGTTAACATGTTTTCAAGTGACAGAAATCCTGTTGCATAGTCCTTTTAATGTAAATTTAATTTGCATAATTTAGCCTTGCTCTATAATTGATCAAATCACCACACGTATACGGGTCATTCCATACCTTTGGGGTCCAAAAGTGTGACATTTTTTGTGTCCCTGTGACATAGTGACATGTACATGTAGTAAGATTTTGCAATTCAGGACATATTCTTTAACCCTAACCTAAGCCTGTTCGATATGACGATATTTCCCGATATTTCGATATTTTTTTCATATCGAAAATCGTATCGGCCCCTTTAAAAAAAAACGGAATATCGGGGAATTCGATATACCAAAGAATATCGCGATATATGTTCCTTTTGGCCGCATTACGTGTGGATTTGTCCAGTTTACTTTGCTCGAAATTCCAGTTATTTCCAATTATTGGACGGTAGGAATAGTATATATTGTATCATGATGTACCATGGAGGAATAAAAAAATACATACATGCACTAAATGCGTCTTTCTTTGACCGTTTTCTAAACCCCGACATGACATCTCCGCTCCGCGCGATTTACCTTCCGCGCGATTTACCCTCCGCGCCGTACGTTGTCAAGTGCAAACAACGTCTTATTCCCAGTGTACAATGTACGTACCGTACGTACCGTACCTACACGCTTGCGAACTCATCTTGAGATCGAGGGGTATGGCAATTGTTTGCAATAAGGCCAACCCCTGTAGCGCATCTGCGCGTGCGCGTTGCTTTGTTGCTAGCCTTGGTCAAGTGCAAGCAACCGCACTGAATGCCACCGTCTTTCCCCAGTGTACAAGGCACACGTAGTTATGTGTAGTTACGTGTAGCGAACTGCGTCGCGTCTTGAGAAAAGATTAAAACACGTGCCGCGCATCCATTGTACATTGTGCAATGTACGTCACGTCATGTCGTCTTCACAAAATATACGACACGATCGTTTGTTGACAGCTCGCATGTGATCGTCCATGGTATTATCATCTGTGTTACTAATCAACAATGCTGAAATAGAAACAAACGCTAGTCTTTCTGGAGTGCCATAAAGTAGCCAACTGAAGGTAAATGTTGTAAAACTCCAAATACTCAACGAGCGAAGGGAAGCTTTGTCAAACCATGGTCAAACCGGCCCCCCGTTCCGATCCTGCCGCTCAATCCCGGCGGGCCCGATCCCGGTAGCCCCGATCTCATGATGCCGTGGTGACTTCCGTCATGTATTTTTTTTATTCCTCCGTTCTTCCGGTAATGAAAAAGTGACGTCATCACGATAATATCGAATATCGCGATATTTTTCTGCCGATATTTCGGTATCAAAATAAATGGATATCGAACAGCCTTACAACCTTCCCTAACCTGCCAAAATCAAACACCCCATTTGTGTTGAATTTTGTGTGATTGGGTACTGTAGAGCCTTGGCACCATCACTTTGCATGGGACTTGATGCCCTGATTTTGTCTAAGTACAAAGAATGTGCCATTGGTTTACTACACAGTGTTGGAGTTTGTGTGGTTAGGGAAGGATTCTAGTAAAAAGCCTTGGGCTGTTAGGGTTAATGCCTTCTATCTCCAAGTTAACCCCCAAGAGTGATTATGTAAAGCAAAGTACCTACCAAACAAGTAGTGTGAGGTTAATGATATTTGATGAGTAGGTCAGGCATAACAGGGACACCAAAAAATGTCACACTTTTGGCAGTTTGGACCGTAAATTTATGGAATGACCCACATGTTTACATTTATTTAGGGTGTGAAATTATGTATAAAAAAAAGCTGAAGAATCTTTTTAAATTTAAGATACTGTAGGCTATCCTTACTCCCCAACAAATTGGATTTTTTTTTTCTTCTAATGAATTTTAAAATTCTATGTTTCGTTTAATGAAAAAAAATACTTTTTCTATTTTGGGTGTCTGCAGCAACAAAAAATGTTTCATTCTTGGTTGGTTTCGTGCCTCTAAGGCACAAAAAGATCCACTAGGCAGTGAATTATTGTCGGGCCACAAATAACACTGTTCCACAGCCAAAAAGCTTTGGAAATAAAAGTAGTTAATCTTGACTAATTCTGGTTCACTGAGTACGAGAATGATGCTTAATGAATCGGGTCGGTAGCTATTATCCTTGACTGGTATGCCATACAGGCTTGTGCAGCCAAGTGTATGCACACAATAGGCAAACAATGGATTGAATATGTGTAGGAATGCGTATGTGCCAAGCATACATTGTCTTTTTCAATAAAACTGTTGTCCGTATTCAGTAGGTTAAAACAAATTATTCTGGGTGTGAAACATGAGCACGGATAATATTTCTTTAAATCTTAAAGGATTTACTTTCTTAAAATAACCTGTAAAATAAGTTAAATTTATTTTTAATTGTCATTTTTATTATGTAAATCCCTTATAATTCAGTTTTAACTGTGAGAATGGATCAATAAACCAATATGAAATGAAATGAAATGAAATGAAATGAAACCCTATTGTTGGTTTTCTTTGTTTTTCTTTTACAGATATTGTTGATCTTTCGCAACATCATGGGTAATTGGTTGTCTCCATCAGTCCCCGACGACGTTCCTCTGGACTCGCCAGAGGGCAAGTTTGTGGAGATCGTCCTTCATGATAAGATAGTGGTGGTTTTTTCCAAGACCCACTGTCCTTACTGCACCATGGCAAAAAAAGCTCTCGATGAACACAATGCGAACTACGAAACAATCGAACTGAACCTACGCGAGGACGGGAAGCGCATACAGTCTGTGCTGGGCAAGATGACTGGTGCGGCTACTGTAAGTAATCCGAACCTCTGATATTTCAAATGGATTTACCTTTTTTCCTACATCAGGTGTCCTTCCTCCAGGGTGTACAATGGGAAACTTCTGAAAATTCACATAAAGTAGGGCTAGCTGTCCCGACTCCCGAATAGACCGAATATTCAAATAGTTAATCGTCAAACAAATATTCAAATACTGTACCTTTTTGCCAGTTCGATATTCGGAGAAAAAAATATATGCACGTACATGTACCGATACGGCGACTTTGATGCTACAGACAGATTTTAAAACCTGTAAAATCAAAATAACAGACCGAAAAATTTGGCTGCTGTAAGACTGGTCAATTTTTTTCATGCCCAAAAATTAGGGTGGGGAATTAAACAAATTAAAAATTGGCCCTTAATTCTGCACAGGAGAATGGTGACCCAGTGTCGGGTGTTTGATGGCTTTCACAGTGACAATCCCCACATTGGGAGTGGGACAGCACAAAAGAGGGAGAGATTTGGGGAAACTATTGATAGGTACATTAATGAGAAACAAACCAAAGCAAATTGACGGGGGGGGGGGGGGGAGGGAGGGGGGGGTGTTGAACCCCAGCCCCTCGGATCCGCCCCTGAAGTAGGGCTGTTTATGTGACCCGCTCTAGCTCCAAAAAGGGCACATAAGTCGCTGTATGCTTTTACGAGTTATGGGCCGTTCAATGGGAAGAGGGTGAAAAATTCTTGAAACAAGTGATTTTGAAGGGAGGGAATTTTGTGCATCTTTGATACCTATATTATTCTATTTCATAACCAAAATCTTTGATTTCAGTGAATAAAGTTGGAAAAAGAATGTGTTTTTGTCGAGTGCTTCCATCTATTGCTTTGCTTTTTGTTTTTTTAAATTGCTTGTTTCTCCTTAAGTCATTTCAAGAAATTCCTGAAAACAAATATGCAAATTTCCAAATATCTCGTGATTGCAAAATGCTAGAGACCTCAGACATATATACCATATGAAAGCTTATAAAATGGCCTTTCCAGCTACATGTATATATAAAACACATTTTCAAATAATGAAGTATTTAATTATTTAAAACTGGGTTTGACTGAATATTTGAATTCTCGATATTCACCGATCAAGTTTGTTTACACATCAGCTGCAACTGCATGCTGGTAAAAAGTTACGCGCAAAGCATGCCAGTGTTACGATATTATGGACCGCCCGATCAACATTTGTTTGCATGCATCTGTTGTATCATGGAGGAAGGAAAAACGGGTGTCATTACGGGTATGTATAACATTCTTGATAACAAGAAACCAAACTCCAGCCTGCGTTTTTGCAGTAACTATTTTATAAGTGTCGAGAGTTTTACAGAAGGGAACAATACACCTTCGTCAAGAAAACGCGACATTTGAAAAAAATGCGACATTTGACACTGCTAAGCGCAGTAACTTTGTTACTATATTTGCATATTGTTTAAATATTCAAACCGGCAAAAAAGGTATTCGTATATTCGGTTGACGATCTAAAATTTGAATATTCGGAATATTCAGGACAGACCTACCCTGAAGGGTAATCAAATTTTGGATCGTCATTTCAGATTGTGATTGTAAGGATTGTAATTGCTCAAGCGTTGCTGCATTGCAGGTACCCAGAGTATTCATCAAGGGGAAGTTTATTGGAGGAGGGACTGAGGTCAAGAAACTCAACGACGAAGGCAAACTGGAAGGGATGCTCCAAGAAGCTGGAGCTATCTAAGAAACTCGGATCATGGAACAAAGGATCGGGATGGAGTACACCACATGGCGTTCAGGTTTTGAATTTCATACAAACATCCGCTACACCATTGGGATAGTTGTGCAAGTGATCCACTACAACCAGAGTATAGGGCTGTCCTGAATATTCGAATAGTCAAACATCGACCGAATATTTGAATAGCTTTTTGCCGGTTTAAATATTCAGAAAAATAGAACTACACGTAGGTATGCCCTTGCACACACGCATAGTCGTGCTTTACTATACTACTAAGGACTCAAGCTATTCTCTTCCATTGTTCCCATTGTTTGGACTTAAACTTTTCTCAACACGTCCCATAAGGTTTGTACATGAACAGAGACTTGGCCTCAGGTTCTCAGTTGTATTGTAATCACTAATCCCGTATTGTCCCAATTAAGTCCTCAGACATAGTAGATAACCCATGCGAGTGTGTTATTTTAATTGTAAAGTTACATTTCTTCTTATTGTCATGTTTTTATCCATGGCAAGTTTTTACTTGTTTTATTGGTCCTTTTAACCTGGGTAAAGCCTTTTGACAGTTATACAGTACAGTAGAACGCCGCTATACCGAACACTGCTATACCGAACATTCGGCTATACCGAACACTATCCTTGGATCCCAAATTTTGTGTACAAAACCTACCGAATATTGTTGTCGAAAATATAGGTAACGGATTAAGAAAATGTACTGGGCATTTGGGCTGTTTGTAATTCCCAAACAGCCGCAGCTTGATGTTGAAGAGTGACAGGTGGCTATTATTTCCCCTAGGAATACATGTAGAAGGGAAAAGCCAACTGTTGCTTTAGAATTCGGTAAGCTTAGAAATTATGAACATGTAATTACATAATTCAATGGCCGGCACATGTTTAAAGTCGTCCTTAAGTAACCAGCGGCTGAAAATCGCTATACTGAACGATCACTATACCGAACAAAATCTGTGGATCCCGCGATGTTCGTTATAGGGGCGTTAATACTGCAAAACACTCCAGCAGCCCATATCCATCGTCGCAGGCAAATTTTAACTGGCACACTTTGTATGCAAATTTTGGCAGCGAGGATAGCAGCTGTGGCTGGTGTGTGTAAAACCTGATGGACGAGTTTCGAATATTTGAATATTCCGCCAAGTGCAGTTTCAAATATTTTTAAATACTAAATTATTCGAAAATGGACAGCCCTACCAGAGTATTTTTTCAAGACTAGTGGCAATCAAACTTCTCAAAGGACATTCAGTGGTGCTTGGACAATTGGAGTCCCACTTTCCTGATTAAAAAATATAGAAAAAATAATATAGAAAAACAAAAACAAAAAAGCAGGCAGATTTCATTCATTCAATGCAAATTCTTAGACTTGCCGTAGACCACCTGCCTGGGTCTAACTCAATTTGGCCAAAAGTGTGTATGAGGCCCTCAATATTTAAGTTGCAGTACACAAAAGGCACAAGTCATTTGAATACTGACTTTTAAATCCGATTTCATTTTGTTATGCATCAATGTATGTAACCAGAATCCCGTGACACTTTTGATATGGAGGCTTCTTGGCTTTTGTTATCGTATAATTTACAGCCTGTATTTTATTGTAAGATTTTTATTGAATGACAGATGTTAGCACTGTACTTTTATTATTTCCAATCTCAGGAAAGAACTGTGATAGTATTATGTGTCACTGGACAACAATCAATATTTAAGCAAAAGGTTCTATATGAGTGGATTCCATGAAAAGAGTTTTACCTCAAAACCCTCCAAAATCTGACACAGCCCAACAACTGGTTTTGCTTGATTTTGATGGGATTCAGTGTAGAGACTTGGCACCATTACCTTACATGGGGCTGTAGAAAAGTACAAAGAATGTGCTGGTGGGTAAATTGCGAAGTGTTGGATTTTGGTAGGCTCCTTGCAATATTGTCCCAGGGTTAGAGTTGACTGCAGTTTTGTGATCATACATGTAAGAAATCACAGGTCTTCATTTTGTAAATACATGTAAGGTTTTCATGGTAATGACCGTAGACAAGATGAGATGAAAATACTGTGGTCCAATGGTTACAATGTCTGACTTGGGTCAGCAGGACATTTTACCACAATTGTCTCTCCAACAAGGGGTTTTACCCCCGAGACCTATCGAGACCCACAACAAAATACAATGCATTCATTCGAATCTAGTCTTCAATCCAAACATACGAGGTGCGATCAAAAAGTTCCGAGGCTGTTCCTGTTGCGAACGAACGGAGTGCACGTACAGTAATGTGCATATAGCAGGTGTAAGCAATAACTTTCGTGAGTAAGTATTCCAAGTTACATCGCTTGATCAACATCGGCACCTGTGTTACATGCCTTTTTGTGACCACTGGTACGTGCGCATTTGCGATTTCACTATGGACCTGAAACTTGAGCAGAAGTAGCACCGTGTCAAAGTCTGCGAGGATCTCCGTCAACAGGCCCGGGATGACCCAAAAAAACTTCATGTCGAGGATCATCAGCGGTGACGAGAGTTGGGTCTATGGCTACGACCCAGAGACCAAACAGCAGTCCTCGCAGTGAAAGAGCCCGCAGTCTCCAAGACCGAAGAAGGCGCGTCAGGTCAGGAGCGCAACCAAGAACATGCTTATCGTTTTCGCTAGGTTGTGCACCGTGAATTCCTCCCCCAGGGTCAGACTGTCAACGCTGAGTTCTACTGCACCGTTTTGAGACGTCTGAGGGAGAACATCAGGTGCAAACGGCCTGAACTGTGGCACGCTGGCAATTGTGTGCTCCAACGCGCCCGCTCACAGCGCATTGGAAACGCACAAGTTTCTCGCCCGCAACAACACAATCGTCGCTCCCCAACCCCCTACTCACCGGATTTGGCTCCCTGTGACTTCTTTCCCCAAAATAAAGTTCAAGCTGAAGGGTTGCCGTTTTGACACTGGAGGAGATCCAGGGAGAATCGCAGATGGTGCTTGTCACGCTTACGGAACAGGATTTCCAGGGAACGTTCTAAGCGTTGCATCACTGCACGAGGGGACTACTTTGAAGGGGTTGGCAGCCAGATTTAAATCACGTACGGTTTTTGCTTGTTAAAGGTGCAGTCTCTGAACTTTTTGATCGCACCTCGTAGTTCAACATTGTAAGTACAAGTTTTCATGCTGAAGAATTAGATTGAAGCTAGAATGGAGACCAGTCAATGCAGCTTGTTTCTTCGGATAATGGTCCTTGTTAAATCCAACTTAACCTAGAAATACCCTTTCATACGAGTCATTAGCACAAGTTCTCTTTTCTAAAACAGGGCACAACACTTCTTGAGGGAAATCAGCTATACATTTGTTTTCATGTTTGGTCTCGGTCTCGAAAATCTTGACTACAACACTGACTCACACATGTACATGTAGATGGCGCACATCCTTTGTTTCTATTGCTTTGATTCATGGTCTTTTCGGGTTGGCAACTTTCAGAATCATTTGTGGTGCCTGAAATGGTTTACAGGAAGCAGACTCGGCTACTTTCGGGATTCAACTCTTTCAAAAAATGGAATCGTGATTCTGATTCCGATGTTGGAGTCGAACAGAGTAGAATCCTACATGGAGTTGCCCAAGGCTAGTTGCCTCATTCAGTACAATGCACTAATTTCTCCTTTTGTTGGGGGACTAGAGTGAGACTTTCGCTTACAAATTTCCAGGTGTTATTTGTGGAATATTATTTATCAAGATGAAAAGTGGAAAAACATGATGGAGTGGCGAGTCATTGGGCTGCCTCACGCAATTTGGATTTCAAAATTTTTTTCATATAAATTCATTTCATGTAAATTCATATCCATTTATTGTTTTCAGTACTAAATAAGGTTTTAGTTTGTTTTATATATATGGGAAATTATTCAGTTTTATAGTTTGATTTTGTGTATTCAGGTTTACTAAATGTACTAATGCTATTTTTATTTGCTATTCAACTTATTTGTGCATGTTTCACTCAAAATTAAGTGCACGTTTACTTCAACATTATTTAGTCTTTGGGCAAGTCCAAGAAAAGGTCCCCTTGCGGTTGCATTAACATACCATTTTTCTTTAATGACATAATCATCCCAAGGACTAATAACATGAATTCTTGTGCATGGGTATTCTCCTTGCAGATGCCCAACATCAGGAATAGAAGCACTGAAATTTTAATTGTTTTAAGAGTTACTGAATGTCCATACGTAACACTACATGCATGAATTCTTGGACTTGCCCCTTAAAGGTAGTGAACACGATTGGTAATCCTCCAATTCTTTTTTACTGAATTATTACGAAATACCTTACTAGACTTTAAGTTAATAGTAGTCTCAATCATCCTGTGAAATGGTGGCACTAGGTGTGCTGTCGTTGTCAAGAAAAGTGGAAATATATATTGTTTTCCAACGATTTCTAGCTGGAAATCGTTGGGATAAACTGCCCTGTAGCCGTTAGTCAAGGCGCGCGTGGCTACCCGGACAAGTGGCACGCCCCGGACATGATGGCGCGCCATGGCATATCCGGGGCGCGTCAATCACATGCCCAGATAGCCACGCGCGCCTTGACTAAAGGCTATCATCCAACCGACGGTTGAAAACAAGCGCCGTTTTTCTCTCTCTTTTTTCGCCATCCAACGACGCAAAACTTTGAACAGGTCAGTGGAATGATATTTCCTATAAACATACTAACCCCCAAAATGCAACAATGACCAATCATGTACACTGCCTTTTAATGTTATTTTTACATGTACACAGCAGTTTATTTCTATTTTGGGGGGGTTAGACTAGGCGTGTGCACTTACGAGTAGTACGGGAATCGGGTACCCGATTGAAAACAAGCACATGTGCCGTTTTTGAAAGCCAATCCAAAAATTAGATCTAGGAAATTGCTGTTTATATTGTTCGTAAAGGTCTGCACGTTAACCCCTTGAGTACGGTATTTTACGGGAGACGTCGGGGTGCCGCGGCGGCTCTGGCAGCCAAGCAAACCGCTACAATGTGTTTGTGCAGTCAAGCGTAACCTATACATAATAATCCAACAATGGATTGAAACTGCACAAACGGCAGCCAATTGCGTCATCCGGCCTGTTGGCACTGTTTTTTTTTGCGCATATTTGCGTCATCCGTACGCAAGGGGTTAATATTGCCACATCGGTGCATCAATGCATGGAGGTAGGAAACAACTATCTCCATGATCAATGTACATGTAGCAAGATGCAAGTGTACATTGTACAAGTGTACTGTACATGCAGTAAGCTCAATAGCTTTACAGTGTTAATTGCATTTTTGCAAGCGTCATAGACATGTGTTTTCATGTAGTACTGTACCCTGTTTTTACATTTGAAAACTCTTTTTTCATTGTTTGAGAAATTACTAACTAATAAGTTAATTCAGTTATTTCTCCATGGTTACAGGTACTCGACCAGTCCATAATCTGGAACTGGTTCCTGACATTAGCAGTCAGGTACTTGGGTACCCGGTTCAGATACACAGCCCTTCATGTAGTATAGAGTGGCTAAAATGCAGCCTTCCATCCTTGTATTCATACAAAACAAATTCTGTTCCATGAAGGTCATAGGATTAAAAATACTGCTGTCAAAGAAACAGACTTTATTGTGGGATTTGACCTCGAAAGGCTGAATTCTTTTTCATTGTAGTGATCCAAGCTGCCACAGTAATTATGGGGGATTGGACTACATTGGAGAAAGTGATTGACCTTCAACTTTTTTTCTATAGACCTTAAAGGTGTGATATAGGTGTAGTACTTTTGCTGCAGCCCTGGATCACCCAGAACATTTTATTATTTTAACATTTTGTCATCAATTCCCATCATTCCTAATTCTTATTATTTCTTAATTTCTTAATTCTTATTAGCATTTGCCTTTGAGAAACGTCAGGCCAGCTAATTTTTTAATTCTTATTATCATTGAATTTTGTTGTTTTGATTCATTAAATTTTCAGGGAAGCAATGCAGGCAGTGCCTTAAAATTGTCTTTCTTTAGTGTTGGAGTTTTCGCATATTTAAACTTTGTCTACGATGGAAGCCCCTTAAAACCTACATGTAAATTAATCAATCCCCCCACCCACAGGTTTTAATCAAGGATTGAATACCTGCATATGTCCAGCACTCTTGGAAGTGCCGCGGCCTAGTGGTTTGGCACATTGAATTCAAGGTCTGTGGGTAATTCTGCAGATTGTGGGTTCGAGCCCAGTCCTGGGCTTTGGCACTTCTACGCTTAATATGGGTAGAGGCATTATTAATGTCTTGCAGTGGACTAGTTACCCATCCGGACCCTTTTCATGCTGTGAAGAGATTAGAGTATCTTGAGTGCCCTAGGGCTTGTGATGGGCGATTTGCATAAAAACAAAATAAATCTGGGCCCAATTTTCTGTTAACAGAACCTGCGTCCATTTCACAGAGACCATGAGTCTTAAGGGTAGTATACATCATTTGCAAACATCAAAAAACGAAACTACTGAATTGTTACAGTACTAGACTGAAAGTAATCTGAAGCAGGCACCTGGGGCCAATTTCATGGAGCTGCTAAGCACAACAATTTGCTTAGCATGAAGTTTCTACCTTGATAAAAACAAGATTACCAGCCAAATGCTCATGTAATGTATATTGCCTGTGACTGGTATTCGACTGTTCTTTGCCATGTTTGCTAAGCATAAAAATCCAATGGCCTTTTGGCTGATAACCTGTTTTTATTAAGCAAGACATTATTGTGCTCAGCAAATTTTTATGCTGAGCAGCTCCGTGAAATTGGCCCCTGGTGTGCTGCCTTTTTCAAGAAACGTGGAAATTTCATTTTCCAATGATTGTCGGCCGACAATCATTGGAAATAGTCCAGTTCCCCGATCTGATCATTCCCCGACGTCTATTATATTTGCTCCGTTTTATCTAAAGTATGGTTAGGGAACCAGACTACTAGAACAGATTTTTTTTCTTTTTACGCAGACTACGGTTTTCCCCAGCATCTATGCACACAAAACTTTCAACAGGTCAGTGTTTCAGTATTTGCTAGCACACTATAAAATACTAACCCCCAAATCCATTTACTTCTGAAAAATTACAGCAAAAGCCAATGATGTATACTACATTTAAGTACTGGAAAAAGCTCGCCAACTTCATCAGGAGAATTTGATTAAAAATTGTGACACAACAATAGTGTCGGCACAACCCGACCATGAAATAGCAAATTTTTTCTGCAATAGTTTTTGCTTATCGTTATTCAGCCCTACCAAATTAGCCCTGTGCCTTTGTAAACATTTTAACCAGTATTTTAGAAGATGTTGAGATTTTATTGACCATTCTTTTTTTTGTTATACAAATAATTAATGTTTGTAAGTGCGATGGTAAGAATAATTTCATTCCAATGAGTGAGGCTTTGCCTCGTGGATTGGAAAATTCCATGTCACCGAATGAAATTATTCTTTACATTGCATGAACATGAAACATTCATTATTTGTTTTATGCAACACCTAAATATAAATCCTCATCATCCGATTGGTCGGAGTGCGACCGATGGTGTGACCTTGTAATAGAAGTTCTATTCACCATTGAATAGAACTACAATTTTTGCAGTGCGGCTGGGATGAATAATTCAATGCACGTGACCAATGATCCACCGATCAGATGGCGGGGATTTACTCGGGCGTTACATTTTTTTTTTTGGCCCATCTATTGAGCTGTAGACAGGTGGTTAAGATAAGTGTCTCAGGCGAAAATCCCCCCCCCCAAAAAAAAAAAAAATTCCTGGATGTAGATTCAACCCGATATGCCCATCCCTCTATATTTTTGGACTACCTGGATTGTATAAAATAGTGGGCATTACTACAGTAATAAACATTAGTATTGGACAAGCCCATCACAATAGGATTTGTCTGCATTTGTTTCAACCCACACCGGCCATTGTACTCCCCTCTACTGTCATCAGTGAGAGGATGTTCTGACTCAATGATCTGAGACCCCTTTTGACCCTCATACATTAAAGCTCCTACTATACCCCCACAGAAATGGTACAAAGTGCATTAGAGGTTGAATATTCTATAACTTGGTATTTTTGGACTGACACCATGACTACATCATATATATTGCAAACACTTTTTAAAATCCCAAACAAATGTAGGTTTTCAAACAAATACAGATTTATTTACATTTCATACAAATAATAACATTGCTACTGTGCATTTACATATTTCTTGACATGATAGGTACAGCTTCAACTTCAAACATTCATTTAACTTTCACTTAACACACATGGTGATCATGTAGAACTCATGATGTAGAATAATTACATGCATGCTGAGAAGGTCTCACAGAGAGAAGCACACAACGAAAGCATTCATCTTATAATTAACATACATTGTACATATGTACAATATTCCCTCCCCATGACAAACAGAAGTTAAAAATCGGCACCAACTATCAATGCATGTTCAAGAGCTGTATTTGTGACCAGTTGCCACAAAATGGGCCTAAAGTAGCAACATTTAAAATTCAAGATTACATGCATGGAATTTCCTGAAAATACAGGTTAAATTTGATATACATGTATTGTGTGTTATGGTATCTCATTTCTAGCCCCCGATACAACCTTTTAGAGTTATCAGAGTCTTAACCCCTTGTTTTGAGAACATGTATGAAGCTCAAAGTTTGTGACATGTGCACACTTTAACCTAAGTTCAAAAAAGAATTCCCCTCAAATATACATGTATATTTCGAGAATCGATTCAGTTTTAACACTTTGTGATGTGCTAGAATAGGTTTTTGTTTTTTTTAATACAGTTGTTAAAATCCTGAAATTGACTTTTCAGTGAAAAATTCTTTCTGCTTGTAACTTACATGTAGAAAGCCATACGTAGTGCAACTTTAAGCTCATTTTGTGGTGGCAGGTCACATTTATGTCCAAACAATGTTCATGTCCCTACCCCAATGCACTTCACCCATTGTACATTTACCTAGAGGAAAATTCAATGTGCACATTGAAAGATACTATGTCCATATGCCTTTCTTAATATTTATGCCAATTTGAACTAAAAACAAGGCTAGAGCTCTTTGAAGAGCTCTTTGAAGGATCCAGGTCATCAGGCCCAATCTGCATCTGGTGCTGGAAGATTTCACAGGAATCAGGCAGTGGTCCCCAGTAACAAACATTGGAGGATATTGGGGGACCCAGGTTACATACATGTAGGAAAAATGATGTAGGGAGTTAGGGTTATGGGCAAGCAGTCTAGGGTACAGACCCAAGTTCTGGTAACTGAGTCATCAGAAAGTGGGTTCGAATCACTGATTTCTATATAAACTGGATAGCTCATTGACGCAGTGCCGATAACTGAAGCCAGTACCTGTCATATTAACACTCCCATTTTACCACTGATCTCTATGTAAGGAGAACGAGGGGGAAGGTAGACCCTGGGGACAAAGTTGACAAACCTATTGTATTGGGAGTGTTAACATGGCCGTCGGTGGCTTCAACTTGAACAGCTGATGCGCTATCCAGTTTACATAGAGATCAGTGGTTCGAATCCGAGCCTGGCCAGACATGACACTGGTGTCCTTGAGCAAGACACCATGTCATAATTGCTTCTCTCTACCCAGGATCAGAAATGGGCACCAGCTTCGTAGTAACCTGCGATGGACTGTAATACTGTCCAGGGGGATTAGAAATATTCTTGGTCACTGAATGCCATGGAAGCTGGATACAAACACTGGCCTGATGAGCCATATTGGCTTGAGACAGACATGAGACCTGAATTTCGAACACAGTCAAGAGGTCTGTTCATTTTTGAATAATTTAGTATTCCATTATTCGGAACTGGGTTTGACCGAATATTCGATAGTCACCGATCAAGTTTTTCACGCGTCAGCTGCACTGCATGCTGCGCCGGTCGATAATATGGACCACCCGATCGCCATTTTTTGCATGCACCTGTTGTATCAAGATCATTACGGGTACGTATAACGTTCTGATAACATAACCAAACTCCAGCCTGTGTTTTAGCAGGAATTATTTTATAAGTGTCAAAGGTTTTTACGGACGGAACAATAAACCTCCGTCCACAAAAAGTTACGTCAACAAAAATCCGGCATCTGATACTAAAGGGCCTGAACATTTCTATTAACCCTAAACTCCCTAGGGTGTGTGGAAAATCATATTAAAATTGGAGGATTCAGGACTGTTATGGTTAAAATAGCATCAGAGTCGTATCTGTACGTGCATATATTTTTTTCTCGAATATTCAAACCGGGAAAAGGGTCTTCGAATATTCGGTTGATGATCGAATATTCAGTATATTCAGGACAGCCCTAATTGTCAAAAAATGATAATGATGAAAACAACCATTCAGCCTATATGACAAGATTGAATACATTCAAGATACAGAAGCAAGTTATGTGAGCCGTAATAACCCTATGTATTGATGACGTTACATACTATTTACCGCAGTGTATCAAGGGGGAAAACGGGGGTCACCGCCACAGCTCATTTGCCACCTTCATTTTTCAACCTTGTTGCTCCCGAGGAAAATCCCCTGCACAGTAATCATCTTTTATAGTTAATGCTGGTGTATCTTCCGCGACAGATAAACTGCACGTTTGATTGTCTTTTGGTCGAAAACGGATCATACGTTGGCATTCTGCACATAAAAAAGTATAGTGAGCGTCGAACGATGACCCCCAGTGAAAACTGCATTGTCATGCGGTAAACACTGACATGACGTCATTAATTCATAGGGCTATTGTCACAGCTTGGAGATACACACAAAATCTGAAATCACATTCAAAAAAAGTCAAATTTTCATGAGAGTCATGCAGGTTGGCCAAGTGGTACTTTCCTTGCCTTCCACCGCTGTGACTACAGGGCGAGATGCATTTTTGAGGAATCCTTGGTTTTAGTACAAAAAATAAATAGCAATAATCCGCTCTAAACAAATCCATCTTCCACGTTGGCATTACAAAATATAAATACATGTATTTCTGCTACCAGCTTTTGAGAATCCATACTTGTCGGTGGAGGAACTAAAAACATAAAACAAAAAGTTAATTGTTCTCGTCTTTTCGAGCATGATTTTCAGGGTTTTAGGCTGGATGGCCCCCCTCTGTCCCGCCCCCCTCTGTCCCGCCCCCCTCTGTCCCGCCCTCCTCTGTCCCGCCCCCCTCCGCCCCACCTTCTTCTTCCCCTCCTGCAGACTGTTTGTTGTAATTGCCTTTCCTTTGGTGCCGACACATTTTACAGTCATCGTCCCCGTCGCTGTCATCACTTGATGAACTCTCGCCAAACATACGCGGCTTGTTGTATACGCAACAACCTGTACAGATTAAAGATGAATGCATAAATATAAAAATAATACAATTTGCTTCAATTTGCTTACAATTTGCTCTCTTTGTGTGTGTAGTCTAATCAAGCTTAACCCATTGAGCCCGGATGACGTTTATAGGCGAGGATTGAAAATTACCGCCTGGCCAGTTGAAGGCTAAAGACTAATCCGGCGACCAAAATTAGAAGCATTTACTGCGGTGGCACCACGCTTGTGTGCATGTTTTTATGCATGCACTCAATGCAGCTTCGACCAACAGGGTGTTTACAACTTGCCAAAATGCGCACGCGACTCAAATTAAAGAACGCCGGCAGCCTGCACGCGAGCGTGGCACCACCGCAAAAATGGCTTCTAATTCTGTTCGGCGAATTCCCCTATACACGCATTCTCTACATTTTCAATCCATTGTTGTGTTATTGTGTACGTTACGCTTGGCTGCACAAACCTCTTGTGTTTGTTTCACATGGCATCCCGGCGCCCCCTTATCACACCCGGACTCAAGGGGTTAACAGTCCTTTAACCTCTTGAATACAGACGACCACAGCCGCGGCTTGAAAAAGACCACCTGGCTGGTTGACATCTATAGGCACATTCCTGCGCTTACTCAATCCATTCATGTTTCCACTATATTGTTCTTGAATGGGGGTGTAATAAATAGATGGAGCTTTTACAAACAAAGCTTTCATTTACATGAAAGGGGGGCTCCAATTGCAATGAATAGGACCACTCTATTTAATAGTGTGGTGTATGCTTGGCTGCAAAACCCCATTCTTGGCATCCCATAATATCTAAAGAAAGTTTCACATATTTTGTTTAAGTTTAATGTTTTTGATTTCCATATTAAATAGCTTGCTTGGAATCCATGTGTAACCAGCAGTCCTTCAAAACATTGTTGATTGTTTGCTTGGAGGATGATTTTTGCACCATTATTAACCCTAACCCTCCAGGGTATTTTGGCTAGAAACCCTGCCAGACCCATCAGATTGCATACTTTGTCACATTGACTTGTGTGCAGAGTGCAGCAAGGTCAAGCTGTCACCACAGATGCACTGTGCTGCATCTGGCAGGGTTAGGGTTAAAGGGATACTGTACATTATTGGGCTACATAATTGGGCTACACAAAGCATGCTATGGTCGGAAAGATCATTCAAAAACAACCATATACCTTGAAAATGTGCCTGTCATTAGTCTGAAAATATTTTTTTAAACTGATTTTAACCCTCCTATGCAAAAATACATTATGAGCCATGTTGTTTGGATCAAGATCAGTCAGGTGACCGTTTGTGACCAGTGGTGACCAACTGGAATTCTATGCATAGAACAACATGATTGACCTGTGATGACTGCTTAAGTAAAGTTGATTTGGCAAGCTGTGACCCATAGAACAGGGGCTGAGGTTGGATATTGCTGTATTGACTGATAGTGTTTTGATGTAAACATCACCCCTGCCAGGGTCGGTATTCGCTAGGTGGTTCAACTTTGCCATTGTTAGTTGAATATAAACACTGTGAGGCCCGAATACGTGAAAACCTTTTGTTGGAACGAAAAACGTGAAAAGTAAACAATGGGCACTTTTTTCACGTAATAAAAAACGTGATAAGTCCACTTTTCACGTCTGTCAAAGTATCACGTATTTTTCGGGCCAGCTGGTTGCTAAGGCATATCTTTCACGTATTTAAATACGTGAAAACTTTGCTCGCGCACGTGCCCATTGTTGGCGGATTAGCGGAGGTGCTATAAACAATCTTTTGTTCTGCAATGGCTGGTATGTTGAACAGCACAACAGGACCGTTTACCGGACCATCGCGAGGTAAGTGTGACCTAAAATGGGATTAGAAAGGCTTAGCTTTAAACTTATCAAGGGCGTTTTCTTTCTTTCTTTTTTAAGAAAAAGACATGTTGAGTTTGGGTAATTACAAAGTGGGTGCTAATTGGTGTAAATCGATATAACGGAGATTCGTTAACCCACTGCCAAATGCATGTAAAAAACGGGGTTGACAACTTGAAATACTGACGCCCGATGCCGGGGACAACCAAAACGGTTGTGGCGGACAATTGTCCGACGGGCAACCTACCTTTTCAAAAAACGGGCTTATATGAAACGTATAATAAATTAATAAATTAATAATGATTATCTTTCTTATTTCGTCAAACGTATGCGAGAATCAAAAGTCTCTGAAAGTTGTTTAAATGAATACGAAAAGTAAGCAAAAGTCAGTTGAACTCCGAAGATGCACGATAGCCTACTTACCACGCCGATATCGTACCGCTAGCGCTGTATACACGATTGGGCCTGGGACTGTTTGACGGCAACGCGGCCCAGCATGGCGTATAAAGAATTTGTCAAGAAGTACATTTACAACGATTCAATTTACACATTGCGCGGGCCATGCACTGCGGAAGCAGTGTATTTGTTGAAGTGTATATATGCCGCAGGCCACCGCGCCACTAAATTCTCACTACGTTCTGTAGACTCTGTTCCGTAGACTTATGTTCTAGTCCGTAGTGTATTTTTGTGTGTGGACTGGTGCTTGAATTGAAGAACATTGTTTTATTAGAACGAAATATGCTAAAATAAAGACTGATTGCAAAGTCTATTGGCAAACAGTTGTTTACGTATTGACTGCAATAAAAAGACCCGCTTTATAACGCTTGTATCAATTTCACCAGCGTCGCGTACTGTCCAAAATCGCTTATGTACTGGAGGTAAAAAAAGAAAAAAAGAAGATGCCTCTTTTAATACCTCCATGGGTATATCAACTGCCTCGAGTTCAAACACATATTTTCGTGAAACGCGTTATTCACTCCATAGCCCTTAATAAACCACTCGTGAAACGTCAAAACCAAAAGAGGAAAACAATATCCAGATACACTATTTTTCACATACTTTTGGTTCATGTCATCATTGACTGCTGTTTTGGTTCAAAATATATCACTGTTCAATCATTTCCAGGTCCGTTAATAAAAATGTTGGCCTTTTTTGTCAACATTTTGTGATTTATTTCAGTCTTTGGATGCGACGTGCCAATCATACTATACATGTACTACAGGTGTACTGTGACGTTTAATGATGCTAGAATAAGGGTAGTCTGAGAAGTCAAAAAGATATGTGGAATGCGTATGCGTACAGGGGGAGGGGGTTGGAGCCACTGCGTAGGCCCCCTGTGCCATGCGTACGGGGGGGGGGATTTATTTGTTCTTTTCAAAACCACCCCTTAAAGGTACACATTGCCTTCAAATGTCATGACATTTTGCTGTTTGGAAATGTTCCTTATATTTTATACGAGTTGTTTATGCAAAAAAACACGTATAATGTGTTGTAATTAGTGAGTAGTGATTACAAAACAAAACATTTGCCTCTGACCCCGGACATCTGACCCGCGAAACATAGACTTATTTCCAGTACTAAATACCACCGTCTAAATAATGCGCAAAATACGCTGTAAGAGTCTTTAGGCTGGCGCCACAGCCAGTGGCCTTGTAAACCTATCAGATGATCGCCAGGTACCATTCTCTACCTCGCGACACATATCGCCAGTGCTGCGCGCCGTGCCACAGTACATCAAAATGGATCAACAGAACCAGCTGCGACTGGAAATACGACTGGTGAAGACGGTCCGCCATTTTGTGGAGTCAAAAATTTGGTTCTACAAAATGGCGAACCGTTGTTTGTGACGAAATTTAACAAAAACCGCGCAATTTGAATGGATAGTTATGTGAATCTTTATATTCTACTTTTAAAAAAGCTTCCCAACCATATCCATTTCAGTTGTATAGCCGAAATCGCAAAACCCAAAGCAATGTGTACCTTTAACGAAATGTTTGAACCCAGCTCTGCAGCGCTGGCACTTTGGAACAATACGCGTTACGCTCAACGCGCGCACATCTGCACACACATACCGCGCCATTTGTTTGGTTGCTACGGGTACAGTACTTTTGGCCGTGCACAGGAAGATAGCAAAAATAGAAAATGCCATGTGACTCGCTCTCGGCCAATCAAGACACAGAATCTGTGGATGAGGTGATAAAATAACCGTTATTACGACTTTTAAGGATTTTTGAGCACCTTGCTCTTTCTTAAAAAAAACGTTTAATAAAGGATGTAGTATTTCATTTACGACCTTTGGAAATCAACAACTGCGACACGTACAGTTCCACAGCGCTAGTTACACAGCGCTGAGCGCTATATGCCCAGCGCTGAGCGCTATATACCCGTACATGTATATATACACGCACTAGTTCGGCAATCGGGTACCAGCGTGTGTAACAGTGTTGACACGCTGGTACCCTCTTTTTTGTATTGCACTGGCCATTTCTCACCATGGGAATTCCCTTCCCGCACGTGCTGCCAGCTTGCATGCAATCGCTAGCTCTCGTCTTGGTTTTTTTTTCATTTATTAACAATTCAGGTGCATACTTTGGACCCAGATGGGTAAAGCAATTTCCTCAAATCACCGGATATGGATTTAGCAAACATTTCCAGAGTTTTGGTGCGTTGCGTTTAAATCGATATCGATAAAAACTAAGCTGAATGATGCCGCAATCGAATGAGTACGACTACGACTGCGAGTACGACCCTTCCTTGAGGCTCCAAGGTACAAACAACAACCGTCTGACCATGGAGGAAGGAACACTAACCTTCCTCCATGGTCTGACTGAGATTTCATACAAGGTAAATGTTTATCCTTTAATTAATTAGGTACAAGGGGATATTTCTTGGTAACATTTCGGGCGGTGGAGGGGGGATGGAAAAGCAGGGCTGGACATCATAAATTGAGGCCTAGGGGGCCCTTATGACTGTGCACAAAATTTATGCACATATGGATGTATACATGAACGGTTAGGGCTACATGCGCAATTAATTACTGTTCATTAAATTACAAAAAAGAGGTCTTTTTATTTTAACTTTCTATGGATTTATTAAAAAAATAATTGCTTATTAAAAAACAAGGAAGAATCATATACTGTACACACATGTACATGTACATGTATTTGCTATTCGACATTAATCCTTTTCTTTTATTGGAAGTGTAGATTCTGGTGACGTGACAACTGATTGACAGGAGGTAAAACTGATGTCGGAGCTAACTGTTTTTAAATTTAATGTACATGAACTACATACGCTGCTGCCAACGATCATGATTGTGGTACAGATTAGGCCAACATGAAAATATAAATAAAACTAATTTAAAACGTCATAGCTTACTAATGCACTCTGTATGTTCTTTAAAATCATTACTGAATTTAAAATGATTAAAAGTACTGTCAGAGCTCGACAAATCCCTGGCCCGGACGCCTGGGACAACCACGCCAGGCCTCCGCGGGCAACCGGAGTTTCCCGTGCTAGAGCCCGCCGGACCACCAACTGTATTGCACATGTTTTTCAGAGAATCAAACTTCATAATCATGGACCAGAACACAGTTACACAGATCAGCAGGTACAAGCAAAAATAACATTAAACATTCACCCACAAATAAAGTTTAATATCATCGCCATTCAGTGACTTCGTATTCAGAGAAAAATAAGTGAAATACTCGTTTGCACAGAGCTAGCTGCCATCTTTATGCCACTGGTATCGCGCGCTGTCCATGTACTGGCCGTGCAACAGTTGAACGAAACCAACCAGCAACCTCAAAACAGATTGCGCGTGCACATGATGTCAGTCACTTTTCATAGACTTGTTCCCGATCCTTCCAATTATCTTTTGGCTTGAAAAATAACGAAAAATCGGCGCTAAATAATAATTATAGCAGAACATTTCGCGCTTACTATCAGGGATGTATTTCACAGGTTAGTAATTTATTTTGGCTTGAACAAACTACATGTACTCACGCTTACTTTGCGTTAGTTAGAAAATGATGGAGGGACTGGGAACTCTCGATTGATCACGATGTGCTGAATTAGTTCCTGCCGCATGCTATACAAAATACAAATGCGTAATAGAGGCCGAAACCAGTCTGCACACACATATACGGGTATTATAAACATTCAGCGGGCATGTAATTATTCGCGTGCTTTGGGGAGCTGTACCTAGGGTGAAAAGTTTTGATTTTTTTGGGCCGGGCGCTGGATTCGGATATTGTGTGGAACAAGCAAACGCTATAATTTAGTAAATACGCTGTATTCTGCTTGGCTATGCCAAAACAGAAGTGATTCAAGTGAAAATGAAACGTTTTCTGATTTCATCTAAATATGGTGGTGCTGGGTCTGACATAAATCTAAAAAAGAACTTCAGTTTTATTTCCACAGTCCATAAATAATACTATTTTTATAAAGTTTGCGTTTGTTATTTTTAGGTTTGGGTTTGGCCGCACAGGACTACCAATTTCAAACATTGGGCTACCATTTTTCTCAGTGTGGTATAGTCCGGTGGACTGCCAGTTGAATAAAATATTTGTCGAGCTCTGACTGTGCACTTATCACGTGTGTTTTCTATTTTTGTTGTATTCCTGCTGTTTTGTTATGGTCAAACGACTATCATTGAGCCTTTTTCCTACGATGGAGGAATAATCATCGACGTCGTTTTTGCAAGTAAAAAGTAAAAACGTACGTACTTATAGCATCCCTCCTCCTTGCAGCGGCCTAATGCTTTCTTTTTAAACAAGTGTGTGTGTGTGTGTTTACACGGGGGATGTGTGAGCGGGTTAGCCAGAGAGGACTTAAGACAACGGGGGATTAGGGATAACAATGACACCGAAGACTTGGGCCGGGTCCTCGGGAGAATTTCGTGTACAAACCTTAGGGGAGCTGTTAAAGTTAAAGTACAAACAAAGGGAACAAAAGAAGGGTAAAATAAAAGTAGCAAGTTCGCTGCATCGGTTTTACGTGACATGTTCTATTGCCCATATTGGAATCTGACCAACTTATGATGAGCCTGTATTGGCTAATCATTGTTCCAACTTGGGCATCAGTAATTGGGTATCGGCATTTTTGGCCTACAAGACTGAAAAGAGATCTTAAAAAGGGAGTGGATTTTACATACAATTCATGGACTCAAATGGAGATCTTTTAAATTTAATTCGGCTTGTTAAAATTCCATATTATTACAAAGCTTGAGGATATAATTTCCCAGAAAAAGGCACCTCAAAATATTTAACATGAAAAGCGTGCATTTCAGAAGAAAACTTAGCATTCATCAAAAATGTCAAAGCTCAGGAAAAGATTTAAAACTATATCTCAAGATTTTCAAGAAAAGATGGGAGGAAAAACTGTGAGAAAAACCAATGAGAAATAAATCATGAAAAATACAAAACTAAATTTATATATTAATAAATATGTTGTTCTCAGAGTCCAGAGAATCATTGACCTTTAAACTACACTTAAAGGGACACATTGCTTTGGATTTTGCGATTTGGGCTATAAAACTGAAATGGATATGGTTGGAAAGCTTTTTTTTAAGTAGAATATAAAGATTCACATAACTATCCCTTCAAATTGCGTGTTTTTTGTTTAATTTCGTGACAAATAACGGTCCGCTATTTTGTAGAACCAAATTTTTGACTCTACAAAATGGCGGACCATGTTCACCAGTCGTATTTCCAGTCGCATCTGGTTGAAGTACGTTCTGTTGATCCATTTTGATGTACTGTGGCACGGCGCGCAGCACTGGCGATGATGTGTCGCGAGGTAGAGAATTGTACCTAGCGATCATCTGATAGGTTCACAAGGCCGCTGGCTGCGGTGCCAGCCTAAAGACTCTTAAAGCGTATTTTGTGCATTATTTAGACGGTGGTATTTAGTACTGGAAATAAGTCTATGTTTCGCGGGTCAGGGGTAATCGGCAATTTTTTTGTTTTGTAACCACTACTCACCAATTACAACACATTATACGTGTTCTTTTGCATGAACAACTCTTATCAAAGATAAGGAACATTTCTAAACAGCAAAATTTCATGACATTTGAAGGCAATGTGTCCCTTTAAATGTTTGGATACCAAAACTGAATGCCTGCCTATATTGAGCACACCCCTTCCCCCCACAAATAATAATAATAATAATAATAATATTAACAATAATAATAATGTTTCAAAAATTAACCGCAGGTTCATCACACCCGGCTTTATTAATACTTATCCCCACTCAAAAAAATCTTTCAGGCAAAACTGCCAAACTTTAACTTGTTTCTGCCACAATCAAAGTACAAGGATGATCTAAAAACCTTCAATAAAATAAAAGGGAAACAATGGCAATTTACAGGTAAAAAAAACAAACTCTTATGAAACTCGGTGCAGTTCATGTGCAAACCTTACTAAGAGGGAAAAACCTCCAAGTTTCCCACCCGTGTAAGAGGATTAAGCCATCGTAAAGATACTGCACGGTCCTATGGGCCTCATTAAGTATGCAAATCCTCTGGCCGGTGTACATTCAGTAAAGTATTGATTTTAAGGGCTATAGTGGATTAAGAACAAAGGACTCCTGCATATTCTAAGCATTCCTCCATGGTCTAAGTTAACTTGTGTGGCTATTGGGGTACATGTATTCGAAACCCTGTTCTGGTTTTGAATGAACCCGCGAAGAGCGTTTCGAATGAAGACAACGAACACGCGACTGATGAACGGTGCTCGTGAACAACATGAGAACGGCAAGAACAAAGATGGCGGTCTTAAGGCATTACAGAGTTTGCGTTAATTTTTGGGGGCATTCATTCAGTCCAGCAGGCACAGTATAAGAAAATAACATTACACGTAGTGATCATAAATAGTGGGACTGCCAATTTTTATTGCTGTACGTTCCAGGATTTCAATTTGTTCGTATAAGATAATTGTCTTTCTTTTCATTTGGAGTATTAATACGGTGGCTGCCACCTTGAATTTTCGTCCAGAGGCCGGGCGCTCTACAGTTGGCTTTCGTAATCGGCAACATGAGAACACTGTTCGCGGCCGAATTACCGGAGAACGGGGTTTCGAAAACACCCAAATGTTTCTATATGTACAATGTGAAGATACAAGAAAAGACATCTTAAAGGGACACATTGCTTTGGATTTTGCGATTTGGGCTATATAAAACTGAAATGGATATGGTTGGGAAGCTTTTTTAAAAGTAGAATATAAAGATTCATATAACTATCCCTTCAAATTGCGTGTTTTTTGTTTAATTTCGTGACAAATAACGGTCCGCCATTTTGTAGAACCAAATGTTTGACTCCACAAAATGGCGGACTGGGTTCACCAGTCGTATTTCCAGTCGCAGCTGGTTGAAGTACGTTTTGTTAATCCATTTTGATGTACTGTGGCACGGCGCGCAGCACTGGCGATATGTGTCGCGAGGTAGAGAATGGTACCTGGCGATCATCTTATAGGTTTACAAGGCCACTGGCTGCGGCGCCAGCCTAAAGACTCTCACAGCGTATTTTGCGCATTATTTAGACGGTGGAAATGAGTCTATGATTTGCGGGTCAGATGTCAGGAGTCAGAGGCCAATTTATTGTTTTGTAATCACTACTCACTAATTACAACACATTATACGTGTTTTTTTGCATGAACAACTCTTATAAAAGATAAGGAACATTTCAAAACAGCAAAATTTCATGACATTTGAAGGCAATGTGTCCCCGGCTTTAACAAGGAAGTGGATTTACTGACACATACTTATACATGGAAATCAAATGGAGTTGTTAAGCTTAATTCGGCATGTTAAAAATCCATATTATTACAAAACATGAGGATATAATTTCCCAGAAAAAGGCACCTCAAAATATTTAACATGAAAAGCGTGATTTTCAGAAGAAAACTTAGCATTCATCAACAATTTCAAAGCTCAGGAAAAGACTTAAAACTATATCCCAAGATTTTCAAGAAAAGATGTTGGGAGGAAAAACTGAGAAAAACCAATGAGAAATAAATCATGAAAAATACAAAACTAAATTTATATATATATTAATAAATATGTTGTTCTCAGAGTCCAGAGAATCATTGACCTTTAAACTACACTTAAATGTTTGGATACCAAAATGCCTGCCTATATTGAGCACACCCCTTCCCCCCACAAATAATAATAATAACAATAATAATAATAATAATAATAATAATGTTTCAAAAATTTACCGCAGGTTCACACCCGGCTTTATTAATTATCCCCACTCAAAAAAATCTTTCAGGCAAAACTGCCAAACTGAAACTTGTTTCTGCCACAATCAAAGTACAAGGATGATCTAAAAACCTTCAATAAAATAAAAGGGAAACAATGGCAATTTAAAGGTAAAAAAACAAACTCTTATGAAACTCAGTGCAGTTCATGTGCAAACAGAGGGGAAAACTCCAAGTTTCCCACCCGTGTAAGAGGATTAAGCCATCGTAAAGATACTGCACGGTCCTATGGGCCTCATTAAGTATGCAAATCCTCTGGCCGGTGTACATTCAGTAAAGTATTGATTTTAAGGGCTATAGTGGATTAAGAACAAAGGACTCCTGCATATTCTAAGCATCCCTCCATGGTCTAAGTTAACTTGTGTGGCTATTGGGGTACATGTATTCGAAACCCTGTTCTGGTTTTGAATGAACCCGGCCGCGAAGAGCGTTTTGAATGAAGACAACGAACACGCGACTGATGAACGGTGCTCGTGAACAACATGAGAACGGCAAGAACAAAGATGGCGGTCTTAAGGCATTACAGAGTTTGCGTTAATTTTTGGGAGCATTCATTCAGTCCAGCAGGAACAGTATAAGAAAATAACATTACACGTAGTGATCATAAATAGTGGGACTGCCAATTTTTATTGCTGTACGTTCCAGGATTTCAATTTGTTCGTATAAGATAATTGTCTTTCTTTTCATTTGGAGTATTAATACGGTGGCTGCCATTGAATTTTCGTCCAGAGGCCGGGCGCTCTACAGTTGGCTTTCGTAATCGGCAACCAGAGAACACTGTTCGCGGCCGAGTTACCAGAGAACAGGGTTTCGAAAACACCCAAATGTTTCTATATGTACAATGTGAAGATACAAGAAAAGACATCTTAACAAGGAAGTGGATTTACTGACACATATACTTATACATGGAAATCAAATGGAGGTGTTAAGCTTAATTCGGCATGTTAAAATTCCATATTATTACAAAAAAGTGGAGGGAAAATTACTCAACTTTAATAATTTCCCAGAAAAAAAGGCACCTCGAAATGTTAAACATGAACAAAAGCTTCAGAAGAAAACTTAGCATTCATCAACAATTTCAAAGTTCAGGAAAAGGCTTAAAACTATATATCTCAAGAAAGATGAGGAAAATCTCACAAATCAAAGAGGTAATAAAACAGGAAAAAATAACTACATTTATACATTAATAAGTTGTCCTCAGAGTCCAGAGAATCATTGACCTTTGAACTACACTAATATTTTTTTATACCAAAATGTCTGCCTATAGCACACGCCTGTAATAAGGTTTCGAAAATTAACCGCAGTATAGCACCATGCAGGTTCAACCTTTATTACTTAATCCCCGATCAAAACAAATCTTTGAGGCAAAACTGCCAAACTCAAACTTGTTTCTGCCACGATCAAAGGACAAGAATGATCTAATCCTGCAAATATAAAACAAGAGAAACGGACAATGTTAATTTAAAAGCAGTTATTATAAAACAAAACTCTTGTGAAACTCCAGTTCAATGTGCAAAACCACTGAAAGCCAGGGCCTATCTACTCCAAGTTTCCAACTGGGTGTATAAGGGATTAAGCCATCGTAAACTACAAGATACTGCACAGTCCTACGGGCCTCATTAAGTATGCAAATCCTCTGGCCTGCACACTGTATTGATCCTAGGGGGCGAGAAGATTGAGAACAAAGGACCAAGGCATGGTTTACTTGGGTTTTATTCCTCCATGCATTGATACACGCATGATGCGTACGCGAAGTCGCTGTTATATCCCGCTTGCCAGACTAATAAGCCTGAAAACAGACCTATGCTAGCTGTGCGAAATAAACATACGACACCAGACTATCAGTCTGGTTTCCGCCATGCAAGATATTAGGCGTTTTACACATTTTCTGACCTTTGAAAAATGTCCTTGTAGAATGATTGGTCTTGTAGTGCATACCCTTATGTCACAATATCTAGTTGAGTGGGTTTTTCGGATAGATTCTTGCCAAACAGTTTTTTTGTACTTAGTACATCATAAAATTATCAAAAATTGTTGTTGACTTTTTTTGGCGGCCATCTTGGTATAATGGCGGCCATCTTGAAATCTGATGTCAAAAAGCTTTATTTTGCTCAATAATTTGCTTTTCTTTTCCATATTTCTTTGTGAAAATAATTTTGTGTGTGCTCTGACAACTCTTTAATATATACTCATAACCCAAGAAAGTTTGAAAATATATCACATTGAACAACCAGCCTATATTAAATCAAGATCAAGTGCTGAAAAATATAAAAAAGCACGTGGCAGCCATTTTTGAGCTTGGTAGCCATCTTGAAGCATATTTTAATTAATGTAATGTGCATATTATTTTACTGAGATCATTGATCATAACAAAGTAATGAGGTAAAGAAATATAAAATATTTAGACAAATCTGATTTTTGGATGTTAAAACTACTAACATTTTCCGCCATTTTGAATTTGGCAGCCATCTTGGTAATGATATAGCAGCCATTTTGAATTCAGGAACCATCTTGGGTTATGAGTTGTTGATTTAATATATTAAAGAGTTGTCAGATTTTTTGACTTCAGATTTCAAGATGGCCGCCAAAAAAATGCCAACAACAATTTTTGATAATTTTATGATGTACTAAGTAGAAAAAACTGTTTGGCAAGAATCTATCCGAAAAGCCCACTCAATTACACAAGGGTATGCACTATTGTTGCAATTTTCAGAAATGAGCGGATTTGGGGTTGGGTATTTTATAGGAAATATCGTTCCACTAACCTGTTTCAAGTTTTGCGTTGTTAGATGGCGAAACAAAAAACGAGAGAAAAACGGCGTTCGTTTTAAACCGTCGGCCGGATGATAGCCTTTATTCAAGGCGCGCGTGGCTACTTCGACGCGTGACGCGCCCCGGATCATGCCAGCCATAGATATATAATTATAAAGACTAGCTGGGCAGCACGTACAGAGACGCGCATTCTGATCTGCCATTTGCAGCGCCATTTTTTAGCGCGTTGGGCGATAAGTTTTTCAACATTAAAAATGGTTTCAAACTGCGTTGCTGCAGTTTGTCACAGCAATAAAAGACGACTGGGAAGCCCCATATCGTGCTGGGTATAATAAATAAGGCTACATTTGTTACAGAGGGCAGTTTTCCCCCAACAATAACTTTCCACTTTAGAGAGGTTTAGCAGCACGTATTATAAAGCCCGGTTCATACTTCATGCGAATACGTATGCGAAGCGAATTCGTTATGGTAACGGTGTGCGTCACAATGAAACTTCAATTGTTGACGTCATGAAATTCGCTTCGCATGAAGTATGAACCGGGCTTTACGCGAACGTCAACGCGAGCGCGCCCGACATTTTTGGAGCAGGCACAGTGGGCACTATAATTTCCAGCGAGGGCACACTGGGGCCACCACTCAGCATGAAGGAAATTATTTTAATGTTGCAACGATTATGTATCGGGCCCCGTTTCTACAAGAGAACAAAAATCATTTTGAAGTTATTGGACTTAGTTACCAAACTAAAGGTATGTCGTAGATATGGCGCAGGGTTTTGATTTTCTTGTGGGAAATTTTGGGGTGAAAAAAAGAGAACTCTGAAAAATATATATATATATATATATATTTTTTTTTTTTGTGGGGGGGGGGGATATCCCCCACTATTACCCCCCCCCCCCCGGCTGGCTACGCCTATGCTTAATGCGATTCCCAGTTGCGGATAAAATCTCCATCCAAATTTGTGCTCGCCGAATACGTCTGTTTGCCAATAGACTTTACATTCAGTCTATAATTTACCACATTTCGTTCTACATACGTTCTTCAAACACCAGTCCACACACAAAAATTCACTACGGACTATAGAACAGTCTACCATGGAGGAATGAGTCTACGGAACATGCAGTCTACGGAACGTAATGAGAATTTAGTTGCGGGGTGGCCCGATTATGTAGACTATAGACTAATCCGGCGACCAACATTAGAAGCATTTACTGCGGTGGCGAGGCGCTCGCGTACGTGTTAGACGCGCGCGCTCGACGCAGCTTCGACCAACAGGGTGTTTACAACTTGCCAAAATGCGCACGCGACTCAAATTAAAGAACGCGGGCAGCCTGCACGCGGGCAGCCTGCACGCGGGCGGGGCACCACCGTAAAAATGGCTTCTCGTTTTGTTCGGCGAATTCCTGTGTAACAAAATGCCCCGCGCAATGTGTGAATTAAATCGTTGCACTTCTTGACAAATTCTTTACACGTCATGCTGAGCTGAGCCGCGTTGCCGTCAAACAGTCAAAGGCCTACGAGATCGGCGCGGTAAATATATCGTGCATCCTCGGGAGTTGGAGTTCAGTTGACTTTTGTTTACTTTTCGCATTCATTAACAAAAATCTGAGACGTTTGGTTTTTGCATTCTTTTGCAAAATCAGAGAGATAATCATTATAAATTTATTATACGTTTCATATAAGCCCGATTTAGAAAAAAAAATGGGTTGTCCGTCGGACAAGAAACGAGCCCGACGCCCGATTTGGTTGTCCCCGGCATCGGGCGATAGTATTTCAAGTTGTCAACCCCCGTGTTTTACATGCATTTGGCAGTGGGTTAACAATCTCCGGTATATCGATTTAGGCCTACACCAATTAGCACCCACTTTGTAATTACCCAAACTCAACATGTCTTTTTCTAAAAAAAGAAAAGAAAAGAAAACCCCTTGATAAGTTTAAAGCTAAGCCTTTCTAATCTCATTTTAGGTCACACTTACCTCGCGATGGTTCGGAAAACGGTCGTTAACCTTCAATGGAAACGTGTGTAGTGCTGTCCTACATACCAGTCGATGCAGAACAAAAGATTGTTTATAGCACCTCCGCTAATCCGCCAACAATGGGCACGTGCGCGAGCGAAGTTTTCACGTATTTCAGTACGTGAAAGATATGCCTTAGCAACCGGCCAACCCGAAAAATACGTGATACTTTGACGAACGTGAAAAGTGAACTTATCACGTTTTTTATTACGTGAAAAGGGTTGCCCTTTGTTCACTTTTCACGTTTTTCGTTCCAACAAAAGGTTTTCACGTATTCGGGCCTCACAGTGAAAGTGGCATGTTCTATTTTGCTACAGGGAATGGCTAAATATGCATTGTTCAGTTGTGTACAGTTTACCATATGGTGTTGGAATTTGCAAGGATGGGTATGGTTCTTAGTAAAATATACTGGGGGTTTGGGTTAAAGTAAAATCTTTCCTAAGTGGGAATACTTCCATATGCAGATGAGCGGCCCGTTGCAAGAAAAATCAAATTATGAAGAAAACAAACTGTTTTAATTAGTGGTGTACTTACATTTTGATTTCTTCTTGCCCATGTGTTCATTGTCTATGACACCATTCTTCCAGTTTACCTTCTTGTCTAACTTTGGCTTTCTCAATTTAAGTGTAACTGATGGCTGGAAAGGAAAACACAAGAAATGCGTGTCAAATATTCACACTTTAAAAAAAAAGGAAGATAAATTGGTTGATTTGGAAAGTGAGCGAGATTACACGTACTAAACCAACAAAAGTATTTTTAACCCTAACAGTCCTGAATCCTCCAACTTTAATATGATTTTCCACACACCCTCGGGAGTTAGGGTTAACTATTACTTGTAAGACTTAAACCTTCCTAACCTACATGTACCTGAATCCATCAAAATCCATTCCCCCTGTTTTGAAGGATTTCGGCGGATTCAGAATACCTCCATATTGAAACCTGGGGGATTTTGATGGATTGAGGATTGTAAGCCTACTGCAGGATTTTGATGGATTCAGGATACCTCCATATTGAGCAGTCACCAAAACCAACTTCTTGTGCATGACAAAATGGGTGGATTTTGGCGGATTCAGGATACTTTCTAGTAAAGTTACCCAAGGGGTTATGGTTAATAGGGTGACTTGGCATCCTCGCCTAGACACAATAGACATTATCCAGTGTGACTTCCATGTTTGTGCCAAATAGCCCAAGGGCCTAGGGTAGTTCAGATTATCTACAGTATAAGTTATTCTAAACTTGACTTTAAAGGTAGTATACATGTACAACGTTTGCTTTTGCTGTAATTTTCAGAAATTACTGTGAATGGATTAGGGGTTAATATTTTATAGCAAATAATGTAACACCGACCTATTTAAAGTTTTGTGTGCATAGATTCTGGGAAAACAAAGATGAAAAAAATGCTGTTCTTGTAAGTCTGGTTCCATGACCCAACATGTACTTCAGACACAACAGAGCAATTTATAGAAGTCGGGGAATTATCAGGTTTGGGGAACTACATTGTACATGTAAACTATTTCCAACGATGGTCGGCCGACCATCGCTGGAAATCAATTTTAATATTCCACTGTTCCTGAAGAAAAAAAACAGTCACACCAGTTCACAGGATGCTTGAGACTATTATTTACTTGCAGTCAAGTAAGGTATTATATAATAATTTGGTTTTGATTTTTGATGTCTACAAATGTTAAGTACATGTATTACCTTTAACCCTAACCCCTTGGGTAACTTTACTAGAAAGTATCCTGAATCCGCCAAAATCCACCTATTTTGTCATGCACAAAAAGTTGGTTTTGGGGACTGCTCAATATGGAGGTATCCTGAATCCATCAAAATCCTGCAGTAACGCTAGGCTTACAATCCTGAATCCATCAAAATCCCCCAGGTTTCAATATGGAGGAATCCGCCAAAATCCTCCAAAACAGGGGAAGGATTTTGATGGATTTATGTACGTTAGGGTTAAAGTGTCCAGTTTTGAGTACCGATCATCTGTACTGCATTTGTAGGCCTCATGCTAGATAGAATCCCGTTACAAAATTACATCTTGTAATGTCATACAAGCAGTGTTCTCCACGAGGTGTTTTAGCAGGGCGGGCCGCCCTGCCAAAATTGTATGCCGCCCTGCTAAAGTTTTACCGCCCCGCTAAAATTTTCCCCGCCCTGCTATTTTTTTTCCATTGGATTTTCCCCCATTCTCCACCGTCTTTACAGTTTACCTAAGTACGAAGAAGTTTACCGCACTCTGCGGTAAACTAATGCTGGCAAACTCTTCATGTTAGTTCCACAGATCTGTGGAACGAACATGAAGAGTTTGCCAGCATTAACATTCAGCAGTATTGCAGTAGCGTTTATAGTATTCGAACAGATCTGGACGCAACGTACGCAACATATTATGCATTCACATCATAAAACTATACACGTAAACTTTCCTTCATTTCAAGTTGTAAACACGAGCAAATTTGATTCAAAGAGTCAGAAGAAAGTGGCCAGGAAATGCCTCAGATTGCAACACAGAGCATCTAGAATCAAAAATTTCCCGGGGCCCTTAAGCGGGACCCGGACCCCACGCTGTAAGTGTAAGGCCTTCGCGCTACGCGCTCGCATTGTGTCTGCCGCCCTGCTAAAATTTAAGACGGTGGAGAACACTGAGACATGTTGGCCTAATTACATGTTGATTTCTGCCTAATTTTTATAAATTTAGCAGACATAAATCTTGACTTGAATTTGAAATAGCAGTTGACGCATGTTTAACGTTAGTCGTTACACAGTTATTATCAAGCCATTCACTTCAGTCACATTTCAAGGAGAGTTAACTATTTTCCAAGGTTTTGCTGTTCCAGACCGATTTTAGTTGACTTGAGGGTATTAAAGTAAATCCATATTGTTAATGGTGAAATAGAAAAAAAAATAAGAAGTACAGAATTAAACATGTCGAACATGTCGAACATCCCCCCTCCCCTCCCCCCCGCCCCCCGTGAGGCGTGACAACAAAGCAAGTATTTACCGATCTTTGGCTCTGCGTTTCCGTCAGTGTCACTGCCTGGGTAGCTATTGTGTGTGTATTAGACATCGTGCTCACGCTGTAAAATGTTATTTAAACTACATTAACTAGTGACCAAAAACCAGTCATTATTCATAAAATATGTTCCGCAGCTGTGTTGACGTGAAGATGAATTTGACGTACTTATGAATGGTACTCGGCGCGGAATAACGATGCTCGACGTTTATACGTATTGGTTACCAACGTAAAGGCTCTGGAAAAACTTCCCACAATGCAATTGTCAATCAAGATGGCGGCCTCCATGAGCGAGAAACTGAAGTGCAGAGATTTACACGGTTATTTGCAAACTTTGCCATCATCTGTTCTTGATAGATTGTACAATCATCCAGCAACGTGCTTAGCTGTGTACAGGTAAAGAACAGGAAGGATTGTAAACCACTGTCTATACTATAGTCCTTCTTTTGGGTTTTTCTAGGCACTTCAATTCGCCAGGCCCGGTGCCGGTCATGCGCCGGACGGACGGACGGTAAAGAAAGGCCCAAAAAAAATTGTTTGGTTGGTAATCGTTACCTTTAGGACACCTATTTGTTTTACGAGTTCCGTTCAAAACTGACTTTTGCAGATGACTTTACAGTACCAAAGTGACTTTTGCAGGCTAAAGCAGTCTTTTCTTCTTCAGATTAACTCATGTTTGTTGTAATTTTAAAACGCACTTTCAAAGAAAATGTGACTTTCCTACATTTTTTTGCATTCAGAGACGTGTATGAGGACTGACGTGCTCGTTGTAGTTTTCATAAATCAAAACCCTGCCCTCTTTCCACAAAATTAAGCTTGCTCATATTCAACATAATATCTTAGCGAACTATTTAGATAATAGATGATTCCAAGCACACAGAGTGACTTTTCCTGACTGTATCATTGCAAAATATTGAGGTAAGTTCCGAAACATAAACTGTCTCCTTCGTTCTCTTATATGGAATGGGGTCCTAAAGGTAATGACATGATAACCCTTTCATTGTCCTCCATACCCCTCCGCCAGTGGGGGGGCGGGCGGGCGGATTATAATTTTTTTTTTTAATTTTACATTCCCCGGAAGTCCAACTTTAAACCATACACAAAGTTAGTCCGAGTAACTTGGACCCTTTATCGCCTGTTTTTTAGGGAAAGTACACACGCACGACTGCGCATCCATCTACGCATAAGTCACAACCGCGCTTTAATTGGCTGCAGGCGCATAGCTTGGGAGAAGTCCCCCGTACAAATGGTAGACGGCAAAGCGAAATCATGTCATGTGATGGGTATCCTTTTTTGTGATTGGTAGATAAGGCTCAATAGTGCAGTTTGGCTGTTCTTTTTTAATAAACTTTCCCCCTATGTGTTTTTTTTAATAAGTTGTAATTGGAACGGTGTGGGCCTGTGGGGTATAAAAATAGTAGACGGCAAAGCCAAATACTGCTTATTCTTGAGGTCTAGCAGAGCAGATTTGGCTCTTCCATTTAATAAACATTTGCCATCTGTTTTCTTTACATATGAGTTGATTCTTTTTTTTTCTGTTCGGTAAACTTTTGCACTTTGTTTTCTTCAAAATAATGTATACATAATTCGGTTTGTTTCTATTAACCCCTTGAGTACGGTATTTTACGGGAGACGTCGGGGTGCTGCGGCGGCTCTGGCAGCCAAGCGAACCGCTACAATGTGTTTATTTGTTATAATAGCTGTTCCACACATGCATGCGTTGTCTTCTTTGTTTTTTACTCAATTATCCCTCCTATGTACCGTGCAGTTGCCATAGAATTATCAGACCTTTCAAAACCTTTCAAGTTTGCTGGACTGAAGGGTTTTGAAAGGTGAGAAAACTGTCTGATAAAAGGGACCTATGAAAGGTTTCGAAAGGTGAAACAACTCTCTGAACAAACTGGTGTGAGGTATATCAAGGGGGAAATTATACTGGCAAATGTACTGGGGAGTAATTCTACCTTTCAAAACATTTCAAAAGGTTTTAAAAGGTCCAACCATTTATGCATAGCAACTGTACTGATATTTGGTTGAGCAATAGCTCCACCTTTCAATTCCTTTCGAAAGGTTTTCGAGGGTCTGGCCATTTTCTGATAGACTTCCCATACCTTTATCATAGGGGTATACCATAGCCCAATTTGTCTACGTTTCAATACCTTTCAAAGGGTATTGAAAGGTGTGGTAGTGCAGTAGCAACAAATTCTGGAGTGTTTTAACCCTCCTATACTTATAACTATCACAGCCTATCAAAAACTCTAAACACCAACTCTCACAGTTTGTGTGTGTTTCAATCTGTCATTTGATAGGTTTTGATCTGTACACAACTGGGTCGATTTTGGCCTGGTGCACAGGAGGGTTTTAAGAAAGTATCAATTCCATTGGCAAGATTTACAATTTTAATTACATGCACACCAATTTACTGATCACAGATTTGGGTACTCTGGCATAATGTTAAAACTATTTTTTAGCAAAGATGCCAATGATTCTCCGTATTGTTTATTTACCATAACAAGTGAGGGAGTCAACAAACCAGTGCTTGAGTGCTTTTTATGAATGTTGGTTATTCTTTTTTCCAGGTAAGTTTCCATGGTATTGTTTATTCTTGTTGCCAAGGTAACCGGTTGTGAAAATCATAAAGGACTCCTGCCGAAATTGCCTCATTTGGCATGGTCCCTTCTAGTGTATTACAGTACTTCAGAAATGGACACCTGTACTTTAAAACCCTAACCCTCCTCAATCCTCCAAAATCCTCATGGTGGTTTTGGAGGATTGAGGAGGAATGGTGATTGAAGCACCGGAGGATTTTGGAGGATTGAGGAGGAATGGTGATTGAAGCACGGAGGATTTTGGAGGATTGAGGAGGAATGGTGATGAATGGTGATTGAAGCACAGGAGGATTTTGGAGGATTGAGGAGGAATGGTGATTGAATGGTGATTGAAGCAAAGGATTTTGGAGGATTGAGGATGAATGGTGATTGAAGCACAGGAGGATTTTGGAGGATTGAGGATGGTTCCTAGCAATAAGGGCCTAGGGGGTTAGGGTTAATATGACATATAAAAGTGCTTTCTGAACTGCTTTTAAAAAAAATGGTGTATGGAGCCTACATTTTTAACATTGGACATGATCTGGCGATAGTAGGGTCCAAGCAAGATGCATGCCGTCGGCTTTGGATTAATAACATTTGTCAGACGACCCAACAAAAACATCAGATTTTACCCTTAAATTTAAAACGACCACCAAAATACTAGATACATGTACGCCACCTGAGGAACAAGTGGAGTTCCATGATTAAGATTAAGCCTTAATACTAAGGTTCACTTACCATCCGGAAAAAAGTGAAATTTACCATTCAATTCACAGAAATACATGTCTTTTCGCTGCCATGGAGTTCAAATCGTTACCCCTCGACCCAATGACGTCATCCCTCCGCGGGCGCACGCACGCACGCATGCGTGACAAGCCGTATGCCGATGATTGTTTTACGTTTATTATACATTCATAAAACAGTTGGTTTTGGTGGGGATTTCAAGTATGATATAGGCCTAAATGTATGCACGGCTGAGACCTTGACACAGTGCATCCTCCGAAATCAGCCACACATTTTTGCCATATAACCTTAATCCTGCAAAATCCTCCATTTTGCAAAGAGGATTTTGGAGGATTTGGGAAGGTCAGAGTTAATTGGAAGTTTTTAATCACAAATTATTTGAATTAGTTAATTATTGTACGATTTTTGTAGTTGGTCAACATGTGGGTAAAATCATTTTGCAATTTCTTTTTCAGAGAATTGCCGACACTTGCCAAGCATTATGTAACCAGGGTTCTCTTCGTCGATCAGCCAGTACGCAAAGCTTCAGTGGAATCGTGGGTCCAAAAGGCCAACCTGAAGTAAGTGTACATACATGTATTTTGGTATCATTCAAGTATCTTCTAAAGCCAGAAACTCATCAATTCTGCAAGATTGGTTCTGCAAGGCGGCTATGAGGGAGGAGTGTGCATTTACGGGTAGTAAAAGAACTGGGTACCCTATTGAAAAAAATATGGGTACATAGGTACCCATTAACCCCTTGCGTATGGTTGACCCAAATATGTGCAGATTGAAAATTGCCACCTAGCCGGTTGACGTCTTTACACGCCAATTTCTGCATTTTCAATCCATTATTGTGGTATTGTGTACGTTATGCTTAGCTGCACAAGCCTTTTGTTTCCGTTTCGCTTGGCTTCATAACCCGGCCTGGAGCCCCGACGCCCCCATGAAATACCCAGTATGCCCGGGTTGAAGGGGTTAAAGACACCTAACCCAAAACTTCCAATCTCGGAAGTTGTAAGTAATGTCTTTCTCTCAGATTTAAAAAGGCTGATTTCAGACAAAAGTCTGAAAAATCTCATGCCTGTCCAGTCAACATGATCACTTCTCCGCCTTTACATCTGCCGGCACATGCATGCGCTGGCATATCACAAAAGACGGTTGTCTGGAAGCTTTATACAGTTGTATTTATTGTGGAATGAGGCATGCTATTACCAAGATTACATGTATGTCTCGTCGAGGCTCTTTATCCATACCCAGACTACAAAAACCACGACCGGCAAATTCCCTTTATTGTCAACTTGAGCGTCATAAACATGAAATCTGTGCTGGTTTCGCATGTAGTCGGGTTTACATTTTGAAAATTCCTGTCAAATAACATTCAAAATCTTTCCTTTTTCATTGTCTGGGAAATTACTATGCGACAGGGTTGATAAAAATCATGACTTTTTTTGTTATATCAAACAAATCTGATTTTTTTTATTTAAATCAATTTTTTAAATTTTGTTGTACCATTTGCATAAAAAATTTAAAATAAGTCTATTTAAATGACCACCATTAAAAGTCAAGTATAACCACACACAATTGTTCATGAAATCAGTACTGAAATCCCTTTCATTTATCATATTCTTTTCTAGAATACATATTGTCTTAAAATCTCTGTTACATCATCACTATGATACTGCACATTTCTCATCCAAGTTGATAACAGGAACCCCCCCCCCCACTCTTCACAACCATGGTGGAATAAAACTATTTAATGCAGCCACCATAAATATCACCTTGTTCTCATGTACAGTATGTTTTGTTTTCTTTTAAAGTTTATTTTCTTAGAGTCAGAACAGATTGCATACAATGTACAAACCATTACCCTAATAACCCCAGGAGGGTTAATTAAGACATAATTTTAAAAATGAATTGCAAATCAAACACAATGTTAGGTTTAACATTACATTGAGCTTATGCGCCTTTCAATTGTCCCCCCCCCCCCTGGCCAACCCACCTCTAAGGTGTTGATTGTCACTTTTGAAGTGACAAAATCCCCACCTCTGGGGCAAAAATCTAGCGACAATCCCAACCTAAATGGGTGGGAACACCTTTTAGGGTGGGAATTAGAATTTTGATGCTATCATGTATGATTTATGTTTTGATTAAATAACGCCTTGCAAAAAGATCGAGGATGGGGAGGGGGGAGGGGAAATCAATTGATAGGCACATTACATGCATTGAGTTAAACTTATGTACATGTAAGAGATGAATACTGTATCGTACATGTGCATGTACAATGTATAATGTACATGTTGGTTGTACATTACTTCAAAATCATATGCATTGTACACAAAATAATTAAAATATAAAAGAAATTTTAAAAAAATCTAAACGTGATTTTTATTAGTGATTTAAAAAAAGAAAAATTTCATTGATTTAAATCATGATTTAAATCAATGATTTAAATCGAGTGATTTAAATCAAACAACCCTGCTATGCGATAATGTAAAGTTGTTCGGGAACTCGATTCCATAATCTGAAACCGGTTCCTGACATGAACGGTCGGGTACTCGGGTACCCAGTTCCGATGTGCACCCCTACTATGAGGCAATTAATTCAGTTTACCCCCAACCCCCTCCCCTTTTCAGAAAATAGAATTTGTTAACGAATGGCCGATTTTTATATTTTTTTTCTTTTTTCTTTTTTTTTTTATTTTAAAATTGAGATATTGAATCCTCCATGTCTATCTCTTGTTTTAATTTCTTCTAGGATACACAAGAAAGCAGTGCAGGTTTTATCCGATCTGCGAGTATGGCACGACTACACCCTGCCTGGCGGCCTACCAGGATGGCAACTCAACCCAATCTTCAGAGCTAACCTGAGGATCACATTACTGGGCGGGTAGGAGAGAAAATGGTGTACAGGGTGGTTCAAAAGGAAGCGAAACCACGTTTTGGCAGAAAATTTGAAAAGACTTCATTTTTATTAAAGTATGGACATTTAAAGGTAGTATACAACATTTGCTTTTCTTGTAATTTTCAGAAATAAATGGATTTGGGGGTTAGTATTTTATAGCAAATACTGAGCTGTTTAACCCCTTGCGTACGGAGAAAGCCACATGGCGCAAAAAAAACAGTGCCACCAGGCCGGATAAAGCCATTGACCTCTGTTTGTGCAGTTTCAATCCAGGCCGGATGACGCCATTAGCCGCTGTTTGTGCAGTTTCAATCCATTGCTGGATTAAACAGTGCCACCAGGCCGGATAAAGCCATTGACCTCTGTTTGTGCAGTTTCAATCCATTGCTGGATTACACAGTGCCACCAGGCCGGATAAAGCCATTGACCTCTGTCTGTGCAGTTTCAATCCATTGCTGGATTAAACAGTGCCACCAGGCCGGATAAAGCCATTGACCTCTGTCTGTGCAGTTTCAATCCATTGCTGGATTAAACAGTGCCACCAGGCCGGATAAAGCCATTGACCTCTGTGTGTGCAGTTTCAATCCATTGCTGGATTACACAGTGCCACCAGGCCGGATAAAGCCATTGACCTCTGTCTGTGCAGTTTCAATCCATTGCTGGATTAAACAGTGCCACCAGGCCGGATAAAGCCATTGACCTCTGTCTGTGCAGTTTCAATCCATTGCTGGATTAAACAGTGCCACCAGGCCGGATAAAGCCATTGACCTCTGTTTGTGCAGTTTCAATCCATTGCTGGATTAAACAGTGCCACCAGGCCGGATGACACCATTAGCCGCTGTTTGTGCAGTTTGAAGCCATTGTTGGATTATTGTGTATATGTTATGCTTGACTGCACAAACACATTGGGCCATTTCGCTTGGCTGCCAGAGCCGCCGCGGCACCCCGACGTCTCCCGTAAAAAAACGTACTCATCAAGGGGTTAAAGTTTTGTGTGCATAGATGCTGGAAAAACAGAGAAAAATGCTGTTCTTGTAGGCTGGTTCCCTGACCCTCAATTGAAAATTGATAAATACAAAATTGTGAGTGATCCCCACAATGTCGCTTCCAGGTTGCATCGTAAAATTGGGCGTGATCCCTGGCTATATGGCATTCTGGGTTTATGACTTCTGACTAGTGCCCACCCGAACAAAGACACTGACAATTTGGGAGACCGCCAACATAGGGCAAGATAGCTCAGTTGGTAGAGCACCGGAACGGTATTCCGGATGTCGCAGGTTAGAATCCCGCTCCTGCCAGTTTTCTTTGTTCACTTAAAAAATGTATTAACATTAAAGAGTTACCCATGGACAAAGTGGAATTTCCTCACTTTTTTTCCAATAAGCATAAACAACCTTATTTTTGCGACTTTTTCCGGGATTTTCTTTTTCAGCAGTTAAATGCTTAAAGGTCCGTGTTTTAATAATATGCACAGAGAAATGAGAATGCATTTGGGAATTAGGTTGAAATTTCTGCCTAAGGTTGGTTTGCATCATTTTGAACCACCTTGTATTTAGATGCCATTTAGTATTATTGTGCTTGTCTAATTTTTTGAGACACTTTTGATGAATACTCAAGTTTGTTCATATAATTTGCTGAAAAATATTTTGCCACTTATGTTTATGATAAAAAAGGATTATCATCATGTGTAGATGATGTGCTCGCTAACGTCACGTGTTTACATCTACGTCTACAAATGTATATGGAAATGTGTCCAGCAGTATGCGCAAGCATCGTGTTTTGCATAAAATTTGGTTTAGTGGTGACGTCGCAGGTCAGATCGCCTTTGAATTATGTGCCCTATGATGTCACTCCTTAACCAAATTCCTGCAAAACACGCTGCGTGCGCGTAACGCCGGGCACATTTGAATATAGGGCAGTTTAGATGTAAACAAAGGGTGCAACGCCTATAAGCTTGTGCGGTTTTAGATTAAACCAAAACCGAAGAGAACGCCCAAGTTTGACTCAGTTTAACCGGTTTACTGACATTGAAAACAAAGGGCGCCACCATCTTGTCGCCGCTGGCTTCGAGCTCAGTTCGAGCGTGCGGAAACACCAGATGCGTTCCCCTCCGGCGAACGACGAGAACGCCCACCACTCTCTTGTCGATCCTAATAATTATTTCTTCGCGAAGCTAGCCATCGTTCGTGTGACTGGGAACGCAGCGCTGGCTTCCGTAATCACGAGCTTTTGTCACGCTAATACATGTAATAGTGGTACATGCGGAGCGGAACCAACGAAGCTGACGATCCCTGCTACCAGTGAACACGTGCAAAATTGAACGTATTACACATGTGAGGGAATTCCCCTACATGTGCAATGCGAGAATCAGACTCGCCAAGTCAAAGCAGCTTATTTGGTTCAATTGGCTGTTTGTCAATTTTCGTGACGCGTTTAATACGTGAGCGATATGAGTGTTTCCAATAGAGTACTAGGTCGAAGTCTAATGAGATTTGTGACGTAGACCGTAGACGCGCACAAGCTCGCGAGTATAGTACAGTAAATCCAGTGGTGTTCGTTTCCGCCGGCTGGCCAGCCCGCCGTGCATGCAGCGCGTATGTGGCATGTGTAGTGTGTGGTGTGCATGTGCAGGCAAGCGCTGTGTCCAGCATGGGCTCGCGCTTGCGATGTGTGAAATTAATAAGCCTCACGATTCGGGAAATGTCATTTGCACCAAAGACAAAGACTGTTCAGTGTTCTTCAGACAAGTACAGTAATCTTTTCTTTGTGGTTTTGGAAGTATTGTTTGACTTTTTTTTCACTCTGATTTTCTGAAATGAATGAAATATTGTTGCAGACGGTTTTGAGGTTTTTCAAAATTAAAAAATGGACGTGATCGGTTTAATTATAAAACTGAAGAAAAAAAACGGTTTACCGGTAAACCGCACAAGCTTTAAACGCCAATACTTTTACTTTTCAGTGGCAAACCATGGTCAGGCACTGGAAAGACGGCCCCGGACAAAAATGCTAAAGATGTAGACAGCCTTAGCAAGTATGCAATGGACCGATGGGAGGTAAGTCACAATATCCAATGTGTCGTAGTCCAAGTCTAAGAATGGTCTTGTAAACTTTCAAAACTTTTTCGCGGTTTTGATTCTGAATAATGATTTTGATTCTGAGGTGGGAATCATCAGACACTCCACAACCCAAATTGAAGTCAGGCAAGATGGCGTCGATACTGACTCCTCAACTCTCCGTTGAGGGGGTATTTGTGCACGGAGGCAATAACCTTTAGAAGTTGTTAGAGTCTTGACCCCGTGTTTTGAGAACTTCAAAAGAAGCTCAGTTAGTGAACTGTGTACACTATAAAACAGAAATCACCCCCCCAAAAAAAAAAAAATATTTTGAGATTTAACTCGGTTTTAAAACTTTGGGATATGATAGAAGGACTTTTTGAATGAAAAGAAGGTTCAGATTTTGCAGTTGGTAAAGGAAGATAATTCAAATATTGCATCTGTACAAATGGATGGTAGTTAAATTGGGTCTGCCCATACTAAATTGGCCATTTAGAATTAAAGATTGAACCGGAAATGACGAGGGACATGAAATCAAGAATTTAACCCAGATCCTTATCTGATGCTTTCTAAAGCTGTTGATGATCACACTGACACAAAAAATATAGGATAAAGCAATTACATGACATAAGTAACTTATTGACACTGTGTTTGTAACATGGACAGACATTATTTTATTATGACTGAAAAAGGGAATTGAGTAACATTCCAAAATGTTGGTTAGGCTATTAGGCTAGGCGTGTGGGCGAATTACAAACAGTATGTGAATCGTTTGACGGTATGCAAATTAGGTCTTTAGACGGTCGAACGGTTTGTAAACTATCATTTGGGCCTCGCTTTCAGACCCCAAACGTTTTGCTTTTTTGTACCAGCTTCAAGTGCCCAACAAAGGAGCGTCCTGCCTGCTGGACTTCAATGGCTGTGCCTCCACTAATCCTCCAGGGTTAATTACCCTGGTGGATTAGCAGTGGCACAGCCATTTAAGTGACCACTGTTATCACAATGGAGGCTAATCCGATAAGTACTCCATATGTGCAACCTACCAACCTCCAGACTGTGAGCGCTCAAGTGTATACCGTTTGGGCTGGGGATTAATACCATTTGGGCCCATACCATTTTGGAACTCTCAAGTAATAATTTGCATACCGTTTCTAAATCGCACTGACGCCTTACATCTCTTCTGGTCAGGATGTACAGTAGATGTACATATGCAGTTTACATACATGTACACTGCACAGTACAGTATATCAAGGCTGACCAGAAACTCTCCCAGATAGAGCTTGGCCATGAATTCACCCACGAAACGCTCTGCCCATGTGCCCCAGCAAATTCCAACATTTCCATAAGTCTCGTACCTTCATGTACCAAATCAAACAAAAATCAACAGGGTCACCCTAGGCCTAACAAAATTCAACACCACATTGAATCCCTACAGTACTAAACCTATCGAACAAAACTCAACACAACCTGCTGTTGGAGTTTGTAAGGTTTGGGGTAGTTATTAGGGTCAGTGTTGTAACCAAGTCATTTTTTCTCAAGTCCAGTCAAGTCACAAGTAAAATGTTCACAAGTCAAGTCCCAAGTCAATTTTTTTCCAAGTCAAGTCAAGTCCCAAGTCAATTGTTTTCAAGTCGGGTACCAAGTCTCAAGTCAATTGTTGCACATAGTAAATTCAAATTCCAATGACAAATGACTTTTGGCTGGCACGTATGCACTGTACAAAATCAACATTGCGTGCCCAGTCTTGACGATTATCCATGCAGTCGTCCAGTGTTGCAGCCCTGCATACGTACTGGACACCCAGCTTACTGCAGGCTTGGCATTTTTTTCAACTGGTATGTGCATAGGCTCAAAAGTTGTGTTTGTTTTAACAAAAGTGTTGATGTCAGCAAGTCAAATTTATTCAAGTCAAGTCGAGTCACAAGTCATGTTTTTTAGGGCTGTTCATTTTCGAATAATTTAGTATTTGATTATTCGAGACTGGGCTTGACCGAATATTCGATACTCGCCAATCAAGTCTTTCAGGCGTCTGCTGCAACTGCATGCCGCACCGGTAAAAAGTTGCATGCAAAGCACGCCGGTGTTTTACATGCGGCGATCGACATTAGAGACCACCCGATGGACATTTTTTTGCATTGTATCAAGATCATTACGAGTACGTATAACGTTCTGCTAACAAGAAACCAAACTCCAGCCTGAGTTTTTGAAATAATTATTTTAGAAGTGTCAAGGGTTTTACGGTCGGGAACCATAAACCTCTGTCCACAAAAAATACGGCATTTGACACTGCTAAAGTGCCGTAACTTTTCTATTAAAATAGCGTCATAGTCGCATCTGTATGTGCATATATATTTTTTCGAATATTCGAACCGGCAAAAAGCTATTTGAATATTCGGTTGATGATCGAATATTCGCTATATTCGGGACAGCCCTAATGTTTTTTCAAAGTCCCAAGTCATGTTTTTCAAAGTCCCAAGTCATTTTTTTTCCAAGTCAAGTCAAGTCTCAAGTTAAAAAAAATTCGGACTCGAGTCTGACTCGAGTTCGAGTCAGCAAGTCAAGTCAACAAGACTGGTTAGGTTTAATAGACCCAACTATATTTTAGAGTGCTGGTGGTGGACGACTTTGAGACAAGCTTTGACATGACATTACCTTGGTCCATATTTGACCCTCAGCTTGTGCTTCACTACCTGGTTGGTTCCAAGGGGGAGGATAGCGTGTCTGCTGACATCGCTCACGTCTTAGTCAACTCGGGGCTCATGAAACCGTAAGTTCGCTGGATTTTGGAACTTTATGCTAGGCTTGGGCGACGCCAACATTTTTGGAGTCGACTGAGCAGGAATCCATTTAGAATCGGCTCCATATATCATGTACTTCATGTGTTGCATGTATGAAATGCATCATCCAAGTTCATGTACTGCAGTTATGGCTCAGCTTCTATGCAATGGGCTCATGCATGTAGGTGGTGCAGTCCTTGATTCTATTGATTTGATTTGATTTGATTTGATTTGATTTGATTTACGGGTCTATTTTCCTTTCTATTTTATTTTTTGAAACTTTTTTTCCTACTTTTTTCTTGAAATTCCTATTTTGTCTTACTTTTCCCTACTTTTTTTTCTCATTTTTGGTACCACAACTCTGAAAAATGAAATCTCGTTGAATATTTTTCATAACAGTGTTACATATGAAAATCACACAATGAAGGGCTTGGGTGCAGGAGTACTGCAACTTTACTTCCAAGAGCTTAGTTGAGGATGGAGCACAAGTGTTGTGAGTACAGCACATGCAAAATGGGGCTTGTGATGCTGTGGACATGGGTGAAAGCCTGCAAAAGTCCTACTTTTATCCTGATTTTGTCCTCCAAAGTCCTACTTTTGTCCTGGTTTTTTTATATTTTGATCCTGCTATATCTTCCTACTTTTTCACCTGAGTCTGCTTGAAAGCCTGTTCTGACTAGTAGTGCCCACCGAACAAAGACATTGACAATTTGGGAAACCCATAATGTCGCATAGCCAGGGATCATGCCCAACATTACGATACCCATAATATCGCTTTCCAGGTTGTATCACTAAAAAAACAAAGATACTGACAATTTGGGAGACCGCCAACAAAGGGCAAGGTAGCTCAGTTTGTAGAGCACCGGTGCGGTATTCCGAACGTCACAGGTTCAAATCCCGCTCCTGCCAGTTTTCTTTGTTCACTTTGAAAATTCATTCCAAATTTCCTAGTCAGTTTCCCTTGTGGTTTGTTTAGCGATATGTTGTCATTTATGGAAGGGGTTGTTGCGCAGGGTACCTGACTATTTGAGTGATAATCTCTTGTAGGAATGATCAAGGTCAGACTGTCATATCACCGTCTGGTTTCCAGTTTCTCCTGTTAGACACTGCGTCCCAAGTATGGTTCTTCATGCTACAGTACCTAGAGACAGCTAAGGTAGGTATTAGTGTTAGTACAGTGGAACGCCGCTATACCGAACGCCGCTATACCGAACACCGCTATACCGAACACCGCTATACCGAACACCGCTATACCGAATATTCGGCTATACCGAACACCATCCTTGTCTCCCAAATTTTGTGTACAAAACTTACCGAACATTGTTGTTGTTGAAAAAAAGGCAACAGATTAAAAAATGTACTGGTCATTTGGGCTGTTTGTAATTCCCAAACGGCCGCAGCCTTATGTTGAAGAGTGACAGGTGGCTATTATTTCCCCAAGGAATAGAAGGGAAAAGCCAACTGTTGCTTTAGAATTCGGTAAGCTTTATAGAAAGTATGAACATGTAATTACATAATTCATGAATGGCTTGCACATGTTTAAAGTCGTCCTTCAGTAACCGGCGGCTGAAAATCGCTATACCGAACGATCGCTATACCGAACAAAATCTGTGGATCCCGCGATGTTCGTTATAGCGGCGTTCCACTGTATTAACCCCTTGCGGCTGGCTGTTATCAATGGGGTGCCAGGACTCTCACTAAAAGGGATAGGTGCCACACTGATATGAGTGGTCCTATTCATCCCACGTGCCCCCCCCCCCCCCCCCCCCTTTTGTATGAATGAAAGCTTTGTTTGAAAAAGCTCCATCTATTCATTACACTCGAACACGTATGTTTCCTCCGCCAACTTAGTTTTGCTCATTGGGCAGATCTACAGTTTACCCTTTGTGTTGTACAAGTGACGTCAGATCAGTTACTTTTTTAACCAATGAGGTGCTTATTTGCGTTTGAATAGACATAATGCTGTTGCATAATTGAATTGCATATAGTAGCCTTTTACAAGCAGTGATATTCGTTGATTTCCTCTGTTGCTGTCATAGTTTTCATGAGATTCTTTGAAACCGGGGTTTTTACAAGAATGCGAATCCCATGGAAGTGAAGCTAACGACCAACTTGAAATCTTTCTGGTGATTATTAGTGTGCAATACTTTTTTTTGTCAGATTCACAAGTTCAAACCCCGGTGTATGATGTGCTTCGATTCTGTAGCAGCAATTGATTAACTGAACCAGCGATCACGGTGATTTTCTAATGAGGCATAATTCAATAGCTTTTAATCATATCGATACCAATCACTATAGAAATATGCCAAGAATCGATACTATCTACTTCCGACTTTACCTGACAATGTTACAAAGAAATCCATAAATATTTCTTGAAAAACCTTTGCACGCCTGATTCTATAATGTGTGTCTTGGGAAACGTCTTGTGCACATATATTTCTGGGGTACAGTATGTACTTCTGACAGAAAACCCATATAAGAGATAATTTGAATGGTTTGTGTTGTCATAGCGTTTGTACAGTATTTTGGCAACATGCCTAGGAGCATCCCGATGTAAGACTATCTCACAGACATTATTATCAATGGCTGCGGCTCTTCACCATAGCCTGTGAATGGCCAAATTTGAAGCCGTAGCCACAAAAGACCCGATCCGGGCAAAGGCTTATACTGTGCGAGTACAGCATACCAGCCTGCGAAGAATCTAACCTGGTACACCCCCAATATACGTCAACATACGTGCCAATTCAAGATCAATATAGTTGAATAATGAATGGATTGTGCACATATGCTAGAATGTGGCTATACATGTCAACTGGGCCCAATTTCATGGCTCTGCTTACCGTTAGCGAAGAATCCCCGCTTACTGTAGCAGAAAATTCTGTGCTGACGGCAAGCGTATTTCACTTCTCGTATTGGCTTCTCTGGGCATGCGTACATCCCGTAACTAAGGATTTTGTGCTTACAGGGTTAGCGCAGAATTTTTCCGCTAGCGCTGTTAGTGCAAAATGGTGATCGTAAGCGCAGAAAGCTGTGGTTAGCAGAGCCATGAAATTGGGCCCTGGTCCAGTGGTCTCGTCTCAAACCGCAGCTATGGCCCTCATCCAGCCTCATAGGGTAGTAACCCTCTTACTCTAGGGACAGAGTTCTGTGTAATATGTATGACACTTCAAAACCCTTCAGATATCCTCACATGAAGGGTTTTGAAGTGTTCATGAAAGTATGTGCTGTGTGGAGTCCTGAATTGTTAACTATACTGTACTGCGTGGAGTATGTGTGTATTGATCTACTGGTGGGATGGCAAAAAAACTTCATGAGCAAACAAATTCTACTGACAGATCCCTACAGTATTCTGTCTTTCACCACAAATCCCTTTGGAGAGTTTTGAAGGCTCCACAATACTATCCCTCTATTCACTGTGAAGTTTTTGGAGGGTCCACACATCACACAACCCTATTACAACATGAAGTTTTTAGGAGGGTTGCCCTCCGCCCCAGATTCCAGCCAAACAGTAACGGATTTTTATGAAATAAAGTATGAAAAATGAGGGTGCCTGTGATAATTAACTGTGCAAAATTTCATTGCAATACACCGATCCAGTAAGCCACGCACATGGGCAATTAACATGTGTTCCTCTCCAATGCCACACTGCATGTTCTAGCCACGCATGTCACATGTGCGTGCAAGCATGTCAGACTTTTTTGCATGCATGTTGGACATAAACCACGAATGTGATTGGTCAGAACACCATCGGGCGACGCTCACTGGATTGGTCTATTAATCCAAGGGTTTTGTAGTTAGGATACACGCCACATTATGTTCTGTGGATGCATTGTTTCTATGTAGCGATGTTGAAGTGGTCACGGCAGTTTCACCCACCATTGGAAAAAGTGGCAATGTGTGAGAACGGTACCCCTAATTTTTATAAATTTGATGTCAAAATGTGCCTAAAATAACAGCCAAAAACAGTCAGAAAGCAAATGTGACCCGCTCTGCAAAAAGGGCACATAAGTCGCTGTATGCTTTTACGAGTTATGGGCCGTTCAATGTGAAGAAGGTGGAAAATTCTTCAAACAAGTGATTTTGAAGGGAGGGAATTGTTTGCATCTTTGATACCTATATTATTCTATTTCATAACCAAAATCTTTGATTTCAGTGAATAAAGTTGGAAAAAGAATGTGTTTTTGTCGAGTGCTTCCATCTATTGCTTTGCTTTTTGTTTTTTTAAATGGCTTGTTTCTCCTTAAGTCATTTCAAGAAAATCCTGAAAACAAACATGCAAATTTCCAAATATCTCGTGATTGCAAAATGCTAGAGACCTCAGACATATACCATATGAAAGCTTATAAAATGGCCTTTCCAGCTATATATAAAACACTATTTTCAAATTTTGCAACATAAGTGCCCTTTTTGCAGAGCGGGTCACAAATGTCCGTCCACCCCATCCCCGGCTCTTTCAGGGTTAACTAATTTCTAACTTAAGTAAAGAGGGTTTTCGTTATCACCATGTGAAATTGATCTCTTTGTGGTTCTGAGAAGAACTGGTTTGTTTTAACTCGACGTTTCGAACAGCATGCTCTGTTCGTCGTCGGGAGACTCAGAACCACACAACTCAAAAGAGATCAATTTCACATGGTGATACCGCAAACCCTCTTTACTTTGTTTATATCCACCATGCATACCTTCAAGTCCCATTAATTCCTAACTGGTCTGATTGTGTTGCTACATGATTCCCGTAAAATGAGAATTCATTCGTTGTGTTTTGCGTTTGTCCTTTCAGTCCAGAGGCCTCGACATTGTGGATGCCCTTTCGTTCCTGTTTCGACTGAGCTTTTCAACGTTAGGAAAGGTAATAAAAAATTCAACTGTCTTCAGACCAGTAATAAGTTTTATTTAAACCATTGTGTATGTCACTTACTTTTTATGCAAATGTCTTAGTTATACAAATGTCTTACAGACCATCTCAACCACTGCGGTCTCCCTACGAAGGCCTCTTACAAAAACTCCAACATATGGAGACAGGGTATTTGCCAGAATAGCAGCTACCCTCTGAACTCGCTACCTGCATATATACTGAACAGCAAAAGAAACGTCGTGATTTAAAATCGTTGACATAACTCAACCACAAGAGTTTTACATGTATCATTTTTGGGAAATATGCAGTCTAACATCATTCTGAATCATGACTGTGCCTGAAAATCCTATAGGGGGATGGAATGTGACTTGAATGGTTTTCAAAGCATCTGGTATGTAAACGGCCATGGTGGGTAGGTACAAACATGGTTTGGGGAGGTATTGGCTTTCATCAGAAAGTTGGACCTGTGGTCTTTCAGAACATCGGTCCAGGTAGAGGTCATGGGGTCACGACTGTCCGGTACATCGATCAAGTTGTGAGACCTCATCATGCACGTTGTGCCGTATTTCGCACGCCACCAGAATCATGTCTTCCAGCATGACAACGCCCGTGCCCACACTGCAAGAGCAACCAGGGAAACATGCCTTGGCCTGCCCTCAGTCCGGATTTGAACCCCATAGAACACTTGTGGGATGAGATCCAAAGACGACTTAATGAAGTGCGCCCAAGGCCGACAACTGCAGCTGAACTGAGTGCAGATTTCCTGAGGGTATAGGCACAGATCCCAATGGCCTTTATCAACCGCCATGTTCACTCCATGTACAGGAGATGTGTATATGTGGTCATCTCTCATTGTGGCCACACAAAGTATTGATATGCACACACTCGAACGTGACCATCACGTGATCAGCCTCAAAGGCAAACATGCGCAAAAAAATTCACCGGACTGTGGCGATGATGACAGAAAGGAAATGACTTACTCAGATATCCCCAGTCATATTTGTGTTGGCCCTACGTTACAAAATATACCTGTTGATATCTTGTATTCATACGACGTTTCTTTTGCTGTTCAGTATATTAACGGAATTGACAAACTTGAGAATTTACACAGGGTCCTTAAAAACCCATATTTTTTAGAATGAATTTTTAGATGATCAATTGCGGGGACGTCTGTTAGTTTTTATTTATTGTAATCCTTTTTGATTTTCGTTATCTTTTATATGAATTTATAATCCTTAGCATAGCACCTTAGCTAATCATTTTAATAATGATTAACCCTAACCCACCTACATCCCTTTTTGGAGGATTGAGGATGAATGGTGTTTAAAGCACAGGAGGATTTTGGAAGATTGAGGAGGAATGCATTTTTTGGGGCAGGGTAATCAGAGGATTTTGGAGGATTGAGGATGGTTCCTATCAAAAAGGGTCTAGGGGGGTTAGGGTTAAGGTGCATTATAAATTTTGTATTGTTATTTTCTATTAGTTAGGCTTATAACTAGGTGATTCTGTGCAAGAGTCGACTCTACTCGACTCTACTCGACTCCAATATTGGAATCAGAATCACGATTCATTTTTTGAAGAATCGACTCCTTGAATACGAGTTTTTCGTGCAACTTTTTTCTCTCCCGATTCTGGAATTTCTTGTGTTCAACTTGCGTGGGCTAACAAACCAGGCGGCTGGAACACAAAATTCCGACTTTTGACAACCTGGCTCAAGAGCTGACCCATGTCGGGGTATCCCCCATGCGTTCATACAAGCGAGGCCCAGGCTTTTGAGTTTTTGCAAAAAAAATTATCTGCAATTTCAATGGTACGATAAAAATTGGTGCAGGCTTAACAGTCTGAACCCCAAAATCCTGACTTTCTAGAACTCGCTGAAGGTCTGCGCTGAGAACCGTTCAATAAGGATAGCAATTCCCTGTTTTCTTCAGTATTTCTCACCAAATCTCCTTGTATTTTGGGGTCACTTTGCAGGACTATTCCTGTGAATCCATGCATGACTCTCAACTGCAGTTTCTTCAGCACCTGCGTGAGCTAGGACTCGTCTTCCAGAGAAAGGTATGAAGGACCTTTAAAAAGGTTTAAGTGGAAACTGTCATGGTGTAATTGGAGGAACTATTATTATAATTTTTTTTTCAATTCCTTCTGGTAATGAAACCAAGGATTCTTCAAAAGCGCATATTGCACTGTAGCTCGAAAGCCTGAAGAAACCTGTAGGAAGACGATAAAGGAATGTTCAGTTTTAGAAGTGGGAGGAAAACCCCAAAATGAAATTCTGAGGAAAACCCACGGAATCAGTCAGGGACTGAAAACCCAATCCACATGTCGGCCGTGGTGGGATTCGAACCGGGTTCACAGCGGGTGAAGGCGACGAAAGTACCAGCAGACCGACCCGACTCCCCAAAATGTGTGTTACTCGAGTACTCATTTGATTGTACTCACGCTCAGACAGCAAAGTACTCGGTTTTAAGATCTCCTGGATTTTGAACAACTGATCGAACTTGACGTTATGCTGAAAACAATTTCATTAGGAGAGCACTTTATCAAAATAATGAAACTTAGCTCTCAAATATCTATCTTTGTCAATTAAAGTTCACTTGGTATTTTTTGTTTAACAAGTGCATTTGGAATAGAGGGAGCACATTGACTGTTCACGCATATGGTTGGTGAATACAAAGAATATGGACCATTGAATGTAAGAAAAGTTTGTTCCATGAACATTTCTCTTTTATATGGTGTAAAAATGAGTCATTACTGCTAAAATAGCTAAGTTATGGCTGCTTTCTATTCTCACCAACTTATCAAACAGGAAACTTGTTTATTACATGGCACTCCATACACGCAACTGCACAGGGAAAGTTTGGTAGAGTTTTCTCAAAATGTTTAATACAATGGTGACACATGAATTTGATAGCACCATTAGAAAGATCTGAACAAGCTCTGAACAAGCTCTTTCTGTTGGTATAAGGATCATGTATGGACGGCGAAAAACACAAGCACTACAGTTCATTGAAACATGGTGAATATATTTGTTGTTTGGATTGGAAAGAGTTCCATATCCGGACATCACTTATACCTCATGCACAAAGTCTATGGGCCATGACAAAAAAAGTCAAAGTATTTTCAAAGAATAAGTTGAAATTTTTTCCCTCCTAAATTCCTGTTTCTTCATCAGATTTACACTTTTTGGTAGTTTTTAAGTCATATTGAGGGAAAATAAGTGATATCCAGATATGGAACTCTTTCCTTTGGATTTCCTTGCTGAGTAAACTTGACATTGGTAAGGAAAGGGTTCAGTTTTATTCACTCACTTCTGGCAAATGGCATGGATTGTTTAATTTCAGAGGAAGAGTATGCGGTATTACCCAACAAGTTTAGCAATCAATCTGGCATCAGGTATGTACTATGGGCAATTCCACAGCAATAGGGACAAAAACTCAAAAAGTTCAAACACTTTGATCTTTTCTTTTTTTTAAGATTGGATTGCATTCTTTATATATTGTGGATAACAAATCTCTGTTCTACTAAATTAGCTCTCAATGTTTTGTAAAGTAATATTTTTGAACATAGGAGGATTTTTGGGGTGATTTCCCTGTTGTTTTAGTGACGTAACGTAAGTGACGTCACCTAGTACTGATTTGATGCAAGTCCTGCCTAGATTGCTCATTGATTCGAATTAATGTTAATTAAACGTTCACCTCTGACCCTACATGTTTAAAAAGACAGGTATTTTTGAAGTGAGCTCAACCAGTTTAGAAGACGATCAGTGTTAACAGTAGTACCCTTAACCAGTTCACGCCGGGATTATTTTGACATTCACCGGACCCAGGCACGGGGTTATTTTTCACGAACCTCGATGCCAGCCGGGTTCAGGTGGAATCGGGCCGTAATCTTTGGGTAGCACAACCTGATATTGCCGGCCTCACTCGCTGCGAGCGGGTTGTTGACAGATATTACCGGCCTCGATTGAGTGCGTGTTTATCAGTCATCTGTTCTGAATACCGCAAAACATTTGCGTGTATACACGTGTGTCAACCGACCCGAACTGGTTAAATACACCATGTCCTTGTGAAACCCCTGGACAAAATGGAGAGAAGAATTAGGCAGATGTGATTTTAACAATGATGGTCCAAAATCACATCTAGAGCAAGAATCACAATCACGTTTATAATGCTAACCCCCTCAGTGTTTTCATATGGCCCTGCTAAATCCAACAATTTCCATCAAAACTAAAATTAGAAGCCTGCTGAATGCAACAAAAATCCAATAGCAAATTGTTGGATTCTGCAGTGTACCACCTACACACCAGCCTTGCTGAATCCAACAAAATACAGCAGGTATTTGTTTGTATGAGCCCTGCCAAATCGAACTAAAATTTTACTAGAAGTCTGCTTCCACCCTCCTAAATACGACAAAATCCAACAGGTATATTTAGCTGCAACCCTGCTGAATACAACAAAATCAACAGGTATATTTAGCTGCCCTGTTAAAATAAATACAACAATATCCAACGCACCATGCGGTTTGTGTTGACTGCTAAATCCAACAAATTACAACAGCTTTTTACCAATGTTGGATTTTGTTGGATTTAGCATTAAACCCAAAAGTGACAATGTACTCTTTTTCAAGGTGGGGCAATAGTTTACAGACTTCATCAGGTGTGATTTTGGGAAGAATAGGATGTAATTTTGGACACCCATTGTCAAATCACATCGTTCCAATTTTCCTTTCCACTATGAATTGAAAAATCACATGAACAGGCTATTCAGTGTGGTGCCTTTTATTTGTTTGTATTTGGGTCTGTCCACATTAACGGTTACAACTGATAGCTTTGTGGGTGAGACATGGGAGGTGGATTTCAAAGCAGTTTTTTTTGCTAATTTTTGTTTTCTAGACATTCATGCATCATTCGTGATTGCACTGAAAAATAATTAGGCTGATGATTCACTGGATATGTAGCAAATTACTAGGCCATCTTTAAGATGAAATGAAGGACAATGTTCATAACACGGACAGACATTCTTGAATCATACAGGTATATTCTTGTTATAATTAATCCAGCCCTTGTTCCATTTATATTACTTGTTCAATGTAGAATTTTTATCACTCAACATTAAAGCAACCTATTTATTATTTATGAAATTAGGATGCGACTTGAACAACGTTCATAACATGGACAGAATTTTGTGACAAATGTCTGTCCCTGTTATGAACATGAAGTCTTGAAGATGTACACCCTGTAGTTTAGAAATACCTGGAGGTTTAACCTACATGTAAGATTGGCCAGTGGCAATCCTTCAATGGATAGCTTTACATTATGGTCAAAATTTGGGATAATTCATGTATTTCATTACTACTTCCCAACAATTTAAAATGAAATGTCTGTCTATGTTATGAACATTAAATCTTGAGGATAATCCTCTGTAATTCCTCCAAACCTGAGAAATTTATCAAACATTTTGGTGGGCAATGTTCTTACTAGAATATTGGATGTAAAAAGAGGGAAAACATGGCAAATTACTTCATGTATCGACTCCTGTCCCTGGTTCCCTCAAATGTCACACTTTTGTAACCGTTAGTGTGGAAAGACCCACTTACGCTTGGCTGCACAGCCCCATTCTTGGCATACACATCAATAACAGCCGGAGGCAAGGGGTTAACATCATGGACAGATGTCTTTAACCCATTGAGCCCGGATGACCTCTATAGAGGCGGATTGAAAATTACCACCTGGGCCAGTTGACGTCTTACACGTAATTTCTGCATTTTCAATCCATTGTTGGGTTATTGTGTATGTTACGCTTGGCTGCACAAGCCTCTTGTGTCCGTTTCACTTGGCTGCACAAGCCGGCATGGCACCCCGGCGCCCCCATTATAACACCCAAGTTCAATGGGTTAAGAAAAGATTTTGTTTGATAAATTTGATTAGGAAAGATTTTGATGGTAATTGATTGATATTCTTGCAGGTGTATCTAATGTCGGGACAGACAGCCATAGGGAAGGCTTCCTTGTCATTGAGACTAACTACAGGGTGTATGCCTACACAGAGTCTGACCTGCAAGTAGAGATTCTTGGTCTCTTCACGCAGATGCTCTACAGGTAAACCAGTTCGTTTTCATTCATTAACCACGTGTGTCTAGTTGTTATTGATGGGGTGCTGGTGCCAAGAATGGGCTGTGCAGCCAAGCGTAAACGCAAACAGGCACCACACTGAATAGAGTGGTCCTATGCATCGCACTCACAGGCCTTGAATTTGGTAATTTTTAGGGCAAGGCCACTTTGGCCTTGAATGAAGCAAAATTATGGAGGGCACCAAGGCCAGTAGGTAGAGCACCAAGGCCAAATTATATCTGCAGAAAGGGCACGGAGACTAAATGAAAATATTAACATGTTGTTTTTTTCTTGCATTTGCTGGCTGACTTCTCCAATTCACTTTGTGCTGCCTGCTTTAATCGATCTTTGCGCGGCATTGTTGATTTTTCCGTTCAAAACATATTTAAGTGAATTGAAACTTTTGACAATATCGGAACACCCCTGTTGTGCAGCAAGATTTTATGAACACCGATTTGGCTGGCATGACATTGAAATATGTGTGTAAAAACAAAAGAAATAAAGGATTGTAGTGGCTGTGTTTTTGCAAAAAGGGCACAATGGCCAAGGTAAATATGGGGCAAGGCAAAAGTGGCCGTGAAAACGGAGATTTTTTTTGGGCACCTCGGCCAGTAAGAAGGCAACAGCGGCTCTGGCCGTCGTGGCCGTCGTTCATTTCAAGCCCTGCACTCGGAGCCCCCTTTTGTGTGAATGAAAGCTTTGTTTGAAAAAGCTCCATCTATATTTGTCATGCAATGTCAAATTTCTCAGGCAACCAATGTTCGGATGGTACAAAACTTGCCCAAATCTGTCCAACTTTAAGACAATTCCAATAATTCATCTAGCAAAATGTCACACCTTGTGTTCCAACTTCATGGAATGACTCATAAATAGAAAGGACTTGACAACTCTAGATGACACCACCACAGCGTGGCAATTATTATTCGGAACAATAGCTGCTATACAATGCTTCATTGCAAAGACTGCACTGGAATAGTATGCAGAAATTACATGCTCAAATTCTGTAGCCTTTCACTGTACTCTTGTCGTCCCAGATTTCCCAACCTGTCCGTAGGTGCGGTTACGAGGGAAAGCATTCAGCAAGCGGTGGCCTTCGGCATCACGGCCGAGCAGATATTGCATTACCTGAGGACCAATATCCATCCTGAGATGCGAAGCAAAGTAAGTTCACAGAGAAGATTATGCATTAGAAAACAGGGCTGTAGTCGAGTCCCAATCCGAGTCTGATGCAAAATAGTGAAAGAGTAGACTTAATTAAGTCCACTAGGAGTCCAAAATAATATAAATAAAAACCAGCTACAATGTGGACTTAACCCCTTGCAGTTGGCTGTTATTGATGTGGTGCGGGTATGCCAGGGCTCTCCCTTAACCCCTTGGGCACGTTATTTTACAGGGAGACGTCGGGGTGTCGCGGTGGTTCTGGCAGCCAAGCATAACATAAACAATAATCCAACAATGGATTGAAACTCATCGTCATCCGTCCTGGTGGCACTTTTTTTGTTGACGCCATATGGCGTCATCCGTACGCAAGGGGTTAAACGGCTGTGTAAACACGAACAATAAACGCCACACTAGTGGTCTCATTCATCGCACTCGGAGCCCCACCTTCGTGTGACTGATAGCTTTGTTTAAAAAAGCTCCATCTATTCATTACACTCCCATTCAAGAATAATATAGTTGAATAATGAATGGAGTGAGTAAAGTACAGGAATGTACAGGAATGTGGCTACACATGTCAACTTGCTAGGTGGTCTCCCTCAAACTGCGGCTATGGCTGTCAACTGGCTGCAAGGGGTTAACTGGTCGTGGCTCAAACATAGACTTGCAGCTGACCAAATCCAGTCATGATTTCAAGACCATATGCTATTAAGAATGTTCTTAATTTCCCTGTGCAAATTGAACCCTAATTACACCACTGAGAGGCATACAGATTTTGGACAAAATCGTTATCGAAATCTTTGACTATTGCCAAAATGTAACTTTGCCCAAGGTCTTGTCCTGACCCAGTCCTTCGACTATGGTCTTAAAAAGGAACGTCTTCCGTTTAACAACTTGGTAGTCGTGTTTGTGTCACGCGTATTTACAATGTCACACAAAAGTTTACTGTGTAAAAGCATAGCGTGAACCTTTTTTTTAGCGTGAACCTTTCGTTTGTTTGTTTCATTATCACACCACAAAAATGGATGTGGGTAATGAGTGTAACCTTTGCAAATATAGTGTTGGAAACAAGTGTTGTCTCTCCTAAATTCTTACGTAAATCTTGATGGGGAATAATGGGACATTTTAAGACACTGGTGGCAGCAGACATGCCAGTCCTTTCTGCTAGTTCTGAGCATGCGCACGACTGGTGAGAACAGGGTCATTCCGTGCCCATCCCAAATCTTTCTAGAAATGTTGCTTACATCTTTAGCTAACAAGTAAAACAAATATACGCATTTTCGCAAATCAAGGTCAAAGGTCATATTTTTACGTAATTTCTTTTGTGGTACGTGGTATAATTTTGATTTTATGAAATGAAATGAAGGCCATTTCAAGAGCTTTAAAATAATGTAAAGTTTATCTCTGTAGGTGCTTTACTTTTGGAGATATGGATGTCCAAACATAGCAGGTCATGCTAATTTGTCAAAAGTTCGCTAACCAGTATCTCAAAAACTAATTAACCGAATGACATAACATTTCGGTTCTGGGGGTTTCTCAAAGAGTCCAATCAGCACACCGAATTTCATTTCAATCCGTGACGGTCAGGTCCAAAAGCGTGTTGAATTGACACGGGATGACCCAACAACAGAAAGGACCGGTATGTCTGCTGTCACCAAGCATCTTGAAAGTCTCATGAGGGAAACATCCCACTAGAGCAAAAACAGGCAACTCCACTGCCTTTTGGTGTTGACACACCAACACCTTTGCCAGCTTCTTATCTTTGTAATCCATTAGCCAAACAATTGCTTGTAATCCTTAAGTAAACACTTCCAGGCTGGGATTTGCTAGGACTACTCACAGCGTACAAATCACCTCTCCGATTTGTTCAAGTTTATTATCCTTCTCAGCTTTCCAGCGGCCGTTTTTCATGATTCAAAGTTTTTTAAGTAGTTACACAGAATAGAAAATCTGAACTGAGGCATTTTTTTACAATAAAACTAAGAATTCTTGCAGATGTTTCTGTGTTAAATATAACTCATATAGCTAAGAACTTAAGTCAACAAAGGATTAACTGATAGTATCTTAAGTTTATTGACACAAGATAAACAATGTAAACAACATAAAATCTCAAAAAGGCAGTGCTCCTTTCCGAGTTAGGGCCTTCTAACTCGGAAAGCTCTAGTGGGATGGGGACAGTATGCTCCCGTAGGGCAATGCGTTTGAATAGGGGTGATTTACAATAGGGTCAGCACGTCCAGATGTGTTGATTCATTCAATAGCGCATTGCGTACAATGGCCACCGCATTACAAACTCTTGGTCACACATTATTGTGAATCGCTTTTATAGAACAAAAGATCACGGTTGGAGCCAGTTCCTTATTAACCAGTTCATGGCGGGATTATTTTGACATTCACCGGACCCAGGTGCTGGATTATTTTTCACGAACCTTGATGCCAGCCGGGTTCAGGCGGAATCAGGCCGTAATCTGCGGGTAGCACACCCTGATATTTCTGGCCTCGCTCGCTGCGAATACCGCAAAACCTTTGCGTGTATACACATCATCCGACGCGAACTGATTAAGTGGGAGTGGTTTATGTCGGAATGACGTCATTTGCAAGAGGACATTTTCCATGAGTATACTGGTAGTGCTAGAAAACCAACTTTTGGAAACTACATTGATAAAGACATATTCTCAGGCATTCCTGTGAACACCCATGTTTTGTGAATACTATTTCTTAATTTTTGTGACCAGGTTCCGATCATTCCAGCCACCATCAGCGATCAGGTTAGACTTTGGGAACTAGAAAGAGACAGGCTGTCATTCAAATCAGGTAACAGCGAAATGTCTTCCATTATCTAGTCGCCATAGTTGGGACCTGAAAGTCCAAGACTTGTTGATCTGAGACCTTGACCTCGTATGTAAAGTACATAATAGAAAAGTAACGCTTAACCCTAACTCCCTCCATCATTTTCCTCGAAGTAACCTGAATCCTCCAATATCCTCTTTTGGGGACCACTGCATGAAAACTCCAAAATCCTCTAGGGGTTTTCATAAACATCCCAGTAACCTCAATCCTCCGAAATCATCCAGCATCAGATTGGGCCTGATGACCTGGATCCTCAATTTTCCTCCCGAGGCAAAAATCCTCTAATGCCCTCAATCCTGCAAAATCCTCCGTTGCTTCAACTTCCAAAGACCTTCAATCCTCCAAATTCCTCCATTTGGCAAAGAGGATTTTGGAGGATTTGGGAAGGTTAGGGTTAAAGAATTGTAACAGCTAAAACTCTTGATACAGATAGAGGACCTGTCTTGTGACCTACAACACTGTTTGTGACTGACAACACTTGCATCTATCTGTTACATCGTAGACACCAGGTCATTGCATACATTCAAGACACTCCTGAAAGGTCACCTGTTTCAGGAGGAGTACCATCAATAATTATTCCTTACTTTGTGCCCAAGCGCCTTAGAGCAAACTTTTGATTTTGGCGCTCTAGAAATGCCATTGATCGATTGATTGATTGATTGATTAATTAATTCCCTTTTTATCTGTGGGAAAAAAGACATCCGCTTCCACCTTTAAGGTGGAGTAGTTAATCTGTGGTCGGGCCAGGCCCCTGGAAAGCCCAGGCCTTCGGGCTTCAATAATCCCCTGATTGTACACAACAAACTTCCCATTAATTCTGGAGTCCAGCCGGCTCCCATTGTTCACCCAGACTTGACTGACAGCTGAGGCATCTTTTGATCCAGCCATGAATGGGTACAGATTAGTGTGGGAGGGGCTACAACCAGGCCTGGCCAGGCAGAGGCTTTATTGATTAGTTGATGCTCTATTGTTAGGTGATTTGTGGCTCACAATAGCAAGAGTAAAAGCCGGAAGGCCTGGGCATGGCTGGGCTTTATAAAGGCCTGGCCCGACCACAGATTAACCACTCCTCCCTTAACTGGGTAAACCAGTTGGGGCTGTGCATCCGAACCTGGTACCTGAGTAACCAACCACTAATGTCAGGAACCTGTTCCAGATTATGGAATCGAGTACCTGTAACCAAATTAACATTTTACATAGTAATTTCTCAGACAATGAAAAAGAAAGTTTTGAAAGGTCATTTGTGAGGAATTTTCAAAATGAAAACCAGGGTACATGGAAAAACAAAACAGATTAACGTTTATAACGCTTGCGAAAATGCAATTTGCACCATAAAGCTATAAAACTCGCTGAACTTGGATCTTGCTGCATTGATGCACCGATGTGGTAGTATTCACGTGCGGACCTTTACAAGCAATATGAACAGTGATTTCCAAGATATAATTTTTGAGATTGACCCGTGCTTTTTTCAATCGAGTACCCGATTCCCATACTAGCCGTAAATGCCAGAGTTGTACTCGAGTCCCTGCAAGTCTTTTCGCAAGTCCAGTCAGAAGTCCTTTCATAAAGCTGGTCACAAGTGACTGGATGAACAATGACAAAGGGATGCCTTTGTCAAAGCTTATTTGAATAGCTTGTGATTGGGATTAGGACTGGAGGGCTTGTGATGGACTTGCATGGACTTGTGATGGACTCGAATACATCTTTGGTATTACACACACCCCTAAAACAAGCACACTTGAATGTTCCTATTTAACAGTCTGTCTCATCTTGAAACGTATGTACTTTGTGTTTCAGGGGTTGTCTACAACCAGTTTCTATCATTGCAAGATTTTGAGCTGCTCAGAGATTACGCCAAGGTATCGTGAAATGAGTAGGAAGGATATTAAGTTGCACTGCCCTGGTAAATATTTTATGTAAATGAACTGGAATTATTCTTTGTATAAAAGCACCGGACCCCTGCACACAATCCTAATGAATATTGCACGGATGAAACTGCCTGTGAGCAATGATCCTGTGTGGAATAAGCTCATATCAGGCAGCTGAGTGTTAATGCTGGTCCCATGAAAAAACAGTGTTAACTGCAATTCATAAATACCTGAGACAGTTTACCCGTTCCAGTTTTAAACACTTTTCCCGGTGTCACACAAAATTTAGACTCCTTTGAAATCTGGTTCCTTTTTATAATAGTTGAACACTCGCGCGACTAGTCACTCTCCCAATTACACAAGCACAATACTACCGTTGCGTCCATAATTTCACACTACACCGGCACTGCTGCGTTCTGCATGACATCACGCATCAATTTCCATATGAGGATATTTTTAGCACTACTTGCATGAGGCACAAACCATTAAAAAGCCAAAGGGGTGTTTTATAAACCAAGGTAAAACAAATTTAACCAAATCATTGGAAATTTATAATTTTCTGAGGTTTTTGCTGAATTATACAAAAAGGTATTTTAGGAATGGGAATAAATATGTGCTGGGCCGGTTTTAAACGTACTTGTACCTTCGGCTCGGGTCATTATCAAGCGCCCAGGCCCCAAGGCGGTTTTAACCCCTTGAGTACGTTTTTTATGGGAGACCGCGGGGTTTCGCGGCAGTTCTGGCAGCCAAGTGAACCGCTACAATGTGTTTGTGCAGTCAACTGTAACATAAACAATAAACAATCGGCAAATGTTCATTGAAGCCTTGAAGGAGGAGTGGGACAGACTTCCCCAGGACTGCATCAGACGCCTGCACAAACGGCGGCAAAGGGCGTCATCCGGCCTGGTGCCACTGTTTTTTTGGCACCATATGGCGTCTTCCGTATGCAAAGGGTTAACATGGAGTTCATTGTATTAACACACAAACATAGCACCCTCTTATATAAACTGTCTGGAGGCTTTTCTAAGAATTCAAATGACTGCCACCTTCTTTTCACTTCCAAACAGTTGAACTAGAGGTTCATATTAACAAAAAACATGAATATCAAATTTGATCTTCGTCCTCTTTTGACGCATTTAGGATCTGGGTGTTTTGATGTGGGAGAATGCCGGGTCTCGGACGCTGGTGGTGACGCCGTCCGGCCACGACGACGTCAAGAAATTCTGGAGGCGGCAGAAGAAGGGTCAGCAATCATAGCAGGAGGATGGAAGAACAGAACAGCATTTGTATATCTCAAGAGTATTTATTTTTCATTTTAAAACCCTCCTACTATTTCACCATACAAAACCTTACAAAGTTTTCATGTCCAAATTTTACCATAGCGTTAACACACACATGGCAAAACCATACGCATGGTTTTGTATGGTAAACATGCTTCACTGTGGTACACAGTGTATGCCAAATGGTTTTGTATGGTAAACATGCTTCACTGTTGTGTACAATGTATTCCAAATGGTTTTGTGTGGTGAATATACTTCATTGTGGCTTATCAACAGACTACTTGGGGCTATAGTGAGTTAATGTACAAAGAGAAACCACCCTAATTCTAAAATGGTATAAGCCTATTCATCAACATTCCCCAGTACACAATGGAGTTGGTTCACCATACAAAACCTTGCACCTGCCAGCAGACAGCCTGTACAACCATACAAAACCTTACAGTGCCATACAGAGGTTAAGTTGATTTGCCATTCATCACCTTACATAGTTCAGTACAGGCAAGTCTTTTGACCATACAAAACCAGACAGCTATCAGGTTTTGTATGGTATACCTGCTGTACACTCAGTGACTCACCATATGGTTTTGTATGGTGAATAACCTTTTTTATAAATTGCCTCAAGAGTAGGAGGGTTAATTCTGTTCTCTCATTGACCTGACTGTAAATGTATGGCATAGGATAGGGAGTGCTGTTAAAATTATATATATGGGGTCCAGTTTGGTGTCCCTGTTACATCTGACATGTATACAATTTTGCAATTCTTTAATGCCTTCCATCTAAAAGAGTGATTATGTAAAACATTCTCCCGACGACAAGCAAAGCATACTGTCCGAAACGTTGAGTTCCCTTCGGTTCTTTTCAGAACCACACAAACTCACAAAAGAGAATGATTACATGGTGCTACCGCAAACCAGTTATTCTAATCTAAAGCAAAGTACCTGCCAAACAAGTAAAAAATAGTGTGAAGTCAAACGGATACTTGATGGGAAATTACAGGGACACCAAAAGTGTCACACTTTTGGACCCAACATTTATTGAATGACCCATATATGTGGCACCAGCAAGCGAAATCAGACATTAAGTTTTACATTTTCATTCCATAATAAAATATATAATATAAGCTTTGTAATGGTGAAGAGAGCCGTAAATTCAGCATTGAGAATGGAAATTCATAGTTGACACAATTTTTTTTCTCATAAGTACGCCAGACTAAAATGTCAAATTGTACACATTTAATGGTCTCAATACAAAAGCAAACTAGATATTTTGAATTTGAAACTACAGCAATTTGACAAAAACAGGAATCGTGATTTGTTGACGATTTTCATAAAAAAATAGGTCATGCGACTTGTGTCCGATTTCCCTTGAGGGTGCCACATATACTGCATCACTTATTACTCTGGGCCTTGTTTAAACTGTTTATATAGGCTTGGGCAATTCCAGGCAGTTACCCCTTTCATTAGCCTTTTTTGGGATATGGTGGACAAAATAGGAGGGCGCTATTTGAATTGGGTAAACTTTTTTTTGTATGGCACAAAAGGTTTACTCAAATCAAATAGCGCCCTCCTATTGTGTCTGCCATATCCCAAAAAGGCTAATTACAACCACTCAAGCGGATAAAGAAGCAGCCGGCTGCTTGCTGAATGGTATTTTCAACCAAAGATTTCACTCACAAGTTGATTGAAAAGAAAAATGTTCTGTGTAAACTTTGTTCTATGAAAATTACTCTTTCATATGGTGTAAAACTGCTAAAAAAGCAAAGTTATGGCCGTTTTTTTTTTCTTCTGGCCCACTTTATCAAACAGGAAACTTGTTTGTTGCATGAACTAATGGCACTCCATACACTGTACAGAGGAAGTTCGGATAGTTTTCTCACATGAATTTGATCACAGCACCATTAGAAAGACCCGGGGCCCAATTTCATAGAGCTGCTTAAGCACAAAAAACCTGCTTAAATAAACCCTAACCCCCTAGGGTGCATGCAAAATTATATTCAAATTGGAGGGTTAATAAAAACAGGTTACCAGCCAGAACTCCATTGCTTGTGACCGGTATTTAGTTGTTGTTTGCTTAGCATGACAATAACATGGAGTTTTGGCTGGTAACCCGATTTTATTAACCCCAACTCCCTCCAACTTTACCATTCATAAATGCCTCCTGTGTGTGGAACAAGAGTAGGTTAAATTCAATGACTTTTCCATGACCAATTCTTAAGCTATTTTTTTACATCTTGAGTCTACTTACAATACACTGATCATATGCATTGGTTGTGAGATTCTATGACTTGATGGCTTTTATCTTGTAATATCAATTTTCCACAACTCCTTTTAAAATAACAAAATGCTATGACTGTGGGAACCCTGAAGATGTTTTACATGTCACTTCAAGATCCTGTCATTAGGGTAATGCGGCATTAGATCTGTATATGTGCAAGTTTGTATGACGATTCTCGATGTGGTAGTCAAATCAAATTTTTCTCTGAACCACATCAACACTGCCATTGAAAACCAGTAATCTTTAGCGCTGTTTTGTTAAGTAGGTCACCATGGTGTAACTATGTATATACTGTCATGGCATAATCATTTCATAATCACAAATTTTTACAAAATAAATCAAAAATTTATCCAACCTTTGAAATGTCATTAAGTTGACAAAATGCATTTTAAATTACTCGTAGTATACCTGTTTTCCTATAACTTGGCATCCATTACCTGGACTTGTGCTGTGCATCCCCCTCTGTTATGTGAATAAAAACTGTTTGAAAAACACTCCCATTCAAGAATGAATGGATTGAGTCAGTGCAGAAATGCACTATAGACATCAACCGGCCAGATGGCCTTTTTTTCAAACTGCGGCTATGGCCGTCGTCTGGCTGCACGAGGTTAATACATCACATCATGTGGGACATGCGCCCTCTTGTGCCAGTACATGAAGCATGTGGCTTTACTGGCACGAGGCCTAAACAAGCTGCAACATGATGCATATACAGTGCACGCGGCTTACAAAGGGGCTAAAAAGGGGTATAGATTGAACTGAGTGAAGTCTACCTATTACCACAATACACAAATGATTTGGACTGCAAAACTTAGGATAATTAGCTCCTTGCTGCATCACATTTGCTTGAAATCAAACAAACCACTCTTAATTTTACGAAAGACAAAAATTGTAAAAACTTTTCTCCAAAATATATTACATATCCATGCAAACCCAACAAGACCACTTCAACATACTTCTATGGGTTATATTTCGTTTAGTCTTGATACATCTGTAGTAAGGACAATTTTAATCTTATCCATCCAGTTATTTGTGCATGTGCTGTTGGATGTTTAAAAAAAAAAAAAAATTAATACAGATACTTGTACAGGACCTTCTAACTTGAACTTTTCATTTCTTTTTTGCAAAGGTTTCCAAAATCAGGACAAGGCTTCATTATCTCATGTGGGTGTCCATATTAAAACAATATTCCTCTCTTCTCTAAACATGAAATTCTACAAAGAGATTCTTCTGCAAAATGGCTGCAATTGCAACAGTGCAATGCCATTTTCAGGGGTGAGATTTGAGGAAAATGAAACATTCAGAGGCATAAGAAAACTGCATTTTCTACCAAAAGATACAGTTCAAAATTGCAAAATACATGGCCATTAGATAATAAAAAGAAGACTGTTTCCAGACATGCCAAGTAGTACGATTTTGACCCTAAAAAGCATAAAGTGAGCTCAAATAAAGCAAAGAAACAAAAAAGTTCAAGCAGTAATGCAAGTTCAGTTGGTGCTAAAAGTGCAAGCAGTAGTTCAGTGGATACTTCATCTGACAAAAGGACTGAATTTGCCAAGGCTATCGGAGCCTATACCATTCCTAAAAAGGGTACACACTTCAGGCCATCTTCCAGCGGAAGTGTGGTTAAATCTTCCAAAAGCAGTACTGGTGGTCCTGCTCCCCCCAAGAAGAGTACACCAAGCATTAAGCATGGTAAGAAAACTCCAAGCAGTAAATTACCAGCCACTACCAAAGCAAAACCAAAAACGGCAACTAAACCAGTGCCAACTGCAAGCAGTAAGGAGATGCCAAGTGATGGTAAACTGCAAACCACTACTAAAGCAAAGCCAAAAACTGCAACAAAACCAGTCACTACTACCAGTACACCAGCTTCAAAGATCCATGCCACCCTCTCGGATAATGTAAACAATTCCTCAAACATACCATTCCATTATTCACCATTGTCAATTTGGAACTGCAAACTAGTGAACCTATGATTCATGTGTTGCATGATAAAATTCATGGTTTTCTCAAAGAAATCATGTTAAGATTCATCAAACCAGCAATCATGAAAGCCTCGCCAAAGTTGACAGATTGCAAGTATAAAGATGCAACCAACCAAAGGAATGACGAGGACCTGATTGTAGGAAAAGAAGTCAGAGACTTCTTGGGGTGTCATCAGTTTACTTCAAGTCAGTTAGCGGACTTTTACTTGGCAGTTAGGAAGTACTTCACTACGTGCTGTGATTATGTCATAAGTACATTTCCCTTAGGGGATGAACTACTGGAACATGCTAGTGTGGCTAATGTGAAGAAGAGACTAGAAGTCAATTTCTCATCTGTTACCTTCTTTGTGAAAAGATATAATTTCATGGAGGATAACCTAGACCAGCTGGAATTGGAGTTTGCACATTACCAGGTTGATGAACTGGATTCCTTTTTGGAAAAGCCAGCTGATGAATGTTGGGTTGAAATATCCAAATTAAAAAACTGTGCAACGGGTAGCCTGAAGTACCAGTACTTCCCACAGGTTATGCTAATGATCCTGTCAATTTCTCACAGCAATGCGGAAGATGAACAGATTTTTAGTGTAGTCAGGAAGAATTCAACTGAGTTCAGAGCAAATTTAAGTACAGCAGTTCTGTCAGACACTTTAACGAACTGGCAATCAGTCAGTATTCCTTGTCACAAACGTGAAATGAAACCTGAACTTCCTTTCAAAGTGCAAAAAGGCAACTGCATTGTATAACAGTACCACCACCAGCACTACTAGAAAACCATAGACAATTAATGTAAGTGATATTTGGAGCTAAAAGTGCAAGCAATAGTTCATGATGGAATGAATTATAATAGGGTATATTATTGTAAACATCATGCACTTGATGACTGAGTATGCTTAAGTCCTACACTGGTATTGCAGCCAGTAAAATTGCTTTTTGTATGTATACCTGCATTGTTATGCACCATTATGTGAGTGTACAATGACCGTTTTTGAAAATACATTTTTTTCTGAAAAAATACAGTTTTTAGGTTGTCAGAATACAGTTTTGGGATTTTCAAAGTTGGCATGTCTGTTTCAGGTTGCAGAGGTCAGTTTGGAATGATAAAACTTAAATCACCAAAAATCAGGAAGAATCTGGACAAATCTGGAGAAATCTCAACCCTGCATTTTGAATCACGACGCAGAATGAAACAAAACACATGTTTCTGCCAGTGATAAGACCACTGCTGACCTGAAGACTGTCACTTCACTGGCTGAAACCACTGGTATAGGATAATCAAGAAGAGACTGATGCCTGTAACACTACTGCCATCGGCAAATTGTTAAAGACATCCCTTGTACAGTGTATTTTAAGGTTGTCAAACTAAGACTTCTGCCACTTTGATCATCATCATGGCAGCCTCGAGATCGAGGATAATTTGTCCGCCTCATTCTCCTCCTTCCCTTTGGGTTCCTTTCCGTCGATGGGCTTGTCGGTGGCTGTACAGGCCGAGATGCCTACGGAAGGGTCGGGGTAGAAGGAGACGTTGATGCCTTTGTCGTCGCTTCTCATCTGCCACTTGAGCGTGATCGGCTTCAAGTCTCTGGACACCATTGGTAACCGTACAAAGCCAGGATGATCGGTCTGCTGCCAGAACCTCCCAGGTGTTGATGGGGGTCTTGTTCTTCCGGAGAAGTTGCTTGAGCTGGTCTTTCAATCGCTTATTAGGTCTTCCGGGCGGCCTTGTACCTTCAGTAAGTTCTCCATACAAAGTCTGCTTTGAAAGAGATAAGTCATTTCTGCGTCGGAGATGTCCAAGGAAACGCAGCTAGTTTCTGGCAACGAGCACTTCCACACTAGGGAGGTCTGCACGAGACAGAACGGACCGGAGTTGTTAGACACCCATTCTACCCAGCTGATTCCAAGGATTTGCCGTAACTTCTGTTGGTGAAACCGTTCCAGGGCCTTAACGTCTTTCAGTACAGAGTCCAACTCTCAGATCCGTAAAGGAGAGTAGGGATCACCGCTGCTTTATAGACGCTGATCTTAGTTTGCGAAGTCAGGCCACGTTGGGAGAAAACTTGGTGGTAAAGCGAATCATGTTGTTGATCATGGAGCCAAGGTAACAAAATCGGGGGACCTGCTCAACAGTGTCACCATGAATGAAGACTGCTGAAGATTCGAGTGGATGCACTGGGTGGGACTGCGCCAACACCTTGGTATTTTAAGGTTGTCAAACTAAGACTTCTGCCACTTTCTTCTAAGCCTTCCGCTTCGAACGCACACTTACTATTGTTATACCTCATTCCTTTGTTCCCTCATGGTCTATTACTTCTACCGCCACACAGTCAGATGACCCTCCAATCCATGAGGCGTGATATAGCTATATAAAATAAGTCCTGTTCCCCGTTTTCTACCCATTTCAGGTCACTGCACAGTGCACACGCTAAGTGTCTATTCGTTCTTATAGCTTTGTCGTAAATTTTGAGCTCCTTCGTGCCATGTCTATCCCCAACGAGCGAAATTTTGATCCCGCGTCGCTATTCGAAAAGTTCAAAGGATACTTCGATGAGAAATTTAAAGATATAGCCAAACCTCGAGATGACACTTCTCTGAAGAAAGAACTAAAGAACAAGCTTGAAGCCAAAGAGTTAACCAAACCAGGCAATATAGCCCAGTTCGAGTTTTGTGGCCAGCTCGAACTTCTCCTGGAAAGAATCAGAGCTGCCATTTCCTCCCAGAACGACATCCAGTCAGCTTTCCTCGCCATCCAAGAGGCAAAAGATCTCATTTCCGAGAGGAAGATTAGAATAGCCGACGACAGCAAAGCGGGCTGGATGACGGTAACTCATCTGGAGAAGAAATCATCAGACCACCTGTCGGCAGAAGAAGGTCAAGGCTGCGCGCAGAAGAGGAAGCACTGAAAGAGATAGGCCGCAAACGCAGAAAGCGCGAGCACTCTCAAGATGCTCATTTCAAGCCTCCTTCCAACGATGCTGATTGCCTTCTTTTTCGAGGTATATCTGACCCCTGTACCCCCTTGAATTACTTTGTATCATTTCAATAAGCGCATTAGTGCAAGACCTACTCCCATGCTATCAACCACATTTCGTCTAAATAAATCCAATCTTGTCACTCATAGAATCAAACTGTTTTTCATGAGTATGAGCGAAGCGAAGTATCATGAAAATCTTCCAAGGCAGTCCATACGTATCATGCTATCTGGTCCCGTGGGTGAAAAAGGTCCGTGTTCAGGCGTGGCCTCTAGTCAAGTCCAAACGTCAGCTCTTTGTTCTAGTGCCGGACTGCTAGTGGACGTTAATCCACTTTATCACTATTTTTGAATCAGACTTCAAACTGGATTCTACAGCACTAATACATATACATACAGCACTGATCTCATATTGATCACTTATGCAATGTCGTCCGGTTCCATCTTCGCAATATTTCTCAAATTAGAAAATTCATCGATCAGAATGGTTGCCATCATGCAGTTAGAAGTCTCATTCTATCCAGGTTAGATTACTGTAATGGGCTTCTCACATCTGTCCCAACAAGTCACCTTAAAAGACTTCAGAGACTTCAGAGCCTCCAGAACTGGGCAGCTCGCCTAATCTGCAGGGTAAAGCGAAGACAGGAGTCCACTCCTTTGTTGCAGTCACTACATTGGTAGTGACTCTCCAAAAGAGTTCGTTACAAGTTATTACTTTTGGTATATAAATTATTTCATAGCCAGTCACCAGAATATATGCAGTCCTGCATTTTGCACCATATACCCTCAAGACCAAACCTCTGTTCCAGCTCCAATCCTTTCCGCCTGACTTCCCCACGTACTCATAACAAAGCTGGTGACAGAACATTCACAGTCACTGCAGCAAAGGAGTGGAACAGTCTGCCTTTTTCCATTCTGTTGAACAATTTAGGAAGATGATCAAAACGCGTTTGTTCCACCAGTAATCAATTCACATATCATATGTAATTGTGTTTATGTATTAATTTAATTATGTATATTTGTTTATTACCTGTAAGCGCTGTGATATAGTTTACTATTAGAGCATTCCTAAATGCCGATTATTATTATTATACATTGCCATCAGTAAACTGTAAAATACTGTACATGTAATTTTAACTTTAAAGACGACTTTCATATCTTCTTACACAAGGGATTACAATCGCAAGACAAGGCTTCATTGTCTGAAGCTGGTTCACATAACCGAGGAATTCCTGATCTGATCAACTCGTACACCCGACTTGGCCCCCAACTCCTCAACTTGCCAAGTCGGCTGACATCACCAGGCCATTCAAATATGCCTGAAGAAAGATGCAGAGAATCTGACATATCAAATTTGATAAGTCTTCATCACACTATGTCTGGTCTGACAAATGTTTCATTAAGAACTTGTAAAACCAAGAAATCATAGCACACTCTGCTGAACATAGGCCTGTATGTGTGCATAAGAAAATGTCCATGGGGAAAAAAGGGCTTATAGAAGCTAAAAATTATCACCATGGAGGATACTTCTCGAGAAGAAATTATTTCCTACATTACGTGGTATAGACTATCAAATATGACATCATGATGACAGCCTTGTTGTGGACTCGTGCGTACATACATGCCAATACATGTATTATCATATGTCTGTCCCACAATAACTGCTTGTTATAGTCGTAGCCTTGTTGCCATTTTGTGATTGGCTATTCAGATTCTGTGTACTTTGCCATGGGAGCTGCGAAACTGTTCTCAGACTGTTTTTTTCCCGCTCTAGCCGGTCCGACGGGCTTCATACAAAAAACAAAAAAAGTGAATATGAACTTGTGTGATAGTAGGAGATCACGTAGTGCGAAGTAGTGCACACAGAACAAATTGTCTGTCAAAATGCCGTAACTGTTATTTACATCTGATCGGATGAATAATTTTCCACACGTAATCGCAATGCTATGGGTTCAACGGCTGAGAGGAAAGCATCACTCACAGTCAGTTGTAAAGAAAATCCTGGCATGAAAGCCATATTGTGACCAACATCGCAACATACTCATACATTCAAATGAAAGAAAATCGTTGAACAGAAATTTGCATGTCTGTAATGTTCACACGACGATTATAATCATGGAGAAGTTTATTTCTCCATGATGTAATCAAGCACTGGGGATGCTCCGCAATGCCTTGGCATGGTTCCAAGAAGATAAACCATAGCAACAATTGTGATTGTTAGTCATATCTGAATGGATGAACAATTTTCAACACAGACGCAAGATGTAACGGGTGCACAGAGGGGCAGTCAAAATCACAATCAACTGTATAATGAGCTAAACAAAAAGTGACCTCTCCGTCGAAGATATAAAATCCTTGCCAAATGGGATATTAAGACGTCCACTAACTCTGCTGGCAACAACCCATTCTAAGCCAATATTGCCAAGATATTGATTGAATGTATTATTATATCACAGAAATTGGAGGTTAACATGAGATATTCAAAAATTTGAATCAAGGTGGCCACAATAAAAAAAAAATGACAAGATAATTTTAAGAATGAATTAAAAGCATGGAATATTTACTAAACATATCACAGTGACAGTTGTGTTATAAGAAACAAATACAAAAATCTTTCGGTGTGAGAACTTGGCACAACCAAACCAGACAGTGCTTAATCTCAGGTTTTTAGAGCAAGCTTTTGGCTATATTCTGATAACCGAAAGAGGTGTTTTTGGCCAAATTTACTGGGGAGGGTTAACTGGCTAGATTCAGATCGGGCTATTTCTAGCAAGAGCTCCAGAAATTAGTGCATCACCCTCTATGAGGACTGATAAGTCTTTGTGTAAGGAGCTTGTCAACACTCCGGCCTTAATATGACCTAGTTGCCTGCAAGCCGCCCTCTCCACGGACTAAATCATGAAGGAATATTCTTACAACCACAATTTGGACAAATCAGTCATCGGTGTGCTAGTTTGAAAGACACAACACATGTGAAAGACTTGTGGAACACAGCCACCACGTACTAACTATGTGTGGAAGTCAGCATACAGCACTTACATGGATATAGTGTAGATTTAACTGCAAGATAGCAAGCTCTAATATTTAGATAGCAAGCTCTAATATTCAGATAGCAAGCCCTAATATTCAGATAGCAAGCTCTAATATTCAGATAGCAAGCCCTAATATTCAGATAGCAAGCCCTAATATTTAGATAGCAAGCCCTAATATTTAGATAGCAAGCTCTAATATTCAGATAGCAAGCCCTAATATTCAGATAGCAAGCCCTAATATTCAGATAGCAAGCCCTAATATTCAGATAGCAAGCTCTAATATTCAGATAGCAAGCCCTAATATTCAGATAGCAAGCCCTAATATGCAAACCAGCATATTGACGAACCCCCAAATCATCCACAACTGGATGAAAATATCAAGAAACACATTCGACCTAGAAGTACTAGACCCTGCAAGATGGTCAGCCTGACAGCTGATGTATACAGGCAATAGTACTAGTGGGTCTGTCATACAGCCCCTAGGCTGGACAGTCATGCCGACCAGGTTTGCAGCATGGGGTTAAATCCTCCATGGTACATGTAGCTATACACGTCGCCGGGGCATGGGTGTGCATGGACAGCACTGTGTAGATTCATGTCATGATTCAATTGCTGTTTTTCCAAGGCTGAGATTTGAGAAAAAAGAAAAATCCATGAAAGATTCAGAGGCATTTTATAATAGTCCATATGGTGTTGCTGAACAAATTTCTACGAAAACATACGGTTCAAAATTGAAAAAAATGGCATAATTTGAATTAAAAGAAGACTTTCAGGTTTCGGAGGTCATTTTAGAATGATAAAAACAATTGAAGGACAGGAAATCTTTCTGGAAGACGTTTTACCAAAAGTCCTCAAATCAGGAAAAACCCGGAGAAATCTCACATCTGTTTTTAGTCCTTATGAAGGACGAAAACCATTCTAAGGATCAATAGTTGTATGCAATTAGAGCATTAGACCAGTCAGCCCCGGTCAGCACTAGACTAATTAGCAGGGTCGTTTGCTTCTCAAGTAGACCCCCTTGGTACTCCATGATTGAGTGTTAGCGACTTCATCAGCAAATGTCAAAAGTGAAATTCTGAAATCTCGCCAAAAATTTCACTGGAGTAGAACAGCTCTGAGCATGACGGCAGAGTGAGCGTGGTCACATATAGCAGGCCATCCCACCGCAGTCATGATATAACTGCTTGCGGTATGTGAGGCTTGAGAACTTCTGGGAACTGAAAGAAAAATTTCAACAAAACAACATTTTCAAAATGTGATTATTATGTTCAAATTAAATATAATAGCACAATGATTCGTGAAATGGATCGCAACATGGCGTCAATGGCGTAATGCAATGGCGTAATGCAATGGCGTAATGCAATGGCGTAATGCAATGGCGTAATGCAATGGCGTAAGTTACGCACATTGTGAAATCCGGCTATATGGCATTCTGACTAGTGCAAAAAGATACTGGAAATTCTGAGAACACTACGGTACGGTTATCCAGAGGTTCAAATGCAACTCTGAGAGATTTCTTTGTTCACTTTAAAAATGGAAATTGTAAAGTTACATAAAAAAGTCGCTTCCCATGTTGTATCGTAAAATTGGGTGTGATCCCTGGCTATACGGCATTCTGGGTTTATGACTTCTGACTAGCGCCCACTCCGAACAAAGATACTGACAATTTGGGAGACCGCCAACATAGGGCAAGATAGCTCAGTTGGTAGAGCGCCGGTACGGTATTCCGGAGGTCGCAGGTTCGAATCCCACTCCTGCCAGTTTTCTTTGTTCACTTTGAAAATGTAAAGAAGTCCATGATAAATTACCCGTTGGTGTACATTTGGTAGAAGTGCTGCAAGCAGAACAGATGTATCAAGCGCTGTACCATGCACCTGATGATAAAAGAGTTAACACTGAAATGATTGGAGTTCATTAACTCGTCAAACTATCAGAGAATACAAAAAGTAGTACTTTGGACAAGTCATGAAATGTTTTATCTCTGTCACAAATACATAACCAACGCCAACAGAGGTTTTCAAGGTATTTTCACACTGGGGCAAACCCTGGGGCAAACCCCGGTACAAAACCCAGGGCAAACCCAAGGGCAAAACCAAAAGGATGAACCCCAGGGCAAACCCCCGAGACAAACCCCAGGTTGAATCTCAATTTTTTAACCTTGCATTCAACCCCGTGTCATTTACATGACTACAGTCAACCCTCGTTAATAAGAGCTCCGTTAACACGAGATCTCGGTTAAGACGAGAATTTTCGTTGGTCCCGACCGAATTGTGCACATTCCTAAGGGAGAAAATTTCATTAATACGAGCTCTGGTTACACGAGAACTCGGCTAAGACGATCACTTTTTTGCGGCCCGATTGAGCGCAAATACATGCATTGTTATCGATTTTTCACGAACATTTTGGAAAACAACCTGTCAATCAGCGAATCCATTCAATTTGAAAAGTTATTGTAATTAATGTTAATGTTAATTCTGCACTGCAGTTTTCACTCCGCGTTATACATCACCCATTTGTGTCTCATGCCGCTTTGATAATGGCGCAGTCATAATGCTCGCTAATCCTGCTCTGCGGTTTTCACTCCACATAGACATCAGCTGTTTGTGTCTCGTACGTGCCGCTAGAGGGGGCTATTAAAAGGTGGACAATGGGCATTTGCGGTTCCCGTGCCATTTTAGAGGGGTTTGTTTATGGCGGCTTTCATGCCGCCGGAACGCCAAAACTTAAAGAATTGCGTAAACTAATGCCGAAGTGCGTAAACAGCACACTTGCTTTCGTTCCACTTCCAGCCAGCCGAAAAAAATAACCCAACAATGAAAAGTTAATCATGAAAAGCAGAATGTGTGGCGCCCTCTTTTGTTCAGTAATATAAATCCCATTTGTAAGTCAAAATATTTGATTTATCCCCTTCCCCCATGATTATAGATTAATTTTAGAGCTTATTAACCCTTTGCGTATGGAAGACGTCTGTGGACGCAAACAAAAACAGTGCCACCAGGCCGGATGACGCCTACAGCCGTTATTTGTGCAGTTTCAATCCAATGTTGGATTATTGTGTATGTTATGCTTGACTGCACAAACACATTATGGCCGTTTCGCTTAGCTGCCAGAGCCGCCACGACACCCCGTCTCCCCCGTAAAAACACGTACTCAAGGGGTTAATCCCTGACAGCTGCACCCCAACATTTAAACAAATTTTACAGTACAAACTTGTCATTAATGAAGACCCCCCCCCCACCACCACAACGATCGAGAAACGCCCTCTGTTGTCCACAGAAATTGCACTGGTTTCCTCCTTTTTGTGTGCCTTATGCTAGTTTCCGTGACAGCTACCAACTAACAAGAGCCCCATCAAGATTTGTATGCGTGATTGTAATACTTATGTCTGTGTATCTAATGTAGTGGTTTTGCAGTGATCTATGCATCTCAAATCGCCCGGTCGGCGAACTCCAGCAGTCTTGTTCTTGTGCTCAGGTGTTGTTTTATTAAATATTACTGCTTGTTTTATAAAAAATTTGCTTGCAACATTTCCATAACCGATATAAAGCAATACAATTTGATCGACACGATGTGCGTGGTGTGTACATTGTGTTTGGGGCCTATCCAGACATCACATCTATACACAATAAAGGGGGAAAACCTGCAGCTCGGATAGGACGAGAGCCTGGTTAATACGAGATATTTGCGTAAGTCCGGAGGACCTCGTATTAACGAGAGTCGACTGTATTTCCAACCTAGGCGAGTGGTCTGGAGCAGGTTTGAGCTAAACCTGGGTTGATACCAATCTCGGGGGTTGACACGGGTTCGGCGCAGGGGTGAAAAATGGGAAGTGTGAAGCATTGCCTGCTTTCAACCCTGAGATTTATATCTAGTGTGAAAAGGCCTGAAGAGCATACATGTCTCAATAAGTAACCACTTCATGAAACGTTATTAAAGACAACTGCAAAACCACAAAAACTTCTGCTTCAAAATGTCGACTTGAATTTGCCTACCGTGTGTAGGAAGTTCCTCTGTCTGCTCTGTGCTGCCGTCTGCATTGGTATGGCTGGGTACCTCATCTTGACTCGACGGCTGATGTAGTCAGTACAACCAGACACACTGGCAACCTGAACCAAAACAAATCAAAGATTTATGAGAAATTCCTGATCTAAAATTTAATATTTTTTAAAATACATTTTAGGTAAAGGAAGCCCAGATTTTCGGATGGTTTTTCACTAGTTCTGTCCTTAGACCAAACATCTTCTACTTGCGTTACTGACAAACTATGTGCTTTTTTTGTATTTTATGAAAAGAATTTGCAATATGAATTTGCCAAGCGCAAATCAAAATGTATACACCACATTTTACACACAAAGTTTGGCGCATGCATACAAATGTATTAGAATTAGAATTCATTCAAATAACTGGGCCAAGTGAGGCTCATGGTAGCATATGCAAAAATATTCTTAAGATAACATCAATAAGATCCAGCGGTTTAAGGTTGCACAACGGACCTCATCAGCGAGGGGGGTGGGGGTGTGGGGGTGTTTAACCAGTTCGCGTCGGATGACGTGTATACACTAAGCCTGTTTGATATGACGATATTTCCCGATATTTCGATATTTTTTTCATATCGAAAATCGTATCGGCCCCTTAAACAAAAACCGGAATATCGGGGAATTCGATATACCGAAGAATATCGCGATACATGTTCCTTTTGGCCGCATTACGTGTGGATTTGTCCAGTTTACTTTGCTCGAAATTCCAGTTATTTCCAATTATTGGACAGTAGGAACAGTATGTGTATCATGATGTACCATGGAGGAATAATAAAATACATACATGCACTAAATGTGTCTTTCTTTGACCGTTTTCTAAACCCCGACATGACATCTCCGCTCCGCGCGATTTACCTTCCGCGCGATTTACCCTCCGCGCCGTACGTTGTCAAGTGCAAACAACGTCTTATTCCCAGTGTACAATGTACGTACCTACACGCTTGCGAACTCATCTTGAGATCGAGGGGTATGGCAATTGTTTGCAATAAGGTCAACCCCTGTAGCGCATCTGCGCGTGCGCGTTGCTTTGTTGCTAGCCTTGGTCAAGTGCAAGCAACCGCACTGAATGCCACCGTCTTTCCCCAGTGTACAAGGCACACGCAGTTTAGGTGTAGTTACGTGTAGCGAACTGCGTCGCGTCTTGAGAAAAGATTAAAACACGTGCCGCGCATCCATTGTACATCGTGCAATGTCATGTCGTCTTCACAAAATATATACGACATGATTGTTTGTTGACAGCTCGCATGTGATCGTCCATGGTATTATCATCTGTGTTACTAATCAACAATGCTGAAATAGAAACAAACGCTAGTCTTTCTGGAGTGCCATAAAGTAGCCAACTGAAGGTAAATGTCGTAAAACTCCAAATACTCAACGAGCGAAGGGAAGCTTTGTCAAACCGGCCCCCCGTTCCTGCCGCTCAATCCCGGCGGGCCAGATCCCGCGCCGGTGGCCCCGATCTTATGATGCCGTGGTGACTTCCGTCATGTATTTTTTTTTCCTCCGCTTTTTTGGTAATGAAAAAGTGACGTCATCACGATAATATCGAATATCGCGATATTTTTCTGCCGATATTTCGGTATCAAAATAAATGGATATCGAACAGCCTCAGTATACACGCAAAGGTTTTGCGGTATTCGGAACGGATGACGGGTAAACGGATGACGGGAAAATATCTGGCAGTGAGCCACAGCAACGACTGAGGCCGAAAAAATTCATAAGTGCCTTTTTATTCCCATTCATAAATGCCTTTTTATTGATGTCTAGTGATAAAAAAATCCCGCACCTCAGTCCGGCCGTGTCAAACTAATAAACCTGTCGTGAACTGGTTGACAACCCAAATCCTGCTTCCTCTGTACAGGCCTGTCCAGTTGCATTCTATGAATATTTTTTGGCAGCTTTCATTGTTGTTTCCTAATATTGGAGTTGTATATGTACAACACATGAAAATACATGTACCTCTGAAAATTCTCCGGCATCTGGTACCCATACTTCAATGGCACATTTCCTATGCATGCTGGGCAGCAGGCGGGCACTTGGTGTTTCAACAATTCTTTAAATACAAACCATAAAAGCAGTTTTAAGTTTACAAAAAAAATAATTTCCTGGCAAAATTTAATCGCAAATGGCAGAAATAACAATTTGTAAAAATTGTAATTTAGTACATCAATGAGGAAAACTGAATACCACTGGCATCATGAAATAAATGGAGCATAACAAAAGGTGAAAATTCAGGTTATGGTACATGTATTTGTGGAAAGCATGACACATTACAGCACACATTACAACGTACAGCACACATTACAACGTACAGCACACATTACAACGTACAGCACACATTACAACGTACAGCACACATTACAACGTACAGCACACATTACAACGTACAGCACACATTACAACGTACAGCACACATTACAACGTACAGCACATTACAGCGCATTGTTAATTTGGTTGGAGAAAAGTTGGGCTCAACCTTACAATCACTCTCTCACCGGAGATCTGTTGCTACTCTTAGTCTGTTCTACAGATATTTTCATGGTAAATGTTCCACTGACTTGTCCAGCCTGGTACATATACCTCCAGTTAATAAGGCCAGTTCATACTTCACGCAAACGTGAGAGTGAAGCGAATTCGCCTGGGTAACGGCAAATGTTACAATGAAACATCTTTTGTTGACGTCACAAAATTCGCTTCGCTTTTGCAAGTATGAACCGGCCTTTATTAGGGCATTTCAGCGTGAAACTCGGCTTTCCACCTGTTTCCAATATACTCTAGCTGTACATATAGATGTGGCTTTTCCCCGTATTTCTAAAGAATTCTTTGCCTGGTGCATGTTTCCCTTCATCTTTAAGATCTTTCCTGCTTCAAGAGGAATCTCAATTCCTACCTCTTGCATCTTTGATTCTTTTTCCTTTTGTAGCTCCGTACAGCAAGTGGCTTTTAGCCTTGTTCGGGGCGAACTTGCACACAAAAAAAATCACCCTAGCAACCAGTGTTCCAATTTGGTTTATTATAAACCTTTGGGATATTATAAAAAAGGGTTTTCAGATATAAAACTCCAATTACCACAGGACAAAATAGCGGTTTTCTGCTTTTAAGTTCGAACTCATAATGCCACTGATTTTCCGCTTATTTCAATGGCCCATAACACTTCACGATTTCTCTATCACGTACCAATCATGTACACGTATATTCCTACCTGTAATGGAGTGGAAGCTTTGACAGAAGATCCCTTGCAATGCTCAGAAACTGCACGAAGAGAGCATTGCTTGCTGCGCCAGTATTCTCACAAGCACCACATATCTCAACCTGTTTGTGTTAAAACATGTCATTTTAATATGATATCACTGGCCTTATGGTTTAAAAAGAAAACTCAACGGGAGTCGGTTGTCCTTGTGGTACTTTCCTTGCCTTCCACCGCTGTGACCCCGGTTCGAATCTCACCAGGGCCGACATGTGGATTGGGTTTTCAGTCCCTGCCTGATTCCGTGGGTTTGCCTCAGAAATTTTTCTGGAGTTTTCCTCCCACTTTTAAAACTGAACATTTCTTTGTCGTCTTCCAACAGGTTTCTTCAGGCTTTCGAGCTACAGTGTGATGTGCGCTTATGACGAATCCTTGGTTTCATTACCAGAAAGAATTAAAATCATGGAGGTGTTAAAAGTAATATACAACATCTGCAAACATAAAAATACAAAGCAACTGAACTATTATGAGATACATGTACCTCACTTAAGTACTTGACTGTAAGTAAAAAATAGTCTCAAGCATCCTGTGAAATCATGGCACCTGGTGTGCTGTCATTTTCAACAATAGTGGAATTCCTGTATCAATTTCCAGTGATGTTCAACTTTAATCGTTTAAAGAAAAAAATTCCCTTTTTTTAATACTTTCCCCAATTTACCAACTTTAGTTGGTCCACATTTTGTTTGGCAATTGGTCACACATCCATGAACGGGTGCAAGGCAGCTAGTCTAGTTCCCCGACCTGATAATTCCCTGATGTCTATAAATAACTGTTTTGTCTGAAGTAAGGTCAGGGAACCAGACTACAACAACAGCATTTTTTCCCTCTTTATTTTCCCAGCATCAACAGCACACAAAACTTTGAACAGGTCAGTGTTACAGTATTTGCTATAAAATACTCAACCCCAAATCCATTCATTTCTAAAAAAGATACACCAAAAGTAAATGTTGTATAGTCCCTTTAAGCACATAATTATTCTGAATACAGAAAAGATAAAACCAAGAGCAGGTTACCAGCAAGAATTGCAAGTGGTGTCCAACTGGTTGTGACTGGTTCGTGGCCGAGCAGGAAAATTTGATCAGTAATATTTCGCATTAAGCAATTCCATGAAAGTAGGCCCTAAAACACACAAATTTAAGCATGGGAAAGACTCGCTAAAACAGAAATGGGTTACCAGCCAAAATGTCATGCAATGTGTATTGCTTGTGACCGGTTCACTGCAGGTTTTTGCTCAGCACACAGATATTAAGCAATGTCCTGCTATATAAGCAGGTCCCAGATCCTAAAAGGACGGGCATAATTATTTGGGGTAATCCATTTTCCCCAAAACTTAATGGGAGACTTTTGAGACGCGTGGTAGCAACAGACATACCGGTCTCTTTTTCTTGTTCTCACCAGTCATGCACATGCTCAGAACTGTGCGCACGTGCTCAGAACTGTGCGCACGTGCTCAGAACTGTGCGCACGTGCTCAGAACTGTGCGCACGTGCTCAGAACTAGCAAAAAGGACTAGTATGTCTGCTGCCACTAGCGTCTCAAAAGTCTCCCATTACCCGGTATGCCACTTTTTTGCTAACCACTCGTCAATCCCTGGTTCTTGTTTTACTATTTCGGCCTGGTCATCATCAGTCTTTAAAACAAGGCAACAGAATATGTGGAGTTGATGTCCTTAAGCATGGCACTTTACCACAATCTATAATCAGTAGTAGATGTCTTTAAAGACAAAGTCTTGGGTTTTTAAAGTGAACTGACTTATCTTGCAGACTTGACATGGGTTCCAGGATGGTTTGTAGGCAGGTAAACAGGCCTGGGGCCAATTTCATAAAGCTGTTAAGCACAAAAATTTGCTTAGCATGAAAATGTCTTGCTTAATAAAAACAGGTTACCAGCCAAAAATCCATGTAATTTTCAGGCTAAGCAAACAACAGCTGAATACCAGTCAAAAGCAATATTCCACACATGGAAATCTGGTTGGTAATCCAGTTTTTATCAAGGAAGCATTTTCATGCTAAGCAATTTTTTGTGCTAAACAGCTTTATGAAATTGGCCCCTGATGGTTATAAGTAATTTCAATATCCACCAATGAGAATGAAGAGAAAGAATTTACCTTTTGCGTCTGGAAACTTTTTTGAAGTCCTTCAAAGTGGATTGATTCTGTGCAAATTTGAGGGAAAAAAAATCAGATAAAAAATTTGAGCATTTTTTTTTTCATGGACTTACCAGGCCTTGATTCCAAACAATAGACTTTTTTTCAAATCAGATGCAGCAATAACTTGGATAAAAATTATATTCATATTCTTTTAGAAAAATACAAAACACTTCTTATGACATCAAAAATGCTCGAAAGCCACAATTTACTTTTTACAAAAGAAAATGTTATGCGGACAAAAACATACTTTCATTATAAAACATTTCATTTTTGGCAACTGCTTTGCTTAAAAACACCAATCAGAATCTTGTGAATTCAAAAATGTTCTACAGCCACAATTATTTTTTTCCCTATTTTTAGAAAACAAAATGCTTTGCAAAACAGTATGGAAAAAATGCAAGCTATGATGAAGAGTGGCATAGAAGAGTACACCAATGTGCCACATGTATTTCTATAAACGCTACATTTATACAGTGTTCATAAAAAAAGGTTTTCATAAAGGTAAAGTAGGAAATAAGTCAGACCTAATTGGCTGTTGTAACTCCGACCAACCGTGAAGCACCTGGCATAATGGGATAGACGGAGAAAAATAAATGAATGCGTAAGACAGTCAAAAATGAGACACGTGTAAAACAAAAACACACAACAATGACACCTACAATCTGTACAATCCATTGAATACAATTATTTGTGCAAAATCAACAAAAGTCATCAAGCTCAAGCCAGATACCATCTTGGTATCAGAACACCAACTACATTTTGTATAAACTGAATGGTAAAGGAGTGTGCTTGCCCTACAATTGACAGCATTGGTATTATAGGATCTTATTATTGGAATCACCCAATATAAAGATAAAAGCCCCTCTTGGTATAAAACAGGGGCAGATCCAGGATTGCTTGCGGGGGAGGGGGAGGGGGAGGGGGAGGGAGGGGGGGTGAGGGTTTCTGAAATGTTTTTTTGTACATTTGCCTAAAAAGTTAACTCTCAAAATTGTTCATCTGCAAACAAATTTTATTGGGGGGGGGGGGGGGGGGGAGGGAACATTGACACCTGGATCCGCGCCTGCTAAAATATAAGAGTATCAGAGGTGGGTGGTGGGGTTAGCGACATTTTTAATTGTCAACCCCACCACCCTTACAGTTTTCCTGGGCCCAAATCTAAATAGAGGATAATTCTTCAATACATTCTAGAGAAATTGTCCCAATTTTCAGACCTACAGACCCAGACAAAGACCAACTCAAAATTCACAACCTAATCATGTTGTATTCTCTTGTGATCCCCACAATGTCACTTCCCGAACAAAGACACTGACAATTTGGGAGACAGCCAACATAGGGCAAGATAGCTCAGATGGTAGAACACAGGTTCAAATCCCGCTCCTGCCTGTTTTCTTTGTTCACTTAAAAAAAAATTAATCAAAATTGAATAAATTTACAAAGTCAGTATTCAACACACAAAGAAATACTTGTGAAGTTGTGCACATGAAGTCCTTCTCTGGAGAGATATTCTTTATAAAATAAAGAGAATGAGCAACTTCTACCTGTAAGGTAAGTCGACAGCTTCCATAACAGACATCATGTAGTATGCTGCGAGCAACACAAACGAGCATTCAATTTATTACACAGAACAACTTCCTGAAATCAATCTTACAAATGTTCAATGTTCAGAATCAACCACACTATTAGAAAGATTTCAAATAAAATGAATTCACAGAGAAAAAAATGCAAGAGTTCCTACTGTTCAAGTAAACTGCAACCGTGAAAAACCTGGGCTTAGTTTCATTGGGCTGCTTATACCTCTTGAATACGTATGACAGCCATAGCCATTGTTTGAAAAAGACCACATGGCCGGTTGTCATCTATATGCACATTCCTGCACGTACTCAATCCATACATGAACTATATTGTTCTTGCATGGGAGTGCTATGACGGATGGAGCTTTTTCAAACAAAGCTTTCATTCACACGAAAGAGGGGCTCCAAGTGCGATGAATAGGACACTCTATTCAGTGTGGTGCCTATTGTTTGCATTTACGCTTGGCTGCACAGCCCCGTTCTTGGCATACCAGCACCCCATCAATTACAGCCGAACACAAGGGGTTAATACAAAATTTCCTGTTAACCCCTTGAGTACGGTATTTTACGGGAGACGTCGGGGTGCCGCGGCGGCTCTGGCAGCCAAGGGAACTGCTACAATGTGTTTGTGCAGTCAAGCGTAACCTATACACAATAATCCAACAATGGATTGAAACTGCACAAACAGCGGCCAATGGCGTCATCCGGCCTGGTGGCACTGTTTAATCCAACAATGGATTGAAACTGCACAAACAGCGGCCAATGGCGTCATCCGGCCTGGTGGCACTGTTTAATCCAACAATGGATTGAAACTGCACAAACAGCGGCCAATGGTGTCATCCGGCCTGGTGGCACTGTTTAATCCAACAATGGATTGAAACTGCACACACAGCGGCCAATGGCGTCATCCGGCCTGGTGGCACTGTTTAATCCAACAATGGATTGAAACTGCACACACAGCGGCCAATGGCGTCATCCGGCCTGGTGGCACTGTTTAATCCAACAATGGATTGAAACTGCACAAACAGCGGCCAATGGCGTCATCCGGCCTGGTGGCACTGTTTAATCCAACAATGGATTGAAACTGCACAAACAGCGGCCAATGGCGTCATCCGGCCTGGTGGCACTGTTTAATCCAACAATGGATTGAAACTGCACAAACAGCGGCCAATGGCGTCATCCGGCCTGGTGGCACTGTTTAATCCAACAATGGATTGAAACTGCACAAACAGCGGCCAATGGCGTCATCCCGCCTGGTGGCACTGTTTAATCCAACAATGGATTGAAACTGCACAAACAGCGGCCAATGGCGTCATCCGGCCTGGTGGCACTGTTTAATCCAACAATGGATTGAAACTGCACAAACAGCGGCCAATTGCATCATCCGGCCTGGTGGCACTGTTTAATCCAACAATGGATTGAAACTGCACAAACAGCGGCCAATTGCGTCATCCGGCCTGGTGGCACTGTTTTTTTTGCGCCATATTCCGTCATCCTTACGCAAGGGGTTAAACGGAAGTCAGAACACATAATACACATCACATACAATTTGGCCTGCTAACTGGTTCTTCTAAGCAAAAGTTTTCTTCACTTAGCAAAATGTTGTGCTTAGGGAAAAAAAACATGTGTAGCGTCATGTCCATTTCAAAATGAGTTTTACTTTGCAAGACAGTGCTTTCCAAAATGGATGCCCTCTTTTTTCAAGATAACTTCCGCCAACAAAGAGTTCAAACAAATCGACTGAAAAAACCAGAAAGAAAATTCAATTTTGAATATCTAAAACTTGAAGAAAATGTTCCACTACTTATGACTTTTTTTCCATAATCATTTTCTCAATTCAAGAATATTTTCTTATTTGAGAAGTGCTTTTCTTATATAAATTTATTTTTAGAACTGCAACAAATAATTTCTCACTCTTCTTAGGAAAGAAATTTCCCGATGTGAGAAAAGATAAAAAAATTCTTGCCTTGAAAGCAAAAGAAAACCTTTCTTTACAAGTGAACAAAACATTTGCTTCTTTAATAAGAAAACACATCTTCTCAAGAAATTATTTCTTAACTTAAGAATGAAAACTGCAAATTTGTTTGCTTAAATGGAATCAGATTTTGTTTCCAGAAAAGTAATGGGGTTTTCTTGTCATTTTCCCGAGAAAATTCAGTAATATTTCTTTACCGAATTTTTTAGGGAAAATGACAAGAAAACCGTTACTTTTCTAGCTGTTTTTTTTTTATTATTTAAGATAATTTTTCTAGTATAAACAAGACCATTTTTTCACTTAATTTCAGAACATATGTAAGGAAACAAATTCTTATTCTAAGTTTCCTAAATCAAGAAATGGATATTAGAAATTTGTTATTACTTTACTCACTAAGAAACAAGACGCATTGTTATATCACCGTCTTGGATACTTTATTTTGATTGGCCTAGAACGATCATGTGTCCGGTGTATAAAAAAGAAAAACTGTCACACTCCAAGCATGATATCACACACAAACCAGCTAAAGCTATTGAGCTGTATCACTGGTACCCACGCTACACTGTTAATGATAGTAAACTATAGTGGGAGCAGCGGACTAGCAGACGATCAGCTATTTTGATCCATCGCATGATTTATTTGCGTGATTTGTTTAAGTTAATTTCCACCAAGAAAGGCAAGTTAAACTGCAAAAAACTGGGTTTGGCGATATATAACAAAACAACTGTTGACTGCTGTGTGATGTGGGACGTTTTAGCACCCTCGGCTTCACCTCGGGTGCTATGAGTCCCTCGGGTGTTAAAAACGTCATATCCCACATCACAGCAGTCAACAATTGTTAACTTACCAACAAAAGCAAGTGGGCTGACTCCGGCAAGGTACTGCACGTTCTCATGAGTTTCAATGGCATACGTCTGCAAGACATGAACATCACATGCATCATCACGCTCACTGCTACAACTTTTCAAGTGTCAAACATATCCCGCAGTCACTTCAATTTATACGCATTCAAATGCCACAGGCATTCACGCATCACTGGCTACATGAAATACAAGTAACTTCACGAAATCTCATGACGAAAATGCTCCAAAATTAATGGCTCGGTGAAGTGGAACTTGGCGCTATTACACATCATTGCACAGAGAGAATGTAATCAATACATCCATCTGGTTAATGAGCAAAGCATACTTTATCTTTGTCACTACCGACTGAGAACTGATGTGTTCTCACTAATTTAACCCTTCCTAGGTGGTGTGAAAAATCGTATTGAAATTTGAGTTAAAGGGCAATTTCAAGAATTCAATCATATGAATGTCCCATACGTAATATATAAATATTACATGGTTAGAGGGGAAATAGGGCAATCTATTTTTTCCGAGGTACTGGCTACAGGCCTACCACCCCTCACCCCTTACCCTATTTCCCCTCTAATTATAACCATGTACATGTAGTATTTGTATATTACATATAAAACACAACTTGTGAAATATTGTCCAAACGCATTAGTTATACTATGATGCGAAACGCACCACACAATATTACAGAGGGCTGTCCGAGGACTGCAAACGGCAATAGGTCATTTAAATTTACAATAACATGGAAATAAACCTGCCCTACTGTCCGACATGTATTTATTAGGCACAAACAGTGGGTCTATCATTCACGCAAGCATCGGTCGATCGTGCAAGCATCCGTCAAATACTCAATCGGTCAATCTCATTCGAAATTGCCTGGATAAGAGCCGATTCAGCTGATTCGTTCGATTGAGCAAACATCGGTCGATCGCGTATGGCACTTTCGTGATTGAACATCCTTACAATCGGTCAAGTTCTGCCCTGCGCAATCGGTCATCAGCGCAAACCTGTCCTTCATAAACGACCGATCGCGCAAACCCATTCCGTGTGATCTACTGATCACACAACTTTTGCCCAGCAAAACTGCATTGCACGATCGGCTGCACTGCACGATCGACCTATGCTTCCATTATTAACCAATGCCTGTGCGATTGACTGACACATGGATGAACAACAGATCGAATTAAAGCGCAGCGCGATTTTCCAATCGTGCAGATTTACCGATCGCACCTAATGCATTTCATCTAATTGCACGGCCCCCTTAAAATAATATCTGGTTTTAGTTTTAAAATGACGACTTTACCATTTTCAACAGAGATGGCGGAAATTAAATTACAAATATAAGGTCTAGGAGGCAGCGGCGGCGATTTCTCATCAAGGTTGGGGGGGGAAGGATGGATGAAAAAGCACACAACTAACAATAATTGTTAAGTGTTTTGTACTCGGTGTCTCTTGTGTATCCTGGGAAATTTTTGAAAATGTGTGCTGATCTTTGTGTATTCTGGTGCATACTGGTGCATGTAAAAGCCAATGACCCATAAAATGTATATGACCATGGGGAAATTATTGGGGGGACACTGCCATAGCCATCCCCTCCCCAAAATATTGGGGGGACATGTCCCCCCCCCCATCCCCCCGGGAACGCCGCCCATGCTGGGAGGGAGTGATCAATTGTTTATACTGGTCCCAAGGGGTGACTAATTTAATGAGACCCTCTTAATGAGAAAAGCAGTCAGAATCGGCTCATATCCAGGATCATCAATTTGGCAGTACTATCTTCCACGTAAATGCAATTTGGAATTAATTTCTCAAGAGGGGATAAATATCACACAGGTGCAATGTGGATAAATATTTGATGGGGTACTTCTGCTCGTCACTTATCTATATTAGACAGAGTACGAAGCGCATTGTTAATTTGATTGAAGAGTTGGGCTCATGCTTACAATCACTCTCTCAATGAAGATCTGTTGCTACTCTTAAAGGTAATGTACATGATTGGTCATTGTTGCAATTTTCAGAAATGGGCGGATTTGGGGGTTAGTATTTTATAGGAAATATCGTTGCACTGACCTGTTCAAAGTTTGCGTTGTTGGATGGCGGAAAAAACGAGAGAAAAACAGCGCTCGTTTTCAACCGTCGGGCGGATGATAGCCTTTAGTCAAGGCGCACGTGGCTACCTGGACGCGGGACGCGCCCCGATTAATGCCAGCATGTCCAGGGCGCGCCACTCATCCGGGTAGCCACGCGCGCATTGACTGAAGGCTACAGGGCAGTTTCCCAACGATTTCCAGCTGGAAATCGTTGGAAAACGATATAAATTTCCACTTTTCTTGACAATGACAGCACACCTGGTGCCATAATTTCACAGGATGATTGAGACTACTAATAACTTACAGTCTAGTAAGGTATTTCGTAATAATTCAGTAAAAAATAAATTGGAGGATTACCAATCGTGTACACTACATTTAAGTCTGTTCTTGTCCTAGGATATAAATCCGAATTTTGTAACATTCGGTTTGAACTCCACTCTTCAGTTTCTATTTTGGAAGCCGGATATTCGAAAGCAACCTTACAAAAATTAAGACTTCCATTTTTGGCTAAAGAAAACAACTGGAACATTCTCCAATTTGCTCCATGGTCTCTGATTGTATCCATGTACATGTATCCATGTAATGTGTGTAAAAACAAATGAAATCAAGGATTGTAAGGGCTGAAATAGGCTTATTATGGATGTTTTTGCAAAAAGGGCACGACGGCCAAGGTAAATATGGGGCAAGGCAAAACTGGCAGTGAAGACGGAGATTTTTTGTGGGGCACCTCGGCCAGTAAGAAGGCAACGACGGCACTGGCCGTCGTGGCCGTTGTTCATTTCAAAGCCCTGTAAGATATCTTACCTCATTATTATTGTCTGGGTCCATCCCAAGGGCCTCCTGTGTAGTAAAGAAGAAATGGATGGGCAAGTTGCATCAGACACTGTAAATATACTGTAAAAGTACTCATACATTGAATCTCAGATCCAACAGAACACTTCGGATTGCTGCCATGACGTGATGTCTCAAGAAATTATGGTCACAAACAAACAACTTCATGATGGGTGTCCCTCGGAATGGAACAGGAATTTTCACTTTTCATCTGGATCGTAAGTGAACCTTAGTACCTCCATCTAAATCCTGGAACTCTACTTGTATCTCATGGCGTGTCTAGTATTTTTAGATTTTTGTTCTGTGCTTACGGGGTTAGCGCAGAATTTATGTGCTAGCTCGGTTAGCACAGAATTGCAGGCCATTAACACAGAATTCGGTGTTACGGATTCCATGAAAAGGAACCCTGTGTGTAACGGAATCGGCGTTTGTTGTGATCTAGCTTGCAGTGCCAGGCAGGCCGGGCCGAGCGACCGCAAGTGCCAGTTTAAGTTGTGGTTTTAGATACTCACACGTTTTCAAGTTTGAAGTTCATTCTATTTTATTTCGGTGCTGCATCTGAAAGACTTGCACAGTGAAACACTCAAAATATGTTGCAACATCTTTCTTGGATGATATTAAACTGTTTATAACAACATTTGTGTGTTTGTTTTTCTTTGTGTATGGTTTGAAATTGGACTTCCGGGGAATAAAAAAATAGAAAAAAAGTTTACTCGGACTATTCTGATTGATAAAAATCAAACAAGCGTTAAAGTAAAAACCTACCAGAGCAATGGGTTTGTACATAGCTGGAGAGGTGAAGGGAACAAAGCCTTGATCAAGTAGTTCCTGACTAACCCACTGTGTCAATGCTAGCTCCATCAGGGCTGCATCGTGCTGTAGGTAAGCAAACCCGGTATGGGCATGAGGGTGACTGCAAGAGAACAAAGTAAAAGGAATCAATCCCTATTATTAAGGGAACATTTCATATTGTCTACATATCAATTGCGGTACCTCTGTTTTCCTTTATATAGAACAAGCTTATTACATGTACAGTGGAACGCCCCTATAACGAACATCGCGGGATCCACAGATTTTGTTCGGTATAGCGATCGTTCGGTATAGCGATTTTCAGCCGCCACGTGCCCTTTTTTCAACATAGCGTCCGTTCCTTTAAATAGCGCTCTCCTGCGTCGTATTTGAAGTGCACCCTCTTTTGATTGTTTCCACGCTTTAGCGGCGCCCTCTTTTGACCATTGTCAGTGTACTAGCATTTCTCGCACCTGCGCGCGGAGACACAAAACCACTGTCCATTCATCTTGGCAGCACGTCACCCTGCACGCCCTGGCGGTTACTTAAGGATGACTTTGAACATGTGCCGGCCATTGAATCATGTAATTACATGTTCATACTTTCTAAGCTTACCGAATTCTAAAGCAACAGTTGGCTTTTCCCTTGTAATCCTTGGGGAAATAATAGCCACCTCTGTCATTCTTCAACATATATAAAGCTGCCGTTTGTTTTTTTCAACAACATTGTTCAGTAAGTTTTGTACACAAAATTTGAGAGCCAAGGATGGTGTTCGGTATAGCCAAATGTTCTGTATAGCAGTGTTCGGTATATAGCGGCGTTCCACTGTATATCAACCATAAGGGCCCAATTTCATGGCTCTGCTAACCACAGTTTTAGCGCTTACAAACAACATGTTGCGCTAACGGAAAAATTCTGTGCTAACCCTGTAAGCACAGAATCCTTAGTTACAGTATGTACGCATGCTCAGGAGACAAAATTCTCTGCTAACGCGTGAAATACGCTTGCCGTAAGCACAGAATTTCCTGCTACAGTAAGCGGGGATTTTTCGCTAACGATAAGTAGAGCCATGAAATTGGGCCCTTGGCTTTAACCCCTTGAGTACGGTATTTTACGGGAGACGTCGGGGTGCCGCGGCGGGTCTGGCAGCCAAGCGAACCGCTACAATGTGTTTGTGCAGTCAAGCGTAACCTATACACAATAATCCAACAATGGATTGAAACTGCACAAACAGCGGCCAATGGCGTCATCCGGCCTGGCGGCACTGTTTAATCCAACAATGGATTGAAACTGCACAAACAGCAGCCAATGGCGTCATCTGGCCTGGTGGCACTGTTTTTTGCGCCATATGGCGTCATCCGTACGCAAGGGGTGAAAGCTGGTAGCACCAAAAAAAAAAAACAGGGTTACCGCAATTGGTACCACTTTCAGACAATATGAAATGACCCCTAATGATATCAGTATCAATATCCTATATGGGCATTACAACACATTAATGATTGGCCAATATAGAAAAAAAAATAGGTTTTAGTGTCCCCGTCTGCTTGTCTTGGGAGTCGATCTGCATTTTTTTCTCAGAATCCAATTCAAAATAGGAGAAAATGTGTAGCCTACATGTACGTCAAAGGGGGAAATGAATGGCCAATCCATGAAGATGGCTATTTTTTTTATGAAAAAAAGTTGCAATCTTGAACAACAATAACCAAATGGAAAGCCCAACAGCTTGATTAAATGTATAATCGTGAGATCAAAACTGGAGCTGGAAGCTCATTAAAAACCCGTCAGCTTGTCAATTTTTGTTTAGTTTGCAGCAGTCAGACCATGGACAAAGAACCTTATTAGTGAAGGTCTTACTGCGAATAATATTTATTACGAGTTCTGGCTAGCTATAGTAACACTAATTCCCAGTATCCACCAAGATGGATTAGCCAGAGAGCCAGGGGATTAGTGATGCCACAAATGGACTTTTAAAAAACATTCACAGCCAGAGGACCACACACTCCTGAATACTGCACCAACGAAAATGCCTTTTGTGCACTGACCTGCAGGGATGTATTCGAGTCCATCACAATTAAGTCCCTGCAAGTCCATCACAAGTCCATCACAAGTCCATCACAAGTCCATCACAAGTCCATCACAAGCCCTCCAGTCCTAATCCCAATCACAAGCTATTGAAATGAGCTTTGACAAAGGCGTTCCTTTGTCATTGTTTATCCAATTACTTGTGACCAGCTTTATGAAAGGACTTCTGACTGGGCTTCCGAAAGGACTTGTGAAAGGACTTGCAGGGACTGGAATACAACTCTGTTGACCTGTACAGAATGAGCTCATTATAACTAGGAGTTATACATGGTACCGCAAAAACAGGGTTACTGCAATTGATACCGCTTTCAGACAATATGAAATGATCCCTTACCTTTCTGTGAGAAATTCACCAGGAAGACGTTGTGTGCACTTTGTGTTGTTTAATTCTGGGAGAAATGAAATCACAAGTTACCGCTGTCACAAAACAACATTTTAAAGACATGCATCAACATCAGCTTATATCACCAAATAGAACTAAAATATTTTCAACGATTATAATTGATTAACCCTCCCCTTTCTCAGGGCCAAAATGGAGCCAACTACCCTATATATCAAAACCTATAAATTAATGACAGGTTAAAACACACACAAGCTGTGAGAGTTGGTGGGTAGATTTTTTGATAGGCCATAGGAGGGTTAAACCTTACCTTCCCAAATCCTCCAAAATCCTATTTGCCAAATGGAGGCATTTGGAGGACTGAGGGTCTTTGGAAGTTGAAGCAACGGAGGATTTGGCAGGATTTAGGGCATTAGAGGATTTTGCCTCTGGAGGAAAATGGAGGATCCAGGTCATCAGGCCCAATCAGGTGTGGGATGATTTCAGAGGAATGAGGTTACTGGGGTGTTCATCCAAAACCCACTGGAGGATTTTGCAGGATTCAGGCAGTGGTCCCAGTAACGAACAATGGAGGATTTGGGAATCAGAGGATATTGTAGGATTTAGGTTACACGTAGGAAAAATGATGTAGGGAGTTAGGGTTAATAATTATCTATTATCAGCCCATCACTTGAAGAATTTGATTTACCTGGATCAGTTCCGAATGTCTCCAGAACTTTAGGTGTAGATCCATGAGGCTACATGTGAAAAATAAATAGGTGAAAGATCTGAAATCAATTCAATTAATTTGGCCTTGATAACTGTCACCTTCACATCATAGCCAAACAGATGTTTGTGCCAGTCATCCTATAGTGGCACACCCAAAATCTGTCAAGGAGGGGCTTACCAATTTTTCAAACAAACTTTTGCAAAACAATTTCTACAAATTGTAACCCCCACAAAAATTCTGTCTGGAAAATAATTTGAAAAGCCATTTTTACTTATTATATTTCTGATATATGTATTATACAGTATATTTTATTTAACCCAAACCCACCTCAATCCTCAAAAATCCTCCTTGTGGTTTTGGAGGATTTTGGAGGATTTTGGAGGATTGAGGATGAATGGTATTTCAAGTAAAAAAGAGGATTTTGGAGGATTGAGGATGAATGGTGTTTCAAGCGAGGAGGATTTAGGAGGATTGAGGATGAATGGTGTTTTAACCCACCTCAATCCTCCAAAATCCTCCTTGCAGTTTTGGGTGATTTTGGAGGATTGAGGATGAATGCATTTTTTTGGGCAGGGCAATCGGAGGATTTTGGAGGAATAAGGATGGTTCCTAGCAAAAAAGGGTCTACGGGGTTAAATCTCTTGAATAAGGACGACGGCCACAGCCGAGGTTGGTTTGAAAAGACCACCTGGCCGGTTGCCGTCCATATGCACATTCCTGCACGTACTCAATCCATTGATGTTTCAACTATATTGTTCTTGAATCAGAGTGTAATGAATAGATGGAGCTGTTTATTTTATAAACAAAGCTTTCATTCACACGAAAGGGGGGGCTCCAAGTGTGATGAATAGCATTCTTGGCATGCCAACTTCCCATCAACAACAGCCGGACACAAGGGGTTAAACAAACTTTTGCCAAACACTTTCCACAAAAGTTAAAAGCCAATTTCACTTTTATGTATTATACGGTATATGTGACCCGGCACGTTGTAAATCAGGAATAAGTCGCTGAGGCCGTTTCACGTAACGCCCCAGTCAACTGGGTAAACAATTTTTTAAATAAAATCAATTTTCAGGTTTTTTGTAGTTTTAGGAAGTTTAGTAATCACAGATTACTGTCATTTATGTACATGTATTTAATGCAAAAACGACCAATAAAGGTGAACATAAATAGTGGAAAATAAACAGGATTTAATGGCAGTAATCTACACTTTCTAAAATTACAAAAACCTGAAAATAGAGTTTGTCAAGAAAATCGGCTTTGTCAGTTGACTGGGCTGTTACGTGTAATGCCCTCAGCGACTTATTCTTGATTTCAACGTACCGCAGAGATGTAGTCGAGTCCATCACAAGTCCCTGCAAGTCCCTGCAATTCCCTGCAAGTCCCTGCAAGTCCCTGCAAGTCCCCGCAAGTCCCTGCAAGTCCCTGCAAATCCACGCAAGTCACTGCAAGCCCATCACAAGTCCATCACAAGCCCTCCAGTCCTAATCCCAATCACAAGCTAATCAATGAGCTTTGACAAAGGCACGTCATTGTTCATCCAGTTACTTGTGACCGGCTTTATAAAAAGGACTTCTGACTGGACTTGCGAAAGGACTTGTGAAAGGACTTGCAGGGACTCGACTACAACTCTGACGCACCGGGTCACATATTTTAAAGAAATGGACAACCTCGGAGGGTGGGGGGATGGGCTCAAAACCCTCTCACCCTCCCCTTTAGAATGCCACTGAGTCGGCGACTGCACAGCCTAGGAAAACAAATCTTACCACAGCTGGATGTAGGTTGTTTGGGAGCTTGAGCACAGCTGGATAAAACTCATCTGACAAAGAGGCTATAGATGACTGTATAAACAAGCAGAAAGCATGCTGAATATTCAATAATCTTGTTTTGTTCTCTGAATATTTACGCATCAAATAATTGTTGTGTCTTCCTCCTACCCATACGCTGCCCAGTCCTGCAATCCCCACCCCTAACATGGGGATGACCACTTTAGTGACCGAATCCCCATATCTGTACAAAAGTATAGGAGTGTCTTTTACTGTATTTCCTCTTATTGGAGGGACCCAAGTCCCAACCCTTGCTCACGGACAGAATTAAGGGAGTTGGATTAGGGGGGGGGGGGGGGGGGGGGGAGGAACAATAAGCCAAATCGGTATCTCAATGAAGTAGTCCAGGTCAAAGGTTATTCGGGATAAAGTTGCCGACGTAATGTCATGCAATTTTTACACGAACGCCCATTCTGATTGAATTTAACATGTGCGCAACCGCCTTGCACGTTCATCCCGAATGACCCGTGACCCACGTCATTGTGCACATGGACAGTTGATACCAAACTGGCTTATTGCATTACAATGGCTGAATTCTGCATGTACGTGTAGGTTATTTTCATTGAACTGTTACTAGTGTTAGTGTCAAATAGTTGCTGGGAGATTGAACGATGTCCAGAAGTTTCACGTTTGTTTGAGATTATGCAATAAAATGCATTGCTACAAATGCTCCAGTGCAAATAATTGTGGGTTAAAAGGAAAACTCATTTTGGCCATCTTGGAACAAGTTCATTGAAGAAAAAATGCCTAATCTACATGTACACTCACATTGATCTGACGTAGTTCTTCTCGAAGAGATCGGCCCCAATGCTGCAATTTATCTTTCTGCTCCTTTGCCCCACCCTGAAAACAAAGCATTTTTAAAGATTTCTCTTTAAAAACACACTAACGATATGTTTTCCCCACATCAGTTTAAGTGTGACTGAAGTCGTATACATTGGAGAAATTGGTGGATCTGTGCGATTGCACGATCTTCCAATCTATTGTTTGCACAAGCATCGGTCGAACGCACAGGGTAGAGTTTGCACTGTCTACAGAGCACATGGGGAACTAATAAGTGAAGGACTGATTGCGCAAACTTATTCCTGCACAATCTACCGATTGTGCAAGTTCTGCCATGAACAAACAGTCGATTATGAACCCGTTCCGGCACGATCTACTGATCGTGCAACTTTAGCCCGGCATGATCAGTAGACCGTGTGGAAAAACTGCCCTGCTTGATACATGTAGGTAGATCGTGCAAAAAACTGCACTGCACGATTTGTCAATGTTTGCGCGATCGACCAATGTTTGCGCGATCGACCAATGCTTGCACAATTGATAGATTGTGTGATCACCCAATCGTGCAGATCCAACTATTGCACCCAACATATATTTTCCTTAAGGCCAATGAAAGCCAAATGCACAATTAGACGATGAACTTGAACAAGTTTTTGGCTGATTATAAATTTGCATAATGTGACCCGCTCTACTAAAAGGGGTATTACATGTACATGTATGTCGCAATATGTGAAAACACAAACAGGGCTGTTCTATGTGAAGTGTGCGAAAAAATCTTAAAGATAAGTGATATTTTTGTTTTGGGTTTGTTGGTTTCTATTATACACTGTACATGTATCTATATTTCCATAATTTTTTATCAGAAACATTAATATTGATGAATAAAGATGAAAAAATTAATGTTGATACTATCAACATTTACATCTAATCTCATTTCTTTGCACTTTTTGTGGTAGAGGCCTATATCTCTAAACGCACAAGTTTCCGTTAAATTGGAAAATATGAGTATACAAATGTCAAGATATCTCGAGAACACAAAATGCCACAGGGGTCAAACCTACACCAAATTAAAGCTTAGGATGTGACAAATTCAACTATGTATATACAAATTTTTCAAATTTTGTGACATAATGCCCGTTTTTGCAGAGCCGGTCACATATACATATCAAGCCCTGCAATTTGCACAAAGGCTAGGGGAGAGGGATATTTTTTAACGCCAAGTTCAAAATAACCAGTTTTCATACTTTTTGATCACAGCCATCAGTACTGATCACTAGAAACAAAAACCGATTGCATCACAATTGTATAATTTAGCCTAACCTATTCAGATCAACTTCAAAAATAAAACTTGCAATGTATTTTCAGTGATTATCATAATTTTACCTTTTTCTTTAATTTCCTGATATCCTTGTTGACCTTTGACCTCCGTTCTTCAATACAAATTTTCTCCTGTTCTAAGGTCTGAAGCTTTTCCCATAGTGAAACCTTTGTTAAAAATGGGATGAAGCGAAACATTTTGTGAAAAACAATTCAAATTATGTGAGTAAAATGAGTTTCAATTTGTTTTAAGCTGCTCTTTTTCTCTCTTTTGTTTTATTTGAACATTTGTAGATTCTAATTTCTAAGGTAAGGCAAGTTTTTAAAAAAAACATGTTTAGCCTCCCTGCCCGTTTCCGTTTTTGGCACTGTCTGGATTTTTTTCTATTTTTACAAGTGGAAAATGAGAAAGAAAAAAAATGTCAACCAATCCAATTTCAACTAAACTATTGAAACCACTCTAAACATATTCAATTCTCTAAACATGTTTCTTTCATTTCTGTGTATTTGAACAGTTGCAAAAACCTAGTTGTCAGAAATTTTAAAAAGAATGGCAGCTATCTTGAAAATAAGAAATAGAAAACAAAAAGCCTCTCCTTCCTTTTTAAAAAACCCAGACGCTAAAACATTTTTTTTTTTACTTGACCTTGTTCATTTTAAGTTCCCCTAAAATGCCTTGCTACTCTCATGAAATTTCCGGCAAATTCTCCAAAAAATACACATAAAAAATATGACTTCTTTTTTGACACAGGGTTCAAATAAATTTTGAAAGGCAGCCGGATGTAGGCGAATGTGTAGTTTAGGACACGTACTTTACTATTGAACTCCCCTAAATACGCTGGTTATAATATCCTCTGAAACATCAGCTAGATTAATATTGTGGAAAGTGAGCAGGGCCTAGGACTAAAATTTCAGGAAAGACAGACATTCAAACGCAAACAGCTGTGCCAAATTTCTCACCAGTTTGGACACATTGACCTTGTAGTTGTAAGCTCTTGCAATCACATTCTTTTCCAACTCTTTTCCAAGGTCGCCAAAAACTCCTTCAAAGTCAATCTCTGGTTTCAAAACAAATGGCACATGGTCTGCCTCAGAGGGTGGAGTGTATAACGCTGATGAAAGCTGTCTGGCTTCTAGAGACTGTGCCCTCGAATTCCTACGTACCACACCCAAAATAAGAATTTTAGAAAATGAAGAATTTGAAAAGTTCTGATGCATTTTTTGGAAGATCCATGGAAGACTTCGGCTTGTCAATTCGGCTGATTTTCTGGAGGGAAGTTGGTGGTGTTGTAGACCAATTCTTCTCCCTATTTTGGGCACGTGAGTTCTAAGACATATTCCACACGTACGCAAGAACGGCATGATGAATTATTTTTGCTTACGTTTATAGAAAAACAGGCAAAACTAAACGTAGCAGCTTCACGTTCCAACAGGTGTAATATTATAAACAAGTGCAAACATGAGTTCACACGTGCACCACCCAAAAAAAACATCGACGTTGAAGTGCGCCCTCCTTTGACAGAGGGGTAACATGTCAAAACAACATGAATGACTTGAAAACTGCGAAGAGAATTTTGTCCGAGTTTCTCGGTGATAATGTCAAGCAGTAAGTATCAGACTTGCCATGAATGATTATGAGATTTTTAGGAATGTTTCAGAGTGTCGGCTGTGGTTTAGGTTTGTGAATGAAGCGAGTTTTTAAGCAAAATACTCTGCTATGCTAGACACTGCACGCTGGATAGAAAAATGAAATGAGTGATGAGGGAGGGCGTCCTAGCGTTGCACGCCAGTTGGCCTTATTAAATCAACTTCCACAGACTCCAATGATTATACGCAAACTTCAAAAATTCAGGAAAAATACTTAAAACTCTCCAAGGTGTTTGAGACACACATCAAATTAAAGCTTATTTCATAATTTTTCACTTTCTGTTCAATTGTACATGTTTTACTAATGACTTTTGGGAGAAATTTCCATCCAATGATACCCCTAAAACTCAGTAAAAGTAAAAACTTTAAAAGTAGTCCCGTATAGCCCATCACCAGCTTGAAAGATGAGGCCTATGCTCCATTGCAAAATAGAGCACTTTTAAGGCCCAATTGCATCCAAATTTCACAGTAATACAAGCTGACATGACATTCCTGTGCACGGCTTCCAGCCTTCTCTTTTACAAACCCTCAAGTTCATGGCTCACAAAATGTTCGGAAAGATTCTACTTTAATACCCCCCACCAAAATCGGTGAGGAACAGCAAATCTTGGAAAATAACCATAAATTTGTGTTCATAATTGTATAAACAATTGGCAGGAAAGAGTTCCATATCCGGACATCACCTATTTTCCCCTAATATTGTAACGGACCTTTGCTGTCATCCGAGCGGTTTATCATCTACATGCATGCCCTTGGAATCAGCACCGGTCTGTCGGATGTCGGACAACTCGACCGTTGGCCGACTCGACTCGAGACAACTCGACCGTTGAGACAACTCGACCGTTCAGACAACTCGACCGTTTACCAAGTCGTCCTTTGAGACAAGTCGACTTTGACATGGAGACAACTCGACCGTGCGATGCGTTGTACATGATGTAGCTAGCGGAGCGCGTGGTATTTTCAACACAGGTTGCCCGTCAATGTTTGGGTATTTGCGTGTGTGCGTGGCCCAGAATGGTTCAGAATGTGTGGTATTACCGTGCGCGGGGACCCGGTCAGGTGTACGGTGACACGGCATGCACGGCGAGCGCGACGCCGGGACCCAGCGCGTGCAAGGCCCGCGAGAGCGACGCGGCATGCACGGTGCACGGCCGCGGGCGGGCAGCCGCACCGGTATTTATCGCCGCACCGATGCGATTATAGGCCGGTATTCTTAAACATCTCAGTTGATGATGGCCAGTGTAGAGGCTAGTGGATTACAAAATGTAGTTTGTCAAAGTGTTATTCTAATCCCTCATCCCCGTACCCCCCCCAGCCCCGTCCAAAACGACAGCGCTGTCCGGCCCATCAACCATGTCACCCCGCAAAAAAACCTTCCCGGCCCCGATATCCAAGGCCTATCCCAGCCGCCCCGTGCCACAAAATATAGACCGGCACGACAATTCACGTTACCCGGCCCCCTGTCATGCCTGTGTCCATCCCGGCCCCCTGTGTACCCAAGCCCCGTCCAAAACAACATCGCTGTCCTGCCCATCAAAAGTCACGGCCCCGTGCCGTTCTTTCCACAACCAATTCCTCTATCTACGAGTCGAGTTGTCTCAACGGACGACTTGTCTCAACGGACGACTTGTCTTCCCATTTGACAAAAAAACGGTCGAGTTGTCTGAACGGTCGAGTTGTCTCAACGGTCGAGTTGTCTCGAGTCGAGTCGGCCAACGGTCGAGTTGTCCGAGCCCCGGTCTGTCATTGGGTAGCGTGGCGACAGTGCTGATTCCAGTAATCCTTAGTGCTCTAGCATTAATTACTCACACTATTTGAATTCACCAGAGAGAGAGAGAGAGAGAGAGACACGTCTGTATCGTTTCAATTCCAAACTAGTTCTCCTTTTATTATCTTTAACTCAACAAATACTTTTAACTATATCACTTACAATAAGTCATCCTAAACCCCGCCCCCCCTCAATGTGATTGGTTGGTTCGACCCTTCCCTTATCCCTGATTGGCTGCAAGTTTCGTGGAGTGTGGTCACTGCACTATCGAGCCACAAGAGGGCGCACTCATTTTCCACCGGTGAAAATGGGAGTGACTCACTGAGAAAAGACATGCGCAGTAGAGGCCGTCCACGGCGCTTAATGCCAGGACCCATATGAACAATGGCATCATAAACAAAGGGACGACTGCAGGTCGTCACAATATAACTTAAAAACTACCAAAAAGTGTAAATCTAATGAAGAAACACGAATTTAGGAGGAAACAAATTTCAACTTTTTCTTTGAAAACACTTTGACTTTTTCTGTCATGGCCCATAGACTTTGTGCACGAGGTCCAAGTGATGTCCGGATATGGAACTCTTTCCGATTTCTTCCTCATTTTTTACAGATTTTGCCGATACAAATCTTGAAATAACAGGTTGTGCCACATGTTTAGACAGTTGTAATCAAGGAGGGTTGGTTATTTTCCAAGATTTTGCTGTTCTTGACCGATTTTGGTGGGGGGTATTAAAGTAAAATCTTTCCAAATGCTCTAAAAGCAGAGAATTTGAGGGCTCCTAAATTGTGATTTGGCCGGCGTAGGCAATTTTCGGCCAATTTACTGGTGTGCACCCCTGGGCCTCTTCATCGAAAGTACAAATTTTATCGTCCAAAATAGCTTGACATAGTCGTCTACTGTAAGCAATCTGCTGCAGCACCTTTGCAGACCTTGTGTAAAAAAAGGTGGTTTTTTTATGGTGTGAAAAGTAGTTTTAACCCTAACCCTAACCCTGCCAGACACAGCACAGTGCATCTGTGGGGACAGCTTGACCTTGCTGCACTCTGCACACAAGTCAATGTGACAAAGTATGCAATCTGATGCGTCTGGCAGGGTTTCTAGCCAAAATACCCTGGAGGGTTAGGGTTAATTGAAGCAGCAACCTAGTAGCTGCATAACACGTGCACTTTCGAGACGCCGGTGGCAGCGGACATACTGGCTCTTTTCCATTGTTCTCAGCAGTCATGTGAACACTCAGAACTGTGCGCGCAGCAAAAAGGACTGGGGTACATATATATATCTGCTGCCACCAATGTCTCTATAAAAGTCTCCCATTAATTGTTACGCCCCAGTGGTAAATACAAAGTTACATGTAAATCCATCGTAACTGGGCCCGGCCCCAACAAAAATCAATGCTCCTCCCCTAATGTGCCAGTTCGGTATCTCAGAGGTCAAAGATTATTCGGGATAAAATTGCTGACGTAATGTCATGCGATGTTACGCCTATTCTGATTGAATTTAACACGTGCGCGTTGTGCGACCACCTTTTGTGTTCACATCTGAGTGTCCGGTCACGCGGGTCATTCAGGATAAAATGTCATTGTGCACATGCGCAGTTGAAATTACCGAACTGGCTTATTGAACCCTAGTCATGCCACTCGATGGGGATGAGGTAATTAATGTTGGGTGCAATCGATAGATCTGTGAGATCGGGAGGTTGAACTGTAATCTATCATTCATGTGGCTTAAATAAAACATACCATTTTGCATAGTTTCATTATTTATAATGTGATGCTTATTCTCTGTGCAGATACTGGGCCAACATGAAGTTGTGGTACAGACAAAAAGTAAGTTTTTATCGTTGCAGACTTGCTACGGTGCCAGCTACACACTGTCAACTACGCACTGTCAACTACGCACTGTCAACTACGCACTGTCAACTACGCACTGTCAACTACGCACTGTCAACTACGCACTGTCAACTACGCACTGTCAACTACGCACTGTCAACTACGCACTGTCAACTACGCACTGTCAACTACGCACTGTCAACCTATAATATCAATCCTAAAAACGTTCAACCTTTTTTATGCAAGTTTTCGGAGCTACAAGAAGAAAAAAATCAAAGATATGAGAGGAAGGAATTAATATTCCGCTTGAAGCAGGAGAGATCGTAAGATGAAGGGAAACATGCACCAAGCAAAGAATTGTTCTATGTACGTGTACAGCTAGAGGAGGGACAGGACGGAAAGCCGAGTTTCACACTTGGCTTTCCGCCTGTTAATTTTTTGTTTTAAAAGTAATTGAATGCTATATTTTTTTAAAAATCAAATGCTTTGTTACATGAATGGAGAAACTCAAGTGTTTTCAATTATCAAATGCAAACCTAAAATAAACACCCATTCATATTTGCAGGCCTTTTCAAGTATTCATACTTTTCCTACTTTTTCCTAATTTTTTAACCATGCTCTGACTTTTCCTACTTTTTTCTTGAAAATCCTAGTTTTTCCTACTTTTTGGTCCCTTGACTGCAAAAAATGAAATCTCATTGAATATTTTACATAACAGTGTTACACATTGTCATATAAACATCACACAATGAAGGGCTTGGGTGCAGGAGTACTGTAACTTTACTTACAAGATCTTCATTGAGGACGGAGCACAAGTGTTATGACTTGTGAGCATATGCCAAACGAGGCTTGTGATGCTGTGGACATGGGTGAGTAATACTCACTTTTGATCAACAAAAACTGCTCCTCAAAGCCCACAAAATTCCTACAATGACAGTTTAAATGTTTAAACCCTTTCAAAATATGGGTTTAAACATTTAGGAAATTCAACAGAAAGTCATAGGCCGACATAACACCATGTGATGAAATACAATGAAATGTTGAATACAATAACATGTACAATTTTGTTGTATAAAGTGATTTTGAAATGAAAATTGCATGTTTTTTGTGCAGATAACCAAGGAAGAATTTGATGTAGAGGCTCGACGTCTTCTGAGTGACGAAAATAGTAAGTCAAATACATAACTTCAATTTATATAGTTTTAAACCTGTGTAAAGTGGCCACGAAGGGCAAGTGGTCACATTAATGCAGATGGCCTCTTTATCAAGTTGGCCATGGTTAGCAGACTTGACTGTAGTGTATCAGTGCACTTATGTTTAGGGCTGTAGTCGAGTCCCTGCAAGTCCTTTCACAAGTCCTTTCACAAGTCCTTTCACAAGTCCAGTCACAAGTCCTTTCATAAAGCCAGTCGCAAGTGACTTGTCAAAGCTCATTTGAATAGCTTGTGATTGGAATTACATGTAGGACTGGAGGGTTTGTGATGGACTTGCAGGGACTTGTGATGGACTTGTGATGGACTCGACTACAGCCCTGCTTATGTTACCCCTGATCATCGGGCCAGAATTGATTTTTGGCATAAATTTCTCCATTCCAACAGAGAGTGCAAATCCAGTAGGACTTAATTAGCAAACAACTAATAGAAAGATTGAATAGAAATCTGCTTCCACCCTGCACACGCAAAGTCAGAGAAGTGATCATGTTTACTTTTGTCTGAAATCAGATTTTTTGAATCTCAGAGAAAGACATTAATATTTTAAATGCACACCCCTATCGACAATGCAATGGTCTGACATGTGTGACTGACATGTGGTGCTTGTGGCTGTAATTGGGTAGTATGTCGAAGGGCAGTGCGTAGTGAATTAATCTGGTTTGCTATGGGGATATGACCAATTGTAATAAAGTGTCTTGCTCAAGGACACCACGATTTTCCCATTTGGAACACTCATTTCCCCATTTGGAACACTCATTTCCCCATTTGGAACACTCATTTTTTATGAGAATCGATGACACTTTCATCCTGCGTACTGTGACATTTCACACTATGCTGATAACATTCTTTTGTTTTTTTCCAGTTTATATGCACAATGAGTTCCTAGTGATGCTACTAACGAGATGCCAGATGCTCAGTTCAGAATCATCAGGTTAGTTCTATGCAGGGCTTGAAATGAACGACGGCCACGACGGCCAGTGCCGTCATTGCCTTCTTACTGGCCGAGGTGCCCCACACAAAATCTCCGTCTTCACGGCCAGTTTTGCCTTGCCCCAAATTTACCTTGGCCGTCGTGCCCTTTTTGCAAAAACACAGCCACTACAAATCAATCCTTCATATCATTTGTTTTTTCGATGTCATGCCAGCCCTTCATAAAATCTCGCTGCACAACACGTTGGCGATCGCGCGTACAGAATCACAGTACATGCACACAAACTATTAATCTGGTCCAGTTTCGGAGTGTGCCGATACTTCAAGCATCAACACCCCCACCGCAAGATTAAATGTGTGTATTCGTACGTACACACAAAGCAGCAGGAGTATGTACATGTACGGCAACGTTTACGTGCAGTCAACTGACTTTCTTTTGCTCAGTACTTGCACGTGTGCGCCTCACAATAGGCATCGATGTTCGTGTACGAGGAAACGCGCTCTTGTAGGCGCTACATACGTACAGTAACTTCATGAACTTTGGTCACAACACGCGGTGTTCCGATTGTCAAAAGTTGCGATGAATAATTAGGCCCAAAAAAATCGATAGAGAAAGAATATTTCTGCACGTTAATTCACAGAACTTGATCTATTTTGTCTGTGTATGCATTTTCCGTGTTCATGAATTTATTTCGAGGTTGTACCGCTTGTACACCGCAGCGTGTTTCCCCGACATTTCCTGCCGCAACACGAGGTTTATCGCCCGCCACACAAAGTGCATCACGCACGCTAATTACCACCGTACGATAAACCATGGAGAAATTTATTTCTCCATGGATAAACGGACAGTGTTGGCCAGTTTCCCATCGTGGTTAGCGTTGTGCATAGTGATGTGTACGACCTAAATTCTCCATGATTTTTAAGAATTATCGACCGTAAATATTTTTGACATTAATTAAGGCAAGTTTTGATAATTTATTTTGGCAATTTTTTGTTATAGCTTTCGTAGCGTAAACGGAAATAGTTTAGGCTGAAATTCACATATATTTGAATACCCATGTGATCGGAAGCAGTATGTTTTTGGCCTCATAGTCTTACTCTTAGTTAAATACGTTTTGAACGGAAAAAAATCAACAGTGCCGCGCCCTCCGTGCCCTTTCTGCAGATATAATTTGGCCTTGGTGCCCTACTTACTGGCCTTGGTGCCCTCCATAATTTTGCTTTATTCAAGGCCAAAGTGGCCTTGCCCTAAAAATTACCAAATTCAAGGCCTGTCTATTATGGCTTTGCTGAATATTCAAATAGTCGATCGGTATCTGAATATTCAGATAAATTGAAATATTACTAAATATTCCAATACTTATTTTTCAATTTGGTATGAGGATATGATTTTTCATCCCATAATATGTGACCTGGCAGTACAAAATAAGTGGAAAGTCACACTAATGCTTTCTGAGTTACAAGCAAAAACAATTTTACAATTGAAAAGCACTCTTCTATCAAATCCCAAAATTTTAACTGAATTTAATCAATCAATTCAATCAATCTCCCAACAAATTTGGGGGGATGATTTCGTTTTTTTATCTCAGGTTTTCATAGGGATAATGTGCACAGAACACAAACTTTAAGATGAGTTGGGCTCATCATTACAACTCCTTTTTAATACCACCGTAGGTCTGTAGCTATGGAAATTGTTCCACCAGTCTGTTTAGGGAGCACTGCCTAACCCATGGTCGGGCCAGGCCGTTGAAAAGCCTGGCCATGCCCAGGCCTTCTGGCTTTTAGTCTTGCTATTGTGAGCCACAAAATACCTAACAATAGAGCATCTACTAATCGATAAAGCCCAGCCTCTGCCGGGCTAGGCCAAGCTGTGGCCCCTCCCACACTAATCTGTAGTAATTGCTTTTGTTGTCATTCCATTCACGGGCCGGAGATCAAGGCCCGGGCGTTCCCGTGCCTTGGCCAGGCTTTTCAACGGTCTGGCCCGACCATGGGTTAGGCAGTGCTCCCTTAACTTGGTCCCTCCTGTCAGGGTGTTTGAGCGTTCAACCAGGCCCTCTGCTTCATCTCACCCATACACTCTAGTTGTGCCGAGATGTAGAACAAAGAGCTACTCTAATAGTTTGTTTCCACGTGCTGTATCACGTTGGAACTCCTTGCCTAGTGTGTGGTTTCCCTCCATTCTATGATCTAGCTTGTTTTAAGAGGAATATCAATTCCTACTTCCAGCTTTCCTTATTTCCCCCCTGTATTTATTTTTTTCTTCTTCTTGCCCTTTGCCTAGAGTGGCTTTTGTAGCCTTGCTTGGGGGGATTATGCATAAAACAAATTCAATTTCTGACTCCAACAACTTCAAAGTACTATTCACACGGGTGAGATTTGTCGGGATTTTTCCTGACTTCAGGATTTTTTGTTGGGATTTCAGAATTTTCAAAGAATCTTTTTTGCAATCTGGAATTCCTGAGGTGTTGTCCTGAAGGTGTTCGTACCTGTAAAAGTGGATATAGACCAATAAAGATTGATATTTTAAGTGGAGTGCCTTTAGGCAAATACAAACTATATGTTGATCTGGGGTCCTCGTGGATTGTTCGTGGATTTTTCTTGGATTTTTCATGGATTTCGTGGAATTTTCATTTTTTTTGCCAATCTCACCCCTGTATTCACCATATCCTCTTGGAAACTTTTGGTATGAAAGCCTTGTGTTTGCACTTGACATGAAATTCCATCTTTCTTGCATTCCCAGCGGACGCCTCCAAGGTGAAGAGCAGTAGTGTATCAAGCAGCACAGACAAGGTCACCAAGAAAAGCAAACAACCGAAGAAGAAGAAGGTCCTCGTCAGGCCAACCTTTGAGGTATAGTCATCAGGGGACATTCTAGGGGGTAGGGGGATTTTATACAAAGTTTGTCCTCGCAAATGTTTGTCTTTTGGTTTTGGCATTTTTTGTTTTTTCAAAAACAAAATTATTAGTGTGTTTACAGATTTCGACCTAAACATTTCAGAATTTCAGAATTATGTTTTTTGTTTTTGTTTAGGTTTTTGGTTGGTTTTTGTGGACGTGTCTTAGACTCAGTTGCCAATGCATAGACTGAAGAAATACATAGACAATTTATTTAATTTTTGTTTTTAAATACCTCTTTGGGAGGGCCAAGCCCCTTGGGTGGACCACTGTATGTGAGTGCTAGTTTCAAAATGTATATATCCCTGTGGAGACATGGCTTTGGTCTTTCCTTTGTTCCTGTATTTAAGCATTCCCCATAGACTTTGTGAACAAATTTCCTTGTGGAGACATCCTCCTCTTTAGAATTTCCCTCTGGAGACCTTTTCATACTTCTGTCCTTTTCGTACTGTTGTTTGTTAGTCTCCATCAGGTAGCGAATTTAGAGTTGCAGACACTACACCCCAAAACAAGCCACACCCCAAAACAAGCCACACCCCAAAACAAGCCACACCCCAAAACAAGCCACACCCCAATTAACCTATCACCGTTTGTAAGCATTGGCCAATCATTGCGTCTGTTGACTATCACATGACATTCTTAATCTTAGACAAAGAAAAACCCCACACTTGTGCATGCGACCTAATGTGCGCCTTGTTCAATGACACGCAATATGCCGAATACACAGCGTAAAGTAACGTAAAGTCTGTGATTTAAGCTCTTGAATACAGACGACAGCTGCGGTTTGAAAAAGACCACCTGGCTGGTTGTCATCTATATGGGCATTCCTGCGTGCACTCAGTCCATTTATGTTTCAACTATATTGTTCTTGAATGGGAGTGTTAATAATAATCAACATTTTAGAACACTCAAATAGTAAACTATAACTGTCAATGGTATTAACCCTCCTATGCAAACATACATTCTGAGCCATGTTGTTGTATGGGTCAAAATCAGTCAAGGTGATTGTTTTTGACCCTCCTGCCATAGTACAAAACCACATGTAATCTGATCATGTCTGTGTAAAAAAAGTATAGCAGGGGAGGTGGAAGGAAATTTTGACTCATTTTGAGAAATTGTTTAGTTATTTTTTGTACCTTAGGGAGACAAGTGACATTAGGGAGACATTTCGATGTCTCCCTAATGTCACAGCCCCCTTAAATATTGAGAATTTTACTGTCGGAACTGGGTTATATCGATAGAGGATGGTCCAAAACATAAATATACCAAATTTCGTGGGGGTAGGTTAGGGGATATTTGAGTTAGGTTACATTCAAGTTGAAAAAAAGTCTATGGGAATGTCTCCCAAATGACCCATCGCCCGTAATTATTATCACAGTGCTTATAATATTATTATTATTATTACCCCTGCTCATCAGGCCCATTAATCATTCTGGAACCTTCTGAACTCCCTGGGAGTATACAGCCCCCGCTGCAAGTTAAGCGCACATGGGCTAATCAAACGCATAACCATCACTGCCCTCACAGATACCAATGAGGGTAATGATGGTTATGTGTTTGATGAATAGATGGATTTTTTTCAAGAACTCACAGTGGCAATAGGTCAATTGACTTCCACTGAAACTGATTAAGGCTTTCCATCCATACATAGTTTAGATACATGTTCCTGTGCTAAAATTTGGTTCCCTATGGAGAAATCCTAGATACGTTATAATTACTGCACCAAGTGTTTGCATCAACGAGGCCATTGTATGCATTGTGCATTTGTAAAAGTCAAACACACATCTCAACATGTCTGGACATGTCAACCTTCTCAAACTCACAGTACGTACAATGGCCTCTCCGTCTAGGGCTGTCACGAATATGCCGAATATATGTGAATATTCGAAAAAATATATACGACTCTGATGCTATTTCAATAGAAAAGCTACAGCGCTCAGCAGTGTCAAAGGCCGCATTTTTGTAGACGTAACTTTTTGTGGACGGAGGTTTATTCCTGTCCGTAAAACCCCTGACACTTACAACAAAAATGTAGGCTGGAGTTTGGTTTATTGTTTTTAGAACGTTATACGTACTCGTAATGATTTTCACAAAACAGGCACATGCAAAATAAATGTTGCTCGGGCGGTCCATAATATCAACCGCCGCACGTAAAACACCACATGCAACTGTTTACAGGCGCAGTATGCAGTTGCAGCTGACGCGTGAAAAACTTGATTGCCAAGTATGGAATATTCAAATATTCGGTCAAACCCAGCTTCCAATAATCAAATACGAAATTATTTAAAAATGAACAGCCCTATCTCCATTACGAACTCTTAGTGACGCACCCGTGCGAGTCGCCCCTATTGACAACATAAAGTGTTTATTTTGTTTTGTTTCAGAACCGCTTTGTGCCCTCCGATCCATTGCTTAAGTCGCCCGCCGTGGCTATGCAGGTTGAAGAGTCTCTAGACTTCTGCGCCCGTAGCTTATTCTTGCCGGACGCTGCCATGCTGCATGGGCGCGTCTTCGTCACGGCGTGGGAGTGGGGCATCGATAACGTGTCTGGAGCAACGATACCATTGATTACAAACTCAGTTCAGGTAATGTAGATCAAATACCACATAAATGGCTTCACCCTAACCCTTCCATTTGTTTTCATATGACCCTGCTAAATCTAACAATTTTCAACAAAATTGAAGTGAGAAGCCAGCTATTGTACATCAAATCCAACAGCAAATTTGGTTGGATTCTGCAGTGTACCACCAACACACCAGCCTTGGCATTTTGCAGCTACTCTGCTGAATCCAACAAAATACAACTGAAATTTAACTAGAAGTCTGCTTCCACACCATGTAGTTTTTGTTGTTGTTGTTTTTGTTTTGTTATATGACTATCGCCCCACACAACACCAAAAGGCCACTCAAGGTGTGGGCTACAAAAGACAAGAAAAGACAGAAATCACAGGGATAGAAGGTATCTATTTACATTTCGTTTGAACTGTGTTGACTGCTAAAGCCAACAAATTACAACAGCTTTTTACCATTGTTGGATTTTGTTGGATTTTGTTGGATTTAGCAGGGTTAGGGTTAAAGGTCACAGGAAATGGCATGGAGCGACTCTCCACTCATTTCAAAGTGCCATATCACACATTCGTTCCTAAATAATATTTCCTTTTCTTTTCAAAAACAACCAGCAAGTACTGAAGAATGTGATCAGCGCGGTGATTTCTCGTCGTAGCGCTTACAGCGTACGAGAGGGCAAGTTCAAACACAACATGGGCGTCTTCATGCAGCTTCCATCACTCAGAAGCCAATCTCGGGACCGTGCCCATCTCGAGAAAAGGTACAAATGTGACCTGTTCCCACGGAATGGGTGGAAAGTCGCAAAACTTGAAAATCCAGATGATGGTATTTCCTGAAAGTACAGGTTAAAAGCTTTAATTTGATATATTGTGTGTTGTGGTATCTTATTCCTAGCCCCCGATACAACATTTTAGAGTCTTGACACCTTGTTTTGAGAAAATGAAGCTCAAAGATTGTGATCTGTGCACACTTTAACCCGAGTTCAAAAAGGAAATTCCCCTTCCCCCCCCCCCCCCCCCCCCAAAAAAAGAACAAAAATATATATATATATTTTTAGAATAGATTCAGTTTTTAAACTTTGGGTTATCAGGCATGCAACTTTTCCGCGAATCCGCGGATTTCCGCATTTTTTTAAAATTCGACCGTGAAAAAAATCCGTGCTTCCGCTCGTTTCCCACCGTGCCGACCGCGAAATCGTCCACCAACATGACCAATATTGCTAGCGCACATCGTCTGCCTCTGTATTTTGTATACATACATTACATAGAAAGGTGCAGGACACAGACTCCGTACACATTATAGTCTTGCCGCGCCGTTGTATGAACTAGTTGCTATAGCGCCCTCAATCGACTATAGACTGATAGTCTGGTTCCGCATTTTTTTCTCGCGTCAATTAATACAATACAATACATCGGGATACGGACACTATACCTACATGTACATGTTTGCACGACGTCGTAAGAGCTTTGCGCTAGCGCTACGCGCTCGCATTTTATTTTCTGCGTTTTTAGAAATTGAAGAGTTGCATGCCTGGGTTATGGTGGAAAAGAGTTTTTCAAATATACAGTTGTTAAAACTCAAAATTTACTTTTCAGTAACAAAAACCATAGTGCGACTTTCCGCTCATTTTGTGCTGCCAGGTCACAAATATTGACAAAGTTCTAATTTTTGTAGGGCTGTACAACACTTTGAACACGTTTTTGCTTCAATAATATGTCACTATTTAAGATTATAATATATTGAAACACTGCAGTGAAATGGAGTCAAAAGTCAAAAGTCTCAAAAGTCAAAACAGTGAGTACATTGCCTCTTCCAACAGGAACACCCGCTGTTCCAACTGGGAAGATCTTGGGAACACTGTGGGGTCCTGTATGGGAACAGTGGTCTATGCACATGTACATTTTACTCCGGAACAGGATGCTGTAGTTGAGAAAGCGTGTTGCCAACGTATACCCAGCAAGATATGGGACTGAGGGGTACCCCCCCCCCCCCTTGTCCCTATACCCTATACACACTATTGTTACCTTACACATCCCCCCTGGATATCTGAAAAGAATTCCTGAGATTCTGGGAATGCAATGACCAACACAAAAGACGGGGGAGGGGGGGGGGGCGGTTCCCTCCATCACATATCTTGCTTCAAATGTGCCATCGGGAACACGCTGGAGCATTCCCAGACGCGGGTCTTTAGAAAGTCTTAACAAGTCTTAAATTGACTTTTCTAAATTTAAGGCCTTAAAAAGCATTAGATTCAGTTCTCCAAGGTCTTAAAAAAATTTGATGTATTACAGTAATGACTTACCAATATCAGTTCGTAAATAACAAGCACACAGTGTAAAAAATAAATCAGCAATTTCCCTGTAAAACTGATCGCACTTGGCAGACACCACACATTGTATTTACAGAGCATTCTAGGGGCCGGGTTACGATTAATAGTTCCAGGAACTTCATTAGCTACATTACATGTACAGCTATTGTTGTTCCATCAGAGGAGTAGTGGCTGTGGAAAGAACTCCGGCCCTCCTCCCTCTACTATCAGTTGCAGCATTCTACCAATTATGCTGAGTTCCACCTGGTTCAGCAAGCTTCGATCTTTTCCTCGCACTGCCATTCTGGCTCCATCACCCCAACTCCTCCCCCTACATATTAATCTTTCAGTGGACCCAGCGTGCCTTTTGTAATCAGAGCTCCAGCTCAGTAAGCCGGTCACACACTCTGAGGACATCGTCTTGAGTCGGTCAGCTCCCCAAAAGCTATTGTTGGCTTATTTTTTGGTCTTAAATTTTGTTCAGGGTAGCATTAAAAAGGGTCTTAAAAAGTCTTACTTTCTGAAATGTGCAGATACCCTGATTCCAAAGGGAACAGGAACATTCCGCCGAGATTAAACCGACTAGGTAATTGTGATTTATTTTCAAAGTGAATAAAGATAACTGGCAGGAGCGGGATTTGAACCTAGGACCACCAGGTTACCATACAGGTGCTCTACCAACTGAGTTATCTTTCAGTTTGTCAGTTTCTTCGTTCCAGGGGCGCGCTAGTCAAAAGTTATAAACTCAGAATGCTGTATCCCCAGGAATCACTCCCCAACTTTACGAGACAACCTTGTTAAGCGGCAGTACTTTTTAACTTACAATATCATCAAACAAACCCCAAGGGAAATTTGGTGAATTCAAATTATTTTGATTAATTTTTAAAGTTAACTGGCACGAGTAGGGTTTGAACCTGCAACCTCCAGATTACCGTACTGTACCGTACCGTTACTCAACACAAAGCCAAAAGGCTACAAAAGACAAGAAAAGACAGAAATCACAGGGGTAGAAGGTATCTATTCAAATTTTATTTGAATTGTGAAAGATAATATTGGGAAGCAGGTTACAAGTAAGGAGTTCCAAAGAGAGGCAGTACAAGGGAATAACTTAAGAGTATCTCACGGTACTAGCCTTTGGAACAACAACATAGTAAAAGATTGTAATGAGACAGCCAGGCGAGTAGAATGCATGCAAATTTGGGCAGAGGGAACTAATGATGAAGGGCCACTGGAACACCTTCCATGATTGTATCGATAAAAGGGGCTCGATGAAGCAATAGAGCGTCGGACATGAAGGGGTTCCAGAGAAGATGCCAGGTCCCGACCAACCCGATTTGAAACATGCTGCCGAATCGTATCAAAGAGGGACAAATAGCAAGCCGGAGCACCAGCCTAGATGTGGCAGCACTGAGTATTCCATGACAGGACGTATGGTTACCTTATACAAATGAGCTATTGTGCCCTATGTGGGCGGTTTCCAAATTTGTGTATATGTTTATCACCTTATTTTGTGTGTCCACACCAACAGTAATCCAGTCAACATGGAAGCATCGTCAGGGCAGTATGCGGTCACCAGACCAGACTCTGAAACCAGTGAACAGTGTGCCGTCATGCAACAAGCCACGTCTGGTATCCCGCCTACTCTAAAGCCAGTCACGCTCTATGACCTGTTGGATGCATTACAGGTAATAACACACGGCGTGCTTCTATGAATTAAGACATCCATTAAGTTATTTTTTTTTTTATATTGAAATCAATACATTGCTAAAAGCCACGAAAATCAGAGGCAGGGGTGAGGATTTGTCAGGATTTTTCCTGATTTCGGGATTTTTTGTCGGGATTTCAGAATTTTTAAAGAATTTCTTTTTCAATCTGGAATTCCTGAGGTGTTGTCCTAAAGGTGTTTTTACCTGTAAAAGTGGATATAGACCAATAAATTCAGATATTTTAAGGGGTGCTTTTAGGCAAATACAAACTATATGTTGATCTGGGGTCCTCGTGCATTTTTTGTAGATTTTTTGTGGATTTCGTGGATTTTCCATTTTTTGCGAATCTCACCCCTGCAGAGGTGGTAGGGTTATAAAGAAAAACATGCAATAAATATGCAGTTCAACTTGTTTTCACACATATAACCATGCCTTACAACCATGCAGGCATGATCTGAAGTCAAGCAACGTTGTGGTTTTCAAATTGTGAGACATTCTTTTCAGTTCAGTCATGCAAGAGGGCGCTGTTTTTGTTTGGTAATAGAAGGAACTCCTTTGTCAAAAAAAAAAATCATTCCTTCAAAACAAACCATGAACAATGTTTTGAAGAAATCGATTTCAGATTAGTTATTTAATATGTGGCGTCCGCAATGGAAATTGAAGATAAGTCGCATGACCTATTTTTGAGTAATTGCAATTTATATGAAAATGGTAAAAAAATCAAGATTCCTGTTTTTGTCAAAATACTGTAGTTTGAAGCAAAATACCTGGCTTGCTTTTGTGTTGAGTACATTTTAGTCTGGCGTACTTCCGAAAAAATTGTGTTAACTACGTATTATTTTCCATTCTCAATGCTTAGTTTACGGCTCTATTCGAAAACCAAAATACCGTATAACAGTGATTTTTTTCACCGTTACAAAGCTTACATTATATATTTTATTATGGAATGGAAATCACTCGGAAGATGGAATGTTTGCGTCGGGGATGATGTAAATTAGAACAGAGATGTTTTCTCTTTCGCCCCTATATTACGTCGGGACCGGGCAAAAGAGAAAGCATCTCTGTTCTAATTTATGGAATGGAAATCTCAAGTTTCAACATTTTCAACTTTCAACATTTTCAACTTATGTTGGATTTCACTTGCTGGTGTCGAGCCTTCTCCGAGAAAACCTAAAAATATTGTTTTTACACAGTGGTATGAAGACTATTTTAAATTCTATTCATGATGACAGGCTTTCAGGCCTTTTCACTCTAGACAAAACAAGCAATGTTTCAAACTTGACAATTTTCAACCCTGTCCCCTAACTCTGCATTAACCCTATAAACCTACCTAAATCCATCAAAATCCAAACCCTGTTTTGGAGGATTTTGGCAGATTCAGGATACCTCCATATTGAAACCTGGGGGATTTTGATGGATTCAGGATTGTAAGCCTAGCGGTACTGCAGGATTTTGATGGATTCAGGATACCTCCATATTGAGCAGTCACCAAAACCAACTTTTTGTGCATGACAAAATAGGTGGATTTTGGCAGATTCAGGATACTTTCTAGTAAAGTTACCCAAGGGGTTAGGGTTAACGCGCAAATAAATGTCATTGGTTGCTGTTCCTTCCATGTGCAAGCTGGAGGAATTCCCAGCTGGCTGAAGCACAGGTGCATTGGCATTATACAAACCACAAAACCAGTTACCACACACATATTGGTAGAGTTGCAACAGTCACTGAATTATGTGACTCCACTCTAGTCGAGATGAGTAGAGTCACAGTGTGGAGTCGAGTCTAGTCAAATATTTAGCTGGATTCAATTTGAGTCATCAATATTTTATAACCACATAATAAATAAACACAAGAGAGAAAGTCATTTGTAAGCAATTTAAACATTTATATCCGGGCCAGTACATGTACATGTAAAACCACAATTTACTCCTGATCACCAAATTGCATTATGCAAAACCTTTTATTTAAAAGTGGGTCTGTATCCATCCGTTTGGTTTTTTAAATCAGGGCATAAATTTAGCCGGCCTTCCACCAAGAGCTCAATAAGCCGGCAATTATGACATCAGGAATTGCAAAATACGTTTAGAGTTCGGTTCCGGGACAGTAGTTTGTGCATTACAAAGTGGGAGTCGCACAGTGTACATTGTATGTTTGTTACGATAAGTGGTCAATGTACTAACTATATGTACACGCGAAGTAACGTGAACATAAATTTTGCACCGTAAGTCATGGCAAATATTTTTTAGTTTTCAATTTATTATCGGGACTCGAGTCGTTACAACTCTGCATATTGGGACAGGCGGCAATCTTTTTGAAGTGTCGACTAAACGTAGATTCCCATCCTTAACCGGTATATCTGCTGCCACCACGGGTCTCAATGTTCTGTTTTTATTTAAAACAAGTCCTCGTTTACTTAATCCTCGTCAGGTTCATCGTGGTGTCTTGGCATCTCACACCGTTAGCTGCACAGCAACAGAGCGGACAGTAGTCAGGCTGTGGCATCCAGACAATGATGAAATATACCAAGATGAGCTGCAGAGGCAGAGACTAGACCATCAACAGGATGACTTAATGGTCACATGAAAAGCTGGAATTGTATCTACTTGGTAATTAATGCCAGGGTTGTTGTACATGTCAAGCTAATGAAATGGCCATTGTCGCCCTAAAAGAGCTTTCTTGTTTTGTTTTTTAGGGGGGTTTTCTTCCGATCTTAGCCAACCCACACGGTCACGCACCGTAATTGTGGGGACAGTAAAATAAATAAAAATTCCCCCATTACGTGGTCAATGACTACCCACAGATTTTTACGAAATTAAACATGCATTCATATTAGTGATGCATAAGAGATATATACAGGGTTTCTCACAACGAATACACATGATGTACAATGTATACACAGTGTATTGTAAAATGTTAGACTCTTAAGATGCATGGAAATTGATATTTTCCCTGGATGGCGGACCTAGGCCCTTCCGGGACTTGCACAAATTTGATGCACTCATTCAGACCAGGAACAGTATAAATGATATAAGAAAATAAGCATTGCTCCTGATTAGGCCAAACAAAAACAATTTTGGATGTCCTCGACCGCCCACTATTTTTCGTCCCGCACCAAAACTTTTTTTTTTTCCTTCTATTTTGAACATTTTGTAACATTTCACTTTACACCCACCCCCACCCCCATATTCAGCTGTGCTGCACATCCCCTAATTGCTCAATCATAACAAATCATTGTAAAGAAGAATAACAGGGCTTTCCAATGATACCAAATTCAAGGAAAAGGAGTTGGAAACGAGAGAGATATCTAACAAAAAATGTACATGTACTTCCGAGAAAAAAAAATCAGCCCGCCCACTCCTCCCTGGCGGAGGGGTGTGGAGGACAACCAAACAATTTCTTCTTTTTTGGCCTTATTAGAGTGGGATTGTCTTGGCCGATTTTTATTGCTGTTCCAAGATTGTGAATTTTCGCCCAGATGCAGTCTACACGGCATTCATAGTCGGCAACCATGTGTGTAGGCTGGACTTGTATTTAAACAAAAAAAACTTTCTTTGGGACTGCCAAATGTTGACTTCGCCATATCTCCCAGACAAAGTGTTTTGTATTCAACTCAAACTCTTATCCTTGTCAATCAGTGATTTTAATCAAGTCAAGAAGCAAATCAGAATACATGTTAATGTTTATTTAAGTGGCTATGGAGTATAAAGTTATTTTATGAGATAACCAATAAAGAATGGACATGACTTTCTGCTTCATTCCTAAATTTATTTTAAGAAATAAAGACAATTTTCACCTTGGTTTCAAAGCGATCCCAAGTGTTAAATACACAATTTATTTTTGAATTTTTAACCCCTTGACCTCAGGTTTTATATGGGGGCAGCCAAGCATAACATACACAATACCCCAATAATGGTTGAAACTGCAGAGATTGACACACATAGATTTCAATCTGCGTTTATTTGTTGTGATAAATCGATGCTGCCTGTGTGCTACGCTGTCATCTGCAGTGATTTATGCCATGGATTTGTCGAATAGCACTGAGCCTTGCTTTCAACCCGGCAGGGGGGCTTATGTGAAATTCGTCTATGGTGTAACACATTACAGTGTAACTTAAGAATATTGCATAAGTGTACAATTTGTAAGCAAAATGAAAACTACATTTTTGACAAATTAGTACCCATAAAACCGTGTGTTCCAGGTGTCAAAAGTTCTTTGTAACTTGATATTTTAGGAATGCCAGTGAGGTTACCTGTCCAAAAACTTGAGGCAATCGGAGCCTTGTTATACATGTTAACCCTTTGTGTCCAGGTGTTAATAATGTGACACCATGCAGGCTTGTGCAGCCAAGCATAACACACAATAACCCAACAAAGGATGGAAAATGCGTCAAATGGGTTCAATGGGTTGAAATTAGTCCATCCTGCTTTATGAAGTTCGTTTTTAATGTTTAAACTACCATAGAACAAGAGTTTATAAAATCTCGCATGAACTCTAGCCCATATGTAACAAATCACATTCTAAAGCTACAGATTAATTTGGGCGACTAATCTCGTCTTAGTGGGAACCTCTCCTCGCGTACCCCATCCTTGGTGATGACATTCAGGACGATACCGTCTCCAGTGTAGATGTCTCGCTCTGCGGCGGAGATGAACACATCCTTGACCAGTGCCACCGCCTTCTCCTGGGAGAGGGGCGGGGCTGTGTGCCCCTCCTGGTTCTTGCCACCAATCTGACGATAAAAATGAAAGAAACAGAACCTTAACATCTTCCGATTTCTTGTATTACACACACAGTTCCAAATAGGATTAAAGTTATACTGTCGTACCTTTCAGGTTCACCCCGAAATTTGTTTTTTTTTTAAAGTGAACAAAAAAAACTGGCAGGAGCGGGACTTGAACCAGCGACCTCTGGAATACCGTACCGATGCTCTATCAACTGAAAATTTACCTACCGTCAGTTTCCCTTGTGTTTTGTTTGATGAATGTTTTTAAAAAGTTGGTTTATGACTTCTGACTAGCACCCCTCCGCCAAAAACAAAGACAATTTGGGGGCAAGATAGCTGAGTTGGTAGAGTGTCAGTACAGGGTTCAAGTTTTCTTTGTTCACTTTGAAAATGTATTCAAATTTACCTAGTCAGTTCCCCTTGTGGTTTGTTTGACAAAGTGTATTTTTCAATTGCTCATCTTCTAGCAATGCAAAAAATCCACCCACGTTTAGTAATCCAACAATTACTTTACAAATGTCTAATTATTTCCAACCTTGCAATTCAGTTCCTGCAGGGCGGATGTTTTTGTGAATTAGAGGTTTCAAGTTTCACCCCAGCAATTTTATTTTTTAAATTGCTCATCTTTTAGCAATTAGACTTCCCATGTTTACTAATTGAATAATAATTTTTTCAAAGTGAACAAAGAAACTGGCAGGAGCGGGATTCGAACCTGCGACCTCCGGGTTACCGTACCGGCGCTCTACCAACTGAGCTATCTTCCCAAAATTGTCAGTATCTTTGTTCGGGTGGACGCTAGTCAGAAATCATTACTTAACAAATGTCAAATTAGGCCAAAACAAATAGTTGTGTTGCCTTCTGTGACCGACCACAAAAGTCTGGCCGTGTTTTTTGTTTTTACGTATTTTTTTTAATCTCATCTTTTCCCGCACAAAATGAACAAGTTTGACTAAAATAAATGTCTTTAAATACAGCTACGACAGCACAATCATGCATTTTGCCATGAATCTCATTTTTGGACTCCCGACTTCCGAGTTACAAGTAAAAAATAAATAAAATTCACCGTCCCTCCCTATTTTTCCCATTTAACCCCTTGAGTAGGTTTTTTTTTTACAGGAGACGTCGGGGTGTCGCAGCGGTTTTGGCAGCCAAGCGAACCGCTACAATGTGCTCGTGCAGTCAAGCGTAACATAAACAATAATCCAACAATGCATTGAAACTGCACAAACGGCGGCCAATCGCGTCATCCGGCCTGGTGGCACTGTTTTTTTTCTCACTATATGGCGTCATCCGTACGCAAGGGGTTAATAAAGTTATTCAAGTGCTGTAACATGTTCAAGTCTCTTGTCCCACAATGTCTGTTTCATTTTTGTGTCTTTGAACAGTTGAAAAACCTGCAGTTGTCAGAAATTTTTAAAAGAATGGCGGCAATCTTGAAAAAAAGGCCCCTCCTTTCTTTAAAAAAAGTTATCTTGCCCTATGTTGGCGGTCTCCCAAATTGTCAGTATCTTTGTTCGGGTGGGCGCTAGTCAGAAGTCATAAACCCAGAATGCTGTATAACCGCCATATGGCGACATCCGTACGCAAAGGGTTAAGGGCAACACAATCTTTTTCCGTGTTAGAGGTGCCAAATCAACAAAGAATAAAGGTGGGGGGGGGGGGGGGGGGGGTTGCAGTCAAATCTGTGGTGTTGGTGGCTTTCAAAATACAAAGTGCTGGGTACAACAAACAATTTGTCTGTTTGGCATCTTACCTGATTGTCAAGTAGAGGTTGGAGAAGTGAGCTTGAAGAGCCTGCTGCCCTGTACACCTCACGCTCATAAGACCCAACGGGATCAAAGCTGTACACACACCCTTTACCTACATGTACATGTATGGAGACAATCACAAGCATTGTTTGGAGTTACAATGTATATTCCTTTCCCTAAAAGCATTACTAACACTACAATGTAACTTTCAAGAAAATAAGACAGAGCAACTGTTTATTAAAAGGTTGTACATGTATACATTTGCTTTTGCTGTAATTTTCAGAAATGAATGGATTTGGGGGTTAGTATTTTATAGCAAATACTGTAACAGTGACCTGTTAAAAGTTTTGTGTGCACAGATGCTGGGAAAAATGATGTTATTGTAGTCGGGTTCCATGACCCTATTTCAGACAAAATGGAGCAATTTATAGACGTCAGGGAATGATCAGGTCGGGGAACTAGACTACATTTGTATTTCCAACGATTGTTGGCCAACAATCGCTGAAAATTGATACAAAAAATTCACTTTTCTTGAAAATGACAGCATACCAGGTGCCATAATTTCACAAGATGCTTTAGACTATTATTTACTTAGTCAAGTAAGGTATTTCAAATTTGGTAGTTTGGTTTCTTTTTATGTTTGCAAATACTACATGTAAAACCCTTTCCTTGCCAATGTCGAGTTTACTGGACAGGTCACAGCACTCCTGCTGCTTTGGTAATTACCCCACAAGGAAACCACACACGAGAGCTTATCCAAACAATACATTGTAGATATATTCTACATGTTTCAACAACATGTAGTGATTCTTCTTTCTTTTTTCGCTGGTCATATGAACAATAATGGCTTGTCCAGATCTTTCATGTGTCACTACATGTATAAACATATTCTGAGAAAACTATCCAAACTTTCCCAGTACAGTGCGTGTATGGCGTGCTATTATTTATGTAACAAGTTTCCTGTTTTATAAAGCGGGCCAGAAGTGAAAACAGTCTTATTTTAGCAGTTATGACTGGCTTTTTTTACACCATGTGAAAGAGTAATTTTCATGGAACAACATTTTTCAATCAACTCTTTTGGATGAAAATACAACCATTCAACAAGCAATCAGCTGCTTTTTCTGTTTGAGTGTTGTATGCTTCATTGGTCATTGTTGCAATTTTCAGAAATGGGCGGATTTGGGGGTTAGTATTTTATAGGAAATATCATTCCACTGACCTGTTCAAAGTTTTGCGTTGTTGGATGGCGAAAAAAACGAGAGAAAAACGGCGCTCGTTTTTAACTGTCGGGCGGATGATAGCCTTTAGTCAAGGCGCGCATGACGCGCCCCGGATATGCCATGGCGCCATATGTCCGGGTAGCCACGCGCGCCTTGACTAACGGCTACAGGGCAGCTTTCCAACGATTTCCAGCTGGAAATCGTTTGAAATTGATATGCATTTTCACTTTTCTTGACAACGACAGCACACCTGGTGCCATCATTTCACAGGATGATTGTGACTACTATTGACTTACAGTCTAGTAAGGTATTTCGTAATAAACAGTTAAAGAAATTGGAGGATTACCAATCGTGTACACTACCTTTAATTGAAAAAAGTGGCACTGGAAGGGTTTTAAAGGAGCTATGCAACAAATATTCACTTTGAACAAATATTCAGTTAAACGTGCTTTAACACCTAACCATAATTATGCCTAACAAAAATTGGGCCTGTTGTAAACGCTTGTTTTCATTTGTTTTCTTTTAAAATATTTCCAGTTTACTTTTAATGTACAAATGTACATGTAAGCTGGCGCTACTCTTGTTTGGAAATAAAATTAATTCCTTTGTCAACGGATTACAATAATAACAGTACACAAATTATTCCTCTAAAATAACCCACCAACAAAGTTTTGAAGGAATGTACGTTAAAAATGGATTCAAACTAAGTAAATGTTGAAATTAACTAAAACAGAGAAACTTTTCTCAAGAAAAGAATATATGGTAGTGTTGTACACAATTTATGGAGATAAATTTGCGACAAAATATTAAAAAGCTTTTAGTAATATGGAAAAAATGCATTCATGTCATAAACATCCTATTATATACATACGGTCCCTTCAAAGCTACATGTATTAACGTCCATGCTCTGAATAAAAAATTTAACTCAATGGATTTCTCCCCAACGCATCAATGCAAGAAAACTATTTTTGAACGAAAAAGCACTTTACACTATCCACTTTACAAGATTCCTATACATCAGTACCATGAGTACTGTGAGAATTAGGAGTGTCCAGCTTGTTTTGAAGCTCATAACTTATCTAATGCTAACAAATTAGCCATTAAATTTGAACATTTATTATTCATGGTGATACACCCCAGCTTCAAAACGAAAATGACACATAATTGCAACTGCTCCAGTTGATCTGTCAAATATTGATAAATAAAACACCGAACCTTCTTCATCGATTCCTGCCAAGACGTTGTAGGTGTAGTAAGGAAAGAAACGTCTGTAGTACAAGATGGACGATAGCATTGATGCAACGGCCTTACAGCTCATCTGTTTGTGGTTGTCATGCTCGTACATCTAATGATACAATCAACACATTCATTTTAATTCATAGCCAGTTTGGCAAGGAACTTTCCTGAATCCTCCAAAATCCACCACTGTGCAGTAACTCAATGGCACATTATTTGTACTTGACTTTCAAGGGACATTAAAACCCTAACCCTGCTGAATCCAACTATTTGATATTTCCATTGGACCCTGTTGGATTGAGCGGCTAATTCTCACAGTGTGGACAGTTGGACTGTGTTACATCATGTTGGATTCAGCAGGCAACAGAAAAATAAGACACATGGATTCTGTAGGACTAATACATGTTGCAGGTAAAGCCCTGTCCGCACTGGACTTTTTTTGGTAAAACTTACCGAGACGATGGGTATTTTTCCCATTTTAAGTCCAGTGCGGACAGCCTAGGACGTTTTCCTCTCAGTTACTTTTCCTGAGTCCAGCGGTTACTTCTACCGGGCAACTGCTGCCCAGGAAAACTGACCAGGTAACTTTTCCCCGAGACGATAAATCCAGTGCGGACAGTGTGAGTCGGTGAAAGCGGCTCATGATGGCGTACATCCTGCCAGAGCGCAACGTCATGCTTCACAGGGAAACCACGCATGCGCTTTGCATTGTTTCACCGTGGTGCGGTGCATATATGTGGCAAGTTTTCAAATTCCAGTGCGTTGTTCCTCTTTTGGTTGCAATCATGGCAGATTTTATTATTGATACAGTCGGAAGTTTGATTGGTGCTAAAGACGTAGTCCTGCGTGTACACATCGGCCGGAAAAATTAAAAAGACACGTGTGATTTGGGTCAATCGCGTCAATGTAGAAAGGTCACGCAAAGCGCCCTCATGAGTCCCCCAAAAAAATTCCAGTGCGGACACGGCTTAAGTCATTTTATATTTTTAGGTACCCAGCAACTTGGTATGTTGGACTGCATTGGATTGAGCAGGAAACTCATATGAGTCACCATTGGACTCTGTTGGATTTAGCAGGGTAGTCCTGTGGAACCATTAGGGGGTTAGGGTTAAGCCACTCATTAACCCTCCTGTTCTCAAGGCCAAAATGGAGCCAGCTACCCTATATAACAAAAGCGCAGAATACAACAGGCGCAGAATAACAACTTCTACACCTCATTCAAGGATTCAATTTACTTGGAGGAAAAATGATGTAGGGAGTTGGGGTTAAAATTAACATCTGCCTACCTTCAACCTTGCTTCAAGAACTTTTGACAATGTGAGTACATCTCCATGGAAACCGCAACATGCCAGTACAGTGTTGCCCGTTCTGCCAAGACACAAAAAGGAAAGAGAAATCAAATGAAACATTTCATATTTTATTTTTAACGTTAAACACAGACTACACACAGACTACTATGAAGTGCTCTTTGAAGTGGACATTTTGAGCCAACTTCAGATATCTGTTGGATGAAAATTATCAGGTGCTTAATTTTGAAAGGTTGTGTAGTAACTGTAGAGCCCTTTTTCACAAGTTGTCATGGACCGCACAATGCAATAAGGCTAATAAAGTGCTTATCAAGTAAACCAGTCAAGCATGCTGCATGATGGACACAATGGTTTAACCTGCCCCATACTGTACTTCCAGAACTCTAAGGTTTTCACAAACGTTACAGAGAGATGCATTGAAACTTCTGGGGAAGAAAATTTGCAACTGTTTTTCATGATCCATAACTCTGTAACTGCATAATTTTCTGCCCCAACATTTCATATGCCTCCAGTGTTCTCCATGGCCTTAAATTTTTGCAGGGCGGCAGACAGAATGCGAGCGCGGAGCACGAAGCCCTTACGACGTGGGGTCCGGGGCCCGCTTAAGGGCCCGTGAAATTTTGGATTCTAGATGCTCTGTGGTGCAATCTGAGGCATTTCCTGGCCACTTTCTTCTGACTCTTTGAATCAAATTTGCTCGTGTTTACAACTTGAAATGAAGGCAAGATTTTTAGGGGGAGGGGGTTTGGTCATCAAAAGTTGATTTTTTTCGGGGGCAATTTTTTTTTACTGAGTGGAACTCGTCACCGAGCGGGGGTTCAGTAGTCTTGGTTCCAAGACGTCCTTAGCAGTGTGACGTATAGCGCGCACGGCCGGCCGACAGCGCCCTCCCGCTACACACACACGCCACGGCCAAATCGCTAAGACCGATTTGGCCTTGGCATGGCATGTGTGTGTGTGTAGCGTCGCACCGCGCTATGGACGTCTTGGAACCAAGACTAGGGGTTCAGAGTTAAGCCGGCCGGTGAGCTAAACATGCACGTGGCGCGCGTGGACAGGTATTTTCCGAGAGAAAAAGACGCCCTCAAGTGTTACGGAACATTGTAATTTTAATAGGTAAACTGGTTCTCGACGCGACAAAGTGAAAATGATATTACCAGGGAGATTGGAACCAGTACAGAATAATATTACGTGTATAGTTGATGTGAATGCATAATATGTTGCGTACGTTGCGTCCAGATCTGTTCGATTACTAAACGCTACTGCAATACTGCTGAATGTTAATGCTGGCAAACTCTTCATGTTCGTTCCACAGAGTGCTTTAAACTTCTTCGTACTTAGATAAACTGTGAAGACGGTGGAGAATGGAAGAAAATCCAATGGAAAAAAATAGCAGGGCGGTGAAAATTTTAGCGGGGCAGCATACAATTTTGGCAGGGCGGCCCGCCCTGCTAAAACCCCTCGTGGAGAACACTGTGCCTCATCTTGATATGGCTATGTACACATAGGTTAGGTTCAGTTCCTTAAAATGTCACTCGAAATGGTGAAATTTTACGAGAATATCGCTTACCAAGACCACAGGATTCACCACTCCAAAGTTTAACATCGTTTGCTGTCGACAGAGGGCGCCTTAATGCCATTGACAAACCACTGTGCAAACCACAGCGTTAACCCCTCCAGGGTATTTTGGCTGGAACCCTGCCAGACGCATCAGATTGCATACTTTGTCAAATTGACTTGTGTGCAGAGTACAGCAAAGTGGAGCTGTCAGCACAGATGCACTGCTTATCTGGCAGGGTTAGGGTTAAGGTGCCTCTGTCGACAGCTAATGATGTCAAACTTTGGTGAATTCTTTGGATGACTTCCATAGGTCCGCATGCAAATTTCCACCACAGCTTCGACCTTTAACCCCCTTGAGCGGAGAATTGCGTCCTCCCATACTGAACATGCAGAGTGATGAGATATAACTCTCACAAGGAGGCTTTGACGTCAGGTATTCCCAAGTCAGTTTCTCAACTTACAAGTTATATGTCTTGGGGAGATTTCTGCTGTGAATGGAAAATCCCTCACTTAGTCTCGTGTCAGATGCAATTACTGCAAAGTCATCCCCAGATACAGCCAGGACGGTCCTGTGAAACAAGAGCAACAAGGTTTAAACTATCAAGGAAAACAAATCAGCAATGTTACGCATATACCCTGGGGCACTACTTTCCTAAACAAAAGTATACAGCCATCTTTTTTCATTTACCGTACCCTTAAAGGAGGATTAACAGAAAGATTTTGCTTAATACCCCTACTAAAATCGGTCAGGAACAGCAAAATCTTGGAAAATAATTAATCCTCCTTGACAACAACAACATCTAAATATGCGGACGGTAACGGACATGACGGAGTGCATGCCGTGCGCGCCGTACTTCAAATTTTAACATGAATAATCATGAGCTTGTCTGGTGACCCCCGCACATGACCCGCCCAACAACAGTCGCATCGTGTGTGTCGGATCGGAGATTTTTGTAATTTTTTTTTACAAATTGGAACCGCTTCCGGCGATCTTTTGCTTGGTGCACACAAGGTGAAGATGTAAATGAGGATATTATGGATTTTTGGGGGAAACTGTGCAGCGGTTTTCGTGCGCACAGTAGAAACGTGAGTGCATGGAAACTACTTTCTTATTCTTGCTGACAGCGATCAGCAAACAGCCGTTGTATATCGAGCCCCGAGGCGCGCGTAGTGCCGCTGGCCGATAATCGATCGGAAAACATCGTTCATGTTCAAAAATCCGCTCCATTACTTTGTACACAGCTGGTTTGTGCATGCACCGATTTGCACGAAAAATTCAATTTTTTTTCGGGTTTAAATTGATCATATTCTCATTTTGAGTGGATGAAAAGCTGCATGAATGATACTTCCAAAAATGTAAGGCTCTCCGTTAGCCTTACAAGGATATGTGATTTTGGTCCCCGTAACTCAATGGGATTTGCAATACGCTCTTGCGATATCATTTACAATGTTCCAGAATTCCACTTTCCCAAACCTTAATCTCCCTAGAAGGTTATCCAATCCCTCCTACATATCTTTTAGACTTTTGCGGCCCATTTGCGGAACATTGAAACAGACAATTTATTGAGTAATGGAGTTTTTACTCACCAAACGACGAAGAAATTTGGGGCTCGACCATTTTTTTAAGGGGGGGGCATCTTGTCTACATCGCGCAACGGTGATGTGTGCATGACGCGCTTTACACATCGTTGTGTGTGTTTGAACATTCGTTCTGTATTAAAATGAACATTTACGGAATATTTTTGGTGCTGATTAATAGTCGGTATTGCAACATTTAAAGTCAATGCAGCTAGGGTAAGTCGTTATAATTTGATTTGTTGCATCATCTATCTAAAAATAGCTACGTGGCTACCCGCCATGACATTTAGACGTATGGGCATAACAAACATTGTCAGGCCAAGGAACAACACTAGGTATAATAGCACGCCAATAATTAATCACATTGCACACATCACCGTTGCGCGATGTAGACAAGATGCCCCCCCCTTAAAAAAATGGTCGAGCCCCAAATTTCTTCGAAAAATCCTCGCACATGCGCAGTCTGGAGGACTGCATTAGTCAGCTGTGCGACGCCATGTTCATCTCGGCTGCATACGTCGTTTGGTGATTAAAAACTCCATTACTCAATAAATTGTCCGTTTCAATGTTCCGCAAATGGGCCGCAAAAGTCTAAAAGATATGTAGGAGGGATTGGATAACCTTCTGGGGAGATTAAAGTTTGGGAAAGTGGAATTCTGGAACATTGTAAATGATATCGCAAGAGCGTATTGCAAATCCCATTGAGTTACGGGGACCAAAATCACATATCCTTGTAAGGCTAACGGAGAGCCTTACATTTTTGGAAGTACATGAATGACTGCTCTACCCTGACGGTGAGTGTTTAGTTGATATATTCAGGGAAACGGAAGATATGGGCAAGATCTTGCAAGATCTTAAACGACCCTAACCGGCCTAACCTACCCCAATAGAATAACTTCCAGCTCTAAATGGTGAATCTCACATGTCATAAGCCAGGGTGTTGGTAAAAGTCGGAGGTGGTCGGAGCTAGCCGGAGCTAGCCGGAGGTAGCTTTATATACGATTTATACGACGTTTTCAAGTCTTAGAAATGGTTACCTGTTAATAATATTATACTTCCGTACTTTCTACCCCCAAAAAAATAAAAATGACTATTTATCTGCCATTTCAAAGTTGTCATTCCTCGACCTCCGGGTTTCACCGATTTAATGGTTATATCGTACGTACGTACAATATACGTACGTACGGCACTGCTTCACGCGCGCATGCACGGCCGATGTTCGGTATAGTAGTGCGCCCTCGCATGACTAGTTTTGGCTATTCTATTTACTACGGAGGGGCTTATATGACATCACAAAGCTAATGAAACCAGTTTGTGTATACACCTCTGGTTTTATGCCGCTCATAAAATGCTACCGTGGAACGACCGTTATTATAGGAAACAATTATTGTGAAACGTATTTTACTTGGAACAATGGCAATCACAATTTTGAAGAAGAAAAAGTTACCGGTACACTGGTGCATCATAAAATTGTGAGAAAAAGTACAACTGACGCTCCATTTGGTGAGACGGAGGTTGATATAAAATATTTGGTAGAGCTCTGAAAAAGATATAAACCTGGAAAATAATATTTTGTACATGTGAGAACATTGCGTTCTGGTCAAAATGATTGTTCACAGTTCTGTGTTAGGAGGAAACCACGCGCGAATATTGCCCGCAGAAAAGTACAAACAGTATCTGACGCTCCGATCCGTTTTGCACATATTTCGCGTCCAAATAGTGAGCCGGAGGTTGATATAAAATATTTGTTACAACTCTAAAAACCATATAAATCTGGGAAATTATACTTTGTACATATGGGAACATTGCGTTCTGGTCACAATTATTGTTCAAAGTTCTGTGTTAGGAGTAAATCAGGCGCTAACATTGCCCGCAGAAAAGTACAAAAAGTACATCTGACGCACCCACCCCGTTTTGCATTATTTTCGCGTCCAAATAGTGAGCCGGAGGTTGATATAAAATATTTGTTACAGCTCTAAAAACCATATAAACCTAGGAAATCATACTTTGTACATGTGGGAATATTGCGTTCTGGTCACAATTATTGTTCAAAGTTCTGTGTTAAGAGGACGTCAGGCGCAAATAGTGCCCGCAGAAAAGTACAAAAAGTACATCTGACGATCCGATCCGTTTTGCATTATTTCGCGTCCAAATAGTGAGCCGGAGGTTGATATAAAATATTTGTTACAACTCTAAAAACCATACAAATCTGGGAAATTATACTTTGTACATATGGGAACATTGCGTTCTGGTCACAATTATTGTTCAAAGTTCTGTGTTAGGAGTAAATCAGGCGCTAATATTGCCCGCAGAAAAGTACAAAAGGTACATCTGACGCACCCACCACCCCGTTTTGCATTATTTTCGCGTCCAAATAGTGAGCCGGAGGTTGATATAAAATATTTGTTACAGCTCTAAAAACCATATAAACCTAGGAAATCATACTTTGTACATGTGGGAATATTGCGTTCTGGTCACAATTATTGTTCAAAGTTCTGTGTTAAGAGGACGTCAGGCGCAAATAGTGCCCGCAGAAAAGTACAAAAAGTACATCTGACGCTCCGATCCGTTTTGCATTATTTCGCGTCCAAATAGTGAGCCGGAGGTTGATATAAAATATTTGTTACAACTCTAAAAACCATACAAATCTGGGAAATTATACTTTGTACATATGGGAACATTGCGTTCTGGTCACAATTATTGTTCAAAGTTCTGTGTTAGGAGTAAATCAGGCGCTAATATTGCCCGCAGAAAAGTACAAAAAGTACATCTGACGCACCCACCACCCCGTTTTGCATTATTTTCGCGTCCAAATAGTGAGCCGGAGGTTGATATAAAATATTTGTTACAGCTCTAAAAACCATACAAATCTGGGAAATCATACTTTGTACATGTGGGAATATTGCGTTCTGGTCACAATTATTGTTCAAAGTTCTGTGTTAAGAGGACGTCAGGCGCAAATAGTGCCCGCAGAAAAGTACAAAAAGTACATCTGACGCTCCGTTTTCCAATATTTTCGCGTCAAAATAGTGAGCCGGAGGTTGATATAAAATATTTGTTAAAACTCTAAAAACCATATAAACCTGGGAAATGATACTTTGTACATATGTGAACATTGCGTTCTGGTCAAAATTATTGTTCACAGTTCTGTGTTAGGAGGAAATCAGGCGCTAATATTGCCCGCCGAAAAGTACGGTACAAAAAGTACATCAGTTTTTTGACGCTCCGTTCTGCATTATTTTCGCGTCCAAATAGTGAGCCGGAGGTTGATATAAAATATTTGTTACAACTCTAAAAACCATATAAACCTGGGAAATGATACTTTGTACATGTGGGAATATTGCTTTCTGGTCAAGATTATTGTTCACAATTCTGTGTTCAGAGGAAATCACGCGCTAATAATTGCCCGCAGAAAAGTATAAAACGTACATCTGACGCTCCGTTTTGCATTATTTTCGCGTCCAAATAGTGAGCCGGAGGTTGATGTAAAATATTTGTTACAGCTCTGAAAACCATATAAACCTGGAAAATGATACTTTGTACATGTGGGAACATTGCGTTCTGGTCAAAATGATTGTTCACACTTCTGTGTTAAGAGGCACGTGCTATATATTGCCGGCCGAAAAGTACAACTGGCGCTCCGTTTTTCAATATTTTCGCGTCCAAATAGTGAGCCGGAGGTTGATATAAAATATTTGTTACAGCTCTGAAAACCATATAAACCTGGGAAATGATACTTTGTACATGTGGGAACATTGCGTTCTGGTCAAAATGATTGTTCAAAGTTCAGTGTTAAGAGGATGACGTCAGGCGCCATATTGCCCGCAGAAAAGTACAAAAAGTACATCTGACGCTCCGTTTTGCATTATTTTCGCGTCCAAATAGTGAGCCGGAGGTTGATATAAAATATTTGTTACAACTCTAAAAATCATATAAACCTGGGAAATCATACTTTGTACATGTGGGAATATTGCGTTCTGGTCAAAATGATTGTTCACAGTTCAGTGTTAAGAGGATGACGTCAGGCGCCATATTGCCCGCAGAAAAGTACAAAAAGTACATCTGACGCTCCGTTTTGCATTATTTTCGCGTCCAAATAGTGAGCCGGAGGTTGATATAAAATATTTGTTACAACTCTAAAAATCATATAAACCTGGGAAATGATACTTTGTACATGTGGGAATATTGCGTTCTGGTCAAAATGATTGTTCACAGTTCTGTGTTAAAAGGAAATTATGCGCTTATATTACCCGCAGAAAAGTACAACTGACGCTTCGTTTTGCATAATGTTCGCGTCCAAATACTGAGCCGGAGGTTTAAGCTCCCCCAATCGGCTCTTGAATATATCGGCAGTGGCGTAACTACGGGGGGGGGGGGGGGCACATTCCCCCCACCATTTGAAATTTCGAATTGCACACAAACAATACATCTGTTGCCATTCGGTGCCCCCCTTAAAATATTGGTGCACCCCCAGGTGCCCCCCCCCCCCCCCCCCCCCCTAGAAATGCAACCCTAATTGCGCCGCTGTATATCGGCCCGTTTCACACACATCTGGTTCGCTCCATCTAATATAGTCCAGTAAGAATTGACATGAAAAATGCCCAACCCTGGCATTTTTCTTCACGGAATTTCTACTCATAAACCGTTATAATGGTTGCCCCGAACACACACAGAAATTTCAACCAATTTGGTACTTGGGGAAATGTGATTTTAAGCTCTTAAAAATGCCGATTTCTACATACGAATGTGATATTAACCAATTCCTGATACCCAAATTGTAACAATGATTAGCCAATAGAGCGTGTAAGTCTCGCGCATAAAGGTCACGATTGAACTTATGGGCACCTCTGAGCCGCCGGCTATAGGACTTTAACGTGTGGTTGATTTTGTTTTCTATAATTATTATACTTTGTTTTAACAAAGACCTGAACCATGAAACGGCCATAAATATGGATGATGAATTCAAAATTAATTTTACAATATATAAAAACATGCACGACTGGCTAAATTATTGAAGAAAAGTAGAAACAAATGTTTGACTTGAGCGTCAGGTTGCAACGTGATTGGCTCGTTGTCGGAAAGAGAGAGCCCGGCCCGGCCCCCAAAACCCCTGTACTGTCCACGCTGCGGACGTAAGTGAACGTACAAACATAATGCAACGACCGCCTATAATATACTTTGGCGCGTGAACCACCAGAACAATGGGGAATGACGTACGTTTGATGTACAATACTTTTTCGTTCTCCTTTTCCCTAATTTGATATATCGTTCACATTTTGTAAATTGAAATGAAAAATATTATTTTTTTAAAAGTTTGTATCTACCTTTCAGTAAAAAGAACAGCTTCAAAACAAATTATTTCAAGAAAACTACTCGCTTTACACGTTGAAGCTCCTATTCGAGGTGCCCTGAAGTTCGGTTTTTCGTATAAACTCTCGTATACGTTCTCGGGGTCAACTTACACGCTTTATACAGGCTCATCATAAAGCATTTCACGTAAAACCGTTGTAGCCAAGTTGTTACTTTTATTTAATCGATCACAGACTCAGTTAGCCTATAGCCATATTTTAACCGAACTGATGTTATTAACCGGATTGATATTATTTTGCAGCCAGATAAAATAACTTGCCGACAAAATTTGTCCTTAGTTGATGTCTAATTTTAGGGTTTTTGTGCGATTTTTTTGGAAAAGTTCACATTTCTGTGAAAAGGAATTACCCTCAATACGGCTAATTCCATAAAGTTTCACCCCGATTCTTTGCTGCAATTAATACGTGTTAACAATAACAAATGTATTTCTTTCTCCCAAAGTTATGATGATAATGGGGTAGGATGGGGAGCACAAGTGGTGGAGGCCTCAATGGCGGAGGGGGCGTGTTACAATGCCCTCGTACCCATTACACCACTCTAAAACGGTATTAGGATGAGTAATTAAAATATTTGTTTCAATAGGGCCATCTCTTCCAGAAAATCTCGAAGTATTTTAAGGGCAGAAGCCGTTTGGTACTTATGATGATGACAATGATTTTGCGATGACAACGAAGACGTCCTTAAAATACTCTTTTCTCATGCTAATTTTGATCAAAATCTTCATTAAGTTTTCTCATTTGCCATTTTGTATTAATTTAGGTTAAACATTTGCAATGACCCTTTCCCAATCTTTAAAAGGGTATGATTTAGCTTAGGTGTCAGAAATACATGCCTTTCAATATAAATTGTGCATCCCTTTGGTTTTCAATTAATTAACATATTTCCCCAAGGTTGATTTTGGTTGAATTTTTATGGAAGGTAGCTATAGAGTCCCAATAAATACTTTGCCACTAAAATGTTCCTGTAACCAAAATGTCAGGGTCCTCGTCAATTCTTACTGGACTAATAGGCGGGAGTCTGGTGTTTCAACCAACGATAAGTCACTGATCGAGATCCCGATCTGTGTGAAACAAACAGGACCTACACCTGTATACGCCGGTTCACACTTTACGCGAATGCGAATTGAATTGGAACAAGAAACATTTTTAGCGAAATTCGCCGGCCTTGAAATGTGTTCAATTACCGCAGCGAGAGTTCTTGTCATGACGTCTAAAATCTATTTGCATTCGCGCTGAGTATGAACCGGTTATATCATCTCTGTCGAAATATACTTCTATGCCATCAAATTAACCTTTCACAAAAATCTCCAGAAAACAAATTATCATAATTACTCTGGATGTCTCAAATGAAGTATGCTTATTTCTTGAAACTCGTTTAATTTCAGAAACATTCCAGGAACAACAATAGGTCAGTTCTGCAAAAAAGCTGTTTTAAAAAGGCACTTTTCCGGTGCAAGCTAATTTTGTTCACAAACCCAAAATAGCAGACAAACTTTACTGTTTAATTGTATAACATAAAAATTGGAATTCACTTTGCACTGTAAAGTCTCAACAAGGTAAACTACTTTCACGGTTTGAAAACGAATGCGTTGTTCACAGTATCACGGCTGTTCCTTTAGGATGCATTTCTGGCACACTCAGTGACTATCATCGAACGACTGTATGCACACTCCACTCTTTGAAATGCCTTGAATATGCAGCCAGTCTAACGCCTACAGAACGCTGTGGCATTGTATAGGCATAGGGTAGACCATGTCGCCTCTATCAAACTGCTTTAATTAGTGACATTCATCATGTACGAAATTATGTTGCAGCCGCTCTTTGGAGGTTGTCGAGGTACATTGGAGGAGGACACATTTGTTGATGTTAAACCCCTGTATTTTTTTTGAAGATTACGTGTATCTTTTTCAGCAACTTTCTTTAGCACTAACGGGCATGTTCGCATATATGTGGACAGGTGGGCTGTTTTATGTGAGAGATCTTGAGCAACTGCTTCTTCGTTTTCGAGCTATACTGAATTAATACCAGCGTATTCAGACTACACCCAAGCTGCATGCCGAATAACTGCACCGCGCTTTTGGGGACATAGTGGTATATATTTGTTCGCACGCGGGGATGCTCTTTATTCGGATATAGTCTCACTCCATCCCCCGTGCTTCTACTTTGGCACACCTCCAGTCATCCTTTGCATTTGGGTTATTTGCCCATGCCGGTAAAAATGTACACATCGCCACCCTTTAGTTTAACTGGTGGTTCTATATACCACCTTTGCCATATCGTGACATGTATAAAACGGCCATGGCGAAGATTCAAACTGCATGAAGATCCGCTAATTGTGGTGTACTATAGACGACACACCACGTCGCCTCTTCCATACGCGACGCGACGGCACGACGCGACGGCTCCGTTGCATCGTGCCGTCGCGTCGTGCCGTCGCTTCTTTGTCAATACTTTTGTACACATTCTGGCGTCGCGTCGTAAGTCGCTTCGTGCCGTCGCCCGTCGCGTCGTGCCGTCGCGTCGTTTTTTCAACTTGCAGGGTTTTTCACCTAAGCGTCGCCCCTTCCGTCTCCCATCGCGTCGCACCGTCGTGCATCTCGTCGTGTGCCGCGTCGTCTTTCATCGTCATGCATCGCGCCGCACCATCGTGCGTCGCGTCGTGCTTCGCTTCGTGCTTCGCGTCGTGTTTCGCGTCGAATTAGCCATGAGCAAGTTCGATCAAGGACCAATGGTTAACTAGTGGTTGGTTCGTGACGTACGTAGCGCATGAGCACTGAAGTTGAAGTGCGAACGACTCTAGTCGAACTATTGTCATGTCAACGCGACCATGACAAAATGGCGGTGGCTATTTTTTTACGTTTTTGGACAAGTTCATAGATGAAAGCAAGACCGACGATATTTGCTAAGTATATCAACAATGTCACAAGTGGTAACGTGTGCATTATTTCAACATGTTCAAAGAAAGACAAAGTAACAAAAAACGATCGTTCACTGCTGCTGAATATTTACGTTTTTTCCGCCATTTTTCTGATAACTGGTCCTCTCTGCACTATGCTATTAAAACGGCTATTGGTAACCAGCGATGCGACCAACCTCGGTAGGCTGGTCGCGAATCGTCGACTAGACTAGTCCAACCATCGTCGACTAGCGTGCGTTCGATCAGAGTTAGTCGAACTATGGTTAACTATAGTCCTTGATCGAACTTGCTCAATGCCATTGTGAAAATGTGCAGTTGAAATACCGAACTTGTTCATGGACTAATCCGCTAATAAATTCAAATTAATGCGCGCATGCTCATAAGCGTGCTGTGAAACAAAAAGCCTGAACGCTGCATTTGAAATGTGTAAAAAGACGATTTTGCTAGATGTTTTCTTAATTCTGTTTGCGATTTTCCAGCATGCAGGCCCGTCACAAGGAGGGGGGGGGGGATCAAATTAGCATCACGTGTTACGAGAACGTCAACGCGAGCGCACAAGACATTTTGGCGTGGCCGGTATGTATATGGGCCGGTCAAACAGAAATTACGCGTTGACGTTCGCAGGAAACGTGCTGCTAAACCTATTATCATTTTTTGTGAGCCTGAGAATTTTGTTTGTACAGCTACCGGTAATGATTCCTTGCGATTTCGCATATGTTTGGCGTTTTTTGTTGTTTTGCCAGACACTGAAATTATTAGGTCACTCAAGTGAACTGTATTGAATGGCGAAATAAAGCATATAGGAAGACAAAAAAATCACCGGCCGTCGAAAATCGAAGGGGGGGGGGGGAGGGGGGGGTGGACATCATTTGACGCATGAGGGTGCTGTTCAAAACATTAAGATACGTATATTTAGGCCTACATTTGGCCATGCTATAGGTTTTTTCCCGAGGATTTCCAGTTTTAAATCAGCAGTCACAGTGCAATAAAACTTTTGCTATGAGTCTGTTCCTTTATTTGGTACTTTTCTATTAATTAATTTGGTACTTTTTTCTCTCCCGCTGGATTTTCTTGGGGGGGGGGGGGGGGGAACTGGGGGGGGGGGCAAGGCCGATGATTGGAGGGGGAAAAATGCCCCCCCCCCCCTATCCCCCCCTCCCCCAGCGCCGCCACTGTATATGGCCTAACTATAGATTTGGTGTTCTTTTCAACATTAAAGGTGATAAGTAGAGAGAATAAGTAGCGTGTGATAACATGTGGAACGTTGTGTTTATTTCTTGTGATGTGGCCTCCCCCCCCCCCCCCCCCCCCATCAAGCACTGTGGCCCCTTATGCCTGGAGCTGGTGACGGGCCTGCCAGCATGAACAACGGTACCGCGCTACAGTGGTGTTTGGCGGGACAAAATACAAGAGTTAAAAGAGAGTGAACTACCTCCCTCGCTGGTTTTGTAGAAGTAAAAAAAAAAAGGCAATTGAAATTGATCAGAGAAAGAATAGTGACAGGATAAAGTAAAATACATGTACATGGGAAATCTAGCCTTTTCAGAGGAAAAAAATAACAAATAAAACAAGGATGCGGCTTAAAAAAGGAACTGGTTTTTGTACTTGGCACTAGGCCTATTAAGTTTCATGATGTGTAACATAGAGATGTTACACAATGTCTAGCAGTGTCCCCCCAATAATTTCGGTCTTGTAATATACATTTAAGGGTCATTGGCTTTAACATACACCAGTACTATGCATACCGTAGAGACACCGAGTGCAAATTTTCCGATAAGACGTCTGCCCTAGTAAGCAGGAAGTCGTGGGTTCGAGTCCCGCCCGAGTAAGCCTGTGATTTGTTTTCACACAGGCTCTCGGAAAGCACCAAGTATACAGCGCTTCATACATTACGTCGGGACAGAGCAAAAAGAGAAAATCTATGTTTTAATTTACAATACAGCTGTAGAAACTAAAGTTGTGTTTCAAGTTCGATTTGTAATCTGGATGCCTCCATTTGGTCAGCAGTTACAATCTGGCAATCTTTGCCAGCAGGATGAAGAATCTGTCGTAGTCCTCTCGGCCAAGGGTCTCGTATTATATATTATAGACTCAGTCGGTGCCTAATTTTTTATATAGCCTTATGTAAAGGTTTATATACTTGCTATGTTGAAACAAAGACTTGAAATAGAAGTTGCCGTGTGCACGGGTTACATAAACGGTGTAAAACAAAGTTACAATAAAACTGCAACCCTGGAGGACGTTATAAAACCAAGCGGATTTCTCGTCAAGGTTGGGGGGGGGGGGGAAGCACACAGTCAATTAACAAACAATAGTTGCTTGAACAAGGCCCATCACCATAATTCATTTATTTCTATTTCAACCAGATATTGCAATGGGGATGCTCAAAATGGGTCAACTTACCGATATATACTATATAGTTCTTGGATTGAATAATCTTGTTAAAGGGGGGGGGGGGGGGGGGGGGGTTCGCCCATTATTAGTTTTGTCCGCCAAAACTATATAGAGGGTGGGAACATAATCTCCCGTTCCCAAGATTGCAGGCCACTCATTCAACACTAACGAAAAATGTTGGAGATTGCACTATTCGGACGAATGCACTATTAATTCAACCTTTAATAAGAGTTTAATACATGTTACGGGAAAATTTGCACTCGGTGTCTTTACGGTATACAAAGTACTGGTGCATGTGAAAGCCAATGGTTTTCCGAGCTCAAACAAATAACAACCTCCGGCTCACTATTCGGACGCGAAAATAATGCAAAACGGAGCGTCAAAAAACTGATGTACTTTCTGTACTTTTCTGCGGGAAATATTAGCGCCTGACGTCCTCTTAACACAGAACTTTGAACAATAATTGTGACCAGAACGCAATATTCCCACATGTACAAAGTATTATTTCCCAGGTTTATATGGTTTTTAGAGTTGTAACAAATATTTTATATCAACCTCCGGCTCACTATTTGGACGCGAAAATAATGCAAAACGGAGCGTCAAAAAACTGATGTACTTTTTGTACCGTACTTTTCTGCGGGCAATATTAGCGCCTGATTTCCTCCTAACACAGAACTGTGAACAATAATCTTGACCAGAACGCAATATTCACATATGTACAAAGTATCATTTCCCAGGTTTATATGGTTTTTAGAGTTGTAACAAATATTTTATATCAACCTCCGGCTCACTATTTGGACGCGAAAATATTGGAAAACGGAGCGTCAGATGTACTTTTTGTACTTTTCTGCGGGCACTATTGGCGCCTGACGTCCTCTTAACACAGAACTTTGAACAATAATTGTGACCAGAACGCAATGTTCCCACATGTACAAAGTATGATTTCCTAGGTTTATATGGTTTTTAGAGCTGTAACAAATATTTTATATCAACCTCCGGCTCACTATTTGGACGCGAAAATAATGCAAAACGGAGCGTCAAAAAACTGATGCAATTTTTGTACTTTTCTGCGGGCAATATTAGCGCCTGATTTCCTCCTAACACAGAACTGTGAACAATAATTTTGACCAGAACGCAATGTTCCCATATGTACAATGTATCATTTCCCAGGTTTATATGTTTTTTAGAGTTGTAACAGATATTTTATATCAACCTCCGGCTCACTATTTGGACGCGAAAATAATGCAAAACGGAGCGTCAGATGTACTTTTTGTACTTTTCTGCGGGCAATATTAGCGCCTGATTTACTCCTAACACAGAACTTTGAACAATAATTGTGACCAGAACGCAATGTTCCCATATGTACAAAGTATAATTTCCCAGATTTATATGGTTTTTAGAGTTGTAACAAATATTTTATATCAACCTCCGGCTCACTATTTGGACGCGAAATATATGCAAAACGGATCGGAGCGTCAGATACTGTTTGTACTTTTCTGCGGGCAATATTCGCGCGTGGTTTCCTCCTAACACAGAACTGTGAACAATCATTTTGACCAGAACGCAATGTTCTCACATGTACAAAATATTATTTTCCAGGTTTATATCTTTTTCAGAGCTCTACCAAATATTTTATATCAACCTCCGTCTCACCAAATGGAGCGTCAGTTGTACTTTTTCTCACAATTTTATGATGCACCAGTGTACCGGTAACTTTTTCTTCTTCAAAATTGTGATTGCCATTGTTCCAAGTAAAATACGTTTCACAATAATTGTTTCCTATAATAACGGTCGTTCCACGGTAGCATTTTATGAGCGGCATAAAACCAGAGGTGTATACACAAACTGGTTTCATTAGCTTTGTGATGTCATATAAGCCCCTCCGTAGTAAATAGAATAGCCAAAACTAGTCATGCGAGGGCGCACTACTATACCGAACATCGGCCGTGCATGCGCGCGTGAAGCAGTGCCGTACGTACGTATATTGTACGTACGTACGATATAACCATTAAATCGGTGAAACCCGGAGGTCGAGGAATGACAACTTTGAAATGGCAGATAAATAGTCATTTTTATTTTTTTGGGGGTAGAAAGTACGGAAGTATAATATTATTAACAGGTAACCATTTCTAAGACTTGAAAACGTCGTATAAATCGTGTATAAATAGGCATGTCAAGCGCATCGTGATTCATTTCCGATAATGTCCGGTATGCGAAACAAAACGGCTAGTAAAAGCTCACTTTTCTAACGCAAAATTTTTATTTTTGGGGCTGATATTACCAAACTTGTTAGAAAACTACTTATTCAACATTTTCCCGAGGTTTTAGGAATGTACCTTCATTGGAAGTACGTTAATTAAGTTGTAATACTTCGCGAAGCGATGCGCAACTTCCGATTGTCGCAAAATGGCGGAGTGCACTCCTTCTCACAAAACTCAATAAAAAGTTGTGATGGCGCCACCAATTGGCAACAAATTTGGTATCAATGGAAAGCTTAGGACGCATGCGCATTAAATCCGATGTCGTTTTGGAGGTCTTGGGGGGTTATCGTCTGCTAATTGTAAGTTTCATTCTTCAGACACAGTTTTGACGTTAATTAATTCTGTTTTTTCAATAAACGAGCCTAAAATTGGTTTTTCCAATGTTTCTTACTCATATAACTGCCAAAATTACTTGCTATTTTTGATACCATCATCGCTAAATGAGCCAATCCCCCAATGAATGAAAGCTAAAAAGGAACACTTCGCGGGTTGCGCGCACGCGGTGATGGATCGTGTACGTACACGCACGCAAGCTCACCGGACACAATGGCCGACAATACAGATTAAAATAGAGGGCGTAATGGTAGTCATTGTAAGAGCCGATATATGTGTAGTGTAGGAGTGCTGTCACTCATTTTGGCTCTTCCAATTATCACTGTTACTTCTGTTGATTGAATTTTTTTCTGATTTTTTTTTCTGATTTTTTTTTTTTTACTGACAAAAGTAACTGATTGTTTTAAAAGATTTACAGGATTGTTTGCTGAATCGCCATTATATTAACAGCATTTTAATTTCACTTTTGTGGGGTCCTTTTGTAACAAGATTTTGTTTTGGCTGTTTATTGCTACTGTTTTAATTGATGCTATAATTTGAAAGCTTTGCAAATTTTAGCAAGATACTACGTCATTTTCTCAGAATTTTCAACCAAATTTGTATTGTCTTTAGCTAAAAAGTTCACTTTTGGTGCATTTAATTGCAAATATAACCTCAGAATTGGATTCAGCACCTAAAAATACCCCAATAAAGTTTGTTTACTGCTCGGATGAATGAGAAACGTGGATTTTTTGTCTCGTCTCATGCATAATTAATGAGCCTCATGAATATTAATGAGCTGAAATTATGTTTTATTGTTTAATTAGTCATTTAATTTATTTTGTTTACCAAATTGACAATTACTTTCTTTTCCAGTGTACATTGTAATTACTGCCAAGGTTTCATTGACTAAGGGCCTTTTACATGGAAAATACAGCAGAATGAATATTTAATTAAGGGGACTTAGTCTTTTTTCACCGGACCATGCATACACCAAAGAACATAATGGACAATGGACCATTTTCATCATTAAATATTTTTTAATTAAAAAGTGTAACAACATTTGTAAACCAATTTATGTGAAGAAATGACACTATATTTCTTAAATAAAAATGCATTATGCCTATCTTATGCCTTATTTTTTCTTTAGAAAGGCTCAAAAATGGCTTTTTATTACAAATCTGAAATTATCGAATTTGAATCTGAAATATGCGTCAATTTTTCAACGTTAAAATTAATCTATCTCAAGAACCGCTTGTCCGATTTCCATGATTCAAAAAGTTTTTTTCTTCTTTTGATGAGAACTGTTCAAAAATGTCATAAAAATAGATGTGTTATCTGTTTACAATTTTGGCCTGACATGCCTAGTATAAAGCTACCTCCGGCTAGCTCCGGCTAGCTCCGACCACCTCCGACTTTTACCAACACCCCATAAGCCAAGAGCTGGAATTTTCAAGCTTGGAACAGGGCTGTACACTACACAATCACCATAAGAATAAACTTAATTGCCAAAAAAATAATAAGATACTGACAGTGACATGACTGAACACATTCAAAACAAACACTAAACAGCGCCCTCTTGTGAAACCCTGTGTAAATTTCCAAAACAAAATTATACTTTTTGTTGTGAGTCTTTAATGGCTTGATTTATCTTATTTCTTACCCTCCGTTCATGGCATAGGGACTGAAATACCGCTGCTGGGGACCCTCTAAGGAGGTGTGTGACGCTGGATGCATTTGCAGCTCCATCCTTTCTTCAGTAAAACAGCTATCAAAACTCAAAATTCTGTGTATACACCAGCGTGTATTTCTGCTGTGTGTGACTCTGCAAATATCATTTGTATGGTCCCCAACCCTTGCGTTTGTTTTTTCATTCGCACATGGACATTTTTATTCAGGGTACCCGGTTATTAAACTTCAGTCTCTTTCGATCAATCTAAACAAATCACGTTGAAATTGATGAAGATACTGGTAAATCAACAAAAACTGAAACTATAATTATGTTAAAAAACATAAACAAAATATACTTTTTTGGGATAAATGACTGAAGACAAAATATGTGAATTTTCAATTTCTGAAGTAAAAAAATATAGATTACCACAGGTCAAAGGTTAAGCAATGAAGTGAGTTTTTGTCGCGTCGTGTGCATTGGCGTCTGTTTTTGGAATACGTTTCAACACCCTGCAATCTGAAGATTCAGCATATTTATCAGGCTCTAATGATATAGCCATGGTGATTATGATATTACTGAACAATTTCTGCGATACTCTTGTTATCCAATTATGGGGCTCCTTAATTTTTAGCATCGCGCGCACTGCATGTTGCTGTTGCAAGCAGACTCGACTGTAGAGGGCGCCCCAGATATACAAATCAATATCGGCCAAATTTAATTTCCAACCCTTTTATATTGATAACAACTGTCATGACTGTGTGAACAAGTGGTACAACCTGCTGTATATTTACTGTTAGCATAGTATTAGTCCGAGTAACTTGGACCCTTTATCGCCTTTTTTAACATTTGGACATGATCTGGCGATAGTAGGGTCCAAGGCAATTGCACGATAGAGAATGGCTTCTAATTCAATCCAAACACAAAATTCAAAATTCAACCTTACAACGGCCACCAAAATACTAGATACGCCACCATCTGAACAAGTGGAGTTCCATGATCAGATGAATGTACCAAGGTTTACTTAACATCCAAATACAAAGTGAAATGTTACCGTTTAATTCCCAGAGACCCCCGCAGAACAAATGTCTTTTCGCTTTCTTGGAGTTCAAACCCTACTATCGCCAGATCATGTCCAAATGTTAAAAAAGGCGATAAAGGGTCCAAGTTACTCGGACTAGCATAGTATAGACCTTATTGCAAATACCGCCTGGATGAGACATCACAATGTCAATGGTTACTAGGGATTTTGGAAAGAAATGCGCACAAAAATCGATCCCATTTCTTTCCCACAATCCCTTGTGACCATTCTGACGTCGGCTCAACCAGGCGGTATTTGCGATATTGTCTATGGTTAGGCCTAGTAGGGCCTATGTTGGTAAAATCATAGTCCGAGTAACTTGGATCGTTTAAACAAAAAATGTATCACCTTTTTCAACATTTGTATACAAAATAATCACACTTTACTCTGCATTAAACGTACACATTTCAGGGACCAAAAAGTCCCCGCTTTAAATAAATTTGTCTTTGCTTTGCAAAATCCGATGGAATCCGAACTTGAATCAGATCGTTTCTTATGACTTTCTCTTCAAAACCACATCAAAACGAAATGTACAAAATTTGTTTGAAAAATGTATTACTCTCCCTAATTTAGTCATTTTGGACATGATCTGGCGATAGTAGGGTCCAAGGCAAATGTGCGCTACTGATTGTTGTTTTTTTGCAAAATATGTCTGAAGACCCCCTAAAACATCCCATTTCGCCCTTAATAAAACGGCCATCAAAATACTAGTAGGCAGGTCACTTATGCACAATTATTATCAGCCGACCGTGCACTCACACACACAACTTGGGCCATTTGACTTTACTGGCCTGAAGACTTGAATTGAAGTCTTCAACCTCAAGGTTGTGCCATATGTTCATACAGTTTTGAACATGATGATTATTTTATCAGATTGTTCTTTTCCTGACCCTTTTTGGTGGAGTATCAAAGTAAAAATAAAATCTTTTCAATTTGTTTTTTCCTTTTGTATTCATCACTTCATAATTAAGTTCATTTCTTGCTAAAATAAATGATTTTTTTTCCCTTTGTTCACAGCTTTTCTACTCCTTTTTCAAATCGTTGGTGGGAAAAGATGTCGTGGTAGAGCTGAAAAATGATCTCAGGTAATACTGGTAATTATACTGTTCGGTTTCCCCAACCACTTGAAAAATCAAGATTTTGCAAATGGCCATTGGCAGTGATATGCTTTTGACACTTTCACTAAACACTGTCAATATTCGTCAACAAGCATCAACAATGTAATTTTGTTTATTCTTGCCAGTGAATAAGTGCGAAAAAGTAATAAAGTAATACATAAATATCCTAATAATTACAACATAAATATTCATTTCTGCCTATCAAGTATCCTTGCATAACAGATGAAACCTTTCGTTCCTCCTCTCCTGTCCAGTATCTGTGGAACATTACATTCAGTGGATCAGTTCCTCAACATCAAACTCTCGGACATCAGTGTGACAGATCCAGAGAAATACCCACACATGGTGAGTTATCTAGGATGATCATAGCCTTGTAATGTTCCTCACATAAGGCTGGGAAACTTCCTCTTGTGAAAATAAATATTTCAGGAAGCTGTCATTTTTTTCCCCGTCAAAACAACCATATAGCTGGTATGGGAAGGATGTGTTGAACTAAATCTGCAATATCATGAAAAGTTCCACACCGAAAAAGTCATGTACGTTTTTGACCTGCCACCACAAAATGAGCTTAAAGTCGCACTATGGCTTTCCGAGTTACAAGCAGAAAAAAATTCACTGAAAAGTCAATTTTGGGATTTTAGCAACTGTATATTTAAAAAAAAACCTATTCGATCATATCTAAGTTTTAAAACTGAATCGATTCTCGAAATATTTTTTTTTGAGAGAGAGAGAGGAATTATTTTTTGAACTCTGGTTAAAGTGTGCACAGATCACAAACTTTGAGCTTCCATTTTCCCAAAACAAGGGGTTAAGACTCTGATAACTCTAAAAGGTTATATCGGGGGCTAGGAATGTGATACCACAACACACAACATATCAAATTAAAGCTCTTAACCTGTACTTTCAGGAAATTCTATAATCTTGATTTTCAAATTTGGCTACTTTACACCCATTTTGTAGTAACAGGTCACAAATATGACAGCATTTCGGACGGAGAGGTTTCTTAGAAGGATTGGCACTGATACCCTCTTTGTAAACGGTAAACTCTCAGAGGTGATATTTTTGTTAAAGTGAACAAAGAAAATTGGCCAGAGCAGGATTTGAACCTGCGACCTATGGAATACTGTATCAGTGCTCTACCAACTGAGCTATCTTGACCTATGTTGGCAGTCTCCCAAATCGTCAGTGTCTTTGTTCAGGGGGTGCTAGTCAGAAGTCATAAACCCATAATGCCGTATAGTCAGGGATCACGCACCAACTTGACGATATAACCTGAGAAGCGACAAACCATAAGGGATAGACCAGGTAATTTACCTTGTCAGTTTCCCTTGTGGTTTTACATTTTGATCATTGTCAAAGCTATATCATACCTATCAAAAAAACACTGAAAGTTCTTGTCGTGAAGTAAATGCAAGCTACACGTCATTTGCATAACTGCATAAGCCAAGACCTACATGTATAGTCCATTTTTGTTTGTATTTTTTTGTTCAGTAATATGAAATCTGAACCCACATTACAACAGATTTTCTGATAGAGGACGCTGCACGTTAGCCCTTAATTAAGCCAGCGGGCATCTTTGAGGTATTTTTTGTCGTTCAAATTCTGTAACGATGTAAGCACAAAAGGTCTACCCATGCCTGTCTAAAGGTAACAAAGACATTAATCTCGAAGATGGCTGCTACGCATGAGGCCTATTGCATGTGCCAAACTCTGAACGACTAATTTGAACACAATCCTATTTCCGGCAGTCTCTGTAATGTAAGGAATACCACAACTGCAGTTGCATTTAGTGAATTCCAGGTCATAAATTAACCCAAACAACCAAGTACATTATTTTTCCTACATGTAACCTGAATCCTCCAATATCCTCCGATTCCAAAATCCTCTATTGATTGTTACTGGGGAGTGGAGACCACTGCCTGAATCCTGCAAAATCCTCCAGAGGGATTTGGATCAACACCCCAGTAACCTCAATGCTCCGAAATCATCCAGCACCAGATTTGGCCCGATGATCTGGATCCTCCATTTTCCTCCAGAGGCAAAATCCTCTAATGCCCTCAATCCTGCAAAATCCTCCGATGCTTCAACTTTCAAAGACCCTCAATTCCTGTAAATTCCTCCATTTGGCTTGGAGGATTTGGAAAGGTTAAGGTTAACCTCTTGAATACATACAATGGCCATAGCCGCAGTTTGAAAAATACCACCTGGCTGGTGGTTGTCTATATATGTGCATTCCTGTGCATACTCAATCCATTCATGTTTCAACTATATTGTTCTTGAATGGGAGTGTAATGAATAGATGGAGCTTTTTCAAAGCTTTCATTCACACGAAAGGGGGCTCCAAGTATGATAAAGAGGACCACTCCATTCAGTGTGGTGCCTATTTGCATACCCTTGGCTGTACAACCTGTTCCTGGCATACCAGCCAGACACAAGGGGTTAATAAAGTCACCTAAATCATGTCCATCTGTTTTTCTATCTCCACAGCTCTCGGTCAAAAACTGCTTCATTCGTGGGTCTGTGGTCAGATACGTGCAGCTGCCAGCGGATGAATGCGACACACAGCTTCTTCAAGATGCAGCTCGGAAAGAAGCAGCCCAGAGTAAACAATAACACTCAAAGATGGATGTCCAACTTGTAAATATGTAGCATCAGTAACTATTTCTTGGGTTTTTTTTATTTACCAAAATGTAAAAAGTTTTCTAAAGGTGTGGTGAGAAATCACACCATAAATGGATTATTTTGTATAATGCCATTGGGGTGATGAATCTGACTTGTACTGAAGTTAGTTTGAGAAGGCATATAGCCTTGCTGAAATGATGCTTCAAGTTTCCTGAATATATTCCCCGAGATATTCCGAGATGTAACTTGCTGTAACTTCTCTCCACTAGTTTATGATATCACGCAGGCTCTCCTCAACAGATATACTCGGACTGCCTCTCCCCTCCCATTGCTTGTCTACATCATAATTCAAGTAAATATGCACTTTAATGGCGACATCATTGAATTTTTTACATTGTTCCCTGTGAACTTTTGCAGAAATGGAACACACTTTGACTGTCGCAAATCTGCAGCAAAAGCTAGATGTCATAAACTTTGTTTCCGTATTCTGCATTTGATTGAAATGTGATGAGCCTGCACTTCAATTCAAAATCCGAACCAATTTGTAGATGCCTTGTTGTGAATAAGTTGTCGATAATAACATAATACAATGTACTTATGTATTCTTATCTAATTGGTTCAGTTTATTGAGCAAACTCACAGTATCATTTTTACAAAACCTGTGCACTATATAATGAAAGAATGTGAAATGACATTTGTGACCCGCTTTACAAAAAAGGGTATTATGTCGCAATATGTGAAACCACACACAGGGTTGTTCTATGCGAAGATGGTGAAAAAAAATCTTCATATCAGTGATTTTTTTTGGGGGGGTTTGTTGGCTTCCATTTTATCTATATTTTTCTTAATTTATTTTCAGAAACATTAATATTAACGAGTAAAGATGAAAAAGTAGATGTCAATAGAAATTACTTCTATCTCATTTCTTTGGACTTTTTGGAAAATACGAGTACAGTAAGTAAATGTCAAGATATCTCAAGAACACAAAATGCCACAGGGCTGAAACCTACACCAAATTATGTATGTAACAGTTTCCCTTGTGGAATTATAAGTTAAAAAGTCGTATCCTCATTGAGTGATCCCTACAATGTCGCTTCCCAGGTTGTATCGTAAAATTGGGTGTGATCCCTGGCTATACGGCATTCTGGGTTTAGGACTTCTGACTAGCGCCCACCCGAACAAAGATACTGACAATTTGGGAGACCGCCAACATAGGGCAAGATAGCTCAGTTGGTAGGTCGCAGGTTCGAATCCCGCTCCTGCCAGTTTCTTTGTTCACTTTGAAAATGTATTCAAAATGTACCTAGTCAGTTTCCCTTGTGGATTGTTTGACGAATATGTATGTAACTCAATTTTTCAAATTTGGCGGCATAGTAACCTTTTTTGTAGAGCCGGTCACATTTATACAACAAGCAGTGTCCAAATGAAGGCATCGGAAGGTTGTTTTGAGTTCTGTTGATGTCAACCAGGTTTTTAACTTTTTGTTGTGCATCTAAACAGATTTGTGCCGATGGTCCGTGATCTACAAGGGCTACTCAGATATGTTTTAAAACTTAACTACTGTGATCCCCACAATGTCGCTTCCCAGGTTGTATCGTAAAATTGGGTGTGATCCCTGGCTATACAGCATTCTGGGTTTGTGACTTCTGACCAGTGCCCACTCGAACAAAGATACTGACAATTTGGGAGACTGTCAACATAGGGCAAGATAGCTCAGTTGGTGGAGCGCCGGTACGGTAACCCAGAGGTCGCAAGTTCGAATCCCACTCCTGCCAGTTTCTTTGAAAATACTGTCTAAATTGTCAGTTTTGTTAATCATGGCAGCTATTTTTGTCTCACAAAATATTGTTTCCCTAATCGTGTGGACTGTTAATGATTTCAGGTCTTTGAAGTTTTAGTTCCTTTTCGAATTTGTAAAAAATTGATTGAAACATGCATATGGGATATGATGTTAACATTTTATATCAAAGTGAGGCCGAAAGATCTAATGTAAAAGTTTGTGTATGTGATGGAGCTTCAGATCAATTAAACCAATTTCATGTACAACAACTACATGTACTGTCTGTGTTATCTCCCCCCCCCCCAGTTATGATCATTACCAAAGCTACATCGTACCTTTAAACTGCATTCTGCATGCTTTAAATTTCCAGAACAAATGCTAGGAACTGTCTTTTAGTAAAGCCAAACGGTCATAAGTAGCTCTATTTCATACAAGTTAGGAATATTCCTATCTTGGACTTGGGAACAATTATTGTTCCCAAGTCCAAGATATGAATATTCCCCACAAATGACATTCAAAAACTTTCTTTTTCATTGTCTAAGAAATTACCAAGTAATAGGCCTATGTTAATTCGGTTACGGCTACTTGATTCCATATATAATCTGGAACCGGTAACTGCCATTAGCATGTGAAGCAAGATATGGGACAGAGGGAACCCCTCTCTTTTGTGTTGGCCATTGTGTTCCCGGAATCTCAGGAATTCCTTTCAGATATCCGAGGGGGATTTGGGCGTGTATGGGGTATAGGGGGGGGGGGGGGGGGGGGTACCCCTTGTCCCATATCTTGCTGGGTATAGTCATTAGAGGTTGGGTACCCGGTTCAGATGCACAGCCCTACATGGGCTACGTTATGAGTTACACCTATTGCCCATCCTTCAAATAGAAACTTGTTATATGGATAAACGTAGGCGTGTTAAATCATTCCTTCTCCCCCTCCCCCTCCACCTGCCAAATGTGTTCACTTGAGTTGGATTCTTGCCTATGTTTAGATCAACATTATATTAAAGAATAATCTTCATTTTTTATCAATGTCCAGTTTTGTTAGTTCCAAGACGTCACGCTCATCTATGGTGCGCTTGACCGATTCTCCCTTTGCTGCAAGAATCTCCTCAATATTCCTGCAAGAATGAAAAAGAAATTAAGGATAGTTAGACTTTCAGTTGCACATGTATAAACCAACCATTCGGGCTTTCAACATAACATTTTAGCGGATTCAGGATACTTTCTAGTAAAGTTACCCAAGGGGTTAGGGTTCAAGGAAGAATGCAATAGAGTACCGAAGTGATGACGTCAATCAATGCAATGTTTGGAACCAGAATACATTCTAAACTACATGTGTTTGGAACCATTGCCGCAGCAACTGACGTCAGACTTCGGTACTCTATAGGGATTTTGTATGAATTTCCACTTCCTTTGTACCAATCCTAGTATTTTCAACATTGAAGTTGTTATGCTAATTAAGATCTCCATATTCATGAGCAAAAGTATGATGTCATCAAAAACGCAACAGCAGTACCTCCATATCAAATTGCATTTTCTTGGAGAAGGTTCCACGTTTGATTTGCTTTTTATGTTATAACAGCATGTTTAGGGCTGCCATTATAATTAGTAGCTAATATTTCTTCAAAACTTGCTTTGTGAAAGATTGATTTTAGTACCGTTTTTATGTTCTTTAGACAAAGAGTTCCTTTTATTAACAAACAAAAATATCGCCCTCTTGCATAAACGAATGGAAGAATTTTCTAGCAACTGAAAACCATCATCTTTTTACTTGGAATTTGGAATTTTTAGGTGGAATTTCCGTCGGGGATGATAGAGACATTTATCCTTTCCCAACATAGTCAGGCATGCAACTTGGAATTAACAAAAAATGAGGAAATTCCAATCTTTGTAGAGTGTTTTTCCATTTTCAATGGCATAAGTGTGAAGTGAAAAACGAGGAAATCAGCTGATCCAAGTAAAAGTTGCATGCCTGCATAGTGAAGCACTGTATGCTCAGTGCCTTCCGGAAGCCCGTGGGAGAATAATTCACAGGTTCACTCAGGTGGACTCGAACCCACAACTCCTGCTTACTAGTGCAGACGTGAGTTCGAGTCCCACTGAGTAAGCCTGTGAATTCTTTCCTGCAGCCCTTTGGAAAGCACTGAGCATACAGGGCTTCAAACACAACACCGGGAAAGGGCAACTGTCTCTTTCTAATAAAAAGCATTTAGATCATGTTTGTGTTTTTGCAACACATGGTGATATGCATGAGAACAAGCTGAACTGGGAATCCATTGCATGGTTTAAGATACATGAGTCGGTGATGTACCTTCCTCCAGCTTCAGCAAACCATCCCAAGTTATCGGCGATGAGATGATTCTTCTCGCATCCGGGACACTTCACAATCACAACTCCTCTCTCGTACCCAACCCTCGAGATGGTCTTCATGGTCCTTGTACCACACACTTTGCAAGTAAAGACAAGCTGGAGTCTCTCCGAGTCTTGCAGCTTCCCTAAGACAGTTTTAACATCCCCACTCGAATCGGACTTATCTTCAGAGAGGCTTTTTAGCCCAGTATGGAAATTTCTCGTTCCATACCGTGATCCTAAAAGTGGCAATGATGAATTGATTGAAGCAGAAATTTGGCAAGTTGGATTGTTTCTCCAAGTGGTTAGATCACGTCTGATGTACTTGGAGAACTTCACACTTAATGGCCGAGATTTCTGGTAAATTACAGAACCACGTCTTGTAGTGCTTCTTTCCATTTCTTGTCCTCTAGGAGGTGGGGCTGTAGGAGATCTTGGATTTATTAAGTGGATTGATAGCCGAGGGTTTGTGATGTTCACAGAACTCATCTGGGCAAAATACTCCTTCAGTAGGGAGAGTGTCTGTCTGAAGTGTACAGAGGAAGACCCCTGTCTAGTCGTTAATAACAGCATCATAATGATCGGGAACAAAACAAGTTAACTTGTGCACAGCACATCCCACACGACTCGGATCTAAGAAACAAAACATGCAAGTTACACAAATTAAGAATTTGCTATTTATTGTGACCCGCTCTGCAAAAAGGGCAATTATGTTGCAAAACTTGAAATTAGTGTTTTATACATAGCTGGAAGGGCCATTTTATAAGCTTTTTTTTTCATATAGTTTATTTCTGAGGCCTGTAGTATTTTGCATTCACGAGATATTTGGAAATTTGCATGTTTGTTTTCAGGAATTTCTTGAAATGACTTGAGGAGAAACAAGCCATTTAAAAAAGCAAAAAGCAAAGAAATAGATGGAAGCACTCGACACAAACACATTCTTTTTCCAACTTTATTAACTGAAATCAAAGATTTGGGTTATGAAATAGAATAGGTATCAAAGATGCAAAAAATTTCCTCCCTTCAAAATCGCTTCTTTTAAATTTTGTTCACCCTCTTCACACAATACGGCCCATTACTCGTAAAAGCATTCAGCGACTTATGTGCCCTTTTTGCAGAGCAGGTCAACAGTACTGCTGATAAAAACAAAATGAGGGAAACTGGATTATTACAAATACATGTATAGGCCTAACACAGTTTTAATTTTGAAACTGAAAATAAAAAGAGATTATCAATCATAACTAACTACAGGTGTGTTCCCTGCACATGAACATTGATCCTCTCCCCTGACCTGGGCCCAATTTCATGGCTTTGCTAACCACAGCTTTCCGCGCTTACAATCATCATTTTGCGCTAACAGCGCTAGCGGAAAAATTCTGCGCTAACCCTGTAAGTGTAAGCACAGAATCCTTAGTTACGGGATGTACGCATGCTCAGGAGCCAAAATTCCCCGCTAACGTGTGAAATACGCTTGCTATAAATTCATGGACACAAGATGGGCTGGTAGGCCTACTAGTCCGAGTAACTTGGACCCTTTATCGCCTTTTTTAACATTTGGACATGATCTCATGTCCAAATGTTTAAAAAGGCGAAGGGTCCAAGTACTCGGACTAGCCTAAGATAAGAGTAAGACTAGAGGCTAAGTAATAATACTAGTTTATATTCTCACCATGCTCATGATGCATTGATGTAGGTCTATGATGGAAAAGTACTACCGTCTATTATTAAAGGCTTCTGCTTGACCACGGATAACTTTAGCCCCCAGACCACTGATCAGATTATCACAGCCATTATCAGCTACCCCCTAGAAACAAAGCTATGGTATTATGTGGCGAGTACACGGTGACAAGCTATTGTACACACGTGCGGATATTCCGGATGAGCACGCGACGGCGAACAGGTGCATAAATAGCGCCCTCACGTGGTCATCTACCTTCCCGTTTAAGATTTTATTTTAAATCTTACCTTATTCAGGGCAGTAATTACTAATTAGTAATTAGATGTCGAAACGATAGTCAGGATAATCAAGCATAGGAACACCCCTTCCATTAGATTTCAAAATATTAGAGTTAGATAGGCTCATGTGTTAATTTATAATAATATCCATGTTTTAATGCCGCCCCATAGGCCTATAAATAAGATTGGAAAGTTGAGTGTCCGACTTTTTTCCTCATTAATTTAGTACTTATCATAGCATGGAGGAAGGAATATGAAGACGAAATAGGTCAAGCAAACAATAGCCTCCACGGGTAGGATTACTACCATTGCTCTTAGGAGTTTGCAAAGTCTAGCAAATCGCTGCTCCTCCAGAATCACATCACTGGCTGGGACCAGTTCCTTGCGGAGACGAGCCACTTCATGTTGGAGGCCCTGTACGCGGACTTGCGCAAGTTGGTTCAGCTTATCGTGTTCACTGCATTGCAGCTTCAACTGTTTGGCCCTAGCGTGCAGTTCGACAGTCCGTACCCTGAGCTCCCTGTGAATCTGGCTCCGATGCGTCATGAAGCGCGAGTGGCTCGCTTTGATCGCCTCAAGACGCCTCTCCGTGTTCTCCATTTGAGCTTTGGCTCGTCTGCACTCTTCTGACGCAGCTCTTCTCAAGAACCTTAGGTTTGGGACTCCATGTGAGAACGATGCTTTCATTATTCTGTGAGCTTCTCTGAGAACTCGTTTTTCTTGTCGCAGTAATCCCACTTCTGACACCAATGCATCTTTACGCTCCTGGGCGGCCTGCAGAGTTTGCTTTAAGGATGTCACTTCTTCAAAGTGGTCTGCCATCTTCTGTTCCATGGATTTCCGATGATCGCGAAACTGCTTTTCCACATTTTCTTGCTCTCGAAGGAGAAATTGTTTGCGTTCTCGCCACGCTCTGGTGCGCATCAGAGCCACGCCCTCCCACCTCTTCATCTTACTCAGACGCCCTTTGAGGAGAAAGATTTGATCGTGGAGGACCGCTTCATCGTGACGAGACTCGTGGGCCCGTATAGTCATTGATACCAGTTGGGCATCCTCATGTGCTTGGCAGAGCAAGAAAGGTTTCCTTGAAAAACAACAATGAAAAGAAAAATGATACAGGGAACAGCAGAGGAATAGGATAGGATACACGAGAAGGAAACTTAATTGAATGGATGGATCTAGGAAGGCCCCCACCCCCAAACAAACAAAAAATTATAATATTAATATAAATTAATCAATTAACTGAAATTAAATCAAACAATTAAATTAACACAAAATAATGATAGTAATATAATGGCAGAATATTTTGCGTAACCCAACGTCGGGCCTAATAGTTTTCATTCAGGCCTAAAAACTTTATGATATTTTGGCGTTCAGCAACCGCAAGTAAAATGGCGCAACCAACGTCAGAAAGAGTCTCTTATAAAAGATAAAACCCACCCCTTTAAATTTCCGCACATATTTCCAATGTCTCGGCCAATCACAACCCTGCATTTAGCCTAGGATAATTGTGCCTAAATTTGAGGGGGACAAATTTTTCAAAAACTACTAATTAGGCTAACGACACCGAAACACAGAACACTGAACATTGAACACTGAACAGTATACACCAAATGAAACAAGTTTACAATGTACATCTATTATAATTCCTATTGCAACTGAACATTTGTATTCACAGTATCCCATGTAAAAGCTAAAGTTTTTGTTGTTCAGACCTGCACCTAATAGTTGGTCAGATAATTTATTTTTTTATTTCAAGTAGGCCCATAATTATAGCAAAAGGATTTTCTTCTGCCAACACGAAGCTTCAACAGTGGATCAGAAGTCATACCTTTTGAGAAAGATGTCATCGGTTGCAAACAGTCTTGTCTGGTTTGCACAGTCCACCAGTTGATCCATGTACAGTGCTGAAGACAGCACGAGAAAAGAGTCGTTCAGCCACGGTTGCATGGCTCAGTATAATTTGTTTCTTGAATATCAGTGAAGAGGAAAAAATATCGTTGTGTTGGTTTTTTGGTGATTAAATCCTATGGTTTAAAATCTAAGAATTACTTCAACGAGTCAATCTGCCTTCGTGTACATGTGGAGAGATTGTGTACAGAGTATGATTGCTCACTGGTGTTTATTCCAAACAAAAACCTTGACAACTTGTGATTATTTTTACGTCACAGCCATGAATAAAATTATGACTGTGAGGTATTATAATCCTGCGCTAAGTGCGCTTTGCACGATTCCATCACGTGAACGTTGCCATGCCAACGTTTGCCAACGCGAATTTTCCATTTGACGTGCACACAAAAATGCAAACGTTGAGCAACGCTCGCGTTCTTAGCAACTCTCTCATGGGAGTGGCCACGACACGACAATTCGTCTCAAGCTATTCCCTAGCCCCCATTGCCAATCCGGAGCTTTGAATACTTGAAGTCAATAAAATGAACAGACTCTGGCCCGGGATTATAAAACTTTGATGTACATGTACATGTATCAAAAACAGTGTCAAAGGCGAGCCAGGGTTTGAGAAAATAATGGTCCTTGTTTGGCACCAGCGGCGGCAATTTCTCGTCAAGGTTGGGGGGGGGGGGGGGGGGGTGTCCGAGTCTTTTGTGTATCCTGGGAAGTTTTTGAAAATGTGTGCTGATCTTTGTGTATTCTCACTGGTGCATATTGCGCATATGTGCATGTAAAGCCAATGGGTCGTATCATGGAGGAATATGGTCGTATTAATAAAAACTAGCATTTGCTTTTACTACCAATTTTTAAGCATTTACTAGCATCTGTATGAATAAAAATGAAGCAAATGCTTTTACTAGAAAGCATTTGCTAAAAACCGAAAGTATTTACTTTTTGCTTTTTAGCATTTGCTAGAACATTAGCACTTGCTTCATTTGGTATGAATAAAAAGGAGTAAATGTTGAGATTTGGAGTATTTACAAGTCAACTTCGGTTGGGTCAGGGCTGCCTTGAAAAAAGAGAAGTAAATACATGTACTAGCAGGAAAAGGTAATTGCATGGAAGAGGAAGCATAGGATCAAAATACAAGCAGGTGTATCAGGTTTGGGGAAAGAAATGAGACAGACGGCCGACTATTTCTTAGAACATTCTGGGGATGGAAAGGGTCAGCACTGACTGTAAAGCAGCAACTTGCATAGGCGTAGCAAGGTCATTTTTAATGGGGGGGGGGGGGGTAGACGTGAAAAGGGCACTTGATATATCAGGGGCACATGGGGGCACTGACATTTTTAGGGCAGAGGGGGCACTAATATTTTTCAGTGGAGGAACAGGGGCCACTATAATTTCAAGTGAGGGCACACTAGGGCCGGCAGCATGAAGGAAATTATTGTAATGTTGCGTCGATTGTGTACTTACGGGCCACGTAAGAGAACCAATCGACATTAAAAAACCAACAGGTATGTCGTAGATAGAGGGCATGGTTTAGATTTGTTGTGGGAAATTTGGGGGTACAAACAAGGACACTCGTTGAAAATGGGGCGGGGGTTAAATATCGCCACACCCCCCCCCCCCCCCCCCCCCCCCCCCGCCGCTGGGTACGCCTATGACTTGAGGTTCCGATTTAATTCAAACCCGACGTACACACAATGGAGACTTTATTGTAATGAACCATTCGGCTGTGCAATCAAACGCAAGTATGAAGCTGAAGCATTTACTACCATTTCAGTTAGCAAATGCTGAACAGTAAAACTTAACTTTTATTCATACGAATTCAAGCATTTGCTTTTCCTTATTGCTTTAAATTTACTCCAAAGTAAATGCTTTTCCTTTTTGCTTAAGTGTACTTCCTATCATTTGCTATAGTTTTTATTCATCATGTGCCAGTAGAGAAATCTTAACTACCAAGTAGCAAGGAAAAGAAATTAAGGGCACTTCAGGATGACAAACAAATATTGAAGAAGGTAGCCAACATGAAAGCACACAGGTCAAAAAGAAAACAGACGCAAATGACGCGGGTAATCGTACAATCAACCTGTGTTCCTGGGAGAATTAAGACCTCTTCGACGCACTGAGAGGACAAGAAAACCCTACCATAAACAAGATGGCTTCCGCAATTTCAGCCGGAGTTTGTTCCTCTGCAGTGCGCCAAGAATGACATGTTGAGCCACGCTTCTGCCGATCTATGCCCGCTTTAGGGTTCGTATATTTTTTCTGAAGTTTTCTGTACTTTTTTTAATGCAATTTTACATTCGTTAAAAATGGTTTGATTAAGTATTTTTATTTTTACCATTGTTTTTAAGTAACATATCTTACTATTAAAGTCCCACCCAACATTCGCAGCTATAGCGAAATCTGTATTCCACAGCAATAAAGAGCAATTGTATCAATTATTACAAACTTTGCTGTACACACAAATACTATTTCAACACATAAATAAATTGGCCTACACTAGTTTTTTTTTTCTTCCAAACTTTATATGGTCCCTTAATTATGACAAATCTGTCCAAAATAAAACGTTCAAATAAAAACCAAGAAATCTTTAAGTCATTTTTATAATATGCGTTTTAAAATTTACTTTTCATTTCATATATCTTTGAATACACTTGATTTATTTAACATGTCGTTTTTATTTAAAACGTGTAGTCGAGTCCATCACAAGTCCATCACAAGTCCCTGCAAGTCCCTGCAAGTCCATCACAAACCTTCCAGTCCTAATTCCAATCACAAGCTATTCAAATGAGCTTTGACAAAGGCATTCCTTTGTCATTGTTTATCCAGTTACTTGTGACTGGCTTTATGAAAGGACTTATGACTTGACTTGTAAAAGGACTTGTGAAAGGACTTGCAGGGACTCGACTACAGCCCTGGTCGTATGATTTTCAATACCGTACTCGATCTACATACATGTAGTTCTATAGTAAGTTTAGGTAGACAACAAAACTATTCATAATACATATCACAACTATTTGTTCTTACAGCGTGGAAAGGGTCCAATGCAAGTGGGGTATGCGGTTCAAAATCAGCATTGACGCCTCCGCCAAGTCGATCCTCAACACCGGTGCCTTTTCATGGATCCAAAAGGAAGAGTTTGCCTGGTGAGACTGATGAAACGATGAACCTCTCCACGACGGAACTACAGCGACTTGTACTGTTGGAGCAACTGAAGTACACCAGGATGAAAGTTAGACGGCTACAGGAGCAAAACCAGCAGACAACAGAAGGAGATCAATCACCTGGATCAACGGATGCGATGCATTTCACAAACTTATAACAACTATACACCATCATGGGATTAGAAATAACATAACATAAAAGTTTTGACATTCTTTTCAGATACAATACTTTAAAAAAAAAAGTGCTGTTGCAGGAGATCGGCACATGCATTTCATAAAAGTGTTTTAGAAAGTTGTTTGATTAGTTTTTATTAGTTTTTACTGCCTTTTTGAAAAATGTCCAAACATGCATAATTTTGAGCAACATAGGCTCTTGGGGGGGGGGGGGGGTGTGGGCGCAAATGGCCCCAAAAATTAAAACAAAAGCAAAGTAATTGACTGAAGCTAGTTTTCAGAAGAAAACACTTTGTAGTTCATCTGGCAGAGTGCGAAAGTATTTCGGTTATAGCTTATTTGTTATTACTAATTACGAGAAAAAATAACAGTCTCATTGTTTTTCTTATTCTTTTTGCGAAATTGCTTCCATCGCAACTGTTGAGTAAAATTAAGTAAACTTAATCCTTGCATAGTAGGAATGCGGCAAAAAGGCACCGAAAAGAAAACAGAAAATCAAACAAAATAAAACTTGCGTTTTTTGCAGCTGAGCTTGGTCTTAAATTTTTTAATCTACTTTTGTAAAGTCTTCTCACAAACAAAAATTATTAGTTATCAGGCCTTTCAGATAGAAGTGCGGCAATTTCGTCACGTCGCTGCACGTCCACGACGTCTTATAATTCGCATAGGTTGTAGGTTGTGTACTACCCTCTCTGCACCGTTGATGACATCCTCCTCCTCCTCTCCCACCATATCACCGTCGTCTTCCTGAAGAAACTCATCAGGATCGTTGAGGAATTTGGATACGTTATGTAGCACGAAACATGTCACGATGCAAGTCTAACTTGAGCCGGATGCTATAGGCCTATTTCAGAATAGGGAATCGCCGCTTCATTTGTCCAAAGGACTGCTCGATAACCACAATATTCCTCGCAAGAAGCCTGTTGAAGTTCCTCTGGTAAGGAGTAGCGGGATTACTGTAGGGTGTCATGATGTAGGGAGCTATTCCGTACTCAGTATCCCCAAGAAGGAAACCGTGCACATTCGTTGAGACTGCCGCATACTTCCGATGTTTGGAATATGCGAGAATCGTGAACAGATCCTGGCCATTGAACATACGCTTGTAAAAGCAAACTTTTTATCGCAAGTAGCCTGCACGTTGAATGATGCAAAGTTTTTCGGATTGATGAACTCATCTTGTCCATGTGGCTTGTCAATGCGTACGTGGGTGCAGTCGATGACCCCAATAGTAATGGGAATCCATGCTTTTCAGACCAGCGTTGCTTGGCATCATTTACGTCCTCGTGGGATACTGGAAACTTGATCCATGTTGGATTAATGGTGCTTAATTGCCACACATCTGCAGTAGGCTGAGTTACCCCCATTACTTCCGCTACCGATGTCTGATATCCCGGATCTGCTAAGTAATGCAGTGTGGAATTCATTCGCTCTACTGCTGACAGACATCCACCACGTGTTTCGTGATTTTCAGGCAAGAATGTTTGCGCCAGCCATTTGACATTTTGTTTGTCGAAACGAAACGGTTTGCGATAGGTTTCATTTGAGATTTCTTCGCGATTAATCCTGCTTCTGTCCACCTTAGGCCTACTGGCCCGGCCGTCCCTAACGGGCATAAACATGGTGAAATTTTCTCTGATGTCTATACTATTAATAATAAGCAAGAGGTCAAGCTACCATGCGGATAACTTGTAACACTATAAGCACATGCTGAATGGCACAAGCAGAAGGTTGTTTTTATGTATACGTTTTAAAACAATTACTAATCCGAGTAGCATTTGCTTGCAAGAAACAAGCTTTTGCTTTTGCTTAAAAGTAGAAGCAATTGCTTATTAGAAATTGCTTATTTTTTATGTATAAAAATGTAAGCAAAAAGCAATTGCTAGTTTTTATGTATTCGGCCCAATGACTCATAAAATGTATAGGACAAGTGGGAAATTATTATTGGGGGACACTGCCATAGCCGTCCCCTCCACCAAAATATTGGGGGTGACGTGTTCCCCCGGGATCGCCGCCTGTTTGGCACAGTGCAGGTCCCTGTATAATGGGCAATAGTTTCCATTCATTAAGAAAAAATAGTGATCGACCAACACATTATGGGGGCATTTCTCAAATCTTTTAACCTTGGCTTCGGCTTTCCCAAATTTTAGGTCCTAAGATTTAGCTAGACCTGGACACTTTTCCACCTGTTTATTTTTGTTCAAGTATTCAAGCTTCGGATTGGCAATATAGCTGGGCCCCGCTCAAGGTTCGAGAAAATAGCCTCAGGTGACACCTTTATCAATGGTGAAAACGGCACCAAGCGGGAAAACGAACCCAGGATTTTCGCCCAAATTTCCCAATCTCGTACAGTTCGTGATGCTGTACAGTATAAAAGTGGACACTAGGTTTTTGTTTTTTTACTTGAATGGGCGGCGATCCAGGGATGGGAGAGACATGTTACCCCCCCCCCCCCAATATTTTTTTTGGGAGGGGACGGCTGTGGCAGTGTCCCCCTAATCATTTCCACATGGTCATATACATTTTATGGGTAATTGGCTTTTACATCCACCAGAATACACCAAGATCAGCACACATTTTAAAACAATTCACAGGATACATGAGAGGCACCAAGTACGAAGCAATTAACAATTGTTGGTTGCGTGCTTTTTCCCTCCGTCACCCCACCCCCACCCCCACCCCCCCCCCCAACCTTGACGAGAAATCGCCGCCTCTGCTTGAATCAATATAGATTTTTAACCACACAATTAACAGAACTATCCTTCACACTCAATTTACAAACTCTGATTGGTTTAATCTATTTTTCATTCAACTGTCCTAATTGACTCCAAGCCAGAGAAAGGTGCAACTCAATACTTCAATGTGTCTATTTACAACTCTGCAGTAATATCACAAGCGCCATATCTTTACAAACGTAAAAACAATTATATTTTAATACAGGGTGTACCAAAAAGTGGTACATTTTAAACAACTGATCAAAAGTTTCAAGTTTCATGTTTTTCATGATCATGAAAGGTCCGACTAAGATAAAAAATATTTTCGTGAAATTTGTGTCAAAATTCCAGAGGAATATTTGCTCTGGAAGGCACACAAATTCCATGTTTGTGGACATAAGACAGTAGACAGGGTCAACAAAAAATTCTGGTAAAAAAATACATGACAGGAATTTCAAACAGGAATTTCACATTTTCCTTTCAAATTATTAAGTCAATGCAAAGCTTTTCATTGCCTAACAAAAAGCTCAACTCAAATGTTTATTTCAAAATAACCAATATATCCTCATATTTGTCACCAATCTATTACATTTAGATGCACCATGAACAGTGACAGATGTGTTTTGATCACCACATCAGAAAATTACCAGAAAACATGATAGAAATGCAAAAAAAATGCGGAGTACTAGAATAAAACGTCACAGAATACGGCCAGAATGTACATTCTCAAAAGTACACATCAAAATATGATGAACATATTCTTTGATTTTCAACCAGGGTGGCAGAAATGGACGAACACATCCCAGTATCAGAGAGAGGGATGTCCAAATCTTAAGTAAATGGGGCACATGAGTACTATAACCCTAACCCCTGCGGCACTTTTACTGGGAAGTGTCAAAAACCAACACTGTGCAGTAAACCCATGGGCACATTTCTTGTACAAATTAGGGCATCATAGGCTCCATGTTAAGTAATGGTGCCAAGGCTCTACAGTCCTGAAGCCATCAAAATCCAACACAATGTTCCATTTTGCCCACCCACCCCCCCCCCCCCCCCAAAAAAAAAAATCTGCCTATCCTCATTGCCATGGGCCCCATGTATGGTTGGACTGAAAGAGCCTCTAAAGGCAAGCTTCAACGACTGGAATGGATTCTTACATAACGGCTTAGCATACTTTAACAGCATTAGCGAGTAGCGACCCACATATTTACGATGTGGCAGAGTCTTTGTTTTGCATGCATTGTATAGCCTCGCTTTTGTTTCAACATGACGAAACCGTGTAAGGGGGTGAATACATCCACGATCCAACATTCAAATTCGCACAAGGATCATAATGCGTACACAAGATTTATCGAGACAAGGGCATATAAAAAAAACCTATTCCTCTAGCTGAGACCACATGAGAACTGGGTTTTGAATATCACAAATCAGAAATAACCACCACCCCCCAAGAAAACAAAGATGGCCGACAAGGTGCATCTTTTGTAAGTTTCTGTAGATAAAATCAATAAATCACTCATACACCCCCCCTCCCCTTCTTGTGAATGGAAGCTCCATCTATTCATTACACTCCCATTCAAGAATATAGTTGAAACATGAATGGAGTGCATATGTACAGGAATGCGCTTATAGATGACAACCGGCCAGGTGGTCTTTTTCAAACCGCAGCTATGGCCGTCATCCGTAGTCAAGAGGTTAAGAGAACAGGCAGTGATAATACAATACAAATGTTTTACCTACAAAATTGTTAAACTTTTACACGCTTTAAGAGTTGGAGTCGAGTCCCTGCAAGTCCTTTCACAAGTACTTTCGCAAGCCCAGTCAGAAGTCCTTTTTATAAAGCCGGTCACAAGTAACTGGATGAACAATGACAAAGGAATGCCTTTGTCAAAGCTCATTTAAATAGCTTGTGATTGGGATTAGGACTGGAGGGCTTGTGATGGACTTGCAGGTACTTGTGATGGACTCGACTACATCTCTGCACGCTTTCAAAACTTTGTCCAAAAGCTGAAAGTGTTTGCAAAGACCAACCGAAACAAATTCCTGAAATAAATTATCGATCTTCAAACCAGCTGAAATTTATACATGTATTCAAACCAGCTGAAACCGTTTTCAAACCAGTTGAAATCAGTTTCCAAACCAGTTGAAAGTGATTACCAAACCTGCTGAAACCTGTTTCCAAACTTGGTGAAACCAATTTCCAACCAGCTGAAATCAGATTCTAAACTAGTTAAGTTTCTTAACTACATGACCTGACTGAAACCAAGTCAATTTCCATACCAGTTGAAACCAGTTTTCAAACCAGCTGAAACCAGTTTCAAAACCAGGAAGCTCTGATTTCAAACCAGGTTTAAAGCAATCGCGTAAATGAAATATAAAAAAATTTGACGACTGTTTCAGACAGTATTTTTTATGACAAGGAACACCTCTTTGGATTTACACCTTTCCGGAAAAGGAATCACCTTGTAATTCCACAATATTTTCAGGTTCCAGAGAGTGCAGACCCTGTATTATTACTTCTACATCTTGAAACAGAACATGGCAAATCCGATATCAATTATACATATATTACATCGTAAGCCCAGTTCATACTTCTCAGTGAATGCGAAGCGAATTTGTGAAGTCAACGCCAAATATTCGCACTGTGAAATCGTTAAAGTTGAACACATTTTAACTTGTGTGAATCATTGCCACGAATGTTTCATGACGACAAATTTGTTTCACATTTGCATGAAGTATGAACCGGCCTTGAGGCTGTGTGACGGTTAGCGATCGGGCGGGCACTCGTAGGGTTTGGACTTTTTCCTCTCTCTGCAGCGTTTCTTGTGCAGGGCCCAGTCTCTCTGCTGGCAGGTGGTTCCACAGTAACGCACTTCTTGGCACCGACCACATATGCTAAATTCTCGAAGCTATGGCCAAAAAACATAACGATTAAAGAGTCGTCATTTTATGCATTTATTTCAATAGAAAATTACCACAATTGACTAGTGTGCCTCAAGACCATGTCCTATGATGTTACAAGTCATAAACGGCATTTAAGATTTTTGTTGAATAGGAGCAAAGAAAATGTGACTAAACCATGGCTGAAACCAGTGACCCCTGGGTAGCGGTGGCAGAAATCAGATATTTCAAAATCTAGTTATCCAAATTTTATTCAAACCAAATGACAGTTATCTTATTTCACCGGATGTTCCAATCTAGATCATAGTCATGCCAACAAAAAAGTGACGAGTGAGGTGCTGCATGAAAAGCCCTCCCAATGACTGAATATATTTTTCAGGATTCAGTGACTACTGGGCCTTTACAAAAACACTCCAGAGCTGCAATGTTGAAAAAATGGATGGGCAGTCCATTCATATACATTGGGAACATTGTACCAAAAAGACCAGTAGTGAATGAATGCAGTTACAATCAGAGACCATGGAGCAATTGCAGGATGTTCCACAACAAAATGGAAGGCTTAATTTTTTAAAAGGTTGCTTTCGAGTATCCGGTTTCCAAAATCAAAACCGAATAGTGGAATTCAAACCGAATGTTAAAAGATTCAGATTTATATCCCACCACTACCCCTGGGTTACAGTTCCAGCGCTCTGTCATCAAAGCATTCCCCTATTAAAGTTGTCAACAGAGACTTGAACCTCCGGCCTCTAAGGCTACCATTTCAACTGAGTTATCTCGCCTTTTCTTTGGCATTCTCCGACATGTAACAGTGACTTGAACCAAAGATCACTGGGCTACTGTTCCAGTGCTCTACCAACTGCGCTATCCAGCCCAGCTCTATTATTGGCATTCCCCAAGGTAGTCAACAGGGATTTGAACCAGAGACCTCTAGACGACCATGGCAGTTGCCCTACCAAATGAGCTATCCAACCACATCTCGCCATTCTCCTAAGTTGTCAACAGCAGGGATGTGATTAGACTTTGGTAAAAAAAACCTGAAAATTCTGTGGAAGCACAGACATCGGCGAGCGCGAAGCGCGAAGCCATTAACGGCGTGGGGTCCGGGGAAAATTTTGAAATGTAGATGCTCTGTGGTGCAATCTAAGCCTTTCTGGGACATCTTTTTAGCAACAATATCTGCCAAATTTGTTTATATATTAATTTAAATTTTTCAGAATATTATGTCTCATTTTAACATCATTATTGATTTGCTACCCATTTGTAATAAACAATCTGGTGTCACCCATGCATGAACAGCAGAAACATTTTTTTATTTTTCTTAATCTAAAGCACATCCCATCTATGGAAAGCACAATTGGTCTTGATAATTCGCTCATATTTTGTTCCAACTTTTTTTCCAATCCTCAAACCTGCTACGTACAGCCATTTTGGAACAAGCATTCGAGCACGTTTCAATGTCGAGTAGAGTATAAGTGCGCGTGTTCTCCCAAACAAACGTGGACGTATAACAAAAGGGAACAATATTGTCCGCGATTCCCAAAATACGTCCGCGATTGAGATTGTGTACAAAACCTATGGGAGTCTTCCGAAAAAGTACCAAAAAAAGAGGGAACAATAGGACATCTGCGTTCGACGGTGGATACACATCGAAGTGTACATGTATGCACGTTAATCCATAATACGCATCAAATGCGAAAAATTACCTTTATTACTGACAGAAATAAAATACATGGAAGTCACCACGACATGAGATCGGGCCACCGGGATCGGGCCCGCCGAGATTGAGCTCCGGTCCGCGCCGCGGGATTGAGCTCAGATCGGCCCAACGAGATCGCGCATTGCGTATCGGGGCCGGGTTCACAAGGCTACACTCGGGAAATACGAGCGTTTGTTTCTATTCCGGCATTGTTGATTATCCCATGATTATCCTAATAATTAATACCATGGACGATTCACACGTGAGCTGTCGACCGTCAAAAAATGATCGTACATGTATTGCATGTACTGTATGCATACTTACACACACAGACATTGGACATGCACAATGCATGCAATGCGCATACGCCGCACGTGTATTAGTCTTTTCACCAGACAAAAGTTCGCTTCGCTCTCGCTGCGTGTACGTACATTGTACACTGAATATTACGGTGGCATTCAGTGCGGTTGCTTGCACTGCACCAAGGCTACACCCACAATGCAACACACACGCGCTGGTTTCACCGAGTCATTGTACATGTACAATGCATGCAATGCGCATACGCCGCACGTGTATTAGTCTTTTCACAAGACAAAAGTTCACTTCGCTCTCGCTGCGTGTACGTACATTGTACATTGTGAATAAGACGGTGGCATTCAGTGCGGTTGTTTGCACTTGACCAAGACTAGACTACTCATCAATGGTTTGTATACATACGTACGTTAGTAAATTTCAGCACGTAAAACCCAATATGAATAATTAATGAGCATATTCTACCCCCCGATTTTCACAACGGATTCACATGATTCACGTTGGTTGACTTTTGACGGCCAAAAAACCAGAAATCCAGGAAAAAACGGAAAAATCACATCCCTGCAACAGGGACCTAAACCTGTGATCTCTGGGCTAAGATTCAGGTGCTCTATCAACTGAGCTATCCAGCCCTGCCATTTGCCTTCTCCTAAGCAGTTAATAGGGACTTGAACCTCAGACCTCTGGACTAATGTTCCAGTGCTCTAGCAACGGAGCTATCCAGCACTTTTATTGGCATTCCCCCAAGTAGTCAACAGGGACTTGAACCCGAGATCCCCAGGTTACCATTCAAGTGCTCAAAACCCACTGGACGATTTTGCAGGATTCCAGGCAGTGGTCCCCAGTAACAATCATTGGAGGATTTTGGAATCGGAGGATGTTACAGGTTACATGTAGGAAAAATGATGTAGGGAGTTAGGGTTAAACGATGCGTTAAACAGCAATTATCAAGATGACAGCATGTGACATGACACAAATATGTTTTGAAAAAAGCCCATCAGTACGGGTCTGAAAATTCTGATAATTTATTTGGTATTCATTGAAGATATATCCTCTATTTAGATCTGGACCCAGGAAAACCGTAAGGGTGGTGGGGCTGGCAATCTAAAATACAGCCAACCCTACGTCCTCCAGCCCTTTACCTAGAGTGGCCTTTAGCCTTGTATTGGGCGACTTCCATAAAGGCCACTAGAGCCCAAGTTATAAATATAAGTTATAAATATTGTTGTACTTGTGAAGACATACCTCAGACTCTATTCTTGTACATGGTGGGTAGTGGCACTCAAAGTATGTGGTGCTTTCATCCTCACCCTCGATAATCTCACCGTTGGCATTGAAGTAATGGTGAAGCACCGAAGGAACCTGGGAAAAAAATGAGAAATGCATGACAGGTTACACGGCAATGAGATTAAGACTGATGAAAGCGGGTGAAGTAGGAAACTTTATGTACATTTTGTGCTATGCTCGACTTCAAACTTTCAATATTTGTTCTTGGCTTTGAAGGTTGTTTTCAAATTACACCCTCCTCTTCCCTTAATCTTTCTCAAGTCTTAGTCTCTCAAAAGTCATTGCCTACTTCGATGTTGCTAGTAAAACAGCTTGGGGACCCTGCACGGTCATGTATGGAAAGAGTGTTCTTTGAGTGCACAGACTAACTCAGACACGGCCCGTTTCAGTTGGGCACGTACCAGGAACTGTATTCCCAGTGTGAACACAGTGTATTCCCAGTGTGAACACAGTGTATTCCCAGTGTGAACACAGTGTATTCCCAGTGTGAACACATATCTGCGTTTTTGCATCCCTGTGGAGACATGGCATTGTTCTCCCCTTTGTCCCTGTACTTATGCAAACCCCCATAGACTTTGTACACAAAATTCCTTGTGGAGACAACCTAACCCATAGAATTGCCCTGTGGAGACCTATTCAGTCCCTTTGTCTCTATTGTTTTCATGTCTCCACAGGGTACGGTATATCTCTCCACAGTGTATTCCCAGTGTGAACACAGTGTATTCCCTGTGGGAACACAATGTATTCCCATTGGGAAATTGTTCTGAAGGAGCATTATACAGGGAATAGGAATGTTGAGGCGTGTGAGGTGCTCTCTTACAACCCAATACTGGTAACTGAGAAGGGCACCTGTCGACAATGCCAGTCTGTCTTTCTTACCTCTTCGAAGGAGTCTGTGGGGAGTTGTTGTATTGCTATCCAGTACAGGCTATGCTCCTGAAGCTCAGCACCTCGCAGGACCCTGTTGGTTTCATCCTCCGGGGCATTTGAAGACGGACTGATGACAGTGAGTTGAAGATTATCCAAACGATTATCTGTTCAATACAGATACAAAGAATTCCATTCATCAAGGACGGTACTTCATCACTGCAGGAATGTGTGGGGGGGAGGGGGGGAGTTGCAAATTTACAATTAACTCTTAACGTCACAGGCATTCATTTGGGGTGAAATACAATATACTACAAAGTACTGCATAATTTCTAATATGCCAGTGTAGTAAGAGTACTGCATACTACAGTGAACTACCAGTGTAGTAAGAGTACTGCACACTACAGTGAACTACCAGTGTAGTAAGGGTACTGCATACTACAGTGAACTACAAGTGTAGTAAGTGTACTGCACACTACAGTGAACTACCAGTGTAGTAAGAGTACTGCACACTACAGTGAACTACCAGTGTAGAGAGTACTGCATACTACAGTGAACTACCAGTGTAGTAAGAGTACTGCATACTACAGTGAACTACCAGTGTAGTAAGAGTACTGCATACTACAGTGAACTACCAGTGGTATTTTGCAGCTTTAGGTGCTTAGGGTTAATGTAATCAAATCCTTTCAATTACATTCTTTCTATTTTATTTTAATTCTTTCTTGTCATGAAACCAAGGACTCCTCAGAAGCGCATATCGCACTTTAGCTCGATGAAGAAATGTTCAGTTTTAGAACTGGGAGGAAAAGCACAGAATGATATTCGGGGGAATAACCCACGAAATCAGGTAGGGACTGAAAACCCAATCCACATGTCGGGCCGGGCGGGATTCGAACCTGGGTTAGTGGTGGAATGCGGGGAAAGTTCCACAAGGCCAACCTGACTCCCCTTTCCACACCCAATCCACTTGGTTGTTATCGCTGATATTATCCAAGGACTGACTCACCTACGGAAACCCCATTCTTATGTTTAACCCTGAGCCCCGCTGGTATCGACCCATGATGCCTCTCCCATAGAAGGTCATGGAGGTAGCAGCCGGAGTTCCGGCCTTTCTGCACGTCGTAGGTGTAGGCAAAGACACTAGCACCATTACCGTCTTTACAAACGTCAACACGAGCCTGACATTAAGTGTTTAAATGTCATGTTAGAAAACTTGTAAGTAGAGTCATCAAATCAAAATTTGGCAATTATACAAAGTGACATTTTAAGTTCAGCTTCAGTGGCAAACTGTGAAGCTTGATTGTTTACCGAGGAAGGTAGTCATAATAATTGTTTTTTGATGATGCAAACGGAGTCATTTTTCTCCAGTAACATATAGTGGAGTTGTCTAATGTGGTGCACTTCAACAAATTTAAATAAATTCCAAATTTGGGGTTAAACTATTACCCAGGCAAGGTGTTAAGAGGGGAAAACTGAAAGTGCCACGTTAGACGATGTGCCACATTACTAGGGCTGTGCATCCAAACCGGGTACCCGAGTCGCCGACCGCTAATGTCAGGAACCGGTCCCAGATTATGGAATCGAGTACCTGCAACCGAATTAGTAATTTCTCATACAACGAAAAAGAAAGTTGTTAAATGTCATTTGTGGGGAATTTTCAACATGAAAACCAGGGTACATGGAAAAACAAATCAGATTAATGCCTATGATGCTTGCGAAAATGCAATTAATACCACAAAGAAAACGGAGCTCACTGTGCACACTTGTAGTATTAACCTTTACAAACAATAATTATGAACATCAATTTTCAAGATTAAATTTTTGGATTGGCTTTCTTTAACCCTAACTCCCTAGGAGGTGTGAAAAATCGTATTGAAATTGGAGGATTCAGGACTGTTAGGGTTAACGGGTACCTGGGACCCGGGTATCCGTACCCTTTTTCAATTGATTCCTGTGCTACCAGTAAATGCACACTCCTACACGTTACCAGCCCTTAATACTATAGTTTGTTAACCCTAACCCTCCTCAATCCTCCAAAATCCTCATGGTGGTTTTGGAGGATTTTGGAGGATTGGGGAGGAATGGTGATTGAAGCACCGGAGGATTTTGGAGGATTGAGGAGGAATGGTGATTGAAGCACAGAGGATTTTGGAGGATTGAGGAGGAATGGTGATTGAAGCACGGGAGGATTTTGGAGAATTGAGGAGGAATGGTGATTGAATGGTGATTGAAGCAAAGGATTTTGGAGGATTGAGGATGAATGGTGATTAAAGCACAGGAGGATTTTTAAGGATTTTTGAGGATTGAGGATGGTTCCTAGCAATAAGTTATTTGTAAAGTTGGTTACGTGTACCCGATCCTATAATCTGGAACCAGTTCATGACATCAATGGTCGGGTACTCGGGTACCCGGTTCCGATTGCACACCCCCAGGGGAAACATCACCTGTAAAAAGTATACAGGGCTAATTTAGATTTCCACTCAAAGGACCAACTAAAGGCCCACTCTTAGGTACACAAATTACCAGTCTTGACACCCTGGGTGGGACAGCATGGGTGGGGAGTAAAAATAGATGCACTTATTATTCCAAATAATTTTGAAATAAAAACAAAGTTTAATAGTTAAGGATTACCATATTTAACTTTATGTCTCCAAAAAGTCCATAAGCTAATCAGGCCTAGGGGAATTTTTGTTAACCTCTTGAATAAGGATGACAGCCAGTTGTCGTATATACGCACATTCCTGCACGTACTCAATCCAATCATGTTTCAATTACAAGTATATTTTTCTTGAATGGGAGTGTAATGAATAGATGGAGCTTTTTCAAATAAAGCTTTCATTCACATTGAAAGGGAGCTCCAAGTGCGATGAATTGGACCACTCTATTCAGTGTGGTGACTATTGTTTGTGTTTACACTTGACGGAACAGCATGTTCTTGGCATACCAGACCCCCCCTCCACATCCCCCACTCCCGCCCCCCCCCCCCCCCCCCCCCCAATCAATAACAGCGGAAAAACAACCTGGGTAAAAAAAAAAAAAAAAAAAAAAAGGAAAGTCTTTACTGCACCTCGAATGCATAGCGTTCAACTAGAGAGATGTCTTGCTCATCCAGCAGTGAGTATTTCATCTGACAAAAAAAATCAAGTTTGAATGAAATTATTAGTGACATGAAGCTTCAAAAATGCCTAGATAGTATTTTAACCGCACAACCCTTTAATTTAAAAACAAGCAATTGCGAATTTCCATCAAAAAAATGTCTCAAGTCGGCAAAAAATGGCATACACGTTCTCGTCATTCCGGTAATTGAGTACATTGTAGTTTAGGACACCTACTTTTTTAACTACCCCAACCGAGCCTTGCAAATTCCAACAGCAGGTTTTGTCAAGTTTTGATGCCCTAATTTGTCTAAGTCTAAAGAATGTGCCATATTTTGACAGGTTGAGGAAGCTTCCTAGTATTTAAGGGGTTAGGGTTAAAATAATAAACCTTTTCGACATTCTCAATGCATTGTGGGTTTGGAGGCCAAACAAACCATGTAATTTATACACAAACCTATGGCACTGTGAACCAGTCCAAATATTCATTGATTTTATGCTAAATATCTGTCATGAGTTGAGCGATACCCTTTTCACATATCTTTGCATGGAACATAAGGAAAATAAAAACCAGAAAAATCAATTTTAAATGGCAATAAAAATAAAGGAAATAATTGGGGAATCCCTCTCAGGGTACCAGTTACTGATGAATGCAAATTTCTGGAATTAGAACAGCTAATATTAATGTCACATTATTAGCCAATCAGAAGAGGTTTTTTGCAAGCATAACAACGAACATGTGACCAATGCGACCAATCACGTCCGTTCTAATTAATGTGCTTGCTCTTCTAATGCCAGTTAGGGCTGATGCAGTTCCCATGATGCTTTGAGTCTTGAGAATGTCGAAAAGGTTTATATCCTCTTGAATGTCATCAAGATTATTTTTGTGGAAAAAGGGATGGCTTTTATTTTTTAGCATGTTGACAGAAATCACGGGTTGAAATTAAGACAAACATAAGTTTTATTTTGTAAGTTAGGGGGCCTAGGCAAAAACGGGAAAGAAAATTGCATTTCTTCACTTGAGTATTCACTAGAAAGATTGCTCACCAACTTCAAGGTCACAAATGTCATTTTGGAATGATTACAAACTATTTAAGGGATATGTTCAGACTTCAGGAGGTGTCCTAAACTACACAAACACCCATGTTCCAATTCCATAATGATTTTGCCCTTTCTCAGTAACCCATTTTGGTGGAGGTATCCTTCCTCCATGGCCGTGAGGGTATAGGCCTAAAGTAAAATATTTCCGTTAAAGAAGAAATGTTTCAGATGTCCTAAAAAAAAATAAACAAACACCAAAAACTTCAACTTCTAATTGTCATCAACACGATTTTCACATTAATATTTATGTGTACAAATCTAGGGATAGGCTAAATGAACAAATAAGGCGATTGGTAAAACCCGGATCCTCCGGATCTAATGCTACCGTTAGTCGGACCATGGAGGTATTAAAAGGATACCTCCATGGTCGGACCATGGAGGAAAACAGACGGACCTTCCCGGATCCTGTATTGTCTCATTGTTCGTGAAGGTATGGTTTGTAAACATTGATTTTGAAACCATCGATTATTTTAAGAGTCAGTATTAATTGGAATGCAATTTCATCCATTAAATTGAAAGAATAACATTTACTTTGGAGGATTTAGGAGGGTCCGACTAGGTCCGGAAGATCCGACTTTCACCCACACCCAACAAATAATTATTTAGCAGAAAAAAAAGCACTGTCACTTTTTATTGCTCGCATCACCATCAGGCTCGACAGACATGACACAGTCCCTTTAATCACATTTCAGTTCACTGATAAAAAAAAATTAAACGGTGGGCGTCGGTCCCTAAAATCTCACCTTTCCCGCCGCCCGTCCAAGTCGGACGATACCTAGTTTGAAAGCTGACATCTGCTTCTCCACACTAGCACGCTCTGTGAAAAATATAACAGGGGGAAAACTGTATATTTTGGCGTGAAATATCGGCGTTCCGTCGGATGTTCTAAATCTTGCCAGACGGCATGGTCGTGATTGTTGTGGTCTGGTCACCGACTTCAACAAAAGCGCATATTACATATTGTGGTCTGGTCCCGGGCTACTTGTCCAGGGTATACCGGTAATAGCACGTGTCACATAAATGCAGCAGCGCGCAAGTACAGTTGCCAATCAAAATAAAGTGGGCGGTCGGTCCAAACGTCTGGTGCCTGTGATGTGGTACATGTATTAATACGTCCAGTTATTATTGCAGTGATGTTCGGTCCCTGTCTAGTCTTGGACGAGGGGCGTGGGTATACCCAGCACGATATGGGGCAGAGGGGTACCCCCCTTTTGTGCCTATACCCTATACACTCTCCAGACTATTGTTACCTAACACATCCCCCTAGAGATCTGAAAAGAATTCCTGAGATTCCGGGAACACAATGACCAACACAGAAGAGGAGGGGGGGGGGGGGGGGGGGGGGGTCCCTCTGCCCAATATCGTGCATTATATATGGACGTGGGTGGAGTGGGTGACATAACTCCCCCCCCCCCCAGTACCCGTGCCCACAGCCAAGCCACCCCTCCTTCAACCCCCGGCCCCTTGTGGGAGAAAAAAGGATCAAAATAGCGACCAACTAAACAAGATAACTAAAGGTCACAATTTAGAAAAACAATAATTTTGTAAAAGATGTTATCATTAAATCATTACATGAATTCCCATCATTTGTGAAATGGGCCAACTTCATCAAAATCTGTGATTGCTTTTGATTGTGCCCCCTAAAATTACGTGGACAAATTCCAAAGAAATTCACCCACCACTATTAACACCATAATAACAACGAAAATAGGTCTGGTGAACTTTTGAACCAGTAGAGGGCAAAGTACGAAAGCCCATATAGCGCCAAGCAAAAGGAAATAATAATCGAATCCGTTATTACGGATTTACAATCTGTTATTACGGATTCACAATTTATTATGAATTCACAATCCGTTATTCACAATCCGTCATTACGGATTCACAATCCGTTATTACGGTAATCCGTATAATAACAGATTGTAAATCCGTTAACGGATTGTGAATCCATAAAAACGAATTGACAATCCGTAGCCTAATAATATATTGTGAATCCGTAATAACAGATTGTAAATCTTAACGGATTGTGAATCCGTAATAACGGATTCAATTATTTTTTTGTTTGGCGCTAATGGACGTACTACGGAAGCGTATTTAGGACATGACGAAACAAAATTCGCGCCCACTATTTCGCCCGGGCGGATTAGTATTTTGCCCGGGCGGATTAGTATTTCGCCCGGGCGGATTAGTATTTCGCCCGGGCGGATTACTGTCGAAATGGCAAAACCCGTTAGCATATGTTCCGATTAATCCGCCTGGGCGAAATACTAATCCGCCCGGGCGAAATACTAATCCGCCCGGGCGAAATAGTGAGCGGGAATTTCTTTTTTCGTCATGTCCCAAAATACGCGTCCGTAGTAAACGACTGCCTGGTCGCGAATTTCTTTTTCGCTGCCTGGTCATGGTGGTACATGGTCCGTTGTGGCATCGGATGTTTGGGGGGAAATTAAACGTACACAAAGTACAAAAGTACAAAAATAGCCTTGTGGGTTGGGACTGGGAGCCTGCCAACTAAACAATCGACGTCAGGCACACGTCTTCAAGGGAAAGTTACAAAAGAAGTATAAATGACGTTGTGACTGGACGGGTGTAGTTTAAAGAATAACTTAAAGGTAGTTGTACAAGATTGGTAATTTTCCAAATTTAGTTTTACTGAATTATTACGAAATACCTTACTAAACTGTAAGATTTTCAAAGTTAACAATTAAAGAAACTGGCAGGAGCGGGATTCGAACCTGCGACCTCGGGTTACCGTACCGGCGCTCTACCAACTGAGCTATCTTTGCCCTATGTTGGCGGTCTCCCAAATTGTCAGTATCTTTGTTCGGGTGGGCGCTAGTCAGAATATCAACATTTTTACCACTCTTCATCCAGTAGCATCAGTCACCATCCTGGTGATTATGGTGATGAAGGGGACGACGACGACGACGACGTGCACGGTGCTCAAGGCGCTACATTATTACCCATGCTCATCTGGCCTATTAATCATTCCTGGAATCTCAGCTCCCTGCGGAGTATACACAGCCCCAGCTGCAAGTTTTAAGTGCACATGGGCTAATCAAACACATATAACTGCCCTCACATGTACCCATTTACTTCTATAGGTGGAGAGATTCAATTTGACACAAAAAGTGTCTTGCTCAAGGTCAAGGACACAAGGACCATGACCCTGCTGGTCTCGAACCCACAATCTGTAGACCACGAGGCCAAAGTGCTCGACTTACAGAATGGTCATGTTAAATGTAACCCATAGGCGTAGCAAGGTCATTTTTATTGGGGGGTAAACGTGAAAAAGGGCACCTGATATATCCATGCTGAGAGGTAGACAGGGATTTTTTACAGATCAAAAAGGGAGCGGGGACATAATTTTCCTGCTGTTTAAAGTGGAAATTTTACGGAAAATAGTGCAAATAAATATGCTTTAGAATTATTTAAGAAAAGTAGAAATAACATTTCATTTTTTTCGAATTATGCTGCAACCCTGGGAGGGGCATTTTTTTTAGACACCCTGTATAAGATCTGAATGGCCCATTGGCTGTGAGAAGTGAAAAAACATTCGCTATATAACCACTTCTTGATCAATAGATTTGTTTTAAAAGACATGCAATTTAATTTAAAATTTAAATATAAACAAATTGCTGTCATTAACATTAAATTGCAAAACATAAACTTAATGTACAATTTCTGTTACAAAACAACTCCTGTACTTTTTAGTAACTCTATTTTGTTTATTTTATTTAATTCAACATCCAACAACGCAAGCGCCAATTACAGGATGTGTGATGAGGGCACCAGAAGCACCGGGGCAAACCCTACTCTTTCACGACAGGTGCTCTGGGTTCTCTTACGTGCACTGATCCCATAGAGCACACAAGACCTCCGGCTTAACGTCCCATCCGAAGGACGTGACCTTTTGAGATGAATAAGGGCCTGTCGTGCCCCAGAACAACAGTAATGCACTATTTCCAAGCCAGCAAGCCGTGTGGGGCCTTTGATGGGCAACTGAGCGGGCCCCAATTGGGTTGCCCATATGGGCCCTATACAGTTTTGGCCGATGGGGCCCACTTGGGTCTCAAATGGGCTAGCCCAAACCTGCCCAAAAGGGTCCTACAATAGTTACCAGGCACGCTACATTGTGCGGTTTCCCATCCAAGTACTGCCTGCAATTAACGTTGCTTAACTTCAGTAATGCGCCACTTGCTCTTCCACTGAGCCAACAATTTGTGTTATTTTGAACAACGAGAGTGTTTGAATCCAGCTCCCTCCACACATTCGACCGGAGTGCATTGGAAAGGGCATAGATTCATATTGTTTGTACAGCTTAGAAATAGAATGGCCAGCTACGTACTCTTAACAATTTAGGGAAAATTGTGCAGTGATGTTGCCAAGGATTTTCATTGGGGACACAATAATTATGAGTGGGGGGTCCATGCATGGCAACAGCATTTTAAGTGAGGGCCTGGGGCACCATGCCAGCATTCGCAACTGGCTATGGCAAGGAGGGCACCAGCATTTTTAGTGGGGATACAGGGGGCACCAACAAAGTTTAGCGAGAGCACAGGGAAACTAAATTTTTCAGTGGGGGCACTGAGGGAACTAATATTTTTCAGTGGGGGCACTGGGGGAACTAACATTTTTCAGTGGGGGCACAGGGAGCACTATAATTTCCAGTGAGGGCACACTAGGGCCAGCAGCATGAGGAAATTATTTTAATGTTGCGGCGATTGTGTACTTATACGGGCCCCGTTCATAGGCATAGCAAGGTCATTTTTATTTGGGGGGGGGGGGGGGGGGGTAGACGTGAAAAAGGGCACTCGATATATCACGGGGCCACAGGGGGCACTAACATTTTTAGGGCACAGGGGGCCTAACATTTTTCAGTGGGGGCACAGGGGCCACTAACATTTTTCAGTGGGGGGCACAGGGGTATATAATTTCCAGTAAGGGCACACTAGGGCCAGCAGCATGAAGGAAATTATTTTAATGTTGCGTCGATTGTGTGCTTACGGGCTCGTTCCTATAGCTTGCGACATTAAATACAGGTAGGTATGTCGTAGATACATGTAGAGGGCAGGGTTTTGATTTTGTTGTGAGACAGAAATTTGGGGTACAAAAAAGAAAAAAAGGGCACTCTGAAGATATTGGGGGGGGGGGGTAAATACCCCCCTTTACCCCCCCCCCCCCTGGCTATACGCCTATGTAACCCCTCCCTCCCCCCTCCACCTCCCCGTATTGTCCTCATCAACCCCCCTATAGTTATCACCATCTATCTATATAGGGTGCACTACACTAATTCATGTCCGAATTTATGCGCCAGCTCATCAACATAAAATGTATACCCACAACTTTGTTTGAAAAAGGAGAGTTTGTGCCTCCAAAAATTGTGGGATTGTGTAAACATAGCCCAGCATCAACTCCCTGGTTTCTGGGCTTCCATCTGTGTGCAGACTTGATAAAATTACTGTTGAAAAATGGGTCCTATTTGCCCGAGAAAGTGGAGGGATGCCATGTTAAAAATGGCTGTTGATCGGCTTGGGAAATAGGACTTTTTGGGAGGTGCGTTTGTTTTGTGTCAATAATTAAAAATGTAATTGGTTAACCCCCCCAAAATAGAAAAGAAATGGACAGACAAAAGATCAGACAATAAGTGGCTTTTGTTTGTATAGACCCCAGTGATGCTGGGGTACAGGTTATGGGGCCCTGAACTTTGTTGATTTTACACTGTTGTCAATGGAGCTGGAATTAGTGTGGTGCATGCACCCTACATGTATATAGCTAGCTAGCCGCCGCTCGCGCTCGACATTTTTAGCAACAGTAACAATGGAGGGCGCTCGCAAGGCAGACGTGGCAAACTCGGCCGAGATATGAAACTGGCTCCCTCAAGAACACCTGTAAATAAACGGACTCCTACGCTGGGACCAGCGATAATCTTGGAGCGCGCGTGTACGTGTACGTGCACTGTACATGCTGTATGCAGTCTGTGCATGTTTTGTGTACAAAAACGTATGGCCCTTCCGGGATTTGGGCGAAAAGGCCGACGCATCTCATAAGAACCGGCACTTAAAAATATACTTTTTAGAGGTCATTGTAGGAAAATGGCTTCTAAGAATGAAATAATTGGGAAAGCAGAGGATGTAGCCGACCAGGTAACAAAGCAATTATTTAAATTGCCATTTACAATTGAAAGTATTTAGGACTAAGTAAGCGTGAGCGTGTTGCACTTTCTGAACATCTTTCTTAATTATTCATAAAATCTCAAAGCTAAAATCGATGTGTGTTTGCCATGTTTGCAAATGATACTGGTATGCGTTGTACAAGTTCAACATCAAGATCATGAATTGATTTATTAATTTGTTGGTACAAATTCTATATTATACTTGTAAATACATGTTAATTGTTATCATGGTTATCGTGATTCGTGGTTTATGGAAAATCCTAGTCCGAGTAACTTGGTCTTGGACCCATTATTCCCCCATAGACCGTATCGCAAATACCGCCTGGTTGAGACATCACAATGGTCAAAAGGGATTGTGGGAAGGAAATGGGAGTGATTTTGGTGCGCGTTTCTTTCTCACGTCCCTAGTAACCATTGTGACGTCTCATCCAGGCGGTATTTGCGATAAGGTCTATTAAGGCATTATCCATGTTATCGGCTAGTCCGAGTAACTTGGACCCTTTATCGCCTTTTCTAACTTTTGGACATGATCTGGCGATAGTAGGGTCCAAGGCAGCGTTTGACGATTTTCTATTCATTAATTCAATACGTCTAAAATCCAAACAAAAATATCAGAATTCAACCTTACAACGGCCACCAAAATACTAACGTTAGATACGCCACCATCTGAACAAGTGAAGTGGAGTTCCATGATCAGATGAATGTACCAAGGTTTACTTAACATCTAAATAAAAAAATTTACCTTTTAATTCCCAGAGACCCCCGCAGAACAAGTCTTTTCGCTTTCTTGGAGTTCAAATAGTGATGACCCCTCGACCTTGCATGACGTCACCCTGATGCGCAGCGCCCGCATGCACCGCGCGACAACCTGTTTATGCCGGCGACTGTTTCGTGAGTGGTACAATGGTCGCGTTACGTGTTTGTGTGTAGATATATTGATTCGAGGTTGCACGCGTGTCGGGGGGCTGGGAACTTCCTCCATGAACTCGGTTTTGTGTTTTGATTTCTTTTGTTTTGTTGTTGATGTTGTTGTTTTTTGGTTACTGTTTTTTGTGTGATCCTTTCTTAATGAGTAGATGTGCTTTAATTTTATGTTAAATCTCAGGCAGATGGGCAGATACACCAGATACTTGTAATTAAATTAAGATCAAGCAGTTTGATCTTCCTTAACAAAATTACACCCGCCCCCAATAATAAAACGCAACAGAACAATACAAAACAGAATGAGTCCCACGTGCGTGCAGCCTCAAATCGGACCGACACGACCGTTGTACCACTCACGAAACAGTTACTGGCATAAACAGGTTGTCGCGCGGGGTGCATGCGGGCGCTGCGCATCAGGGTGACATCATACAAGGTCGAGGGGTCACTATTTGAACTCCAAGAAAGCGAAAAGACATGTTCTGCGGGGGTCTCTGGGAATTAAACGGTAAATTTCATTTCATCTTTTTATTTGGATGTTAAGTAAACCTTGGTACATTCATCTGATCATGGAACTCCACTTGTTCAGATTGTGGCGTATCTAGTATTTTGGTGGCCGTTGTAACTTGTAAGGTTGAATTCTGATTTTGTTTGTTTGGATTTTAGACGTATTGAATTAATGAATAGAAAATCGTCAAACGCTGCCTTGGACCCTACTATCGCCAGATTATGTCAAAATGTTAAAAAAGGCGATAAAGGGTCCAAGTTAATACTCGGACTAGTTATCGGCTAAAGGGCCGGTCACACTGGCCACGATAACGGTGACGATAACGAAAACGGTGAGAATAAACGCCATTGATTGGTGGAATTTTTGCGCGGGTAATACGCGCGCGTTCCACCCACCAATGAGTGTTTATTCGCATTGTTTTCGTTATTGTCGTCGTTATCGTGGCCAGTGTGACCGGCCCTTAGGCAATAGGTATTTTGTAGCCCAGATTGGACTCCTCTGTTGTCATGGTTGTGTGTGCAACGCGACGGTGTCCGGATTATCAATTTCTGCTGCCATTGCGAAATTTTTTACAAACATTTTTTTTCATATTTTTACCTGATGAAGGAAGCTGGAATTTCGCTCACATTATTCCTTGTGCCCGGAATTACAAAGATGCTTCCTTCATCAGGTAAAAATAAGGAAAAAATATTTGTAAAATATTTTCTGTAGCAGCAGAAATTTTATACCCTGGCTGGACGTCAGTCGTAATGCAAGTGGAAAAAATGGGGGGGGGGGGACAAGCCCCCCCCCCCCCCCTGTTCCCCACCAGTGCTCTCAAGTCTCGACCAATGAGAAAAATTTAACTTTCCGTGAACCCTGTATCAGTCACAGGTGTTAAACCAGTCTCAGCATTATGAAATCTTCATATTCGTCATGTAGTTTTTAATTTTAGGGCTGTTCATTTTGGAATAGTTTACTATTCGAATATTCGAATCTGGGTTTGACCGAATATTCGATACTCGCCGATCAAGTTTTTCAGTGCATGCCACACCGGTAAAAAAAACATTGCACGTAAAAGCACGCCGGTGTTTTACGTATGGCGATTGATATTATGGACCGTTCAAACAGCATTTTTTTGCATGCCCCTGTTGTATCAAGGGTTTTACCGACAGGAACAATAAACTTCCGTCCACAAAAAATTGCGATTGACAAAAATGCGGCATTTGACACTGCTAAGCGCCGTAACTTTTCTATCAAAATAGCATCAGAGTCGTATCTGTACGTGCATATATACTTTTCGAATATTCAAACTGGCAAAATGGTATTCGAATATTCGCTTGACGATCGAATATTCGGTATATTCGGGACAGCCCTATTTAATTTCATCAAGTGTTGTTTGTAGTTGATATGTCTTTGTCATCATTTACCCCTGAATTTCCCTCAAGAATCAGAGCCTGTCCTCTTTCCACAACATTAATGCTGCTTTCATTGCTACTTTTGAAAATATTTCAATTTTGCCAAACTTTTATGCTTCCCTTTTTTCCACTTAGGAATTGTTCTCACCAGCTCTTCTCAAGCTTTGCCCATCTTGTTGGAGTTGACTCTATTCGACTCCAGCATTGGAATAAGCCAGTTCGGTATTCCAACTGCGCATGTGCACAACAAGATTCGACGTTGTTTCTCTCGGACCAAACGTGGCAGATAAATGCACACAAGGCTATGGGGGACGTGGTAACCGAATCTGCATTCTGTGCAATTTTTCGTGCAATCGAAAAGACGATGGAAACTTTTGTTCGAACAAAAGTGTGGACACAGTACAAGACCCCTGAAAACACTTCGCTGTCCAAATGTTTTTTGAAAAATGTTACTTCAGAACACAACGATCTCTTTAAATTTGCTGGTACCCGCTATGCTTTTGCACGCATACAATGAAATGTTTCGCCCGAAAGAAAAGTTGTCAAATCTTGATGCGCCCACGCGTAGTTGGAATACCGAACTGGCTTATTGGAATCGTGATTCATGTTTTTGAGGAGTCGACTCCTTGAAGTACCCGATTCCGGCTTTATTAGAGTAGATTTCGCACACCATCCAAAGACTGAAACCTGCAGTATGCTTCAGAGAGCCAGTTGTTCCATGCACAAAATTAATCACGATGCTGGGTGGAGTCTTTCTGCTTTCCATACATGCATTCTGCCAGCGGGCCATTCTCATACATTTTGGCTACTTTGGAGTCCAACTAAAAATAATTACTTGTCAGCTTCAAAGTTTGCTTAACCCATGATATGATATGTTATACAACACCTGAATAAATCCCAGCCATCTGATTGGTGGATCGTCGATCACGTGCATTGAATTATTCGACCCATCACACGACGCGAACCCGCACCGCCCAAAACGTTCTATCACATGGTTCTATCAAACAGTGCGCGCGCATATTGATAGAACCAAAAGAACTTCCCTAATTTCACGGTCACTATTATGGTGGCGCTACAACAGGGCTGTCATTCACACAACATGGCGGCCGAGTTTCCCGAACTGCTGCGGTTTGTTCTCCTAACAGACGACAAAATATTGGAACTCGTAGGCGATGCTGACGCTCCAAATACAAAGAGACAAATCAAATATGCAGTGAAACGATTAGATGAATTTGCAAGACACGCAGGAACAACAATTGAAGCTTTAACTGATTCGGAACTCGACAAGTTTTTGTCGCGGTTTTATGCGGGACTGAGAAGGTAAACGGCACGTTGTAACGTTACACCAAGAAATCCATGCATGCAATCTGTCGGATTTATTCAGGCGTTGTATAAAACAAATAATGAATGTTTCACATTCGTGCAATGGTAAGAATAATTTCATTCGGTGACAGATGGAATGGAACATTCAATCTGTCACCTCATGAAATTATTCTTACCATCGCACTCATAAACATTCATTATTTGTATAATATGATATGATATGATATGATATGGCATCCTGGTGCATGAAACTACACAGGAGGATTGTGCTAGAAATTGAGGTTTAAAAATCACAGTTTACTTGCATAAATATTCTGAGCACCATCTCTCCCAACAGTCTAACCCTAACCACCTATACCCTTTTTGATAGGAACCATCCTCAATCCTCCAAAATCCTCCGATTGCCCTGCCCCAAAAAATGCATTCTTCCTCAATCCTCCAAAATCCTCCGATTGCCCTGCCCCAAAAAATGCATTCATCCTCAATCCTCCAAAATCCTCCAATTGCCCTGCCCCAAAAAATGCATTCATCCTCAAACCTCCAAAATCCTTGCTTGAAACACCATTCATCCTTAATCCTCCAAAATCCTCTCTTTCTTGAAATACCATTCATCCTCAATCTTCCAAAATCCTCCAAACTGTAAGGAGGATTTTGGAGGACCCGTTAAAGAAACCCAACCCAAAAGTTCCAATCCTGAAGTTGCAATAATGTCTTTCTCTGAGATTCAAAAGTCTGATTTCAGACAAAAGTCTGAAAAATCTTATGCCTGTCCAGTAAACATAATCACTACTCCGCCATTACATGTTCTGGCACAAGCTTTATACAATTGTATTTATTTGGTTTCCCATGTAGTCTGGTTCAAATTTTGAAAATTCCCAACAAATAACATTCAAAACCTTTCCTTTTTCAGTTTCTGGGAAGTTACTATGCGATGATGTAAAATTGTAAGGGTACTCGATTCCGTAATCTTGAACCGGTTCCTGACATGAACGGTCGGGTACTCGGGTACCCGGTTCCGATGCACACCCCTAGTTTGCAAGCTTCAGAATTGGGTGGTTCCTGGAATCTATTCCTGGGGTCCACTCCACACAAAAAATTGAATCGCAATTCCAATTCCAAATATTAAATCTCAGAAATTGCTGTTAACCCTAACCTTCCCAAATCCTCCAAAATCCTCTTTGCAAAATGGAGGAATTTGGAGGATTGAGGTTACTTGGAAGTTGATGCATTGGAGGATTTTGCAGGATTGAGGTTACTAGGGGTTTTTGCCCCTGCAGGAATATGGAGGATCCAGGTTATCAGGCTCAATGTGATACATGAGGATTTTGGAGGATTGAGGTTACTAGGGGTATGCAAAAAAAACCTAGAGGATTTTGGAGGATTCATGCTATGATCCCCATAAGAGGATTTTGGAGGATTCAGGTTATATGGAGTTTTAACACTTTGAAATCAGAGGATGTTGGAGGATTCAGGTTACATGCGGGGAAAATGATGTAGGGAGTTAGGGTTACTATTGTTCACAAAGGTCCACATCGGTGCACCTATGCAGTGAGGTAGTGAGCTCTATAGCTTCATGGTGTACATTGCATTTTTCCATGTACCCTGGTTTTCATTTTGAAAATTCCCCACAAACTTTCTTTTTCTTTGCCCGAAAAATTACTAAATTACTAATACTGTTTCGGTTACGGTACTCATTTCCATTATCTGAAACCAATTCCTGACATTAGCAGTCGGGTACTCGGGTGGGATGCACAGCTCTAGAGTCGCCCAACCAAAGTATTCTGAGGAAAATTCACCGCGAGTTACATTGATTTCATCATCAAATGCTTCATGACAAAATTTCACAGCATTTGTATCTCATGCTGTATGTTTGACATTGGCAGGTGTTACGACGCAGCAAGCATGTCTTGCCCCATGTTGCCAGACTTTGTCTCATAAGCACTTTCCTTGAGGATGGCATTCGCATGTGGTTCCAATGGGGGGAACAACGAGACTACATTAACCAGACGTGGGGCTGTGGCAGTGTTATCAGGTAAACAGGCGGAGAACTTTATCTATTTTCTCTTTGTGTAAAGCCCAAGTTGGTAATTGATGTACATGTAATGCCAATAGTGAGGTGTACATGTAAATGGGTACCATTGTGCTTTTCCTTAAGTTTTCAAGTCATTTACTTAGAGCCATTTGTATTTAAACGAATTTCACATTTGGCCCCGACTGCATAAATAGGGGTTGAAAGCAAGGCTCTCAGTGCTAAACAAACTGATATTCAACAAATTCATTCATGCATAAATGAATCACGCCATAAATGGCAGCGCAGCACACGTTCAGCAGGGTAAATTGTTTACTTACATGTAGCACTGAAAGCCTCACTTTCAAACCAAGTGTATAGGAAGTTTGTGTATAGGACAAGATTCCAGTCTATTTGTTTCAACGCATCAACACATATCCAGAATCTGGAACAAGCTCTCAGATTACATCAGACACACCAGGTCATTGCATACATTCAAGACACTCCTGAAAGATCACCTTTTTCATGATGCGTGCTATCAGAAAGTCAGGTTGGCCTTGTGGTACTTTCCTCGCCATCCACCGCTGTGACCCCGGTTCGAATCCCACCAGGGCCGACACGTGGATTGGGTTTTCAGTCCCTACCTGATTCCTTGGGTTTTTCCCAGAATATAATTCTGGGGTTTTCCTCCCACCTCTAAAACTTCATCGTCTTCCTACAGGTTTCTTCAGGCTTTTGAGCCTCTGGTTTCATTACCAGAAAGAATTAAATAAAGAATTAAATAAATAAAAAAATTAACATCAATCAATAAGTATTCTTTACTCTGTTCCCCAGTGCCTTAGAGCAAACTTTTGATTTTGGCAATTTAGAAATGTCATTGATTGATTGGATTGGCTCTATGCAAAGGTCTGTGCATAACTGTCCTATTCAGACATGTCGTTACAGTTTAAAGAAATGAAGTCTTTTCCCAAGTTTATAGTGAGGTAAACCTGTGTTGCACTTCCAAATTGTAATCAGCCAGCCACTTGTGTAGACAGAATTCCAGTTATATATTTTAAACACTAAACCTTGGTACAGACATCTATAACTTGGGAATCTTCTCCAACCTTTGCCTGTTCAGATGTGGTTACTATTTAAACAAATGATAGGGTGTTCATTTTCGAATAATTTAGTATTTGATTATTCGAAACTGTGTTTGACCGAATATCCGATACTCGCCGATCAAGTTTTTCATGCGTCAGCTGCAACTGCATGCTGCGCCGGCAAAAAGTTGCACGCAAAAAGTTGCACGCAAAAAGTTGCACGCAAAAAGTTGCACGCAAAAAGTTGCACGCAAAAAGTTGCACGCAAAAAGTTGCACGCAAAAAGTTGCACGCAAAAAGTTGCACGCAAAAAGTTGCACGCAAAACACGGTGGTGTTTTAAGTGTGGTGATCGATATTATAGACCGCCAGATCGACTTTTACCTGTGCCTGTTGTCTCAAGATCATTACGGGTACATATAATGTTCTGATAACAAGAAACCAAACTAAAGCCTGCCTTTTTGCAGTAATTATTTTATAAGTGTCAAGGGTTTTACGGACGGGAACAAAAAACCTCCCTCCACAAAAAGTTACTGTCGACAAAAAGTGGCATTTGACACTGCTAAGTGCCATAACTTTTCTATTAAAATAGCATCAGAGTCATATATTTTTTCGAATATTCAAACAGGTAAAAAGGTATTCGAATATTCGGTTTACGATCGAATATTCAAATATTCAGTATATTCGGGACAGCCTTAACAAATGATGTCATTGCCTGAGTTTACTGCAAGGTCAGCACCTGTTATAGTTCCGAATTGTAATCAATGTCAGCTTCACTAGGCTTGGATGTGACAGCAAAGAAAGCATTGGTTTGTTGATTAATCATATTGTAGCCAAAAGCTAAATTACATACAATTTTATAATTTACAATGACAGTTAAAAATAGAAAACAAACATATGTAGAATATTTATTAAAGGTGCCAATAACATTTACAAACAGACCCTTTAACCCTAACCCCCTTGGGTAACTTGACTAGAAAGTATCCTGAATCCGGTAAAAATCCATCTATTTGTCATGCACAACAAGGTGGTTTTGGTGACTGCTCAATATGGAGGTATCCTGAATCCATCAAAATCCTGCAGTACCGCAAGGCTTACCATCCTCAATCCATCAAAATCCCCCAGTTTTCAATATGGAGGTATTCTGAATCCGCCGAAATTCTCCAAAACAGGGGTATGGATTTTGATGGATTCAGGTAGGTTAGGGTTAATAAATAAAAAAAAACTTTAAAAAAATAGTTACGTACATTATATCCACCACAAAATAAAGTGGGGCGTTACGTGCAATTTTTCTACTGCTAATGCATTTGTCAGATAATAAACCCATTGTATTGATAATTATTTATCATGACAGTACCTTATTTGTATTGATCAACTTGGTGGGGCAGCTGACTGGCTGTGTGATGGTGCTGAGCAGGCTGAAAGTACCCATTGCCTGTGGTCTCCTATTTGGCATCATATCCCTGCAGGTGGGTCAGAGTTGAAAGTTCAAGCCTACTCTTCGGATATTTGACGTTTTGAGATTGCGTCAGTTGGCAGAAATGTTATTGATGTCCGAGACCTATTTCAGAGCCAATGACTTTCCATTTTCAAAATATCAATGTTCCGTTTTAGATAGTCGTGAATTCCATTTCAACCATTAGAACTGAAAGATATGTTTCCCTTTGTAGTTCATGGTAGTTTGTCAACTGCAGAGTTGTAGTCGAGTCCCTGCAAGTCCTTTCGCAAGTCCAGTCAGAAGTCCTTTCATAAAGCCAGTCACAAGTAACTGGATGAACAATGACAAAGGAATGCCTTTAACCCTAACTCCCTACATCATTTTCCCCCCATGTAACCTGAATCCTCCAACATCCTCTGATTTCAAAGTGTTAAAACTGCATATAACCTGAATCCTCCAAAATCCTCTTATGGGGACCATAGCACGAATCCTCCAAAATCCTCCAGGTTTTTTTTGCATACCCCTAGTAACCTCAATCCTCCAAAATCCTCATGTATCACATTGAGCCTGATAACCTGGATCCTCCATATTCCTGCAGGGGCAAAAACCCCTAGTAACCTCAATCCTGCAAAATCCTCCGATGCATCAACTTCCAAGTGCCCTCAATCCTCCAAATTCCTCCATTTTGCAAAGAGGATTTTGGAGGATTTGGGAAGGTTAGGGTTAATGGTCAGAGCTCCATTTGAATAGCATGTGATTGGAATTAGGACTGGAGGGCTTCAGATGGACTTGCAGGGACTTGTAATGGACTCGACTACAGCCCTGTTCAACTGAAAGGGGTTTGACAAACTTTTTGGTCAGTCAATTTTTTTTCACAGAATTTAGACCCACAAACTAACAGAAGGCAATAATTTATGTTTGGAAGAGACAATTAGAAGTTTCCTTTTATTTCTAATGTTTAGGCCTAATCTCTTAAAAAAATAGACTATAGGATTTGCTCCCCAAGCCAACTTCAATTTCAAAAGGTCAGGCTTTCAAGTATCCCTACTTTTCCTAATTTGTTTACCTTTGAAATTCCTAGTTTTTCCTACTTTTTTGTCCCACAACTGCGAAAAATGAAATCACGTAACAGTGTGTTACACACTGTCCTATAAAAATCACACAATGAAGGGCATGGGTGCAGGAGTACTGCAACTTTACTTCCCAGAGCTCAGTTGAGGATGGAGCACAAGTGTTGTGAACACAGAATCGGCCAAATAAGGCATTTGATGCTGTGGACACGGGTGAGTATCAACGAAAACTACTCCTGAAAGCCCGCAAAAGTCCTACTTTTATTCTGATTTTGTCCTCCAAAGTCCTACTTTTGTCCTTTTTGGGGGGAAATTTTGATCCTACTACATTGTATATGTATTCTCCTACTTTTTTACCTGGGTCTGCTTGAAAGCCTGAAAGGCGTAATCTGTTAATTCTGTCTGTTTTCCACTTATTGGACTAACTATTCTACATCCTTGTTTAACCCTAACCCCCTAGAAATGTTTACTAGGAAGTGTCCCCAACCTGTCAAAATCCAACACTGTGCAGTATACCCATGGCACATTCTTTGGACTTGGACAAATTGGGGCATCATACATGTAGCTCCATGTCAACTATGGTGCCAAGGCTCAAAGCCATCAAAATTCAACACAACCTGCTGTTGGAGTTTGTAAGGCTTGGGGTAGTTCGGGTTAAGTGAATGTTTGAGCCATTAAAAATATGACTAATCCGAATTTAATCGAGTTAAAATGAAAATTCAGCAATGTAGCCCTTTTTCTCACACCTGACTTTTCTTGCATATATTTATTTCAAAGATTAAGTTTTCCTTATTGGCTTCTTTGCAGTCAGCTTCAATGTTCTTATGTTTCAGTGAATAAAACAGTCATGCTGTCAGTTCATCATTTAGTCGTGATGCACATGTATTTTATGTTAGTTTGTAGGTAAATAGCATCCATTGTGGAAGACTACTACTGATGAAACGTGAAAACAGAAAAATTTACTTGTGCCAGCAAGTTTCAGTCGGTAATAATTCTGAGAAACATAAAACATGAAATTGGCGCCTCTAAATCATTATTTGTGCTTACTTTGCAGACTGTTGCATACAGCATTTTATGGGACGTGAAGTTTCTGATGAGGTATGTACATGTATCTATGCGACTAATGGGGAACTCCCTTGGTAATTTTTGTACATGTGCTGGCATTCCTACCCGAGTATTAGGCTTTGGTGACTCCATGTAGGACTTGACTGTTTTGTTACTCCAACATCGGAATCACGATTTCATTTTGAGGAGTTAACTCCAAAAGTAGCCGAATCCTGCTTCTTTGTAGAAAATCCCAGACAGCGCCAAATGATTCTGAAAGTTGGCAACTCCATTAAGATTGCAGATTCTTTTAAAAGACCACACACGGCACTTTGCATACCATCTTTTTCACCGAACCCGTACCCAAACCCGAACCCATCCCCGAACCCATCCCCGAACCCATCCCCGAACCCATCCCCGAACCCATCCCCGAACCCAACCCCGAACCCAACCCCGAACCCATCCCCGAACCCAACCCCGAACCCATCCCCGAACCCAACCCCGAACCCATCCCCGAACCCATCCCCGAACCCATCCCCGAACCCATCCCCGAACCCATCCCCGAACCCATCCCCGAACCCATCCCCGAACCCATCCCCGAACCCATCCCCGAACCCATCCCCGAACCCATCCCCGAACCCATCCCCGAACCCATCCCCGAACCCAACCCCGAACCCAACCCCGAACCATAGAGTTCATTTGTGCACCTGCTACATACATACATGTACATTGTATGCTTCATTTGTTCACCTGTGTATGGTTTTACGGTCTACATGTGTTTTTTTAGAAGCGTAATTTCTTGCTACGCAAGCATCTGGTATTTTCAACACTGTGTTTTAAATTCTGACAATTTTGGACTTCACTTTTATGGTGTTGCAAGTGAATATTGTGGTTATTTTGTTTAATTTGGGCATCCGAGTTCTAAATGGTGGCTACAAACCTGCACAGAAAACAACTGTATTTGTCTGATACCGCATGAACATGTACAATGTACCTATTATAGCAATAGATTTTTGCTTGCGGTTTTCAAGAATGTCAACTAATGTGAAAAAATAGTTGATATTTCTTCAACTGTAGCTCATTTTGGAACCCTCTTTACATTCTACATGTACCTCTGTGACCTGGTTAAGTCTCAACCGGATTCTGTGGTTTGTCTCTTGTTTGGGTTTCTCCAGACTATGAAACTGCAATATAGCATTTTTATTTCAGGCCACAGATTTCTTCCAGTTTGCGAGGTACAGTACCCATGCACTGTGGTTATATCCATAGTATTGCTGGACCCTAATTTTTCTTTTCATTATACAAAGGCACAAGTTTTAGTTGTTTTTGTGTGTTAATCTGTTGTTGAACCCAGAAACCTGGCCTTGTCCGGCGGTATCATCCTTCTCCTTGCCGAATCCCGCACGGAAGGCAAGAGCCTATTCGCCGGCGTTCCCACCATGGGCCAGAACAAGCCCAAGACGTACATGCAGCTCAGCGGCAGGATACTCCTTGTCCTCATGTTTATGACCCTGCTGCGCTTTGAGATGTCCGTGGTTCAGATGGCCCAGAACCTCATCGGTTCCGCTCTCATCATCCTGGTGGCCGTAGGCTTCAAGACCAAGCTGTGCGCGCTGGTACTCGTCCTCTGGCTGACCATCATCAACTTCTACTACAATGCCTGGTGGAGCATCCCCAGCTACCGCCCGATGCGCGATTTCCTCAAGTACGACTTCTTCCAGACCTTCTCCGTCATTGGTGGGCTGCTGCTTGTGGTCGCGCTAGGGCCCGGGGGCGTCAGTATGGACGAGCACAAAAAGGACTGGTAGTCTGGGTATTCATGGCCTTAACGGGTTTTGGTATCACCCTCTCGTTTGCTGTCTCCTCCCTGAAATCAATAATGGTCTCTTCTCAAACAGGGTCAGCCAGTGTAGGATTCCGGTTGAAGTTCATGAAATGGGGGGGATTTTCCCAGCAGGGGTATTTCACTTTTAAAATTGTACCCATGTGACCAGATAGCACTAGATGTAAACAATCCCACCATATGTGGACGGCATTGGAGTAATCATAGTAACATGTATCGCATGGAACAGGTTGAACCATGTCCGCCCATGTGGCAGAAATTTGTTGGTTTATAAGAACTTCATAACCATCATTACACTAAGCAGTCTAAGGAGTGGTGACATCACATGAAAAGGGTCTATAAAGGGAAAATGGTTGAAGCCTGATAGTCTTTTGATTAAGAATAATCTAGTGTTCAAAGATTGGTCCACAAGAGTAACAAGTGCATTGTTACCAATCAAAGTAAGGCCCAAAAACAAAATTGTGTTGCCCTTAAATGAAAAAAAATCGGGATGGAGGGTCGGTCGGTCAATTTTTTTAAATTAATTTTTTTACTATCCATGAAAACAATACTACATGTCGTGTAACTCAGAAGTCGGGAAGCAAAAAGTAAGCTTATTTAAAAGTGAGATGGTCAAATACATGATTGTGCCATCATAGCTGTATTGAAAGACAATGATTTTAATAAAACTTGTTCATTTTGTGTGGGACAAGGTCAGATTTTGAAAATTTCTTACAAGAAAGAAAACAAAACGCAACTCGACTTTTGTGACTTTTAGGGTCGGCCGCGGAGGGCAACACAATTTATTTTTTCGTCAACGCTGTACATAACAATGTAAACAAATTTGAAAAAGGAAAAAATCACATCGTCAGTATTGCCATTAGGCATGCTGAAGTAAAAACAAACTTAACCCCTTGAGTACGGTATTCGTAGTGAGGTGCCGGGGCGGCCTGTGCAGCCAAGCGAAATAGCCACAATGTGCTTGTGCAGTCAAGCGTGACATACACAATAATCCAACAATGGATTGAAACTGCACAAATAGCGGCTACAGGCGTCATCCGGCCTGGTGGCACTTTTTTTGTTTTTGCGCCATTTGGCGTCATCCATACGCAAAGGGTTAAATAAATAGAATAAAGCTTCCTTTGAACAGTTACGACAAAAGATCATTTGTAATGCTTCAATTTCTGAATGATCCTGACTATAACATCAAGCTGGTAACATAATTTTTGTGTGAATATATTATCAAAATACAAATGTTTGTCGGACCAAAGATGTGTCTGAAAACATGTGTGGAAGGTATTGAAACAGGAAGGGGTGCTGAAGATACGTCTTTATTTTATTACTTTTTTTTTGCTGTTTTAATTAAATTGAATTGCACTTGTCCTGCCACTTATATTAGCTTCTCTGGGTCATCTGCATACAAAAAGCCTAGGCGTATTCTGTTGGCAGTGCATATGCTGTTTGTCTAGTAAAATGTTTAATAGTTAGATCTACACGTAGATTAATCAGGTGTTGAATCCTTTGTCTTATCAGCTGTTCCAACAAAATAAATGTGATTACGTTCTGCAATCTAAGCTTGCACGTTTGCATTGCATGTAACATAAATGAAGATAAAATAACTAACACTAAGTACCTGAGAGCATGGAGGAAGGAACCTTCCTCCATGCTGAGAGTCACTTACACGAGTAACTATGTACATAGGTGACCATACTCTGTGCTGTTCACCTCCGAAATTGACTGTACAGTTTAAATCTCCTTTATGCAGAATATCAATTAAACCGTGCTAGTTACGTTTGGCTTCATCTTTGTGTTTTTAATACTGGCCAAACAAAAGTTTTCATTTTGTTTCTCTTCTCTTCTTTTTCTTAAACCACGACAAGTTCTGTTTTACGTTTTGTACCAGCAGTAAGAAAAGGTGCTGTGAAAATGCCCAAGTGTGACAAACCCTTAAATACAATTTGTAATGTTGCACTTCTTCACCATGAACCAAGAATGTCCAAAACGCTTCTGTTAGTGGCAAAATATCTGAAACGTGAACAACAGGCATGTCTGAAAGTGTAGGAGGGATTACGTTTCGCAGATATTTACAGTGTCCGAAATACTTTTAGAAATGTTTTAGACATTGTAAATGTTTGAATCTTGATCCCACCTCATGTTTAGTCTGAAGTGTAAGCGTTCATGTTTCAGACATTTTGACACTAATAATGCCCCTTTCCCACTTACACGATTTTTGCTACGGTAGAGCACGATTTTTCAATTATTTACAATCGCAACGGTGTCGTGGCCATGTTCGTGGTCAATCGTGGTCCACCGTAGCGCACCGTAGTAGATCTTGATGGCACCTTGGAGTAGCACAATTTTTTTTGGAATGTTAAAAAAATCGTACTCTACCGTAGCGGTGAAAAAAATCGTGGTCCACCACAGCAGCATCGTATTAGAGTCGTAACGTTGTCTTGACGTTGTCGTGGTATGTCGTGACGGCGTCTTGTTCATTCGTACTCATTCGTGGTGGCCGCAACAGTTATGGTACATGGTAGGCCAAGACTTCGCTACGATGCTGATACGATGCTGATACGATCGTGCTCTACCGTAGCAAAAATCGTGTAAGTGGGAAAGGGGCATAACCAGTGCCGAGGCATTCCTGGTTTAACGTGTTGATTCAAACTCAACTGATCAGTATGGGCATACATTATACTTGTAGCTTGTTCTTGTTTACATGAAATACATGTTCAGAAAGATCTGGTGATTTACAATCCATACATTGTACAATCATATTGAATTGTATTTAGCAGAGTTGTTCTCAAAAGTTTTGATTTGACAATGCTGATAAGAGGATTAACGACATTCTATTAAGGACTGTGGCTAACCATTCGTCAATCATTGGCCGATATCGCCCAGTACCAAGGGTAGATTTCGTTCTTAGGTTACCATTGGAACATTGATTGGTTGACATCAAACCCATCTTGGGATTTCTTTTTAGATTACATCCCGGCATGTCAGCTGAGGTAAGCACTTGTTCAGAACCACCAAAATGACATCGTCATGTATTACTGAAAATGCACTCGTCCTTATTGAATAGGCACACGGCCTTATTGAATAGGCACAAGGCGCGATGCGCGCGACGATGTCATTTTGGTGGTTCTGGATAAGTGCTTACCGTCAACTGAAGTCTTTTCCGTGACCCTGGTGTCAAATCTTGATAAGCCTTATTTACCCAAACAATTTAATTAATCCTCTGTATTAAAAGCAGATTCATTTGGATGTTTACAAAAAAAATTGTTGTTTTTGTTTGTATGTTATTGCCTAGTCTTTGTGTACATAATGATGGGAAGTCAAGCAGCCAGTTATTTTAGAAGCTGTCAATATTTACAAATCATAAAAATGAATTAAACTGCTGCAAACTGCTAACTGACTGGATTGACGTGAAATATACAAATCAACAAAATTAGCCGGTCTAACGTTTCAAACTTAAGTTTTTTCTAAAAGGCAAAAAGGTCTTCGAGAAAAAAAAAATTGCTGAAGTTTGAAACGTCAGGCCGGCTAATTTTGTTGATTTGCAAATCATGCTGATTTTACCAGTTAGACAACAAATCAGTTGGAAAAAGATTGATGGACGAGTTTCACATCATCCCCAGTTTGAAAGAGAGGCTCTCAGTGCTAAACAGATATTCAACCAATTAATTCATGCATAAATTAATGGCAGTGCAGCGCACGTTCAGCATAGTAAGTTGTTTACTTGGCACTGAGATCCTGGCAAATCTTATTAGATTACAATTTCAATCCCTCCGAAAGAAAATGAAATAAAAAATACACAAAATTTTAAAAATTAAAAACTATCGTCCCTACTCGCTTTCTTCGGAAACTGTTTATTTTCAATACCCACCAAAATCAGTCGGGGGGGGGGGGGGGGGGGAGAAATACCCATCAATTAAACATGGCACGACCTTTAATTTTGTAACTTGAATCAGAAAAGTTTCATGCAGTACAGGGAAGAAAGTTTGTGTTTTCTGTGTTGGAGCTTGGATGTTCTTGGCTCAGTGTATTGGCTCTTGATTTCTGCCTAATTTTTTACAGATTTTGGTGACAAATATTGCAGTAACAGGTTGTGCTACATATTTGGACAGTTGTCACAGAGGGTCGGTTATTTTCCAAGATTTTGCTGTTTCTGACCGATTTTGGTGGGGTATTCATACAAGTAAACTCTTTCCCTCCCTTTTTCAAAGCCACTTCTTTTCCCCCCATTTTTTAAACAATATATAGAGGAAAAATCAAAATAAAGGGAGAGAATTCCTTTCACTTGATCTGTTGCATGGTTGAATCCATTTGCTTGTATCTCAATTTAGGGACACATTGCCTTGGATGTGCCCAATTGGGCTACGACAAAAAAGCATTCGTCCTAACATTTTCCTGTAGAAAGATCATGATTCAAAAGTAGAATATAGTAATTTATAGGACCCGCCCGTCAAAATGCACTGTTTGTATAAAAATAATTTTGGGGATGCCAGTTTGGTGCGGAAAAGTCGGGCTGTTGGAAAATTTATTGGAATAAGAGTTGTGCCCTTTGTCTCTCGTGCTTCACGGGCTGCGCCAATAGGTGCCAGTCTGAATGTCATTTTTCCCACCATATTTCTCCATTAAATGGTAATATTTTTACACTCGGTAACACAAAACCAAAGAGATGAAATTTGAGGGATTTGGGGGCAATAAAGAAAACGGTGTAGGCAAAATACTGCCTCTGCGGTACAAATAGATGTAAAAAAAACAACATTTCAGTGAAAAAGTTGATTTTCTTTTTTTCAGACCACTTATTACTCCCAGGAAATCTCAATTTAATAAATTGATTTATTTCAACATTCCAGCTGCCCAAAACGCCAGATCAAACAGTTCAGAAGCAAATCCCCCAAATTTAATTGATATTTTACCCAATATGTTTTGCAAATGAAAAAGTAAAAAATCTGTCAAACAAACCCACCGAAAAAAGACACTGACAATTTAAGAGACCGCCAACATAGGGCACTAGATAGCTACATACAATGTACACCGATCCAGTAAGCCACGCCCCTTGAACATTTGCGCATTCCGGAGGTCGCAGATTCAAATCCCGCTACCGCCAGTTTTCTTTTTTCGCCTTGAAAATTCATTCAAAATTACCTAGTCAGTTAAACATTTATTTGAACCTTTATAGAATAAACTTCTGTAATTGTTGCCACCCGTGTGAAAAAAAACCTATAAACTTTGGTCCATCTGCGTGAAATAAATAATTTGCCACCCTGCTTTACTTTTTTCTTGTGTTTTATAAATTTACTGCTGCTCGCGCGCTGAACTTATAAATTTAGGATGAGGCCCTCTTGCGTTCATCATCTGATATTTTGCATGTATTAACCTTTGACCACCGATGAGCGTTTGGCCGCCATTCTGCGCCCGGAGGATTGTTCCTTGTCCTTTCTTTTATCGAAAATTCAGTACATTATCAATTTTGAGCTTTGCATCTACTGCTAAAAGTGAGTAAAACATACGTAGAAATTACTAGACTAAATTCCGTATAAATTTTGACCTCAAACCTGCAAAATTAGCTTTGAAATGTACACTCGTTTGTTACATTTGATGGTCAAAGCGTTGGAACGGCTGAATTTATACTAGACTTTTCACTAGTCCTTGCAGTGTTCGCGCGCCCACATGGAGCGTACGTAGATGTATACTGCGCGTGAAAAATTGTCTGTTCTTAAACTTTGTTAATCGATTCACTTCACAATTCTGGTCTCGGAATCCGGAAAGATTTTACTTTAATACCCCCCCACCAAAATGGATCAGGAACAGCAAAATCTTAGAAAATAATCAACTGTCCTTGATAACAAGTGTCTAAACATCGTGTGGCACAACCTGTTATTTCAAGATTTATGTCAGCAAAATCTGTAAAAAATTATGCAGAAATTGTAAAAGGGGCCATTCAAAATGTTCAATGTTTTAAAATTTCTTAAAATATTGATTTGCCATTCAATTAAACAAATAATAATATGTTTCTAGTATTTCATAATCAGCTTCTGACCTAGCGCTGGCGATACTGATTTTTTCGTAGTCGATATTTTTTTCCCCGCTATATCGCCGATATGGCGATAAAATCGTCTACAAATTACAGCATGATAAAAATGTTGTGAACGGTTAGCGATCTTAAAGGAACCATGCTTCTCAAATTGACCGGATCACATTTTATTTCATAAATAAATTCATTTATATGTAATAAATGTGAATTAGAAGCCAAACTGGTTTAACTTTAAGCGAAGTTTTAGTGTGATTATTTGCCGCTCAAAATTGACCCCCCCTTTTTGAAATTTGTTGAGACTCAAATTGAGGGCGCTGTTCGTGACGTAGACCGAGGCACCGAAATTCATGGATCGACTCGATAGTCTGGACCCGGCCCGTATACACACACTAGGTCTACACGTGCAATTTCGTAAGTTGCAACAACAACTAACATCGAACTTACCCTGATTTTCTCCCTTTTAGCGAAGGCTCCTCGGGGAATGGGCCGTTTAACTGCTTTCGCCTTTATCTTACTCACATCTGGGAACTTTGTTGGGATGGCAGTGGACTTGAGCATATTTTTAATGGTCATCCCAAAGGATTTGAAAATACCAGTATCGAAACACGACGGCTCAAAGTGGTCGCTACATAACGCTGAAAAGCTGCTGGGCCGGACCTCTTTGCTCTTGTCACCTTCACTTTCGGCGTCTGAATTCTCCGATATTTAGCTTCAGTTGGAAATAAATGAAGGCTTACTCCACCCGTCGTTGTTTTGCTGCACCCAGCAGCCACACACCTTGTCGGCATGGCCGAAAAACCACTATATTTTGCTTAGATTTTGGACGACGAATTTTCGCCGTACAATGTACACACAATGCATACCCGTGATGAATGGGTAATGTGCCTCGATCTAATGAGGGTCCCACTCAGGGGGAGGAGTAGCTTGGACAAACATTTTCAAAAATTGTTTTCTCATATTTAATCTGGGAAATAATTGTCTCTGGACACAAAATATCATTGTCAAGATAATACTTTATTGTTTTAAGCAGGAATAATGCAATATAAATCCTATATCATCCACCCATACGGAGGAATGGTCCACTATACCTACAATACGTGGCAGCGAGTGTTAATTTGCAGCCAACTTGTTTACATTAAAGTAATTTTTTTTCCATTCAAGTCACAATTACATTTTTTCAACACTCCTTTTGAAGTTGACATTCGTGTAAAAATCACGCATGTCCAATGAGCATGGCCATGGCCATTAGGGTGTAGTGAATTTCAAAAAGTTTGAATTTTAGGTTCTCAATAGGCTAAAATGATGTTCTGGCAATAATTAAGACCTACCACATTGAAAAAAAAAAATTATCAAAAATATTTGCCCAACCAAAAAATGGATTAAAATTTCTATTAAAAAGTGTTGAGTTATGGCGAGTCAGCATTATGTTGTGAAGGTCTAGATCTTTGGTTCCAGTTTTCTTTCCTGCAGTGTTTTCTCTTTTTTTCTCTCTTTTGTCTTTATACACATAAAGTAACAGTGAGCAATATTCTCAACCAGTTTTACCAATTAACCCACAAACAAACCTGTCCCATAGACCGTGCGGTAATTTGCACGCATGCGCACTTCAACACATTTGACGCCAAAAATTGTCAGTGACTGTTGTGACGTCAGATTGGCCCGCCAATTTGCTGGTCATTCCCCTCCAGTCATTCTATTTTTAACGACGCGCTGCCGCTTAATTTGCATAACAATGCATCGACGCGCGGGTCGACCGAGCCATCGATGTAATTTGATACGTTCCCACGCCGTGTGTAGCGTACCACAATGTGCATGCAGTCATGTATGTACATGTACAGATGTATGTTCACGTCCGATCCCATAGGGCCAATGTACATTTTAGATACGTTTACAATGTGACAAATTATTTACACAACACAGGGAAATGAAATATTTGATAAAAGGTAGATTTTTAATCAACTGTTCTCATTGGTAATAATTTGAAAAGACAAAAGTTGTTCATCTTTCCTCACAAATTTTTAATAAAAAATCATCGTGAAAAAAAACCGCCCCCCAGAAGAAGAAAAACACAATTGTTTTAACATTAGTTTTATTCGCATGCATATAAAATCTTTTAGAAATACATTCCTTAAAATTGTGAGTGGTCTCTGCCATATGTATAATCGTTAAAAAAATGCAACTCATCGGTATTATTCGATTATGGATACCGACTATTTAGTTATAGCATGGAGGTAGGGGATCGAATACTTACTACGTATGGGTTTTTCTTCTAACGGTATTCGATACTTCAATCGGTATTCGGTAACAATACCATTTCGGTTGGGCCAAATTTAGCTTGTGGAATGACTTTTTGCTGTAATGCGCGTTTGAAAATGGCTTTAGATTTAAAGTTCCACCTCAGTTCCCTCCATAAAATCTGCCGGTTATGCGGAAAGAGAAAAAAAAGCAATGATAAAGTTTTCCAACGAAGTGGCAAAGAAGGTTGCCAACTATTGTAAGGAAGCGATGGTGATTTTCAGCACAGACGTGACAACTGATGACGTTCAGACGATCCACCCCCGAATATCTGCGACTTGTGCCGCCTGAAGCTTTTTCACAAGAGGAAACAAGCGGCAATCATATGGGAGGAGCACTCAGAGGAGTGCAAGGTTTACAAATCATATGCTGAGCAGAGCATTTTTGTATTGTACGGTACAGACAAAACAGAACAATGTCATCAACATCGCTGAAATACATGTTTTAATCAATTCACATTTTTTTAAATTACAGACGGGTTTGACTTATAAATTGAGTTTGGGTTTTAATTGCTTGTGTGAATTTATTTGGACAATACAGATTTTTTTCTGGGCCCGGTAAGGAATCTCATGTTTTGAAATATTACAGGAATAGCTAAGCAAATGGTTTGTTTTAGTGAGCGGCATTTTGGGTTCTCTGAAACTTTTCATACAAGTTTGGCAGCTCAAAAAATTGCAAGACTATTTTAGAGGGACACATTGCTTTTGATTTTGCGATTTGGGCTATAAAAGGGTCTTTCTACAGTAATGGGTAATTTTGACGGACAAAACGTCATGAATATTATTATAAAAACCATAAATAAAAAACCCACAACTTGTGTGTGATATTATAATGTATGTAATAAAGATATATCAGAAATAAAAAGAAAACCATTGGTTGATGTGTTTGTCTGTTATTCACTTGAACCTAAAGAATGTGCTCCTAAAATGGTGTTAAATATTGTGACAATTCTATATGGGCAGGAAACTATTCCAAATTCCCTGTGTTTAAGTCTCAGTAATAAACTAAACTGATGGTGTAAGAAGAGTTGCATGTCCCCCCCCCATGTAAATAATGTAAGACGGCACCTGCTGCGAGCTGGCATGTAAATACATGCCGACTGTCCGGAACACGGTTACCCACGTAACTGTGTCCGTCAAAATGTTACGTGGGTAATCCCTTGCCAGAAAACGAAATTGAAGAATTGTATTCAAACCCGATGATGACTGTTTTTTAGCTTTGTTATCTTGGATGTGACACATGTCGTGACGGCGAATGTTTCCATGGAAAACTTTCTCAAAACGGCCGACGAAATCCGAGTTGCAACGTTCCGTCAAATCGTTACGTAGGTAATTTCACCTCGTGCGCCAACTCAGAAATAGATAGATCCCTGGTTGACTTCAAATGGCATTCTTCACTTACTGAAATGGGTTTCTGACTCGGTGTTCGGGAACTATCTTTCTAACTTCCCGACGGATGTTTCATGTTTGGTATTCCGTCAACAATGTTACGTGGGTAAGCGCGTTACGAGGGTAATCATGACAAAGATTTATAAAACGACTTTAGCACATATGAGACAGGCCAAAATTGTTTCTAGTGAAAGGAAATAACGTAAACATCATAAAACATGGTCCTACTTCAGTGTTCAAAACCCAGGCAAAAATAAAAGGAACGGAACAACGACATCATCACACAAGGGACGGACACAATACCTACTGCCATGGCAGCGGCATTACCCTCGTAACATGATACGGACAAAAACACAGACGCAACAAGATATGCAAGAAACAGTTACCCTGTGTAATATTGTTTGCACAAAAGAAGTACATGGTTCATGGAAATACTCAAGGGGAAATCTGAGGTTGTATGTTATGTAAAAAAGAACATTTTCAGTTAAACTTGAGAGATTCAAACTCGACTTAAACAATGCTAATGAACGGGCACGAAAACGTGTACATGTACATGTATATTGGAAACAGTCGTTGACCACGACACCGGCGCCATTACGATCGTAGTGGAAAGGCTGTCGCATGCTTTCTGCAAATCCAGGTGACTGAAACCATGCTGAAACTTAACAAATGTTATAAATTATTATTTTCTGTATGACTCGTTTCTTGATAAAATTATTAGATGTTTGTTCACGAGACAATATTGTGCCAAAAACGCGTGTGTCAATTTCACGGCTGTTTTGTGTAACGTTAATGTTAGCCCAACGTTAGGTCGCGGATTAATATGGAGTCCCCTCAGCATGGCGCACCTTGACGTTTCCCTCGACTTTCATCATGCATTGTTGCCCGTTCTCTTAGTTAAAATGTTTCATATTAATTCAGAATAAACACTGGAAGAGTACTTTTATCCTAATATTGCCTGTCAAATATTTTTTAGTATCATAAAAAGTCCGAAACTAAAAAAACGTGGTGTCCGGAAATTGGGCACAAATCGGTAAAAGTTAAGGACACCTGATCTATTTTTTTTTTACTCTTCCAGCTAAAAACTTACTTTTAAATACCCAAGCAGTCTTTAATTAATTATTGAAATTAACTCTAGGTTTTGTTTAATGGTAAGAAAATGTGGGAAGTAGTCTGAAGTAGTGATTTTCTTCCTTTTTTTTAGCAGTAGGCCTACACAGTACATGTACTAGTAGTACATGTAGGTTGACTTCAGCCTGTGTTGTCACCATTTTACACTATATTTTTCCTCTTAAATTCTTTCTACAAAATTAAGCCTGATGATGTTCCACATGGAATTTTAGGGAACTAAAATACATAGTGACTGAATTTACATGTAGGTTAATAAAAAAAACCTGCCCACATTTATGTGTCACAGTGCAAAGATCCTGGTAACCGTTTGGAATTCAATGTCCGTCAATGTTACGTGGGTAAGTCTATGCTAATGCGGAACACCCATTCTGAATTTGAGCCATATTACACAGATGGACTTGACTAATAACAAATTAAGCAGTAAGAAGTGGACCACCAAAGACTCAGTTACTGGCATGACAGATTTTCTGCATTTATTCATTGTCTTTCAATAAAACGGTAAATGAAATATATTGACCATGTGAAAAATACAGTGATCTGGAGGGATTACTAATTTTTTGTGCCAAAAGGGAAATTGTAGGAGACCTCCTGCAGTGATATTATTTGCAATAGTCATTTGCACTTTACAAACACACATTTCAAAATTTCTCAAATACCTTGCTTGACTGCTGGGGCTACCAACGTGTCCGTCCCCGTTACGTAGGTAATACCCCTTAAAGGCAGTACACACAACCCTTTATTTTTTTATTGTTCAAGAGAAAGTTATCTTTTCACTACTTTTTCTGAAAAGGTAATTGTACCCCTCAATTGATGTTTAGTCTTTCAATCTTCTGCAAGCAATTTTAATTTTGAGGTAAATGTCACACTCCTATTACCCATTACCATAGAAAGACCCAAAACTGAAATGGATATGGTTGGGAAGCTTTTTTAAAAGTAGAATATTAAGTATAAAGATTCACATAAATATCCCTTCAAATTGCGTGTTTTTTGTTTAATTTCGTGACAAATAAAGGTCCGCCATTTTGTAGAACCAAATTTTTGACTCCACAAAATGGCGGACCGTGTTCCCCAGTCGTATTTCCAGTCGCAGCTGGTTGAAGTACGTTCTGTTGATCCATTTTGATGTACTGTGCATGTGGCACGGCGCCCAGCACTGGCAAGTCGCGAGGTAGAGAATAGTACCTGGCGATCATCTGATAGGTTTACAAGGCCACTGGCTGCGGTGCCAGCCTAAAGATTCTTACAGCGTATTTTGCGCATTATTTAGACGGTGGTATTTACTACTGGAAATAAGTCTATGTTTCGCGGGTCAGATGTCAGGGATCAGAGGAAAATTTTTTAGTTTTGTAATCACTGCTCACTAATTACAACACATTATACGTGGTTTTTTTACATGAACAACTCTTATAAAAGATAAGGAACATGTCCAAACAGCAAAATGTTTTAACAACATGTTATACATGTTTTAACAACAGCTAGGCCAAATCAATGCCAAAACGTCATGCAAGCAGAAAAGCCATATTCAGAAACTTGAAATGCATACTTCTCAAAAAGAACAGGGGAATAAGATGTGTGGGTCGGGGAAAATGTCATGTAGCTGTGCGAACTGTGAAGAATATGTACAAATCCAACCTGGCAGGGAGCCTACTTTTTTATTTTTTATTTAACATACGCACAAAACAATAATTGGAGCCAATTTTCCAGACTTCAATTGGTGGCAATTCTCTTTCCAACCGGAATGGGTTACTGGTGAGAATCATTTGTAATTCTGTTTTTATCACAGAACACGTTTACATTTAACTGTCGTTTTTCATAAATACTTTTCTATTGTTAGGTTACTCGTGGTTTTGCATGCATGTCTTATTTTGGGCTAAATTTGAGGCTACATTGCCTGATATCGACTTTTAGCCAAGACTTTGCATTTTTACGGAAAAGTAGCCACATTTTGATCTTATATCTTAAAAAAGGCAAAAATGAAAATCAAGTTAAATATGAACGTGTTACAGCTGCTTACCATCAATTATTGGAGGTGAACAAACAAAGAAATTCACAAGAGTGTGGTTGAACCCGCAACATCCATTGTTATGCCTAATCGTACAGATCATCTTCATCTTCATGTCTTTGTACTAAGACTACAGTATATATAATTTGAAATACAGTGAGATGCCATTTAATCTAAGATTTGATTAGCCACAAATAAAGCAAACAGTCAATCGGTGTATTGGAAGTAATAAGTTTCATTTTTATATTATTAACTTCATATTACTACATGTACATGTAAATGTATATTCACACATTGATGAACTTAACACCACCCGTTAAAGGGAAAATGTTTGAAGCCAATTTTCAAGAGAATAATACAAGAGATTTTTTTATTACAATTACCTTAATTAATCTAAGACAATCCATGTAGTATTCATGCTGGCAATTAAGATGCAGAAATGAAAACACGCAAATGCATACACCTGTGAAAAACATAATATTCAATAACAGGCAAAATAAACAAATGGGAAAAAGTAAATTGTGGCTTTATACATCTAAATGCTAATGATCACAGCAAATTTGAACTTTAAAGCAAATACAGTTTAACACTGAAAATGAGAGCACTGTCAATACAACATCCTGCTTATAGACCTTTCTTTAGCTGCATCACAAGCGCATATTTGCCAACCAGTGGTTGGCAAAACTATGGCTGGTCAGGAGTACAAAACCAAAAGAATAATTCACAAAGTGTTAAAAAATCTCACGTCAATATTAAAAAACTAAAATAGTAACAGAAAATGCCTCTCATGCCGACAATGATGAATCAAAATGTGCATTTTGAGACCAAAGTTGTTGCAAATCAATAGTCAACTTTGTGTTAGCTTTGGCCACGCATACAAAGTGACAGTCAATGTTTGTAAATGAAAGAAAGGTCTATAACAATACTTTTGTGACTGCTTATACAATGTTCCTGTAATATAACAGGGCAATAAGTACCAAGGAACTCACAATAAAAGTGTTCAACTGTTTATTTATCAATAATGTTAAAATGAATACCAACAATAGTACAGTTGTCTAATTCTTTAAAACATCCAAACTGTAAATTCTGTACAATTTTTCTTTTTAGTGAAATTAATTCGGCTGGCAGTCTGAAAAAGGAAAATAAAAAGTGCCAGAATTGATTGACATGTGGATTAATTTTCCTAATTTGTTCCATTTTTTAATGGGTAGAAATGGGCACACATTCGTCCGTGTTGGCACAACCAAAGTTGCGTTCATGTTTGGCGGGGCAACTCTTGGCCCAAACAGGAGACTAGGTGCTGCAATACTACGTCCGCGGGAGGAATGCTTTGACTGCTCCATCTATCTACTGGACTTGGAAAGCTACCAATGGACGGAGATCTGAAAAAGAATGTATTCAGGCCATTAACTAAAATAGGGTTATCAACAAATGTTTGCTGATTTCAACAATTTTAACTGTACATGTTCCTTATTGACTGATTTCTACTCCTAATTCTGAAGCAGAATTATGTCTACCAATGTTAATACTACAGGTTTGAAGTGTTCATTTATTTATGATATTTAAAAGAATACTACGAATAGCAATGAACAGAAACATGTACATGTATATTTGTATTTAAAGGAACATTAAAGCTCAACTGACAAGTTAACTAAACCTGTCATTGATATGGACATGAACTTTAATGCGTCAGTATATGTAACTTCTGACAACAAATTTGGAAAAACAAATTATGAAATGTGTGCAAACAATTCCGTCCGATATTTATTAAAAATGCAAGGCCCACCGCATGGGTTGGGGCACTTCAGTTTACCACACACCCTCCCCCGGTCAGGTCGGGAACTGCACTGAAAATGTAATTAGATAAAAACAAAAAAAGGGCAATTGTGTAGTGTATAGGGCCCCGCTTTAGAGCCAAGGGTATTTTTTCTCATTCAAAAATGACTTTTTAACCTAGAGCAGACTTCCCTTAATTCTTTTGACATTTTTGTTGTTGTAATTTTGAACAGTTTATTGCGGTAGAAAATGCAATCGCCATCTTTTATTTTCATCGCCACTTTACCCAAAAAATTCCCTCAAAAACTAAAACCCTGCCCTTTATCAATGGCATACCTGTTGGTTTGTAATGTCGTTAACTAGTTTGGCAATTGCATTAATAAAAGTGGTTTTTTTTTGTTTCCTTATAGGGATCAGGGCCCCACACCACACAATAAAAAAAAATAATAATAATAAAATAATTTAAAAAAAAAATATATATTTTTTTTAATCCCCACCATCCGGGATTGGAGCGCCCCGTCCCCCCAGGGTCGGGATGTCGGTGACAGTTGAAAGATGTTGCAGCGAAAGCATTGGCAAAACTATACTAAAAAAAGGAAATTACAGTGTGTGAAACTGAAAGACACATTTTCAGTCATCAGAAAAGAAATAAATGTTATCCTTTTTAAGCTTTGTATTGTATAAAGTAACACTATTGTTTAGCTCTTGCACGTGTTTCATCACGTGATCACTTGAGAATTATTCGCAAGTTTTGGCAGTTTCATCTAAAAATGGCCATGCATATTGCTCGCGACCATTGCACTATCAATCCGACCACCCACATGTGCCACACCAGCCACACCATTCGACAGCTAAACAAATGAACTATTCGGAACTAATTCACTTGATTTCCAACCAAATTTAGTAAGTAAGAATAAAATGATTAAAAATATGGACTCCTTGAGACAGTAAGAAGTTTGAGTTCCAAAAGAGGAAGACGCAAAAAGTTTTTAAACTGTCATAACTCACCCAAAACTTCACCGATTCGGACGCTTTTTCTGCACGAGACAGCGGCCATCTTAGCTTGTTCTTCTACCATTACTACGCATGTGCAATACCCGATGCATAATGAGTTCATTAATAAAACTGAACCGAGTTCGTACTCGGAAGTGGCCGAAGGCGATGACGCGCGTAAAGCAAGAACGTACGATGTCATAATGAGCGGCGCTGTTCACCTAATTTGCATATATGAATTTCCGCGATAGGTTTGTACGTGTAACCCTAACCCCCTTGCTAGAAACCATCCCCAATCCTCCAAAATCCTCCAAAAATCCTCCTGTGCTTTAATCACCATTCATCCTCAATCCTCCAAAATCCTTTGCTTCAATCACCATTCATCCTCAATCCTCCAAAATCCTCCTGTGCTTCAATCACCATTCCTCCCCAATCCTCCAAAATCCTCCGGTGCTTCAATCGCCATTTCTCCTCAATCCTCCAAAATCCTCCGGTGCTTCAATCACTATTCATCCTCAATCCTCCAAAATCCTCCGAAACCACCATGAGGATTTTGGAGGATTGGGGAGGGTTAGGGTTAATGTAATTAACTTAATATATAAATGACCTTGAATCGAAGAAAACCATGTTGGAAACCAAGTGCACAGTACACACTTCATATTAAAGTAAGCACCAAAGTCCTGATGACCGTTGTCCATATTCAACAGGTTAAAGGAGATTGTATTTGCTTATAGTTTTTGACTTTTTTTCCAGGGTACTTCTTGAACTGCCAAATTTGTTCAGTCATTTGAAATGCTGTATGTGTGACTTTCAGTCTACAAACATGTTTGTTAAGAGTGGAGAATTTTCTTAAATATCTCAAATGTGGACAATTCCAAGCTTCATTGTTTGTCATATGATGGTGTGTTTCAGATTATTATCTATTAAACATAATCATGATAAATAAACTACATGCTTACCTTCTGCAGGGTTTTACACAACACCAGCCAAAATGGACTTCAACAAAATAGAAGCTGAAGAGAGGCACATTTTCAAGCTGTGGACATTGTGTCGGGTCTGCGGCCAAGCAGGAGAGAAGCTTCAGTACTGCTTGGATAACTACGCCGATTTGCTGGAGCAGCTGTACTTCATCGACCTCACCAAGGATGACCCAGCAGTCCATCCCCAGATGGTCTGCCAGAAGTGTCGTCTGGTGCTGCAGCAATACCTCAAGAAGCCTCCCAAGTCCAAGGCCAAGGTGCGGCTGCCTCCGCTCCCAGAGATTTACTCGTTTTACAAACACAGCAAGGAGTGTGATGTCTGTAACCGGGCATCAGGCTTGCTTCCCAAGAGAAGACTGTCCATAGATTCCAGCGAGACTGCGTCACCAAGCAAAGTATCAAGACAGGACACTGACCAGTCTAATACTCAACAAGGAGGTGACATTGTTGCTGAAGAGGGCACAGCCCCCGAGAAAGGGAACAGCGAGGGGTTTGGGTCATCACAGGAGAACGTCCGCGCTAACGTCCTCCTCCAAGCCATCCAAGGAGCTATCGTGGATCAGACCCTGACGGTGAATTCAGAGGAGGTATTTGAAAAGCCTGAACAAGAGGGCTTCACCAAGTACGTCTACCTTAATATGATCCGCCGATTCAAGGCGAGAGGTCTCAAGGAGGAGAAGGCAAGCGAGAGCATTGACATAGACCGCTTCAATCAGAAGAACTTTGCTTCCGCATTCCTGACGTGCTGCCTCTGCAAACGGCTGCCGCTGAAACCGGTCACAACAGAGTGCAAGCATATCTTCTGCGAGGCTTGCATTAGCGATTGGCTGAATTTTGGCAACGTGTGCCCCAAATGTGAAGAGGTCATCGTGGAGCTTTCGGATGCAGCAGAGCAGCTGAATCACCTTTACATGCTGCTGGATGCCCCTTGCTCCTTTGCCCAGAAAGGATGTGATGCCAAGCTGAACCCCTTTGAAATAGGTGGGCATGAGAAAGATTGCCCCTACAACGACAGAGGAGAGTGTCAGTCCGGCTGTAGCGACGAAGACCAAGACCAACCTCCAGAAGAGACAGAGGTTGTTGAGAAGGTGACTCCGCGCAAGAGGAAATCGCTGCGTTTCGTCACACCAAGATTGGCGGCCTCGCGCACAGAAGACCTGACAGAGCACTTCAATAATACATGCCAAGAGGACCGAGAAGACAAAATTGATGTTCTGTTTTACATGCTGAGGGAAGCAATGACTGCTGCTGATGATCCCCGAGCAAAGAATATTGATCTCTTATGGCGAAATAAGACAAAATCAGTCCTTCTGAGACGGAGAGACGGGCGATTACCACCACTTCGTACTCCACCAACGAGACAAGTGAATCGAAGGAAAGGAACACCCCGAAAAAGGGGAAGACCCAGGAAAACTCCAGTGAAGGATCAGTCTGTCAGCAGTGAGGCGGACGAAGAGGAACAAGAGGAACAAGAGGAAGACCTGGAGGAGAAGGATGCTACATGGAAGCCACCTTCTGCAGTTGAGAGAAGACATGCGAGAAGCAACCCAGAGGTGGTGGAGGCGAGGGAGGAACATGACACTCCCAAGCAGGATGATGATGGTGATACCCAGCAGAGTAATGCCACAGAAGAAACCAAGATGGAGTCACCTGTCCAAGAAACCATTAACTCCAACAACGTGGTCATGCATGTAGTCATTGAGGCTAGTGAACCGACTCTTGAGGAGGCCACTGTTACTATTCAGTAGATCAACCTCACTAGGCAACAGTCGCCTTGGTGTCTTACCCGCTAGACTTTAAGACGCCAGCTGATGTATACAATAGTGTGTGTAATTCTCATAATTTCACAATCGTTATTTATCATTCTTTATGTGAAAGTCTTGGTGACAAACACTGACTTGTCTAATGGCAGACAGACTCTTTAGTCGGCTTAACTGTATAGCACACATGGATGGTAGACTGATCAAAAGTTGAGGTCAAGTTTGTCATTATTATTTTGGTCATCAATTTGGAATATTTCATAAATGTTGTATAAAATCGAAATGCCTCTTTTTCCTTTACAAGACCACATGTACATTGTAGTTTCCCAGCTCAGTTCAATCAGAAAACGAAATAATTTCATAAAATAGCACAATGCACACAATAGCTCTTATGCTGTGTGCCCGGAATAGGGCTGTTCCGAATATACCGAATATTTGAATATCAACCGAATATTCGGATACCTTTTTGCTGGTTTGAATAATCGAACAAAGTGTATGCAGTTACAGCCCTAGCCCGGAACCAGCCGGAAGTACAAATCTCCTTGGTTTTTGAGGTCGACTTCCATGTTCTATGGGAAATCTTTAAGACAAGCATCAACTTTACTGTATGATTTTATCAATTCAGTGTAAAGTTACTGATACGTTTAAATCATTTTGGGTATTGATATTTTTTTCAAAGGTACTGTTGACCATTATTTGCTGACACAATAATGTAAAACTTGTTTCACAGTGAGTGTAATATTTATAATTTAAAGAGGAAAGAAAACCAATTTGCATTTTTCTACTTTAGTGGCTTTTCTGAGAGCTTATGCCTCCCCAAACCTAACAAAGTAGGTTTGAAGAGTTTATGCATGGATTTGGCAATTTTAGAGAAGTTTTACTTTGGAGTCTCTTTCGCTCAGAATCAGAAAAGCTCGGGGTCAACCGCGTATTTACAATCCAATCGTGTGACTTAGCTGCGTAGGGACAGATGACGTCACTATGCGAGTGCCCATTGTGTTTGCGTGCGTGCATGTGTACTATGTGTTGGTTTTGTCCTATTTTTAATGTTCCTGCGGTGCATTATTGCATGAACGTTGCACTGATGCCAAGTAAGCGCACACGCGTCATAAGGTCATATGCATACATTTGCATCCTTAATGACCTTTGCGGGAATTGAGACCAAACGCTCACTCCAAGGGGCAATTTTAGTATTTCTTTTTCAATGAAATAAATTGTAATCGTTCTTTACCAATTTGTATTTGGTCAGAAGAATATACAAGCTCTCAGAAAAGCCAATAAAGCGGAAAAATGCAACTTGGTTTTCTTTCCTCTTTAAATACTGTTTGACATTTTTCTATATAGATGTATGCCTTCTTGTAATTCAGCTCATGGTACATGTATGCTGCAATTTTTGTTGTTGCGAACAGCCTTTTTCAACTGATTGTTTTGAACCCTTGTTTTGATTGGAGTGTTTGGTCCAATTTTCAAAACAACCTGACAAGGGTAGCCTTTGGGTTTGTTTTTGTTTTTTCAATTTTTGACCCCAAAATGACATTTTCCCTATATATTAAAATTGTTTCAAATTAACAAAAAAATGTTATTTTGCAAACATGATTTTACCCTAAACCCCTAGGGTGCATGTACAATCATATTAAAATTGGAGGATTTGGGATTGTTATGTAGTTTTAAAATTGATTCCGGAAAAATGTAAAAGTGCTATTTTGAGATTTGTAATTGAATATCTTCAATGTTTGTATCCCACAGAAAATAAAGGAAATTTTCAAAAAATTAAAAATTGCTAACATTGAAAAATAAACTTGGCACAGCTGTAATTACAGGGTTATGCTCTTCACCTGATTTGCCAGCATGGAAGCAATTCTTTTCGTTGCGAACAACCTTTTCCCACTAATCTTTTTCAACTGGACTGAGGGAAAAACTTGCGCTTCATTTGCGATCTTAGAAAACTTGAAAACACGTTTTAGGAAATGACTCATCACCGTTTGCGAGTTTACCATGTCCCTTTGACAACCCTATTTTGTACGGCAATTTTTCTTTGTATTACATTTTGCATGTTCTGAATCAAATTATATCGAATGTGATTTAAACTGCGGCATTCATGCATTTCTACTGCAATAACCGGGTCAGCCTGAATGTACTGTACAAATGTATGTGCACCATCAGTGGATTCTGATTGCAGGTAAATCAAGTGTAGTTAGGGATCATTTCATATTGTCTGAAAGCGGTATCAATTGCGGTACTGCTGTTTTTTGCAGTACCTGTATTAACCCTAACCCTGCCAGACGCAGCACAGTGCATCTGTGGTGACAGCTTGACCTTGCTGCACTCTGCACACAAGTCAATGTGACAAAGTATGCAATCTGATGTGTCTAGCCAAAATACCCTGGAGGGTTAGGGTTAACGCTCAGCGGGCTGATATAATGAGCTCATTCTATTCAGTTCAGTACACACTGGCAGTTTTGTCACTGTCAATATTCATGAGGCATGTGGGTTACCGCAATCACTACCACATGTGGACAATATGAAATGCTCCCTTAAATGATTTTTGCATACTCTAGGAATTCGCCTCTAAAAGTGTGTGCATATCAGATGTGTTTTTATAATTGATGACTTTGCATGAGAAATTTATGAGAAACCACAGAAAAGCTATATTTTGTAGAGGGTTCATATGTATGTATATAGTTCCTCTGTCAAAAAACCCCATAAGACATGTTTAAGATAATGGTTCTAGAAACCACTGGCCATGATGTACATGTAGAGTAATGTATTTACTTGTGAGAAATTTTCTGAGGTACATAAAATGTACTTGTGTTAGGTATTTTTGATCTCATTATTAATTGTGCACATTAAGCTTTAAAGGTACAAATGTACGTAGTATACATTTGCAAACATAAAAAAACAAAACTACTGAATAATTACGAAATACCGTACTAGACTGTAAGTAAATAGCAGTCTCAAGCATCCTGTGAAATCATGGCACCTGGTGTGCTGCCGTTTTCAAGAATAGTGGAAATTTATATTCTTTTCCAACGATTGTTGGCCAACAAATTGATCCATTTTGTCTAAAGTATGGTCAGGGAACAGACTACTAGATAACATTTTTTTCTCTGTTTTTCCAGCATCTACAGTTTGCACACAAAACTTTAAACAGGTCAGTGTTAAAGTATTTGAAAACACGCTATAAAATACTAACCCCAAAATCCATTTATTTCTGAAAATTACAGCAAAGCAAATGATGTATACTACCTTTAACAACCATTGATTTGACCGGTGACGTGATGGCCAAAACACAATATGACTGGCATGCTTTTAACCCCTTGTGTACCGATGACGCCAAATGGCGCAAAAAAAAATATTGCCACCAGGCAGGATGATGCCATTTGCCGCTATTTGTGCAGTTTCAATCCATTGTTGGATTATTGTGTATGTTACTGTTGACTGCACAAGCACATTGTGGCTGTTTCGTTTGGCTGCAAAAGGCCGGCACGACACCCCGCCACCTGTAAATAACCGTACTCAAGGGGTTAATAGTGCGGGCACACGCTTGCCTTCATGTATTTGGTCTGTCCACACTAAAGGGGGACCATTTAGCATCAAAAGATAGCAATGAGAGTAAGACATGGAAGATGGACATAAGTATTTTGCCAAAATGTTTTTCTGATGCTTTCCAGAGCTGTTAGTGATCACACTGATAGGACAACACTGGATGTATAAGAAATTAGAGGGTCATCTTCAAGATATTATGTTTGTAACATTGACGGACATTATTTTATCTGGGAAAAAAGAAGGAATTTAAACATTCCGAAATGTTGGTCAGTTTTAAATCTCTTACAATGTCGGGATTGTTATCAGTAGAAATTACAACAATTTTGGGGGTATTTTAGCAAATTAAGATGTGATATATATTGTGTTCAAACATGGACTGACATTACATGTATGTGACAAATGTTCGTCCAGAAATGTTACACGGTTGATATGTTACAATCATAAACATCTTGAAGATGATCCCAGGTCTAATTTCGTAAATACTCTGTTAAATGTTTTGCTAAACAAACTTGTTGATGGGTACTGAATGTATTGTGAAAAAAAAATCAATGGAAATTATATTATATAATAACTACAATTTAAAATTCCCCTCCCGTGTCGCACCAAATGGGGTCAAAACTCATTAGTGTGAAATGCAAATTTCAGAATTCGTTATTTTTTTTTAATGCAGAATTCCCCTCCCGTGTCAAACCAAATGGGGTCATTATTGTGGATAGACCCATATGTAAAAAATACAGCTGTATCGGAACATACACTCGCATGATATAAAATCCCATGGCTTGCTGTGCTTTATGGAAGTCAACATCACGTTTAATACCATAAATAAAGGCCATACATAACCAAGCTGGAAATAAAAAAAACAAAAACAAAAACCAACTATTTGTATTCTTTTCATGGAAAGTTTAAGAGCTTGTAAATAATTGCTGAAATAAATTGACAGAATTCAAATTGAGTTGCAGCAAATATTATTTTTGTCGTACACATTGTTTTCTTACTGTGATATACTGTACTGCACGTAGTTCCAGAATAATTTTGTGACCATTTAAATATAACTGCACATCATAATGTTTCCAGGAAAAAAGAGAAATTGTATATATGGATACATTGTAATTATTTTCGTCTCATTTGGTCAAAAGTGTTGCAAATTTTGAGGATAACTTTTTTTCTGACTAAAAATAATTACCAGGGGGGTAATTACCCCCTTGGTCACCCCAAATGATATTTTCCAAATTTGACTAAAATTGTTTCTGGAGACATCTAGAAGTGTTTGCTGCAATTTTGAAAACAATTGTTACCTTTTTTCTGACTAAATTGTAAAAAATGGCAAGGGTTACCGCTTGTGATTTTGTTGTGTTTTTCACCCCAAATTGGTATCTTGCAAATTTGATTGAAATTGTTTCTGGGAGACATCTAGAAGTGCTAGAATTTATGTTTTTTTTATTGCAATATTTGCTTAAATTTTCAAAACAACCTTTTACTTTTTCTAAATAGAAAGGGGTATCCTTTACGATTTTTGTTTACCCCAAAATGACATTTTCCACATTTGATTAAAATTGTTGTAATTTTCCAACAACATTTTGCAAACTTGATTAATATTGATTCTGGAGAAATGTAAAAGTGCTCAAACCCTATTTTGAGAATTGTTATTGAATATCTTCCACTTTTCAAGAAACATTTGTAATTATTCCATGGAAAATAAAGGAAAACTTAAAAAAAAAGTGAAAGTTGTTAAACATTGAAAAATAAACTTGACACGGCTGTAATTACAGGTTTATGATCTTCACCTGATTTGTCAGTATGGAAGCAATTTTGGAGATTTTTTTCTGACTGATTATATTAATTTTTGACCCCAGAATGTCATTTTTCCAACTTTGCTTGAAATTGATTTTTGTTGAAGAAACATTTGTACGTTTTCATAGAAAAAAAGAGAAATCTATCAAAACCTTAACACATTAATATTTCATACGGAAAATATTTCAGAGAGATATGATCATCTTCACCCAATTTATCATCTGTGCTCCAATTTTGAGGCAATTTTTTTGTCGACCGTATATTTTACATAAATTAACATTTTTCAAATATGATTGGAAGTGTTTGCGGGGATATTTAGTTCTAGAATCCCATTTTGAGTTATAACTGCACATCTTTAATTTTTGAAGAAAAAGAAATGCCCTTTTGTAGGAAATAGAAATTATCGCAATAGAAAATTCAAAAATTCGAAATGAATTTGAAACAGCTGTAGCTGCAATGCTATCGTTCACATTTCATTTGCTATCTGTGCTGCAACTTTAAAGACACCATTTCTTTTGACCAAAAAACCCCAAAAAATTGCCCCCTTATGATTGTTTTCAATTTTGACCCAAGAATGGCATACTCCAAATTTGATTTAAATTCTTCCGGGAGACAGTAGAAGTGATAAAATCCTATTTTGAGAGTAGTAATTTGATGTATACCACATCTGTGAAAATATACTCCTCAAAAAAAGTTCGGAAACTCATATTTGACAGACGATTTCTCTCTTGTTTCTAACTCCTTTTCCTTGAATTTGGTATCATTGGAAAGCCCTGTTATTCTTCTTTACAATGAAGTGTCATTTGTTATGATTAAGCAATTGGGGGATGTGCAGCACAGCTGGATATGGGAGTGGGTGTAAAGTGAAATGTTACAAAATGCATTGCTATTGTCATACAGTGCATTCCCCTTTTGCTTGGAGAATGGGAATGTGCAACAGATGTGCAACAGATCTGCAACAGATCCTGATTGATGAATGGGACGCCATCCCACAGCAACGTGTGACCCGGCTCGTGAACAGTATGAGGAGGTGCCAGGCTGTTGTGGCTGCATTCGGATCGTCCACCCGCTACTGAAGCTCTTGACTTAACATTGTTCAATGAAGAAACTGTTCAATGATTAAACCAGAAAAAAGACTTTCCTTACGTCTTGTTTTTCTTTTGTTAGTGATAGAGTGTTGCATTGTACTGTGAGAGAGATTTCTTGTTACTGATGGAGCATTACTGGGTGTTTGAGTGCAGAAAATTACAAATTCTTTTACTCTGTTTAAAACGCAAGCACATTAACAATAGAGTTGCTATCCCGGAGGCAATTTATTGTGACAGGCCATGTGGATTTCTAAACTTTTCCCGCACATTTATGGCTTACAACCTTTAAATATTGGTTAGTAAGCAGAGAATCATTCAAGACACACCAATCCTCCAAACAACTCCTAACAGCAAGAGTCAATACACTTTTGGACAATATCAATGCATTTTGTCACATTTCACTTTACACCCACCCCCATATTCAGCTGTGCTGCACATCCCCCAATTGCTTAATCATAACAAATGACACATCATTGTAAAGAAGAATAACAGGGCTTTCCAATGATACCAAATTCAAGGAAAAGGAGTTGGAAACAAGAGAGAAATCGTCTGTCAAACTTGAGTTTCCGAACATTTTTTGAGGAGTTTACTTTAAAAATGTATAAATATTGAGAGAAATGAATATCAGCCAGGTGTAATAACGGGCTAATTATTCATCTTCGCCTCATTTGTCATCTTTGTTGCAACTTTAAAAACAACTTTTGACCTAAAATTTACATTTTCAAAACATGACTGGAAATGTTTCCAGATACATGTAAGGTAATCCCACTTTGAGAGATGTATTTGCACATATTCTAGTTAGGGCAAATATTTGGACATTTTAAAAGAAATAGAAATTATCAAATAATATATACTTCAAATAAAATTCCAAAAAAATGAAAATAGAAAATAATTTCAGACAGTTGATTATCATGTTCACCTCATGATTTGCCATCTTTGCTTCAATTTTGAAGACATTTTTGATCATTTAAAAAATGCCAAGGGGTACCTTTTATGATTTTGTTTGCTCAGTGTTGACCTAAAATGACATTTTCCAAACATCGCTGGTGATGTTTCTGCAAGGCATGCAGGAGTGCAAGAATCCCATTTTAAGAGTTGTAACTCGGTGGAAATATTTTGACTTTTTAAAATAACTATTGAGTTATACAAAAAAATATGGAGTGAGACGGATGCAAGAACAAGGTTATAATTTTCACCTCATTTGCTATCCACGCAAGATTTTCAGGGCATTTTTTCTGACTGAAAAACAAATGGCAGGGGTACCCCCTTATGATTTTTTTTCCATTTTTACCAAATTTGATTACTATTTATTGTGGAGACACATTGAAGAGCTATAATTTTGAGAGTTGTAACTGCACACCGTTTATTGTTGCCTATTATTAGGAATAGAAGTAATAAAAAAACAAAGACAAAAATGTTCATAAAGGATGAAATAAAGGTAAAACTACTGTAATTGCAATGTCATTATCTACATGTCCTATGCCATGTTGGCTGTAACTTTTGGGACAAATTTTTCCTTTCAGACCAAACAAAATGGCATAGATACCCCTTGTGACTATCAGTTTTTTTTTACCTCAAATGATCTTTTCCACATTTGATTCAAAAGACATGTAGAAGTGCTACTTCTACTTGTGAGGGAAACATTGGTATTATTTCCATACAAAAAAAGGGAAATTGTAAATTTTTTGCAAATGCATAATAAATTACAAATGAAATTGAGACGGCTGTAATTGGAAGTTTATCATCTTCGCCCCATTTTGGAATCTTTGCTGCAGTTTTGAAGACAACTGTTTTTCAGACTCTAAAAACTGGCAAGGGTACCCCTTGTGTTTTTCTGCCATTTTTAAACCTAATATTTACATACATGTATAGGGATGCTAGAATCCCATTTTGCGAGTTGTAACCGCACATATATTGTTGAGGAAAAATGTAGACTTTAAAGCGAATAGAAATTATCAAAAAGACCATAAATTATTCATAAAAAAAGGTGTGTTTTGAAACTGCTGCAATTGCAGTGTAATTGCCATCTACTTTGCAACTTTGTATGCAACTTCCACACCCCCCAACAAAAAAACGGCAAAGGGTACCCTTATGATTTGTATACATTTTTGACAAAAAAATATTTTCCAAATCTGATATTAAAACTGATTATGAAAACACATAGGAGTGCTTGAATCATGTTTATGAGAATTTGCACATCTGAAAACAAGGAAATTATAAATTGTTGATAAATTTATAAACAAATTTGTTAAAAATAGATCCGAGATGGCTATAATTACAGGATTGTCATCTTCACCCCATTTGCCATCTTTGCTGCAATTTTGAAGACAACTTTTCTTTCTACTGGACAAAAGTGACAAGGGGTACCCCTTATGATATCAATTTTTGACAAACAATTTACATTTTCTAAATGTGATTACAAATTTTTCTGGAGGTTGCTGTAATCACATTTTGAGTTGTAACATCACACACATCTTCTAACCTTGAGGGACATTTTTATTATTTTGTATTTTTTATTGGGAACAGAATGGCAAGGGCTTGGTGATTGGCTTGTGGCTAGGATCGAGTAAACTCGACCAAGGAATATGGTTAACCTTATAAATTGGAACAGAGATGTTTTCTCTTTTGCCCTGTCCCGACGTAATATATGAAGCACTGTATACTCGGTGATTTCCGAGAGCCTGTGTGAAAAAATTCACAGGCTTACTCGGGCGGGATTCGAACCCATGACTTCCTGGTTAACCTTGTGGTCAATTCATGAAATAACTCGCACCTGTGCAATAATATCCATTTGTGAATAATAAATCGAACTATTAGTTGAGTATCTATGGGGGACCCCCCGTGCACCCCCCCCAGAACTAATCCACACTAACTTTTTCTGGTGCGTTTTAAGGTCCTTAAACACATTTGGGATGTTAACAGTGAAAAAAACCCGATGCTCTGGCGATATCCAAGATGGCGGCCAATATGGCCGCCAAAAATGGTCAAAATTGGGAAAAGTCATATATGAGCCAAAAAATATGATAAAAGCATAAATAAAATTGTTAGATATATGTTTTTGACCCTTACAAATTCATTTCTGGTATTCTCGTTTTGCTATCATGCTTCAAATTCAAGATGGCGGCCAATATGGCCAGCAAAAGTGGTCAAATTTGAGAAAAATCGTATTTATCAGCCAAAAATTATGATAATGGCAATGAATGAAATGATTTGATATATGTTTTTACCCTTACAAAATACTTTCAAGTAATCTTTTATTTTGCTATCATGTACCAAATTCAAGATGGCGGCCAATATGGATGCCAAAAATTGTCAAATTTGGGAAAAGTCATATATTGGCCATAAAGGTAAGTGATGAGTATACAAGTAAAATTATTTGTAAACATGTTTCAAATTCAAGATTGCGGTCAAAAATGACCAAAGAAATACAAAATACATGTATCAGCAATATATTAAAATAACCATGAGCACTCACTTGCAATTGTGAAAGAGAAAATAATACATATATATATACCAATTTTTTAATATCTGGAGGTATCTCACAAAAAGGCTAAAGTAAATCTATATAGACATTTTATATAGCGATTGTCAACCGCTTTAACACACACACACTCACTTGGTACTGTAAGACAAATTAATATACATTTTGTACCCATGTAATTTACATCTGGAGGTATCTCAAATAAGGGCAAAAGTATTTGACATTTTACATAGCGATTGTCCACTGCTTTAACACACTCTTGGCATTGTGAAAGACAAAATAATAAACCCATTCTGTAATACATCTGGAGCTATCTCAAATAAAGGCAAACTTAAACCTAAGGTGAGTTTGTTAGTTTGTGTTCTGAAAAGAACCGGAGGGAACTCATCAACGTTACGGACAGTATGCTCTGCCCGTCGTCAGGAGACTGAGGGATTCCAACGGTGAAGCAGGCTTATATGGTGTCTAGAAGCGATTAAGCGTGAGAAGGATGCAAACTCATGCAGGGCTTGGGGATGCTGGATGATCATTGAGGCGTGTCATTCTGAAGGAAGGGTGCGAAGGGGGAGGTTGCCAAGGGTATATGAGACCCATAGGCTGGATAACTACATGTAAGTTATCCTAGGGTATAGGAGACCCATTGGACTGGGAGGTAAGGATGGGGCCCCAGATGTCGCTGATGGAGAAACCGATGTCTTGGGGAACCGTGTTGTGCTTAAAGATTTCAATGGCTTCTCTGATGCGGCAGGGGTACCAGCTTTCGATGCTGGTGATGAGTTCGGCCTGGCTCCAGTTGATCTAATGGTCTTCGGTGTGGGAGTGTTTGACTATGGATGATTTCTCATAGTCTCCTTTTCTGCCATGGGCTTTGTGTTCATTGAGTCTGGTGAGGAGGTCCCTGCCAGTCTCACCGATATACACTTTGCCACATTGGCAGGGGATCTTGTACACTCCTGGCCTGCGCTCTGGGTCTGACCGGTCCTTGTGCGAAGTCAGCAGATTCTGGATCTTCATGGGGGCTGTGTGGTAGACTCGAATCCCATGCTTGTGGAGGATGCGCTGGATTTGATGTGAAGTACTGCCTAAGTAGGGGAGAGTAACAGGACTAGGGACCCTAACTAGTTGGCTTTATGGGTACAGGCGACCCTTTGGCCGGGGGTGGATCTGGGGTCTTGTGTCTTGACTTGGCTGGGCTTGTATCCGTTGCGTTGCAGTGCTGTGGTGACGTGTGGAGTTCCTGGGTTTGATGTTCCTTGTCGCAGACGTTGTATGCCCTGCGGACGAGGGCCCAGTTGATGGAAGTCTTGATCTTGGGGTGATGGAAGGAACTGCTGTGGAGGTATCTGTCAGTTTGGGTGGGTTTGCGGTAGACACTGCGGGTAAGACTGCCGTCCTGCTTTCTGGACACCTCAACATCAAGAAATGAAATGTTGCCATCTCTTTCTTGTTCCATGGTGAACTGGATGCTGCTGTGAAGCCCGTTGAGGTGTTCTAAGAAAAGCCAAAGGTTATACTTTCAATGTACAGGAGCCAAACCCTAGGTCTGTGATCTGCTGTGGTGATGGCGATCTGCTGTGGCGATGGCGGTCTGCTCAAACTCTTCCATGAATATGTCGGCCAGAACCAGGGATATAGGATATCCCATGGAGGTTCCAGCCGACTGTTCGAAGAAGTTATCCCGCCATCGGAAGCTGGATGAGTTCACACATGTAAGGAGCAGATCATGAAGCTGGTCAGGAGTGAGGTCGGAGCGGTCCTTGAGGGTGAGGTCTGCTTGGAGTTTGTCTTTGGCGATGGTGCTGGCGTCGGAGGTGGGGACATTGGTGAAAAGGGAGACGACATCAAAGCTGACCATGATGTTGTCCGGCTGGAGGGTGAGGCCTTAGATGGGGGTGGCAAACTAGTCGGAGTTCTTGATGTGGTGCTCAGTGTTGCCTACCAGGGGTGAAGTATCTTGGCAAGATGCCTGGTGTCGTAGGTGGGGCCTTCCCTGGAAGCTATGATGGGGCGCAGGGGAACATCCTTCTTATGGATCTTGGGATGTCCGAAGAACCTGGGGCACTTGGAGCTGGATTGCCGGAGGTGTCTGTACAAGGGCTGAGAGATGTTGCCGGAACGCTGGAGAGAAAGACGCTTGCCTTGCAGCCTCCTCTCGATGGATGGTGTAGGGTCTTTCCGGATTTCACGGCAGTCCGAGTTGAGGATGTCCGCCACCTTGCGGTCATACTCGGCCCTGTCGACAGTGGCATTACCCTTGTCCTCTCGAAGAATGTGGATGGACTTGTCTTGGTGCAGTGATGTGATGGCTGACCGGTCTTGTCTGGAGATGTTAGGCTTGGCTGGTTCGTGTTTTCGGAGGGATTGATTGATCTGCAGACGGATCTCATCGGCAGCATGCTTGTCAAGGGGGATGATCGAGGGACAATGGACAAGGTCTCTTCCGCGGACAGGGTACGCTGGCTCAGGTTGACTATGTGCCGGGTGGTGAAGGATTCTTGAGAGCGAAGGTGGGGTTTGGTGTGGTGCAGGTTGGAGGGTCATTCGCCTGGAGGGTTGGGGGCGTAGAGGGATATAGAAGATCCCATGGCCAGGGTCGGGGCTGTGGGAGTGGGGATATAGGTGATCCCATTACCTGGGTGGAAGCAGGGCTGGGACTGGTCTTGGTCTTGCGCTTTGTGATACTCCGGAGTTTCTTGATTTGGCGTGGTTGCTGGAAGAAAGGGTGAGCTGCTGAATCTTCCCGAAATCAGCTCCGGAGACACTAGAACCTAGCTGGTCACAGGTGGTGGAAATATGCCTGTCCAAGGATGCAAGGGTGGATCTGGTGGGACTGATACGGAAATTCCACCCCCTACAGAGCATGGCTGGACCTGATGTGGAGATTTCATTGAGCCAGTGTGGTCAGAGGGACCTGTCTTGCCATCCCGTCTTGCAAATCCCGTCTTGAAGACATCCTGGCTGAAGTCACAGAGGAGGAAACGTCAGATGACGAAGATGTCGATATCGATGGAGATGATGTAAATAAATCTGACTGTTCAGGTCTTGACGACTATGACAGTGACTAATGCTATGTCATATTCAAAGCAGTAGACAATCTCTATATGAAATGTAGATATTGCAATGCTTTTCCTCTTTCAAAATATCAAGTGTGAAAGCAGTGGACAGTCGCTATATAAAATGTGTATAGGTTTAAGTTTCGCCTTTATTTGAGATACCTCCAGATGTATTACAGAATGGGTTTATTATTTTGTCTTTCACAATACCAAGTGTGTGTTAAAGCAGTGGACAATCGCTATATAAAATATCTATAGGTTTTACTTAAGCCTTTTTATGAGATACCTCCAGATATTAAAGAATTCGTATACATATGTATTATTTTCTCTTTCAAAACAGCAAGTGACTGTTCATGGTTATTTTAATATATTGCTGATACATGTATTTTGTAATTCTTTTAATTTATTACGGTAATTTTGACCACAATCTTGAATTTTAAACATGTTTACAAATCAGAAAAATCCAGATATGAGTTTAAAATGACTTTCAAATAGGCCTACATAATGTCAACTTTTACTTTTACACTCATCACTTACCTTTTTGGCCAATATATGACTTTTCTCAAATTTGACATTTTTTGGCATCCATATTGGCCGCCATTTTGAATTTGGTGCATGGTAGCAAAATAAAAGAATACTTGAAAGTATTTTGTAAGGGTAAAAACATATATCAAATCATTTAATTTATGCCTTTATCAAATTCTTTTGCTGATATATACAATTTTTCTTAAATTTGACCACTTTTGATGGCCATATTGGCCGCCATCTTGAATTTGAAGCATGATAGCAAAACAAGAATACCAGAAATGAATTTGTAAGGGTCAAAAACATATATCTAACATTTAAAAAAATGTTTTTATAATATTTTTTTGCTGATATATGACTTTTCCCAATTTTGACAATTTTTGGCGGCCATATTGGCCGCCATCTTGGATATCGCCAGAGCATCGGGTTTTTTTCACTGTTAACATCCCAAATGTGTTTTAGGACCTTAAAACGCACCAGAAAAAGTTGGTGTGGATTAGTTCTGGGGGGGGGGGGGGGGGGGGGGGGGTGCACGGGGGGTCCCCCATAGATACTCCACTATATGGTGTCACTGGTTCCCCTTTCACTTGTCACAATTTAGTACTGTTGCTATTGATAACCAGTGCGACCAAGTCCTGAAGGCTGGTTCCAAAATGTTGACCTGACATGGTCGACTAGCCAGTGTTCAAGTAAAGTAAGTCCAACAATGCTGACTTTAGTTAATACACTATCTTGTGGGACAATGGCATGGAGCCTAGGAAAAATACCAGAAGTCATGGGATGGTAGTTGGTGGTTTAGAAGTCTGGGAAATTATGATTAGGCAGTGATCTCTGCTTGGGAAGGCAAGGGTTGGTATTTGACTTTGATATGAAAAAGCTTCAAGAAAAAAAAGACAAAGAAAGAAAATGAAGAGTTTCAGGGCTGGGGATGACAAACAAATGACACATTAACTTGAACAGATAGAAAACTAAAACATCAACAGATTTGCTTGTAAACTCGATTTCATGTATTCATATATTCTGCACAAGAATACATTTAATATAACATTCTTTAAAAAACAACAACACATTTTAAGTATGGCAAGTTCAAACAATGAAAGCTCTGGTTTTCAGAAAGATAAAACAGGAACATCTAACTTAATCTTTGGCAATAGTGCAAGAAATATGTCAACTTTTATAAATTTCAGAACAATTATTGTGTCCAAAACAACAATGCTTAAAGTATTTACAAACAAAAACAAATTGTACATTCAGACAACCGATGGTGTACCCCTTTAAAGTAATATTTTCTCCTCCCCATGAGGCAAGTTCTAATGTCTATACTTTACATAGGTTGCGTTCGAATAGCTAATTACACTTTAAAACACAGGGTTACACCGCGGGAAAGCCACAGGGATATGAGGCTAATCGAACACTGCGGTATATATCAGTGTTGTAGTCAAGACCATCACAAGACTACACAAGACCAGCAGTCTTAATCCAAGTCTTAAGCTATTCAAATGAACTGTAACAAAAGCATTCCTTTGTCATGGTTTATGCCTGTTACTTGTGCCTGTTACAAGCTGGTCTTGTGCATGGTCTTGTGCCTGGTCTTGAAATGGTCTCGACTACAACACTGGTATATATTCACCCAGGCATTCTGGGAAAATAATGGTTAAAGGTCGTTTGGGGGCGGGAATATAGATAATTAATATAAATGATTGCAATGGCCAGACTGAGATTTGAAATTAGATGTATCCTGCATATAAATGTACTAAACTACTACATTAACTAGTACATTTAGTGATTATGGTTGAAAATTGCACAACACTCAAGTAGAAAGTTAACAATTTTAACTTTTTTTACAACAACTTCCACAACTCACAGCATGCTATTGCCTTCCATGGATCCAAGTCTATAAGGTCACATTGAACTCATGGTTGGGTTGCACCTTGCAACTTAGTGGTAACATTTAAATATGTTTTGGAAAGAGCTATATGGGGAATGTCCTACTTGAATAGAATAACTCACAAATAGCTGCACAGTGTGATGAAATCTACTATTTACAACTGCAGGATAAAACGGCGTACTGCATCAAACTCCCATAACTGAATCGTATTCGTACACTGTTCTCCTGTGATAGGTCGTATTAAGCAGGACATCTTTTGACCCGACAAAATTTAAAGGTCGTTCGTAACTAGCGCCCACCCGAACAAAGATACTGACAATTTGGGAGACCGCCAACATAGGGCAAGATAGCTCAGTTGGTAGAGCGCCGGTACGGTATTCCGGAGGTCGCAGGTTCGAATCCTGCTCCTGCCAGTTTCTTTGTTCACTTTGAAAACAATTTAAAGGTAGTATACAACATTTGCAAACATAAAAAAAAAAAAAATACTGAATTATTATGAAATACCGCACTAGACTAAGTAAATCTCAAGCATTCTGTGGGAAATCATATTGACACCTGGTGTGGTGTCGTTTTCTGACAATCGTTGGAAATCGTCTAGTTCCCCGACCTGATAATTCCCTGACATCTATAAATTGCCCCGTTTTGTCTAATGTATGGTCAGGGAACCAGACTACTAGAACATAATTTGTTTCTCTATGGACGTGTTTGTTTCATGCAGATCCGGAGCGCGATCAGTGATCCGGAGCATCGAAAGCTGCTCCGGATCACGTTTTTAGTGATCCTGCTCGCGAGGTGGGTTCGCAAGATCCAAGATGGCGACGTGCAAGACGGACAGAGAAAAGTGACGGTATTTTTTCGTGGATTTGAAGCATTTAACGAGCTATTGTGACAGTATTTACTCATAATTCTTTGACAGTGTATTTTTGTTATTAAAGCTATGTACGATTTATTTACTTTTCTGGAAATACTAGATAGTTTATCATAAAAATAGCCCTACAGAATCTGAAGCAGACGACATTGTCGTGTAATACAAATTCTCCCAGCATGCAACATATAGCAAGAGGGATTCGCGATCCTGTTTGTTTTCGTTTGGCTCTGGATCACCTCCTGATCCGTGTGAAACAAACAGGCCCTACGTTTTCCCAGGATCTATACACAAACAACTTTAAACAGGTCAGTGTTACAGTATTTGCCAGCACGCTATAAAATACTAACCCCGAATACATCTATTTCTAAAAATTACAGCAAAAGCTATATATACTACCTTTAATCAAACAAACAAGGGAAACTGACTAGGTAATATCAGAACTCATCAAACCAATAATGCCATACTATCTACAGCTACGGACCAGCACCCCAGATAGAGCATCACAAGCCTCATTTGGCATGTTCTGTACTCACAAAGTTCTTGTGCTCCATCCTCAACTATTGGAAGTAAAGTTGCAGTACTCCTGCACCCAAGCCCTTCATATGACAGTGTGTAAAACACTGTTATGAAAAATATTCAGTGAGATTTCATTTTTTTAGTGTGGTTTGGCAAAAAGTAGGAAAAAAATAGGAATTTCAAGAAAAAAATACAAAAAGTAGGAGCAAGTTAAAACAAATTAGGAAGTAGTAGAAAAAGTAGAACTACTTGAAAGCCGGAGACTGCCATCGTAGGGCAGGATAGTTCAGTTGGGTGAGCACTGGTACCTAGAGGTTATAGGTTCAGATCCCACTCCTGCCAGTTTTCGTTATCTACTCTGAAAGCAAGCCAAAGAGAATACCTCTGTTTGCATGATCTTCGGCATTTTCAAGTTTCTCAATGAAATATCCATATGAATCTTGAAAATGTACTCCTAGAAAGGCAGCTTTTGACTGCTCTTAAAGGTAGTATACATCATTTGCTTTTGCTGTAATTTTCAGAAATAAATGGATTTGGGGGTTAGTATTTTATAGCAGGCTAGAAAATACTGTGTAAGTTTTGTGTGCATAGATATGCTGGGAAAACGGAGAAAAAAAATATGTTCTAGTAGTCTGGTTCCCTGACCATACATGTACTTTAGACAAAACGGAGCAATTTATAGAGTCAGTGAATAATCAGGTTGGGGAACTAGACTATTTCCAACGATTGTCGGCTGACAATCATTGGAAAACGATATAAATTTCCACTTTTCTTGAAAACGGCAGCACACCAGGTGCCATGATTTCACAGGATGCTTGAGACTGCTATTTATTTACAGTCCAGTATGGTATTTCATAATTCAGTAGTTTTTTTTTTTTATGTTTGCAAATGTTGTATACTACATTTAAAACAGCCTTTAAATTCGAAACCAATTGATTGCTGTGCAACCTTCCATTGCATTTCCCTTTATAAACGGCTCAACACCAGAACCATTCTAGTACAACTTTTAGGGCTGTCCTGAATATACTGAATATCTGAATATTTGATCAACAACCAAGCATTTGAATGCCTGCTTGCCGGTTCGAATTATCAAATATTCAAAAAAATATATATGCATGAACAGATACGACTCTCATGCTATTCTAATAGAAAAGTTACGGCACTTAGCATTGTCAAATGCTACATTTTTGTCAATGGTTAATTTTTTGTGGACGGATGTTTATTGTTCCCGTCCGTAAAACCCTTGACACTTATAAAATAATTACTGGAAAAACGCAGGCTGGAGTTTGGTTTCTTGTTATCAGAAAGTTATATGTGCCTGTAATGATCTTGATACAACAGGCACACGCAAAAAAAATCGGGCGGTCCATAATATCGATCGCCGCACGTAAAACACCGGCGTGCTTTGTGTGCAACTTTTGACAGGCGCGGCATGCAGTTGCAGCTGATGTGTGAAAAACTTGACCAGCGAGTATCGAATATTCAAATATTTGGTTAAACCCAGCTTCGAATAATTGAATATATTTGGTCAAACCCAGCTTCGAATAATTGAATCCTTAATTATTTGAAACTGAACAGCCCTAAGAAATAGATCAGCAGCCTTACAAGATATCGTATTCTACTTCATTTTATCACGTTGTTCCTGTGGGTCCATACACTGGGACCCAATCTTCCTAATACGCGGCTGGTGATGTTGCTGAAGGTAGTAGAGATAGACAGAGAACAAGACTGCACCAATCACAATGCTGATAACTGTAATGACGATCATCTGGGTGGGGTTGGGTAGCGGGGCCTTGTCTACGTACACCTGCATCAATTGAACATCAGTGATACCTTCAAGCAATACACAGTAGAGGGGCATGGGGGAGGGCACGGGCATGGGGCGGGGCACGGGCATGGGGCGGGGCACGGGGGAGGGGCACGGGGGAGGGGCACCGGGGGAGGGGCACCGGGGAGGGGCACCGGGGTTAATGCCCAAAACATGCAAGAGGTTGGGAAATTCAATTTTTTAAAAGTTGAATGAAAACAAAATTGTTTTACCTGCACCTCATCCCCCAGACTGCAGTAACTAAATCCCTTGATGACAGACGCTCTGAAATGGTACAGTCCGGAGCCCTACAATAGGTAAAGAAAGCACAAGAATGTATCTATTTTTGTTCATTTTGCCTCAGGGAGATTCCGCTGGGATCGAAAAGTCGGGCCCTCCTTTTATCCATTATACATTTCAGGCAGTCGGTATCCAACAGGGGGGTTCCCACCTGCAAATCATGGAACTTATCCCAGCCCTGCTTTTGAATTTATTTCAGTGTAAAAATAATGAGGCAACCATTTCAACAATCTTGAGAGCAAAACAAATTTGGCGTCACCCTTTAAAAACTTGGAATATGTAATATAAAAATCAATGAAGAGCATTTATGCTTACTAAGAGTATAAGTTGAACAGTTGATGGGTTGATAAGCTGACCTGTGTTTCCAATTACGTCGGTTAACTCGGCACTCATCTTGTCAAGACTGGGGGTCGATTCACCTGAAAAACAAACAAATGCATTCTTTTCAGTCTTGTTGACTTGACTTGCTGACTTGACTTGAATCGGACTTGAGTCGCAATTTTTTAGACTTGAGACTTGACTTGACTTGGGAAAAAAATTACTTGGGACTTGACTTGACTTGAAAGAACATGACTTCTTGTGACTCGACTTGACTTGAATAAATTTGACTTGCTGACATTAACACTTCTGTTAAAATAAACACAAACATACAGGTATCAGTTAAAAAACAAGCCTATAGCGCATATATAGCAAGCTGGGTGTCCAGTACGTATGCAGGGCCGCAGCGCTGGCCGAGCTGCATGGAGAATTGTCGAAATGGCACACCAGGTTGATTTTGTACAGTGCATGCGTGCTAGCCTATGCATTGTCATTTTGTCATTGGAATTTGTATTTACTAACAATTGACTCGAGACTTGGTACTTGACTTGGAAAAATTTACTTGGGACTTGACTTGACTTGGAAAAAATTGACTTGGGACTTGACTTGACTTGGAAAAAATTGACTTGGGACTTGACTTGACTTGGGAAAATTTGACTTGCGACTTGACTTGACTTGAGAAAAAAAGACTTGGTTACAACACTGAATTTTTTTTCTTTTTAATTCAACAATGGGAGTGGTGGGAGGTAATATATTTTTGTACTACATTTGTTGTATGCATGTAATTATTAATAAAATAATGATTAAAAATCAACAAATCCCTTGTGGATTGTTTGACGAAAAATCAACAAAATTAGCTGGCCTCATGTTTCAAACTTAAGCAAGTTCTTTCTCAAAGGCTAATTTTATGATTTGTATATTTCAGGTCAATTCAGTCAGTTAGCAGTTTAATTCATATAAAATCAAATCAAATAATTATTATTATTTCAAGATATATTGTCTGTGCATTAAAAAAAAATTGACTTTTTCTTCTAAACATTTTCTTCTCACATGGTAAAAAAAAAACCCACCTTTTCTATTTTAGGCGTCTGCAACCCTCAAAAAAGGCTTTTATTCTCGGTTGCCTTTGCGCATCTAATGTACACAAAGATTTGCCCAAATTATTGTCGGGCCGCAAATAATTCGGCATTTGTAAATTAATTATTCAATAACTAATCGTGGGTTAGTTTTTTCTCGTTCGATGTCTCATTCAAAGTGAATAACTTTTGTATTGCTAGCAAAATAGCATTTCACAAAACACATTGAAACTTGGAAAGAGTATATCTTTAAATGAAATTAATTTGAACATTGAATTTGAACAGGCTCTATCTAGCTAGTCCGGGAAGTCGTATGATGAATAAGGTTACCAAGGAAACTACTCCATGTTCTGATGAATTACGCAGTGACATGAACGCCAACAAAAGCAAAAATCAACAGGCAGGTTACTATGGGAACCACTTCATGGAATGATGAATCACGCAGTGACATGAATGTCAACTAACGCAAAAATCAACAGGCTGGTTACTATGGGAACCACTTCATGGAATGATGAATCACGCAGTGACATGAATGTCAACTAACGCAAAAATCAACAGGCTGGTTACTATGGGAACCACTGCATCGAATGATGCATTACGCAGTGACATGAATGTCAACTAACGCAAACATCAACAGGCTGGTTACTATGGGAACCACTTCATGGAATGATGAATCACGCAGTGACATGAATGTCAACTAACGCAAAAATCAACAGGCTGGTTACTATGGGAACCACTTCATGGAATGATGAATCACGCAGTGACATGAATGTCAACTAATGCAAAAAACAACAGGCTGGTTACTATGGGAACCACTTCATGGAATGATGAATCACGCAATGTCAACTAACTATACCCAGCACGATATGGGGCAGAGGGGTACCCCCCCCCCCCCCCCCCCTTTTTGTCCCTATACCCCATACACTCTCCGGACTATTGTTACCTAACACATCCCCCCTAGACTTCTGAAAAGAATTCCTGAGATTCCGGGAACACAATGACCAACACAAAAGAGGGGGGTTCGCTCTGCCCCATATCGTGCATCATATGCAACTAACGCAAAAATCAACAGGCTGGTTACTATGGGAACCATTGCATCGAATTATGAATCACGCAGTGACACGAATGTCAAATAAAACGCAAAAATCACCAGGTTGGTTACCATGGGAACCACTCACTTTGTGTTGAATCACTCAGTGACACAGCAAGTGGTCGTCAATCACGTTCTTTTTTTGTCGCACAAGTTGGGGGCAGTGACATGTATGTGGCACATTTGGGCCACACCTACCTTCAATGTTATAATCCTGTCGTCCATTGACCTCCTTGAGTGTGACGACATAGGGTTCCAGGAGGTCAATGGGATTCCTCTCTGCCTCTAAGATCTGGAACTTCATGGAGAGCTTGCCGGGATGCAGCAACCTGTATGCCTGTAAGCGCATCATGATACTTGCAGTTAAGGCGGTATATTAGTCCAAATTAAAAGTAATATACAACACTTGCTTTTGCTGTAATTTTCAGAAATGGATGGATGTGGTGGTTTGGTATTTCAGAGCAAATATTATTGCAATGACCTGTTGAAAGTTTTATGTTCATAGATGCTGGTAAAAACCAACATAAAGCTGTTCTGGTTTCCTGACCCTACTTCAAACAAAATGAAGCAATTGTCAGGTCAGGGACCAGACTAGCTGGCTTGCACCCTTTCAGGGATGTTTATACCGATTGCAAGCAATAAGCGGACTAAAACTAAATTTGGTAAATTGGGGACAGTATTTGAAAAAAAAGTTAAGTTTTTTCCCAACGATGGTCGGCTGACCACATCATTGGAAATTGATACAAAATCCCACTTTTCTTGAAAATGACATCAGCACCCCATGCAGGTGCCATGATTTCACAGGATGCTTGAGGCTTATTTTAAGTAAGGTCTTTCATAATAATTTGCTAGTTTTGTTTTTTGATGTTTGCAAATATTGTATATTGAAGAACACCTTGCCTTGGAGGTGGAAAAATCATTCGTCCTAAAATTGATACGGTTGGAAAGATCATTAAAAAGTAGAACTTACTGTTGTACCACACCATCCTTTGAAAATGTCCGGTTTGTCTGAAAATCATTGACGAAAAAAGAACCCACACTACGTGGTTTCCATTGGTCCAACTTTTATGAACAGGCATGCAACTTGGAAATAAAAAAAAAAACGATGAAATTCCAATCTTTACAAGTTGTACAATTTTCAATGGTAAAGTGTGATCCGAGGAAAAGTTGCATGCCTGTATGAACCAAACTTTTGTCCCCATTAAAGTATTTTCCGTCAAAAGATTTTCACCGCATTTTCACGAGATGGTCGAGTACATTATCATTCTGCTTTTTATTAAACTCTCCAACCACAGCAATTGTAGGACAAATCGATCCAAGGCAATGGTGTCTCTCTAAGGTCCAGAATCTGAAACTCAATTTCTTTGAAGAACCTCTCCCCACGCACTGCTGGATCTTTCTGTTTATATTGCTAAGCCTTTGATCCACTCATTGTCAGCAAAGAGTTGTCAAACAAGATGCAGATCAACTAGTGACAAACTACTGCAAAGTTTTGCCTTCTAATCATAATGATACAGAGGAGTTTGTTCTCTGAAGATGACTAAAGTAGAAGACAACTCAATAGAAGCCAAAGCCGATTCCAAGCTTAATCTAATGGCAGACTTTTGAGACGTTGGTGGCAGCAGACATATACCAGTCCTTTACGCTAGTTTTGAACATGTGTACATAGTTCTGAGCATGCAAGCGTGACAGTTCTAAGCATGCGAGCGTAGTTCTGAGCATGCGCGCATAGTTCTGAGCATGTGCGCATAGTTCTGAGCATGCGCGCATAGTTCTGAGCATGTGCGCATAGTTCTGAGCATGTGCGCATAGTTCTGAGCATGCGCGACAGTTCTAAGCATGCGTGCATAGTTCTGAGCATGCGCGCATAGTTCTGAGCATGCGCGCATAGTTCTGAGCATGCGCGACAGTTCTAAGCATGCACGCATAGTTCTGAGCATGCGCGTATAGTTCTGAGCATGCGCGACAGTTCTAAGCATGCGCGACAGTTCTAAGCATGCGCGCATAGTTCTGAGCATGCGCGCATAGTTCTGAGCATGCGCGCATAGTTCTGAGCATGCGCGACAGTTCTAAGCATGCACGCATAGTTCTGAGCATGCGCGCATAGTTCTGAGCATGCGCGCATAGTTCTGAGCATGCGCGTATAGTTCTGAGCATGCGCGACAGTTCTAAGCATGCACGACAGTTCTAAGCATGCGCGCATAGTTCTGAGCATGCGCGCATAGTTCTGAGCATGCGCGCATAGTTCTGAGCATGCGCGACAGTTCTAAGCATGCACGCATAGTTCTGAGCATGCGCGCATAGTTCTGAGCATGCGCGCATAGTTCTGAGCATGCGCGTATAGTTCTGAGCATGCGCGACAGTTCTAAGCATGCACGACAGTTCTAAGCATGCGCGACAGTTCTAAGCATGCGCGCATAGTTCTGAGCATGCACGCATAGTTCTGAGCATGTGTGACAGTTCGAAGCATGCGCGCATAGTTCTGAGCATGCGCGCATAGTTCTGAGCATGCGCGCATAGTTCTGAGCATGCGCGCATAGTTCTGAGCATGCGCGCATAGTTCTGAGCATGCGCGCATAGTTCTGAGCATGCGCGCATAGTTCTGAGCATGCGCGCATAGTTCTGAGCATGCGCGCATAGTTCTGAGCATGCGCGCTTAGTGCTGAGCATGCGCGCGTAGTTTTTAGGTAAATTTTGATAAATTTTCAAAGTGAACAAAGTCAGTTTCCCTTGTGGTTTGTTTGACGAATTATATGTTAAAAAGTCGTTTCCTCATTATCGCTTCCCAGGTTGCATCATAAAATTGGGCATGATCCCTGGCTATACGGCATTCTGGGTTTATGACTTCTGACTAGCGTCCACCCGAACAATGATACTTACAATTTGGGAGACCGCCAACTTATAGGGCAAGATAGCTCAGTTGGTAGAGCGCCGGTACGGTTTTCCGGAGGTCGCAGGTTCAAATCCCGCTCCTGCCAGTTTTCTTTGTTCACTTCAATAATTTACAAAGATTATTACCCTTTGTCTACAATCAGTATATCTCTCCAGTGATGACATCCTCATTGCATCAGTACAGCCACACTCGGACCGGTTGGCCTTGCCATAGCACTGCTTGTAAGTACCGGTATCCTAGCAAGAGACGAGAGATACAGACAGAGTTAATACCAGATGAAAAGGAGTTAACAAGAACAGAATATGAGGGACATGAAATAGACACTGACAATTTGGGGTTGGGAGACATGATGAGAGGGGAGGAGGTTATCTCATAATTTAATTCTTCGGCTTCTGTTGAAGATTTACCCACAATTTAGATCTGGGCCTGGGAAAACTGTAAGTGTGGTAGGGCTGGCAACCTAAAATGTGGCCAACCCCACCACTTCTGTTAATAGCCCAGTGGCTATGAGGACATCATGCTTTGGGCTCATGAATTAGGGGTGATGAGATTGCCAAAAAAATGAAAAATCCATGAAATTCACGAAAAAATCCACGAAAAATCCACTAGGACCCCAGATCAACATATAGTTAGTATTACCTAAAGGCAACACCCCCTTCAAATATCCGTTTTTATTGGTCTATATCCACTTTTATAGGTAAAAGCACCTTTAGGACAACACCTCAGGAATTCCAGATTGCAAAAGAGATTCTTTAAAAATTCTGAAACACGGACAAAACATCCTGAAATTGGGAAAAATCCTGACAAATCTGAAAAAATGAACATTTGTATTAACAAAGACATTTTGCAATTACACCCTTGATTGGACCTACGAAGAAATGATGTCACATGAAAATGATGTTTAACTCATTGCATTTGTGCAGTCAGGTAGGGATGGAACAGCACGCTGTGGCATATCGCAGCATGCATTTCAGTACATACAAGGTGAGATCACATGCCTGTTTATGTGACAAACGCCAAGACTACGTTTTTCAAATTCACAAGGAAACAAAAATGGCTTCCTTTAGGTCCCTTATAGCATGTACAATGTACATTTTGTTGGAGAAATCTGTGACGTGGTAATCTTTCTGCACTTGGCAAACGTAGTAAATGTGGTGTGACGTCATTTCTTCGCAGGTCCATTGCTACAAAGGTCCTGGCAATTTGTATTAAAATGCTGTCCTACATGTATTCAAGTTTATATAACATTCCTACTGCATGCTCCCTTTAACTCTTCTGTGGTTTGACCTTTGAAAACCTTTCAAAATCTGCTTACTGGCAAGATGGCGAAAAAATAATTATGAACCTTTTAAAACTCCAGAATTTGTTGCTACTGCACTACCACACCTTTCAAATACCCTTTGAAAGGTATTGAAACGTAGACAAATTGGGCTATGGTATACCCCTATGATAAAGGTATGGGAAGTCTATCAGAAAATGGCCAGACCCTCCGAAACCTTTCGAAAGGAATTGAAAGGTGGAGCTATTGCTGAACCAAATATCAGTACAGTTGCTATGCATAAATGGTTGGACCTTTCAAAGCCTTTTGACATGTTTTGAAAGGTAGAGTTACTCCCCAGTACATTTGCCAGTATAATTTCCCCCTTCATATACCTCACACCAGTTTGTTCAGAGAGTTTTTTCACCTTTCGAAACCTTTCATAGGTCCCTTTTATCAGACAGTTTTCTCACCTTTCAAATTAAACCCTTCAGTCCAGCAAACTTGAAAGGTTTGTTCAGAGTCGTTTCACCTTTCAAAACCTTTCATAGGTCCCTTTTATCAGACAGTTTTCTCACCTTTCAAAACCCTTCAGTCCAGCAAACTTGAAAGGTTTTGAAAGATCTGACAATTCTATGGCAACTGCACGGTACATAGGAGGGTATAAACATGTAAAAAAAATATGCAAAATCCCCTAAAAATTCACTTCTGAAGTGACCAATATAACATTCCGTCTTTCTTATTAGACAAAGTTACAACAAAGATGACAAAAATACCCTAGTGGGCAATTCGTTACATTTCTAGACCGACATGTCACTTTCATTCCTCACAGCTTCAAATCCTATTGACCAATCTAAGGTAAAACTGCCACCACACAAAGTAGTGGTGAGGCCTACCAAGAGACACAAAGAACAACTCAGAACTTTGGTTCCTGTTTTCTGAACATTCAGTTGATTGGTCGTCACTAACGTTACTGAAAAAGGACATGGTGTATTTAAGGGTGCTGTGAACACCGATTGTCTTCTAAACTGGTTGAACTCACTTCAAAAGTACCTGTCTTTTCTAACACACAGGGGTCAGAGCTGAACATTTAACTTAACATTAATTCAAATCAATTAGTAATCTAGAAACAAAAAATCACCCCAAAAAGTCCTCCTATGTTCAAAAACATTATTTTACAAAACATTGAGAGCTAATATGGTAAAACAGAGATTTGTTATCCACAATATATGCAGAATGAAATCTAAACTTAAACAAATATCAAAGTGTTTGAGTTCTTTTTAGTTTTGTCCTTACACTGCTGTGGAATTGCCTTATTCCAAATCCTTGAACTCTCTAGTAAATCTGGTCATTCCTCCTTCATTCCCCCCACGCCCATCGAGCCAATCCATCCCCTTCCACCCCCTGCTTGTCACACAAATTATTAGCCGTGACAACAGTGACACACAGAAGACATGGGGGAGGAAATAATAATTAGGACATGTTACCAAAGCACTACAAGATAATTGATTCAACAGAAACCGAAGAGAGCAGATGCAGGGGAAGGAATAGATGGACAGAGAGCGGGAACAGAAAAAGGAAAAACACCTGGGCTACTTGTTTTGAAATTATTCAAGACCAAACATTGCCCTGACAGCAGTCTTGGGTGAGTAATTCTTTGCAGGTGATATTTGCTTTCACGTCTTAGAAAATGCGCTGATCTCTAAACTTTAAACGCTTGGAGATGTGAAATGTGTGAAAGTATTAACCTCTTGAATACAGACGGCAGCCTTAGCCGCGGTTTGAAAAAGAACACCTGGCCGGTTGTCATCTATATGGGCATTCCTGCAGGGACTCAATCCATTCATGTTTCAGCTATATTGTTCTTGAATGGGAGTGTAATGAATAGACGGAGCTTTTTCAAAGAAATCTTTCATTCACGCGGAAGGGGGGGGGGGGGGGGGGTTCCAAGTGCGCCTATTGTGTGCAGTTACGCTTGCCTGCAAGCACAGCCCGTTCTTGGCATACCAGCCCCCCATCAATAACAGCCAGAGCCAAGGGGTTAAAGGTATAAACGATATAGCACTGACAGACCTGATAGCAAAGTTGCAGGAAGTGTTCATACTTTGTGGGATTCAACATAATTTGACACCCCAAGCCAAAACCATGCACTTCTGCCAAAAATCAAAATTTGTCTTTTAACCCATCATTTAAAGGAGTTCAAGAGCTTTAAAATGAGCCCTCAACAGAGTCTATAGGTGACATATTTCTGAAGTTATGGAATTTTTAAAGCCCTGTCCGCACTGGACTTTTTTGGGTAAAACTTACCGAGACGATGGGTACTTTTCCCATTTTAAGTTTAGTGCGGACAGCCTGGGACGTTTTCCCTCTCAGTTACTTTTCCTGAATCCAGCGGTTACTTCTACTGGGCAACTGCTGCCCAGGAAAACTGACCAGGTAACTTTTCCCTGAGACGATAAGTCCAGTGCGGACAGTGCGAGTCGGTAAAAGCGGCTCAGGAAAGCGTACATCCGGCCCGAGCACGAGGTCATGCTACACAGGGACACCACGCATGTGCTTTGCATTGTTTCACCGTGGTGCGGCGCACACGCATAATATGTGGCAAGTCTCCTCGTGAGACCAGTTGTGGCGCTTTTTTGCCGGAAGAATGAAAAGGCGTGCGCTTTGGGTCCATCTGGTCAATGTAGAGAAAGCTCACACAAAGGGCCCCCATAAGTCGTTATATTGACAGCTCGGTTACTTCTACCATGGTCTCGGTAAAATTTTCCCGTGTCGAAAGTCCAAGTGCGGACAGTGGTCACATTTGACCATTTTTCATTTTACCATCGTCTCGGTAAAACCTTCCAAAAAATAGTCCAGTGTGGACACGGCTTAAGATGGGGAATAGGACAAAACAGATGACTGCTTTTGATCATTTAACGCATTCGTTAAATGCGGGAACAGCCTGGTTTTGGTGCGGGTCGTTACACAATACATGAAATAAACAAACCTGTGAAAGTTAAGCTCAATCAGTCATCCGAGTCGTGACAAAATATAAAAAAAAGAAAAATTGTTTAAACAGTGATTTTGTGCACATTCACAAGGGCATTTTTTTGATGAAGTTGAAATCAAAATGAGCCACAGCATTTTTAGGAGTTCTTCAGATACAATTTTCTCAAAGATGACAGCATTTCAGATGGAAATATTCCTCAGGAAATTGGTACTGGTACAATCTTTACAAACAGTAAAGCTTTCACATTGAAACTAATCAAGGTGGTTTTGATCATTACCAAAGCTTTATGCTATAACTTTTGCCATGATAAAAAAATTAAATGATTAGTTTCAATCCGAAAGCTTACCGTTTATAAAGATGGTACCAGTATTAATCCTCCTGAGAAATAGTTCCGTCTGAAATGCTGTCATCTTTGAGAAAATTGTGTATGATAGGACCTCTAAAAACACTATGGCTTATTTTGATTTTCAACAATTGCAATATTAAAGCACATATGAATGTACTCAAAATCATGGTTTTTCTACTATTTTCTCGAGACTTGGATGACGGATTGAGCTCAAACTTTCACAGGTTTATTTCATGTATGTTGAATCATTCCAAGTTGAATCATGTGTTGTAGTTGCTCTACCAACGCTGTAGCATCAGCCGCGTTCGCATCGGACTATTTGTCAAAAGTTACCTTGCGTGGTTGTTAACATTCCACTGTGGTTATTCTTCCTTGTGTCCGCACTTGGATTACACGGCTCACGGAAAGTCCCTGGCCACGTAAACTTTACAGTGGTCAAAATGCACATTTTACATTACAGTGGCTGTCCACACTGGACTTTTCACCGACGTAAAACTGGCCACGTAACTCTTCCGCTACACGGTTGGCCCTGTAAAAGTTCCTGCTGTCCGCACTGGACTTAATTTGGACAAACACAAATTGACAACAGTCTCCGTACGTTTTACCAAAACAATTTACAATGCAGCAAGTTCGGGCGCGAACTATAGTTCAACCATTAGTCAATCTCTCCTTACCAACGCGCATGCGCAAAAATGCAGTCCGCTCGAACGGCTCTAGTCAAACTATTGTTGAAAAGATGGCGACCGTATCACGTCACTGGTTCTTCCTCTCCGTGTTTTCTTATGCAAAGAGCTATTGATAACCAGCGATGCAACCGTGCCCCGGGGTCTGGTTCCAAATAGTCGACTAGAGTAGTCCAACCAACCTGCATTCGAGTGACAATAGTCGAACTATGGTTAACCATAGTTCGCACCCGAACTTGCTCTCCCGACAGAAACGGGAAAAAAGTGTTCAAATATTCAAGGGCATGTTCCAGCTCAGTCTTGATGTTGATATACATGTAGCTGATGAATGTGTCCCCCCAAAATTGTGCAAGCTAAGATCGTTTTTGTTTTCACAGGATTTTTAGGTCTTTTACAATTGAGCATGAAATGCTTTTTGCTGTATTCACCTAATTTCGAGAGGGGAAAGGGGAAATTGGGTTTTCTTACTCATTTCATGGTGTTGTTAGTTACTTTTCCTCTTTTCTTTTCCACAAGGGTGAGATTTAAGGTAAATAAAGAATTTAGAGGCATTTGATTTGCATGGCGTTGCTTAAAAATGCACAAGTAAACTGCATTTTCTACAAACAATAGAGTCATTAGGCCTAAAAGAAAACTTTCAGGTTGCAGAGGTCATTTTGGAATGATAAAAACAATGCAAGGACAAAACAAATCTCATGTGCTCCTATTTTTACCATTGGTCTTGTGAAATACCATCCGGTCTGGTAAATTTTTTTGTGCTACTAACCCAGCTGTCTAGTAGATTTTTACCTGAAATTCGACCCCTGCCTTCATATGCCTGCTTACCTTTGAGATTTGGTAGATATCGCTCGGTCTTGGCCGACTAGGATCAGCATTGTAGATGTTACTGCTGGTGGGTATAGAAATACCCAGAGGCGAAGGGGGCCGGTAGTTAACCTGTCAGAGGGCACAAACAATCAACAAGTTCCTATTAACCTCTTGAATACAGACAACGCGCCCACAGCCGCGCTTTGAAAAAAAACAAAAAAAAAACTGGCTGGTTGTCGTCTACATGCGCACTCCTGCACATACTCAATCCATTCCTGTTTCAATTGTTCTTGAATGGGAATGTAATGAAAAGATGGAGATTTTCCAAACAAAGCTTTCATTCACATGAAAGGGGGCTCTGAGTGCGATGCATAGGACCACTCTATTCAGTGTGGTGCCTGTTTGTGTTTACGCTTGGCTGCACAGCTCATTCTTGGCACACCATCAACCATCAACCCCCAACCCCCACCCCCCTTTCAATAACAGCCGGACACAAGGGGTTAATTACTACATTGAGAAAGAGAAAGAACCTAATTTACTTTACATCGTCCCTGCAGTTGCAAATTCCATCCACATAATGGTACCGGCCGCTCAGGGGCGGATCCAGAAGGGGGCAGGGGGGGGGGGGGGGGGGTAGAAACCCCTCGCTTTTTGCAAATGTTTCTAATTTATTATTTTTACAATTTATTTTCTTTAATTTAATTTTCTTGTAAGGGCCTACGTCTAAAGTACTAAAGCAAAGCAGAAAGGAAAAGCGAAACTCTGTAAAGGTCTTATTTTGCGTGTACGGGGAAGAACAAAATCCCAATTTTCAGACCTATAAACCGATGAACTCAGGTTGGGTCTCGCTTTGATAGTTGTGAATAAGGCAATTTCAACAGTGTAAAGGCTACAGTGACGTACTTCAGAGTCAACTTACTGGAATGTCAATGAGTACAGGCTTGCCCTTTGAATCTTGAGGATTACCGTGCAGAAGTTCCTGTTGGGTCAGCTGTGGTTCATACACGTAGTGTAGGTGCTTGCTAGACGGGCAGGTGGCTTGGAACGTCAGCGTAAACGATGTACGGGGGCAGGTCAGTGAGGCATCGGGGAGGTTAAAGGTCACAGAGGATAAGCCCTGTTTCAAATTAAAGCATTCTGTGAATGTGCTAATAACAGGCAGAGTTCTAAGTCCATCACAAGTCCATCACAAGTCCATCACAAGTCCATCACAAGTCCATCACAAGTCCATTTTTTGATCACAAGTCCATCACAAGTCCATCACAAGTCCAATCATTAGTCAATCACAAGTCAAATCATTAGTCAAACCACAAGTCAATCACAAGTCAATCGCAAGTCAATCACACGTCGATCACAAGTCAAATTTTAAGTCTGGCCTTAAGTCGGGCTTTTGTCTGAAAACTTCCATCCCTGTTTCGTATAAACAGTACATCAACGAGACCACATTTCATTGAAAAAAATTGCGAGTCATTGATGTCCACATTACATCTAGCAGTAAGGTGTACTCTTTTGGGCCAAATATCTGAGGATCGAGTCGTACAGTACGTTGCTATAACGAACACGATGGGGTCTACAAACAATAGGGAACGTTGACATTTCAAGCAAGATATGTTCCATGTCAAATTATATTTCTATGACTACGTTCAGACACCGTTTTAAATTCCCTTAAAACACTAGTTGAACTCGATTTGGTTAAAAGTTTTAGCTAAAACGGTGTCTGAACGCTTCTACAGTTGCACAGAATCGGTTTTATCTCGCCGCTAAAACGGTGATTTAAAACACCTCGGAGGGAGGGTTTAGCTAAAACCAGAACAGTTTTATCTTTTAAAACGATGTCTGAACGGTTTCAGCTAAAATGCTTTCTGTTTTAGCCAGCGCGGTTGACCTGGTGTTACGTAACACCTTTTGTGGCGCGCCTTTTGCTGTGTAAACAATCGTGGTTGTCAGTGCATGTCCTATATACACGGCATGCACATGCACGCGACACGCCAAATTCAGTAGCGCTAGCGTGGTCCATCTTTGCATTTTTTGAAGCGGTTGTTGTTTTGTTTCAAAACTGTTCAACATTGCACCATCGTTTTGGGAAGCGACCATTTGCTGAATCGCGACAAGAATCTCTCATGACAGCGCCATGTTGTTGACAGTAATGCATGTAATTGTGTGCCAAAAATAAATAAATAATGTTCGACATTTAATTTTTCCCCACGGAAAACTTGCAAAATCAAAATCTGACCTCACCTTTGCGGCGCTATCAACAGAAAAACAGTTGAAAACATCGAGGAGGGTACGCTGAAAAAACCTAGCATTTCCATCAAAATAGTCGCTGAATATGTGTTATTTTTCTTAGTTCCATTTGTGTATTTTGTTTATGTGTAAGATCAACATTTTGCAGTTTAATAATCATTTCGGAATAGGGCCTACATCATGTGCTTGCCATATTTGACGAGGCACATAATCGCTGCTGTGATCACTGATAAACAAAATTACCACTGCATTCCCAATCGCCCGCGAAGTACCAGGTCATTCATAAAAAGAGGGTGGGCTACTACGCATGTGCGTACAAGTCCCAGAATCGTTTGGTGTCGCGACGCTACCGCTCTAAACTTTTCGAAGAACGGGGGGTATAGTTTAAAAGTTGGAACATTGCAAAATTCATAGCAACAAAATATACAGGAATATTTTGAATATTTTCCTGTAATTTTTCCGATCTTTTGCTGATCCACATGTCTGAACATTAAAAGATAATGTCATTCAAACCACGCCTATTGCCAACGTGTGAGCATGCATATGCAGTAGCCCTGTTCACGACTTCGCTTTACCATTTGTATAAAATATCACGTGAAGAGGTCGTGGAAACTGGAAAATGAGACCAACTTGCCAATCAAATGACGGTACGGTCTTTCAGTCAGCACGTGCTCAACCACAAGGGAATTCACAAGATGAGAAATTGCTTGCTCAAGTTTCCACAAAACTCCCATATGCGTGTACGCATCTAATAGACACAATTTTATGATGTACACACGAACTAGCGCACGCTTTATGTAAATGAGCAGAAGTTCTACATGACCTCAAAACGGAGATCAAACCACTTCGAGTTGAACTCGTTACACTTAAAACGATGTCTGAACGCTTGGTGCGTTTAAATTTTACGACCGGCCACCCATAGTGAGCGACCGTTTTAACTTTTACCGTTTTAACTAAAACGATGTCTGAACGTAACCTATATTTTACAACCTACATTAACACGATTGTATCCTGAAAGCATTGCCAACCCACTATACAGCCGTTTCTATTTTGATTGAAACAAAATTGGAGTGAACTTCACCTTGAAAGTTGTCCTTGAGCAATTACCTCTCATGAACGCTCGAGGAATGAATGGTTTCCCCTTTTTGCTTTCGAAAGTCATAGTTAATTTCCAGTGCTAATTTCTTGTATGATGTATGCTGAATAATCAATGTATTTTAGAGAGGTATAAATATATTGTAGCGGAAGAGTCAAATCGAATCAGCAAAAACGTTGTCATATCTCATTCAATCGGTTGATATGTAGCCAAAAGTTAGAATACTTCCATTTGGTTTGCTTCTCGGTGATTCAAGAAGTCGGTGGCGAAGCCAAGAAAAACAAAAAAACTAAAACACGTTTTCCGATCGACCGACCCTCTTTTCCAATTTTACCTGTCCGACTGCAACACAACAATTTTTTGGGGTCTTAGCCAAGTTTACTATCAGCCAACGATGCGCCCTCTGACGTCACGTGTTTACATCTATATTGATATGTGCCTGGCGGTATGCGCACGCATCGTGTTATGCATACAATTTGGTTTAAGAGTGACGTTGCAGGTCAGATCGCCTTTGAATTATGTGACCTTTGATGTCACTCCTTATATAACCAAATTGATGCAAAACACGATGCGTGCGCATACCCATGGGCAAATTAAAAAAGAGGACGGTTTAGATGCAAAACAAACAGACATGGTCCATACAATTGCCTCCTGCCGTATACAATTACCACGCCCCTTTAGATAACCTGATGGAGTTTTGTGTGGTAATGTCTTGGGTTTCGCATGTTCCACGTCGAATTACAACTAATGTGATCGACAATACTTCAAAACCTGTGTTACATGCGATTCTATGATGACAGCAGTCGGTTCTTGTCTGCTGTGATATGGTCCGTGGTGTTTTGTACATCCCCCCCCCCCCCCCGACGGTGTGCAAAGCATCACAGACCGTATCGCAACAGATAGCAACTGCTATTTTACAACAATATTAATTTAATATTTTGTCAAACAATCCACAAGGGAAACTGACTAGGTAAATTTGAATACATTTTCAAAGTGAACAAAGAAACTGGCAGGAGCGGGATTCAAAGCTGCGACCTCCGGGTTACCGTACCGGCGCTCTACCAACTGAGCTATCCAGTGTTGTAACCAAGTAATTTTTTCTCAAGTCGAGTCAAGTCACAAGTCAAATATTCACAAGTCAAGTCAAGTCCCAAGTCAATTTTTTCCCAAGTCAAGTCAAGTCCCGAGTAAATTTTTTTCCAAGTCAAGTACCAAGTCTCAAGTCAATTGTTGCACATAGTAAATTCAAATACCAATGACAAATGTCTATAGGCTGGCACGTATGCACTGTGCAAAATCAACATTGCGTGCCGTCTTGACGATTCTCCATCCAGTCGTCCAGTGTTGCAGCCCCGCATACGTACTGGACACCCAGCTCACTATGCACTCTAGGCCTGGCATTTCTTTCAACTGATGTGTGCATAGGCCCAAAAGTTGTTTGAACAAAAGTGTTAATGTCAGCAAGTCAAATTTATTCAAGTCAAGTCGAGTCATAAGTCATGTTCTTTCCAAGTGAGTCAAGTCAAGTCTCAAGTCAAAAAAATTGCGACTCGAGTCTGACTCGAGTCCGAGTCAGCAAGTCAAGTCAACAAGACTGTATGGAGCTATCAAAGTAAATAATATTACGCACAGTTTTTCTAGTTTTTGACATGCAGCTTGTTGCTATGGGGGAACTAGAACACAATTTCTTTAGGGGCCAAAAAAAATAAAAAATCCGGGACAACATTTTACAAATAAAAGAGCAGTTGATGGGGTGTTGAGTCTATCTGACAATGCGCCACATTCCACCTGCTTGCTGTTCTCTATTATTATTACTAAACAAAAGTTTTAGGTTTGGTTTATTGGCTCTTGGTGCATTGTGGATGGTCCATTTGCATACATGTAACTACGACAGGAGTGTATGCATGTGTACATGTGTCTATGTGAACACACAGTCGTACTTTCCCAATACTTCCGAGGACAATGCTATGTGTTTCCTATAATTGTTCCTTTAATATAACCCAACCCCATAGACTAAGCACGTATTTCTACTTGCGAGGACCGATTTCAACACTAAGACTTAACTTGCAGGGACTAAAAGGTTTCTTTTTTTTTAGGTTCCATGCACAATTGAGTTTTATTCTGAATAAAGAGGAACAAATGGAAAAGCCTCGTGTTGCTGTCCAAAGAGACACACAAATTTCTAGTTTTTTTGTTTTTTTTCTTCTTCTTTGTGTTTCCTTTCTCCTCTTGTATATACAGAACCTGTACACACGCACATGCAAAATTTGTTTTTTCCAGCCTCATCTGTCAATGTTACAAAAGTATGAGGTATAAACTGGCCTTGAACCACACATCAGACCCTAGCTACTAAATCACACGTATAAATCACTGCAATTTCCCCTCCCCCCCCCCCCAATGGAGTTAATGGATGACTTCCTGAAGACATATTTACCAGGAAATGAGAGAAATGACTCCAGTTTACGTGTAAGCCTCACCTTCCCGTAGAAATGGTTTCGAACGGTCAACGTGATCGTCTCGGAGCCGAATCTGCCCTTGGTATGAGTGGACTGCACATTGGCGACTTTGGGGTTGGAGACACGGAAATACATCAAGGGTTTGTCATTAGCTGCAAAGAATGAGAAAGCCATAGGACACTAAAATAGTCTAACCAGAACTTGAGTCATGAAAATGAATTAAACTCCTGCAAATTGCTAACTGACTGGATTGACCTGAAATATACCAATCAACAAAATTAGCTGACCTAATGTTTAGAACGTAAAGCAAGTTATTTCTTAAAGGGAAATGACAGTGGTACAAGCCTTATACTGCAAAGTTAAAGGAAACATGATTTAGGATTTATATTGCATTATTCCTGCTTTAAAAACAATAAAGTATTATCTTGACAATGATATTTTGTGTCCAGAGACAATTATTTCCCAGATTAAATATGAGAAAACAATTTTTGAAAATGTTTGTACAAGCTACTCCGCCCCCTGAGTGGGACCCTCATTAACATAAGTGTGTGACGTAAATCGAGGCACCCATTCATCACGGGTATGCATTGTGTGTACATTGTACGGCGAAAATTCTTCGTCCAAAATCTAAGGAAAATATAGTGTTTTTCGGCCATGTTGACAAGGTGTGTGGCTGCTGGGTGCAGCAAAACAACGACGGGTGGAGTAAGCCTTCATTTATTTCCAACTGGAGCGAAATATCAGAGAATTTGGACGGCGAAAGTGAAGGTGACAAGAGCAAAGAGGTCCGGCCCAAGCAGCTTTTCAGCGTTATGTAGCGACCACTTTGAGCCGTCGTGTTTCGATACTGGTATTTTCAAATCCTTTGGGATGACCATTAAAAATATGCTCAAGTCCACTGCCATCCCAACAAAGTTCCCAGATGTGAGTAAGATAAAGGCGAAAGCAGTTAAACGGCACATTCCCCGAGGAGCCTTCGCTAAAAGGGAGAAAATCAGGGTAAGTTCGATGTTAGTTGTTGTTGCAACTTACGAAATTGCACGTGTAGACCTAGTGTGTGTATACGGGCCGGGTCCAGACTATCGAGTCGATCCATGAATTTCGGTGCCTCGGTCTATATGTCACGAACAGCGCCCTCAATTTGAGTCTCAACAAATTTCAAAAAGGGGGGGGCAATTTTTGAGCAGCAAATAATCACACTAAAACTTCGCTTAAACCAGTTTGGCTTTTAATTCACATTTAATACATATAAATGAATTTATTTATGAAATAAAATGTGATCCGGTCAATTTGAGAAGCATGGTTCCTTTAAGGGACACCCTGTATGTATACAGGGTGTCCCAGAAAAAAGGTAATTCTGACAATAAGGGTTAATTTGACAAAGATATGCATTTTATGGCCATCAATCATGTGTTACCATAAAGTAGGAAAAAAATTCTTTCCAGTAATACCTGGATTGCATTCCTCCGGTCATGCATCACTGAGCACCATTGTTTGGAAAATGGTATGTGAAAACCCTTTTGGGACAGTTCATGGTCAGACATGAGCAGCACATTCAGATATGGCCCGAGGGAAATCTAACCGTTTGAAAGCATGCGATACATACAAGATGTTTATCAATTGGTGATATTTATTCAGTACTGAATTATGCACCAACACCTTCCACGTGTCCACCTCCTCTTTGGATGCAAAGTCCACAGCGGCGGCGCATGTCAGCCACAGCTCGTCTCACCATTGCAGGATCATCACGTAAGATTTCAACCTCATGCTGAATGCGGGCTTGTAAATCTTGAAGGTTATGCAGTGGATTGGTGAACACTTTGTTCTTCAAGAGAAAGTGTTCACAAGGAGTCAAAATCCGGTGACCAGGCTAAGCATGACAGTTGGCATTCCATCTCACTCATTTGACCCTACTGTCCCAAAGGGGTTTTCATATACCATTTTTCAAACGATGGTGCTCAGTGATGCAAGACCGGAGGAATGCAATCAAGGTATTACTGGAAAGCATTTTGCTCCTACTCTAACACATGATTAATAGCCATAAAATGCATATCTTTGTCAAATTAACCCCTATTGTGAGATTACCTTTTTTTCTGGGACACCCTGTATAGATGTATTTGTGTAAATATTTTGTATATGTGTGTGTGTAAGTAAATATTCATTTATAAATACCTAAGACAGTTTACCCTTTCCTATTGGTCAAGAGCCTGTCACATGGTTGTTTTAAACGTGTGATAAAAGTACCAACTGGTTTTGTAAATTTTTTCTGATGTCGCATGAAATATAGACTCATATGAAATCTGGTCCCTTTTATTGGTTGAACACTTGTGCGACCAGTAACTCCTAATTACGCAAGCGCAATACTACCGACGAGTCCATATTTAGAGTCCATAAATTCACACTACACCAGTCACTGCTGCATTTTGCGCCGCATTTTGCGCCACATCACGCCACATCGCGCGTCATGCGCACGTCAATTTCCATATATGGAATATTTTAGCACTACTCATGCGAGGCACATACCATTAAATAGCTAAAGCGGTGTTTTACAAATCATGGTAAAAAGTTTGAACAAAATAATTGGAAATGTATAATTTTCGAGTGGTAGAAAAGTTTGATATATTTGCAAAAAAAGCTATGGAGACACGTGTAATTCCTTTGCTACTATGAATTTGCTCATTGATACTGAAATTTTGACGACCGAAAAAACAATTTTGAAAATGTTCCGTAACATTTAAATTCAGATATTCAAGTCATAAGAATCTTACTGCATGGCCCATGTTTTTGGCTTTAATTATCAGGAAAATTAACTTTACAAATGTCGAATTATTTGCAGCCTTAATAATGCAGTTCTCACAAAGTATCTTTGTGCATTATGGGTGCGAAAACAAACAAGAATAAAAGTCTTTTTTTCAGAGGGTTGAAGGGATCACAAGAGAAAAACAGTAGTTTTTGTTAAAATGTGTTTAATATCATCACAAGGCTGGGATTGATGTTGCAGTTATGACACGGAAAAACGTTACACGGTAACCAACCTCTCTTCCCTTTAATGCTTGCAGTTACAGAGAATTTGAAGCTGTCACCGACATCAAGCTGTCTGATGGGATACCGGCTGGCGTTGGGGTCAGGGGTCAAGTAGTGCCTGCACGAGGGCTCGGTCACAGTCAGATGAGGAAGCTTATCCCCTTGACCATCTTACAAATGGACAATTTGATACATTTATTTGATACACACAAGTTTCAAATTGATTGATAAATCAAAAAATTACTGAAATTGTAATGAATATTTCCTTCATCAATTATAATTTGTGACAAACTTGGTAATCTAGTTTTTATTGAATTAGAGAGCAAGAGAACCTAATTTGTCATGAACTTGGTAATTTCATTTTTTTTAAATTGAATTAGAAAGGAAAGGAAGCTTTCATTATGAATGGTATGGGAGAGGGATGATAAACAAATCTTTACCTCTAGACGATGGTGACCTGAAAATAGCTTGGGGATCTGGAAAGGTCTTACCGAATTTCTACAACTTAGGGCTGGAGTTGGGGGGTTGGGGGGGGGGGGGGGGGGGGTTGGTCATCACAACAATATATTAGCAATCCATATGACTTTTCTAGCGTTGGGGAGGGAACTCATTGTATGTGACTGGCCTCAGGCCTGCAGGCTGGGGGGAGGGGGGGGTTCAGGGGTTCAAACTTATACTGGATAGATATACCTGCTGCTCAGCAATCAGTGACCTGGGCCTATAGAAACCATAATGGTAAGTGAAAAATTGCTGCTAACTGTATAGCAGAAAATTATGCAGTTAGTGGTTAGCATATCTAATGGGTTAACAAGGAATGGGAGACTTTTTGAGACGCTGATGGCAGCAGACATAACGGACCCTGCTGCTAGTTCTGAGCATGCGTACAAAGTCCTGAGCATGCGTGCGTAGTTCTGAGCATGCGTGCGTAGTTCCGAGCATGCGTGCGTAGTTCCGAGCATGCGTGCGTAGTTCCGAGCATGCGTGCGTAGTTCCGAGCATGCGTGCGTAGTTCTGAGCATGCGTGCGTAGTTCTGAGCATGCGTGCGTAGTTCTGAGCATGCGTGCGTAGTTCTGAGCATGCGTGCGTAGTTCTGAGCATGCGTGCGTAGTTCTGAGCATGCGTGCGTAGTTCTGAGCATGCGTGCGTAGTTCTGAGCATGCGTGCGTAGTTCTGAGCATGCGTGCGAAGTTGGGTCATTCCACCAGGTTGGGACACAGTGTGTGACATTTATCCGTATTTTCAAAAGTACTATTACATTTGATTCAGTTATTTCATGTAACATCAGTCTTTGGGTTGGCAATATTTTAGAAAGTAATGTAAATCATGTAAATTATATTTTACAAAAAATATGATAAAAATATGTGTCAGTTTGACGTAACCAGTTTGACGTAACATGGACACGTCCATATTTCAATTTTTGTGTTTTTCAACACTTTAAATATAAATATGGGAAATTCACTATGTGTACTAATTAAAAGATGTACTATGCAACACCAGAACACTTTTTTATGGTAGTCAGTGTCCAAATATAGCAGAGACAGCAAGAACAGACGTGAGTGTGGACGTAACATGGACACTGTGTCCACTGTTACATCCACACATGCATGTTTTTTTTGTTCTTGCTGTTTCTGAGCTATTTGGACACTGGCAACCATAACAAAAAGTGTTTTCTTGTAGCATTAATTGTCTTTTAGTTAGTACATATAGTAAGTTGCATAATTATTTATTTAATGACGAAAAATTAAGGCAGTCTGGACATAACATTTAGTACTGACATGGTGTGACATGAAAATGCACATTTCCTTTTTGTAACATTTTCAACATTTATATAAATAATTATGCAAACTCACTCTGTATACTATTTTTTACAAAACACAAACTGCAACACAAAAAACATTTGTTATGATATTCAATATCCAAATACAGCACAACATCAGAAATATATGTATGGTGTCCATGTTACGTCTGCACAGATTCTTCAAATTCTTGCTATTTCTGCTATATTTGGACACTGACTGCCGTAAAAAGGTGTTTCATTGTTGCATAGTGTGTCTTTTAATTATTGTACGTAATGAATTTCCCATTTTTATTTATTAAAGTGTTGAAAAAACACAAACATTTAAATGTTGGACACGGTGTCCATGTTACGTCTATTTTACATTCAAAATAACACACTTTTTATTATATTTTTGTAAAAATATATCTTACATGATTGAAAACTTTCTCAAATAATCTCACACCCAAAGACGGATGTCACATGAAATGACTGAATTAAAGGTAATGAAGGTTTTAATGATATGGTCATATAACACACTGGTGTCCCAACCTGGTGGAATGACCCAGTTCTGAGCATGCGTGCGTAGATCTAAGTATGTGAGCATAGTTCTACCTGAGCATGTGTGCGTAGTTCTGAGCATGCGTACGTACATGTAGTTCTGAGCATGCGTGTGTAGTTCTGAGCATGCGTGCATAGTTCTGAGCATGCGTGCATAGTTCTGAGCATGCGTGCATAGTTCTGAGCATGCGTGCATAGTTCTGAGCATGCGTGCATAGTTCTGAGCATGCGTGCATAGTTCTGAGCATGCGTGCATAGTTCTGAGCATGCGTGCATAGTTCTGAGCATGCCTGCGTAATTCTGAGCATGCCTGCGTAATTCTGAGCATGCGGGCGTAGTTCTGAGCATGCGTGCGTAGTTCTGAGCATGCGTGCGTAGTTCTGAGCATGCGTGCGTAGTTCTGAGCATGCGTGCGTAGTTCTGAGCATGCGTGCGTAGTTCTGCATGCGTGCGTAGTTCTGAGCATGCGTGCGTAGTTCTGAGCATGCGCACGACTGGTAGAACAATGGGAAAAGGACTGGTATGTCTGCAGCCACTAGCGTCTCAAAAGTCTGCCATTGTGGCTTGTGCACATGTAAACCCCATAACTTAGAATTCTGTACTTACGGAGTTGGTACAGAACTTTTTTGATATCTGGGTTAGCACAGACTTGCAGGCTGTTAGCGCAGAGTTTGATATTAGGATTCCATGAAAGTGGGCTCTGATTTGGGTGAAGTGAACTCCATGTATGATAAGATTGTAGTCTACATGATATACTAATTTGGTTACATCAGTTCGATTCATATTTGATAGGGAGTTTAAAGGCGTTTTCACACTATGTACGTTCGACCCGTGTCGAAATCTACAAGGGTCCAACCCGTGTAGACTTTTACAAAATTTCTACACGGGTCAATTACGCTACCTTTTCACACTACTTAACGCACACAGTCGTACTTTTCTATACTCGTAAGGACAATGCTTTGTGTTTTCTATTCTTCCTTTAATATAACCCAACCCCATAGACTAAGCACGTATCTTTACGTTCAAGGACCGATTTTAACAAAAGACCGTTTCCAGAGGACAAAATGATTCCTTTGTATTTTCTTTCTCCCCTTGTCCTCGAACGTAGTACAGTACATGTACATGTACGGTTATACACAGGTCGAACTCAACCCAGAGGTGTTTTCAACACGAGTCGAACTTTTCTACACGGGTCGAGAGCTCTCAACCCACCTCCCGAGCAGGGTTAGTTTCAACCTGGGTTGAGCGCTCTACACGGGTCAGTGCCGTGTTGAAAACAGAGATTTTTCGTAGTGTGAAAAGGCCTTTAAGTTTTCAGTTCAACAGAACAATTCTGATCAACATTTTGACTCACTATGTATAGTAGATCTTTGACGAGGGTCATATTTAATACTTTGAAATTGTTTTTGACATGCATCCTGTATGAAACCTCTGCCGTATCAAATTTGTAATTCACAATTTTGGCATTTTCAAGTAAAAGCTTGTCAAGTCAATGGACAGTGTTGGTACCTGAGTAGGTTTGGTAGAGCCCCCACTCTCCCGGGCTGAAGTGTCCGCCGACCGAGCCAGAGATTCCCCCTAACTGGCAGCAGCTGCAGGAAATCAAACAGGAAAGCAACGAAGGCAAACATCACGTCTTGCACAACAAGAGATCAGTTAAAGGGACCAGGAGATGGAGTGCAGCTTGACGTGATGAAGTGAGCGGCTGTGCTAATCCTCTCCGATTCCGAGCGGGATATTGGCGGTTAGCCGGCTGGAAATGAGCCCCATGCCCACTGGCGGAAGCCGTACCAAACACTTACTATTCAGCGGCTTACTAGCGAGAGGTATCGAACAGAGTATGACTTGCGGTGCAAGGGGATCCCCGTTGTCAACACGTTCTCCTCCGTTTCCTGGCGTAAAGCTAGCATCTTGGGTCAAATGATGCAAATCAGGGGCGACACGGATACACCGTCGCCATGTTTCTGGCACTTAGTGGGGGTTTTCGCACTCTATTTTAGGATCAAGTGGTGTCAGTGTCGAGCTAGAAGGCGGGGTAATTACTTGTTTACGCATCGAAAGTGACAAGACAGTCTGTTGATCGTCCAATTCTGTGTAGGCTGTCGGTGTGATTTTAAATGTTTGGGGCAAACATATGACAAATGGCATTAGCTTACTATACTATGTTTGTAACAAAGGTCTGGGGCCCTTTTAAGTTTTGCCCTTTCTGATGTGTTAAAAACACTGCATGCTCAGGGCTTTCTGAGACCTGTGGGAAAAAAAAGAAGTTAGTTTCACTTGCGGTTTGCTTGACAAATTATAAGTTAAAAAGTTGTATCCTCATTGAGTGATCCCCACAATGTCACTTCCCAGGTTGTATCAAATTGGAAGTGATCCCTGGCTTTAAGGCATTATGGGTTTATGACTTCTGACTAGCGCACACCAGAACAAAGATACTGACAATTTGGGAGACCGCCAACATAGGGCAAGATAGCTCAGTTGGTAGAGCGCCGGTATGGTATTGCGGAGGTCGCAGGTTCGAATCCCGCTCCTGCCAGTTTTCTTTGTTCACTTGGAAAATGTATTGAAATTTACCGAGTCAGTCTCCCTTGTGGTTTATTTGACGAAAAAACACAAACAATTCACAGATTTTAATACTCGGGCGGGATTTCATGCAAATTTGTCCATTTAGACACAACATCCTGGAACATTCACAGTGATCATTACCAGTTACATTTTACTCTCAGTAATAGCAATGTTCCTTAGATCACCTATCATAATAATAAAAATAATAATAATTTGGGAGGCTAATCATTCTTACTCGCAGCTGGGATGCTGAATTGCTAAGGACGCGGCAACAACGTGGTCGAGTCGCTGGCACGTAAAGGCACCTCTGGCAGCCGGCCTACATCGACCCACATATGACCACAGAGCACAGCCAGAGATCGAAAGTGTTTGATTTTTCCGGAGGGAGGAAAGCCGGAGGACCCAGAGAAAAACCCTCGTGGCACAGGAGAGAACCAACGCACAACTCTACTCACATATGGTCCGAGCCGGGAATCGAACCCGGGCCACATTGGTCAGAGGCGAGCACTTTACGCACAAGCCACCTATGCCATTCATCATTAGTCAGTCTTTTGTTATCCAGCCTTTAAAGGTAGTGTACATGATTGGTCATTGTTGCAATTTTCAGAAATGGGCGGATTTGGGGATTAGTATGTTATAGGAAACATCGTTCCACTGACCTGTTCAAAGTTTTGCGTTGTTGGATGGCGAAAAAAAAACGAGAGAAAAACGGCGTTCGTTTTCAACCGTCGGGCGGATGATAGCCTTTAGTCAAGGCGCGTGTGGCTACCTGGATGCGTGACGTGCCCCGAATGCTAGCATGTCCGGGGCACGCCACTCGTCCGGGTAGCCACGCGCGCCTTGACTAAAGGCTACAGGGCAGTTTTCCAACGATTTCCAGCTGGAAATCGTTGGCAAATGATATAAATTTCCACTTTTCTTGACAACGACAGCACACCCGGTGCCATCATTTCACAGGATGATTGAGACTACTATTAACTTAATTAAAACTATTAAAAAAATTTGAGGATTACCAATCGTGTACACTACCTTTAACGATGCCCCAACTGAAACTCAATCTTGCATACGCAGGTATGAAATAAATAACCAAAGATGATCAAGTTTCGCTCAAAATTGTCAAGCCACAAGCATTTCTCCGCTTTGTACAAATGCCTAATTTGTTTTGGCACAAAGGCACACACATGTTCCCATCTGTTCACAGTCTAAATCTAGACTGATGCTGCAATGTTCGTTTCCCTCGTGAAATCAGCTCTCCTCGCTTGCTGACATAAAACACCTTTTAAAACAGGAACTGACAATATGATCAAATTTGACAAGAGTTTCCCTGCCAGAAATTATTATGTGTAAAAGGCATGTAGGAAGCAAACCCTAAAAAAGCACACATATTTTGGGTTAAATTTCCACACCGGAATTTTCTACAAGCTGAGGCCATGTACACTACTTGATGGCTGGTTGAAAAGGGGTAAGAAATTTCCTCTACCCCCCCACCCCCTCCCCCCCCCAATTCCCCAAGGAGAAATTTAGAAAACCGGAAACCAACATTGTTGCCATTTTCTTAAAGGGTCACTGAAATAGAAAACAATGTTGGTCTTAATAAATTTGTTTGTTACTATTTACGCGATTTTTCTACCACTTTTCAATTGCAAAAGGATGATGTAATGCATCACGTGACCCTGTGACATCACTACTAGAACAGGACAGGCCAGCCGCGCATCACGCACAAACGTGGATTTGTGCACAATGTACACGTACATGTAGTGCTAGCCCTACAAATAGGGCTGTAAATGGTTCCTTTTTTAACTTCTGTCTTTTCACTGTCATCATAGTGCCATTTTTGCTAAAAAGCCCAAATTAACAAGCATCTTCCTGCTTTTGGTTTACCCTTACATTTATTCAATTGCTCCGTTATTTTTTGTCAGTCATTGATTTGAAACAGTTGTTGAAAGTATTCCAAAACTGTTCACCATAATGGCCAAGGCTTCCACGTCATCATCAGTGACCAAGAAATGATCTAGACCATGTCTAGACTGTGTGGGGCAAACAGGGCAAAACAAAAAAGATAAGTGAAGAGGCTTGACAATCCTCTAACAAAAAATTCGGAAATATATAAATGACTGTCCCAGAAAAGATCTATATGACAGAAACCCAGAAAGCGTGTGTAATACAATAAAAAGCCCTCAACACAAATTTAAGGCCAGCAAATTTAACAAAACAAGTACAATGTATGTTATACAACGCCTGAATAAATCCCCGCCATCTGATTGGTGGATCGTCGATCATGTGCATTGAATTATTTGTTCCATCGCATGCCGCGAGAAGTTACATCACACGGTAGGCGTGTGATGTAACTTCGTGAATTTCACGGTCATTATAGGTGGCGCTACAACACATGTATAAAAATCTGGATTGCGCATTGGCCGCTGCGCGCTTTACGCACAGATCTCGCTAGCAGCCGCTATATTTCCACTCCCCATTTCCAACGTTGATTGGTTATTTTATTATTATTATTATTATTATTATTGGTAAATGCAAACAATAGACACCACACCGAATGGACTCTCTTGGAGGCCCCCTTTCGTGTGAAGGAAAGCTCTGTTTGAAAAAAGCTCCATCTATTCATTACATTCCCATTCAAGAACAATATAGTTGAAACATGAATGGATTGAATACGTGCAGGAATGCGCCTATAGACGTCAACCGGCCAGGTGGTCTTTTTCAAGCCGCGGCTTATAGCCGTCATCTGTATTCAAGGGGTTAGAAGTGAGAATTATTTCAACGATCAGTTGGTCTGTGGTCAAGTGTCATCATAAAACTATTCTATCCTTTGCAATTTCACGTTTTTAAATGTGATGGTACATGTATCTACTTTTAATGAATAGGGTATTCATTCTTGAAACGATCAAAATATTCAGTCTTGCCCGACTCTTAAGCCGTGTCCGCACTGGACTTTTTCTTGGAAGGTTTTACCGAGACGATGGTAAAATAAAAAATGGTCAAATGTGACCAGTGTCCGCACTTGGACTTTCGACACGGGAAAATTTTACAGAGACCGTGGTAGAAGTAACCGAGCTGTCAATATAACGACTCATGAGGGCGATTTGCGTGACCTTTCTACATTGACGTGATTGACCCAAATCACGCGTGCCTTTTTATTTTTCCGGCCGATGTGTACACGCAGGGCTACGTCTTTAGCACCAATCAAACTTCCGACTTTATCAATAATAATATCTGCCATGATTGTGAACAAAAGAGGAACAACGCTCTGGAATTTTGCCACATATGCACCGCACCGCGGTGAAACAATGCAAAGCGCATGCGTGGTTTCCCTGTGAAGCATGACCTTGCGCTCGGGCCGGATGTACGCTTTCCTGAGCCACTTTTACCGACTCGCACTGTCCGCACTGGACTTATCGTCTCGGGAAAAGTTACCTGGTCAGTTTTCCTGGGCAGCAGTTGCCCGGTAGAAGTAACCGCTGGACTCAGGAAAAGTAACTGAGAGGAAAACGTCCTAGGCTGTCCGCAGGACTTAAAATGGGAAAAGTACCCATCGTCTTGGTAAGTTTTACCAAAAAAAGTCCAGTGCGGACAGGGCTTTAGAGGGCAAAAGTTTATGCTATCTCAACTCCAAAGGGGAGAGGTGGCAATTTTCAATCCGCACGTGTGTCATCAACAGGTGGCAAGGGGTTAATGTGTGCACAGATCACAAACTGTGAGCTCCATTTTCTCAAAATTAGGGGTCAAGACTATGACAACTTCAAAAGGTTGTATCGGGGGCTAGGAATGGGATACTACAAATATCAAATTAACTACTACTTTCAGGACTTACCATAATCTTGATTTTCTAAATGTTGCTACTTTCAACCCATTTCGTGGGAACAGGTCACATATATATAAAGAGAGTGTAGTTGTGCGCGCAAGCTGCACACTTTTTTCGCTCTGTATATTTCATGTATTATGATCCTGCTATATTCACATTAGTTTGTTGCATATTTTATATCACCCTGAAGAGCTAACACCAAGGAATCTTCTGGTGCTATCTACATGTTGTCATCTACTCTTCTAGTTGAAATATTGATGTTGGAAATCTTCAATTTTTGCTCACTGGAAGGTAATATTCATCGATGGGCTTTTCAGCCATGCAAACCACGGATCAATGACTCATCAGCCAAGCCACAAGCCTGACCATGCTTGAACAATAAGAGGAGCTGCTGTTTGTCTCCTGCCCATACTGCCTTATACAATGGAGGTGTTAACTTGGAGTTTCCTGTTTGCCCTTGTTCTGGTGTGTGATGTGCAGGGATTAGCAAGTGAACAGTCTGCCAGATATGCATACTCTCCAGCATATGGCCCAACATGGAAGAGATTGACCATCAAGTGTTACCTGAAAACACCTATTCCATACTACCAGAATTCTTCTTCAAATTTCAACATTGCCCTGTTAATCTGTGGGGATATAAACCCCAACCCTGGTCCTGTTAGTGAAATAACTACAGCTGCAGTCATCAACAAACCTACTCATAGGTATGAGCGTATGAGCATCTCCTGAGTATCGGTTTAAGATGTAAAACAATACCCGTTTCTCCAGCTACATGGTCCACCTTGAAAGACCTACGAATAAACACAAAGCGACCGTCACGTCGAGGAAACCCATCTGACCCCCCAACACAAGTGGTACATGCAATACCAACTGTATCCTCGGACAATGACCTGCATATATCAACACCGCCAACATCAACAGAGAGTAGTCTGAAACAACCCATGCTCTCCAAACTGTGTGTCCTAAATGCCCAGTCTGTGTGCAATAAAACCAACCTACTGACTGACTACTTTATTGAACATGATTTTGATTTGATTGCACTGACTGAAACTTGGTTATCAGCTACTGATAAACATGATAAAATAATAGGTGAATTATGCATTCCTGGATATGACATGTGTCATGTACCTCGTCCAAATGGAACTGGTGGGGGTATTGCTCTCATATATAAGACTAATATCAAACACGGCCCAATAACATCACACAGTAGTGGTAATTTTGAAAGTCTATGTTGTGATGTAACTGTCAAAGGAACTTTCTCATCCGTGAAGCTGGTAATCATCTATAGGCCACCATACAGCTCAAAGAATCGTATAACCCCTACAATGTTCCTTGACGATTTCTCCGAATATGTCAGTGTACTCTCGGCATCCCCAAGCAAGTTGCTGATTGTTGGGGATTTTAATTTCCACTGGGATACAGATGATTCTGCTGCTCGCCACCTCAATGATATAATTCAAAACACTAACCTGAAACAGTTTGTATGTGCTCCTACACATGTGAGTGGCCATATATTGGACCTTGTCTTTGCACGACCCACGGACAACCTAATTGATTCAGTGGATGTTGCATGTTTTCTGACAGATCATGCTGCTTTGCATTGTGCACTGAATCTGACTAAACCTCAACCAACTAAGAAGCATATTTCCTATCGGAAATATGGATCTCTAGACCATGACAGTTTTTCCAACGATATTAGCCAGTCAGAATTGTTTACCAACCCGTCCAATGACCTCCAAACACTCATAGATCAGTACAACTCCACACTGAAGTCTATTCTGGAAAAGCATGCTCCACTGAAAACTCGCTGTATTACCATTAGACCAGCCAATCCATGGTATTCCCCGGAGATTGCCGATGCCAAGAGACACCGCAAGAAATTGGAGAGACGCTGGAGGAAAACCAGATCAGTATAGAAACCAATTTAAAGCGCAACGACTCTGTGTTGTTAATATGATCAACAGTGCCAAATCATCATACTTCAAAGAAAAACTAGCCAGCTGTGGGAACCAGAGAGAGCTCTACAAAATTGTTGAATCTCTACTCCACAACAAAGGAAAAACTAAACTACCCACACACGACAATAATCAGGAATTGGCGACAACTTTTAGTGATTATTTCATAACAAAGATTCGGAACATTCGTAATAATCTTGACCGCGATCTAGATTGTATGCAGCCGTATACCACCGAGTCATCTCACTCTGATATTACACCATTGGAAGAATTCACACCAGCTCTGGATGAGGAAATCAGGAAAATCATCAAATCATCACCATCAAAGACGTGCGATTTGGATCCAATTCCTACCTGGCTCCTAAAGAACAATCTGAATATTTTGACTCCAGTTATCTCCAAAATTGTCAACCTGTCTCTTCAATCTTCTAAATTCCCACAGCAATTTAGAAATGCCCTGGTGACTCCTCTGCTGAAGAAACCCACCCTCGATCCTGAAAACCTCAAGAACTTTCGTCCCGTAATAGAGAAGGTTGTTTATTCCCAAATTACTGATCATCTGACTGAACACAATCTACATGAACCATTGCAATCTGCGTATAGAAAACATCATGGAACAGAGACTGCTCTTCTAAGAGTTAAGAACGATATTCTCCGGGCAGTTGACGAAAAGTGTGGTGTGTTCCTTGTTCTCCTTGATCTCTCTGCAGCATTCGACACTATAGACTATGATGTTTTATTCCACCGCCTTCAGTCCATCGGTGTTACTGGTCCAGCCCTGCAATGGATTAGATCATATATATGTCATCGAACACAGACTGTGAACATCAATGGATCTTTATCATCTCCCATCTCACTTTCTTCTGGCGTCCCTCAAGGATCAGTATTAGGTCCCTTATTCTTCACAATATACTCCGAGCCTATTGCCGCTATTGTACGGAGGCATCAACTTCAAGTTCATTGCTATGCAGATGACACACAGATATATGGATCGTTTCATCTAGGAAACCAAGACGACGAACATTCCGTGAGACAGCGTATTGAACAATGTGTTTGTGATCTTAAGCAATGGATGACCAGGAATAAATTAAAATTTAACGACGACAAGACCGAACTTCTAATTATCACTTCCAAACGTAGCCAGGATAAAATCTGATGCAACCAGATGCAATTTGGGACTTCTAATATTCAACGTTCTACGACTGCACGTAATCTTGGCATCATGTTTGACAGCACGATGTCAATGGAATCGCATGTCAAGAAAGTTTGCCAAACGTCATACTACCATATTAGAAACATCAACAGCATCCGCCGAATCCTGACTGATGAGTCGGCTGCCATCCTTATCCATGCTCTCGTGACATCAAGGTTGGATAATGGCAACTCACTTCTGTTTGGAATCACCAACACTCTCATGTGCAAACTTCAACATGTTCAAAACACTGCGGCTCGTGTCTTATCCCGAACACGGAAATTTGACCACATTACTCCAGTCCTGAGAAATCTTCACTGGCTTCCAGTCAAACAGAGGGTTGCCTTCAAAATAATCCTACTTACCTGGAAAGCCCTCAATGACAGCGCACCAACATATCTGCAGGATCTCTTCACCCAGTATTCCCCTAATCGCCACCTAAGGTCATCTGACAAACATCTTCTTGTGACACCAAGAACTAGAACATTGTATGGGGACTATATGCCTTCTCAGTTACGGCGCCCACTCTATGGAACTCTTTGCCTCAGGAAATTCGTAGCTGTCAATCTTTACATACCTTCAAATGCCTTCTTAAAACATTCCTGTTTAACTCAACTTATAATTAGATTGCTGGTTTTGTTTCAAGTATACATACATGTACATGTATATTTAATTATTTGTAGAGTTCTGGACAGTTTCTTTTCTTCAAGCGCCTCGGAATATATGTCTACATAGATAGATGGCGCTTTACAAATGCTTGTATTATTATGTATTATTATTATCTCTGATACACACCCACACAGAAGTTGGGATAACCCCGGTGTGAGATCTGATAAAGCCCCAGTCCCACTAGGAGATACGACAACTTACGACAGGCTGCGACTGGAAATCACAGGCAATCTTAGAAAAGTCGTGCCACAAGTCTTGGGTGGTCATGGGTAGTCTTGGATATTCTCACGACCGAAATCAGTCCCAGAGAGGTTTTTGATCTTGTTCAAAAACCTGGCTGCGATTGAAGTAGTCGCATCTTGTCGCAGCCTAGTCATTTGTTGTGCCACGGTCGTGCGATAGTCGTGGGACAAGTCTTGGGTGGTCCTTCATTGTCGTGGCTGATCGTAGGATTCTCCTGTCGTACGACAGGCGCACGACTTTCCAAGACTACCGGCACGACTTGTCGTGTGAGTACTGCAGTGTTGTAGTCGAGACCCCGAAGTCCGAGACCGAGACCAAGACCGAGACCTGATGGTCCGAGACCGAGACCGAGAAGACCGAGACCGAGAAGACCGAGACCGAGAAGACCGAGACCTTGTATGTCATTTACATAATAAAAGAATGCAAAAAGATCACAAATTTCCATATGCAATAGCCTATGTGCAAAGGAGTATACATGTACATGTACAAGTAAACCGTATTTATTGACATCAAGAATAAGGCTGCGGTTACACGGTTAACTGACCATTTATCCGGTTACATGTATATCGACATCTTGACTCGAAAAAACAATGTCCAGCTGTACTAGAAACGACCGCGATGGCTTTAAGCGGTATAGAGTACACGCCGCTGATCGTAATACCACACGTACATGTACATGTAGTTCGTGTATTTGAGCATGTCGTTCCCAACTTCCCATACATGAAGCTAATGCGCTACATGTACGTTTGGGCACGCGTACACGGCAAAGAAACGAGGTTGTCATCATGTCATGTACTGCACGTTTATAAATCTTTAGTCGAGTAGAGCGTACTGTAATCGATTCTGTAAACAAGAAGTTGTCATATACTGCACAATTATACATCTCGAGTCGAGTCGAGTCGAGCGTGCTGTAATCGATTCTGCACATGTGCTGTTTGTATACAATATTGGTGGTCTCGATACCGAGACCAGCAAAATACCGAGACCACGGGGTACCGAGACCGAGACCGAGACCACAGGGTACCGAGACCGAGACCGAGACCGAGACCAGGAAAAACTGGTCTCGAGACCGGTCTCGAGACCGAGACCGGTCTCGAGACCTACAACACTGGTGAGTAGACCTGATTGCACGACCCGTTGCACGTCTAAGCAAGACTAGTCGTACGACTCCACGACAAGTCGTACGAATAGTCGTACGATTGGTCGTAGCCAGTCATGCGACAGGACCTTACCACTCGTACGTAGTCTTGGGTAGTCGTGCGACAGTCGTGCGATTAGTGGGCTATCAGTCGGCAACAAGTCTTCTACAGGTCGCACGACTGGTCTTACAATATGACTGGTAGGCTCAAATCGCAGGAAATATCCACGACTACCCACGGCCGGCCTTGTCACACGTCTGAACTGGTCGCGGGATATCGCAGGTCCTAGTGGGACTGGGGCTTAAGGTGTGTGACACAACTCGGCATATTACAGTTCCTGCCTGATTGGATTCCAATCTCAGGACAGAAGTAGGACTTTGGACGGAAACAAATCAGGATAAATTTAAGACTTTTGCGGGCTTTTGGAAGTATTTTTTTGGGTTGATAACTCAACCCATGTCCACAGCATCACAAGCCTCACTTGACATGTTCTGTACTCACAACACTTGTGCTCCATCCTCAACTAAGCTCTTGGAAGTATTACTTCCAAGAGCTTAGTTGAGGATGGAGCACAGTTGCAGTACTCCTGCACCCAAGCCCTTCATTGTGGGATTTTCATATGAGAGTAAGTGACACTGCTGCAAAAATTATTCACTGAGATTTCAATTTTCGGGGTTGTGGGACAAAAAAGTAGGAGCTGGACAAAAAAAAATAGGAAAAGTGGGAATAGTCACAAGTCACACTATATAACAAATGTATTCCTTTGTCATTGGTTATCCCATGTAGCTGACTTGTGATTGACTTGTGATTGACTTGTGATTGACTTGTGATTGACTTGTGATTGACTTGTGATTGACTTGTGATTGACTTGTGATTGACTTGTGATTGACTTGTGATTGACTTGTGATTGACTTGTGATTGACTTGTGATTGACTTGTGATTGACTTGTGATTGACTCGATTACAACTGATAGGGAAAAGAGGGGGGTACCCCTTGGTCCCATATCTTACTGGATATACAAGGAAGTCCATTAACGTTGGCCTTGGTTCTAACAAGTAAGGTTCGCAAACTTAAACAAGAAGTGCAGGGACAGATAGATCCAGAGAGAGTACGTCAAACACCTCCCACTCTCCCTCCCCCCCTTTTATTAGTCTCTTTCCTTGGCAAACTTTTTGTTTTGTTGTTGCTTGCATAGGTTTTTAAAAAAAACTATGTAGGGCCTTAACACCCAAGCACCCACTCCCTGGCAATCCCCCAGTTGTGTCACTTTTGACCCTCGCTAGGCCCAATGGGAATGGCCGATTATCGAGCCCAGTCATAAGTTCTGGTCATTTCCAAAATAGATACATCATCTCGTTAAGATCGGGAATGATAACGTCGGTCAGAGAGAGGTGTTCATTGATAGGGATCTAGTACTTGATTTGACCGGAGCCAAACGGAAGACAGGTTCGAAGTCGACGGTCAATTCATCAGTGGTCAGCCAGGGTACAAACCAGGGTTCTGGCATTTTCCTTCTTTCATCATAACTGACCAATGTGTAAAGCTAACTAACTATTGCCAAAAGTTACCATGCGTGATAGTTAACATTCCACTGTGGTTATTCTTCCGTGCGTCCGCACTTGGATTACACGGCTCACGGAAAGTCCTGGACCACGTAAACTTTGCAGTGATCAAAATGCATGTTTTACATTACAGTGGCTGTCCACACTGGACTTTCAGCAACGTAAAACTGGCCACGTAACTCTTCCACTACACGGTGGCCCTGTAAAAGTTCCAGCTGCGGAGGTATATAAACTAACAACCGACGATCGACACTTGACAATTTGGAAAGTTTACTGGCTGTCCGCATTGGACTTAACCCCTTGAAGTCGGTTATTTATAGTCAGGCGTCAGGGTGCCGGGGCGGCCTGTGCAGCCAAGCGAAACCGACACAAGAGGTCTGTGCGGCCAAGCGTAACATACACAATAATCCAACAATGGATTGAAAATGCAGAAAATGGCATGTATAGACATCATCCGGCCTGGCGGCACTGATTTTTTTTGCGGCTATAGCCATCATCCGGTTTCAAAGGGTTAATTTGGTCAAGTTGACAACAGTCTCTGTACGTTTTACCCAAAAAGGTCCAATGTGGACACGGCTAATAAGTAATCGTACAGGTGTGTTGGAAACGACTGAAAGATCTGCACATTCAGGAGATTGCACGGGGCAGAACTTGCGCCATTGGTTGATTGTGGAGGAATGAGTTTGCACAATCAATCGATCGAGAAAGAATGGGTTTCTGATCTACCAATTGCGCATTACATGTAGATCAATTTTCAAAGTGAACAAAGAAAACTGGCAAGAGCGGGATTTGAACCTGCAACCTCCAAAACACCATTCTAGTGCTCTACCAACTGTCTTTGTTGGGGCGCTAGTCAGAAATCATAAACCCAGAATGCCAAACAGCCAGGGATCATGCCCCAACTGTATGATACAACCTGGGAAGTGACATTGTTGGCATCACTCAATGAGGATATGACTTTTTAACTGATAAACAAACCACAATATTTCACAGATTAAAAGTTTGTCATACTATCTGGGTCATCACGCTACCACGTCTGAAACACTTTATTGCAGAATACTCACCTTCCGTCAATAATTTGCGCAACTTTGCCGTGTCCACTTGCCACCTCGAGTGTCATATTCATATGGCGCTGGGTGAAGTCAAATCTTCCTTCCTGCAGCAAGCACGCAACGTCGGTACTGTCGTCGACAGACAGCGTCTGTCAAGATGAGTAATATTTGCACAGACAAATTCTCTGTAATTTTCCGTAAACTGTTTTTATTGCAAAAATGAAAACTGGCAGGAGCAGTCTCCCAAATTGTCAGTATCTTTGTTCGGGTTAGGCCTTCTTAATATTTTTATTGCAAAAAGAAGGCTGTGCAACTCAAGTAGTGGCTGAACTAACCAGTGTTGTAACCAAGTCATTTTTTTCTCAAGTCAAGTCAAGTCAAGTACCAAGTCTCGAGTCAATTGTTAGTAAATAAAAATTCCAATGACAAAATGACAATGCATAGGCTAGCATGCATGCACTGTACAAAATCAACCTGGTGTGCCATTTTGACAATTCTCCATGCAGCTCGGCCAGCGCTGCGGCCCTGCATACGTACTGGACACCCAGCTTGCTATATATGCGCTATAGGCTTGTTTTTAACTGATACCTGTATGTCTGTGTTTATTTTAATAGAAGTGTTAATGTCAGCACTGAATCAAATTTATTCAAGTTAAGTCAAGTCCCAAGTCATTTTGTTCCCAAGTCAAGTCAAGTCAGCAAGTCAAGTCAACAAGACTGAGGACAAAACCATGTTAATACTGCTATTACTGGGAAAGGACCATTAATTCCAAGCCATTAGACGCCTGCAGCCCCTCCCCGTTAGATCACTGGATATTCAGATTTATGAGAAAAACAAAAGGTTTGGCTAGGGCTATGTTGAATATTCAGTCGATAACCAAATATCTGAATACTTGTTTTATATTTGGAATACTTGTTTTTTTTTTATTGGAATACACGTATTCGGAAATGAATATGCAGTTCCATAAAAAGGAAAAATGGAACTACTTGATAAGAGTTTTGTATCTACTCAGGAAAATGAATTTTGCCAGTGCTGAGGGTATTTGTCATTTTTGCATTTGTGTTAAAACCTTCATTAAATCATAATTACTTGCTACTGGCGATAGTGACTATTAAAGTGAGGAACTGTTAAATACAGTGATTATAATGTGTATTATAGCGCATTATTATGTCTGCATTTGCACATTCATGTTGACCGAAAATCCTCCTTCCCAAAGAAAGGAAATTCTAAATTTGAATATTGAATGATCAATTATGTTGAATTATTTATGTTGAACTATTCATGTTGAATTATTCATGTTGAATTATTCATGTTGAATTATTCAAGCTATTTGATTATTCATGATGTTAAATTATTCATGATTACTGAATTATTTGTGGATGTTGAAGTATTCAAACTGATTCGACCCTAGCTTTAGCGTGGTCTTTCATGATTCAATATGTGCCATTCTCACAAGGGACCAGTCGGAAGTCGCATTCCTCCGTTTTAAGCTACAGACAAAAATCCTGAGTCGAAATTTTCAATTTTCATTTTATTGCTTAAAATGCTAGTTTATGTAAAATAAAATCAAACTGTTTTTTGTTTTTTAATTTTAATACGATAAAATGTTTAAAAAAAGAGATTTTAGTATTAACTCACCGATAATCACCGGAATAGTTTTCTTCATAAGATTAGTTATTTTTCGATTCGTGTACATCGCCATTTTGAATGCAATCATAATAAACTTGGTATCAATTTAAAGCTTGCAATCTAAACTCTTCATTGATTGGCCGAAAATAAAACTAAAATTATAACTTTTTTAATACTGCTCCGATTTTAATAATTCTTTCATCATTTTTAAATCTTATGTGTTCATTCCAATGGTATATAAATCTAGACATTAATTTTTGCGATAAGAGACTGTTCTCTTTTGAGAGCGCCACATATGTGGATTGGGTTTTTCAGTCCTTACCTGTGAGTCCTTGGCTGTTGGCTGTATTTGTGGGTAGACGGAAAAGGAGGCCATGCAGGACGACGTGCTTATTCACGCCATTATTAGCATGAATTAACTTCCAGGCAGGGCTGGGGAGTATTATGTGGGAGTGAATAAGCATATTCATGAGGTGCGAAGCACGTCGTCCTGCATGGCCTCCTTTTCCGTCTACCGTATTTGTGTGCCTTGTTTTCTTGTCTGTAATTATGTAAGTCATCTCTATTTTTGTATCCCTGTTGCAATTGTCTGTGGGTTTTTTGGGGTTGCTGTTTTACCGATTGTCAATTTTAAACTGCAGTTAAAAAAATAAATAATTGTGGCCGATTTTGAATCCCAATGGTCAAAGCTGTTCATTTTGGAAAGTGTTAAATAATTAGATTTGTTTAATTCGTTCAATATTCCTGCTTTTATTTATATAAGTGTTTTGGAATTGTGAAGCGCCATGGAGCATTTTTAAATAGATTTGGCAATACACAAAAAACCAATTATGACCTGATTGCACTCATTTTCCCTGCAATAACAATTGTTCCCTGTTGCTGTCCTACCTCTTCTACGACTGAATTGTCCTTAATTCTCTCATAAAGATAGTGTACACGATTGGTAATCTCCCAATTTGTTTTTACTGAATTATTTTGAAATACCTAGCTTACTAGACTGTAAGTTAATAGCAGTCTCAATCATCCTGTGAAATGATAGCACCAGGTGTGCTGTCGTTTTTAAGAAAAGTTGAAATTTGTATCGTTTTCCAACGATTGTTCGGCCGAACAATCGTTGGAAAAAATAACGGATTTTGTTTAAATACTGCCCTCTATTGACCGAAAGTAGTTAGTCCGCGTTGGTCTAAAATGGTTTAATCCGAAAACGGGCGCAAGGTTGCAATTATCGTACGTGTGTGTACGTGTTGTATGCGTAGTGTACCGAAGCAACGCGTTGTAACCAGTGCATGCAGTGGATCTTGGATGTTCGCCGCACAACGAACGTACGTACCGCTCGACCTATGTACATGTTATGTGAACAATTGAAAACGATCCCATTTACAAAAACTGGGCTTATTTTAGAAGAGGGCGCTATAACAAATCTAGTGAGCTTACCGCCCGACGGTTAAAAATGAACGCCGTTTTTCTCTAATTTTATTTTGCCATCCAAGAACACAAAATTTTGAACAGGTCAGTGGAACGATATTTCCTACAAAAAACTAACCCCCAAATCCGTTCATTTCAGAAAATTGCAACAATGACCAATCATGTACACTACGTTTAAAGGCTGTGACACGGGGGAGACCAGTGCTACAGTACCATGCACTGATGCGGCTACCAAGATTAGTACAAGAAATTTATAAAATAGGTACAATCATAAGCTAACCTGGTTTATAACATCAGCCTGATTCAGGTACGACCTCAGGTCATACAACCTCCATCTCTTGGCAGGGTAGGTAGCCTGGAGCATGAACACCATGAACGCTAGGCCCTGGATATGAGTCTGATTATGGCAGTTGACAATCAGGATACTAGAGGCACCAGGCATGGTAAGTGTCTTGCCGACATCCCCGCAATGCCAACCAGGAACACCTATTGCCAAAATCAATGATACTGCAGCATTTTCAGCCCTTTCACCTGTCAATATTCTTCCTAATCACTGCCTATAGCCACAGAGTTGTAATCAAGTCAAGCACAAGTCAATCTCAAGTCAATCTCAAGTCATCACAAGTCAATCACAAGTCACTTCACAAGTCAATCACAAGTCACTTCACAAGTCACTTCACAATTCTGGTCTCAAGCCATGTAACAAGCTATTCAAATACACTATATAACGAAAGCATTCCTTTGTCATTGTTCATCTCATGTTTCAGTAGCTTGTGATCTGCCTTGTGATCTGCCTTGTGATCTGCCTTGTGATCTGCCTTGTGATCTGCCTTGTGATCTGCCTTGTGATCGACTTAATTACAACTTGCCGAGGCATTACCTAGCCACTACCTACCTAGTTTAAAGAAGCAAAGTGATGACGTCACCGTGCAACGTGAATCAGCTTATGTAATCAATCTTCATGCCAGCATGTTTGTATGACTGGTTATCAACACAGGAAAAGCTTTAAACCACCACATGTTAACAAAAGACAACGATTTCGCAATACTCTGCACTCTTGTCTTGCCAACTGACATCACACTTCGATAATTTCTGTAACTGTTAAGCCCACCTTAATGGAATATATAGCCTAGAAATAGCACTAAAACTAAACTTTTTTTGTAAGAAGTTATTTATGTCATCCTTTGGTGGAGGGTAGCAATTGCAGCTACCTTTGACTCGAGTGATTATCAGTGTCCAGGTCTCAAGGCGGTTTTAAACACTCGACTCGACTCGACTCGAATCTGCTATAGGCGAAGCTAAACATTTTATAAGCAGGTCAATGTATACCTAGATACAATTTGTGTAACCCTATAGATCTTGACTAAATAATCTCCAATGTTCCTAAATAGATTTAACAGTGTTTCCATTGGACTTATTTTTGTTAATCTACCGCGACTTTTCTGTAGAATGACAAAATTAAGCCCAATGGGGACACGCGGTAAACTAACATCCCTGTCAACTTACCGTGACTTTGATGTTAACTACCAGAGGCCGAAAGCGGTCCAGAAGATATCCGCACGGCCGCGGAAAGTCATCAGGGAAGATAATAAAAAGTCCAATGGAAACAGCCCCTCACTGTAGATCTACCGCGACCACATGGAAAACCACTGTGTAAACAATGCAACTTCCTGTATTACGTCAACTGCACAGCGATTATCGCTAGTGGTGTGTGCGCGAAAATGGTGGTATGGTTTCCTGTCTCTTTGTGTATAATACCCCCACATGTGATTACATGCAGTTGCACCAGTGCTTTGCAGCGGAGCGAACCGACAGACGACCCTGTACGTACAGACAACAATGTTTTTTGCTTGACACATGGCAGATTTGATCGGTTTGGCGCGTGAAAAATTACGCTATAGGTTACGGCGTCTATCCCGTTTTGGTGATTGTGCACGGTGATTGTGCACAGTGCCTGCAACGTGTTGCGAGGCTGGCAGCCTCGCAAGGCAAATAAACGTTCTTTCGCGGTTATGAAAGTCCAAACGGGAACGCACGGTAGAATTACGTGAAGGCATGTCACGGTAAGTTTTCACGAGGCCGGGAAGAAAAAGTCCAATGGAAACACGGCTTATGCTTAACCCTAGCTATCACATCAGGGAAACGATTCCGGTCTTACCACTTTTCAGCTTGAGATGCATCAATACTGTCTTGTCACCGTAGGGTAGAATAACTGTGGATTTCAGAACACAACACAACACAACACAATTTGCTAAATTAATGTTTCTTCTGCTCATGTGCATTACAAAAATTAAATTATAGTGCGATGGCCTCATGAGATCATGAGTATAAATTCATTTTCAGAGTGAACAAAGAAAACTGACAGGAGTCGGATTTCAACCTGCGGCATCCGACCAACTTTTAGCCATTTGTGCCCTGCGGTGGCGGTCTCTCAATCTGTCATTGTCTTCGTTCATTTATAGGGCGCCACCACATTGCCATTGTGCAATCTGGACATACAGCGCATGCGTCCATACTGATGAGGTGCTTTCAAGCTGTCTCTATCGATCACAACCATTCCATACATTGATGTACTCATACTGCCAGCAGTGTATTTGATGCGTCTTCGGTGATGCTAGAGTATTCAATTACCATAACAATAGCGTTTGGTTCACTACGAGTATACTCGTAGTGGCAGAATCCGGTACACCCGTCACTACGAATATACTCGTAGTCGGCAGTCAACGTGTTAAATGCAGTTTTGGTAATCTAAATGGGATATTTGATAAAAACCGAATGTAATGATCTTTCATCTTGAACATAATTAAATACAGCACATTTTGAGTGAACACTTACCGACATCGTGCTTGAGGGCCGGTCTGGTCTGCCAGGTTTCGGCCTCAAATGGACTGTACACATGAGCTTTACCCACTATGACCGAGTAGTCTGGTATCTGGATCTCTGGAGTGGAGTCTGTGATGGTAGCTCTGCCAACATCTCTGCAATAAAAAAAGTGGGCAGAATTTTTTTCTCTCCATGCCTCATTCAAAAGTCAATAACTTTTGTATTTGTAAAAACAACAAATCAATAATTTTGGGAGTTTAAACTCACAAAGAATATGGACGTCTATCGGGAGGGGGGATGGGGGGGGGTGGGGGATAGGGGGGGGGGTGGGGGATGGATGGGGGGATGGGGGGATGGGGGGATGGGGGGATGGGGGGATGGGGGAATGGGGGGGATGGGTGGGGGGAAACGTTGAATTCTGCAAGCTGTCTTTAGCAGATGTAATTTAATAACTCACATTTGCCAACCAAACCTTGACATTATCAAAGACATTTACAACAGTCTTACAGGTCAGTGTATATATTTAGGTATGACATCACCTTCTATTTTTGGCCAAATGACATCATTTTCTAATTTTGGCCAAATGACATCACCTTTTTTGGAAACCCCTCAGGCTTCCAGCCAAATGCCTTTAAGGAAGTTGGCACAAGCAGGAATCCCTGTCAAGGCTGATTTAACACCCAATCAGAAACTATCTGTAGTGGAAATGATTCAATCAGCCTGATTATTTGTAATATGCTGGTTTCTTATAGGGCAAGTAGCTGATAGCCTTCTCCGACCCAGCAGCATAGCCAGGGCTCTCTCCATAGGGGGGGGGGGGGGCAGTTTTTTTTTTTTGGGGGGGGGCAATCACAGTATTTTTTTTAATAATACTATTATTTTCTGTGTTTGTGAAATTTACAGTGGGGGAAGGGGACTGGGGACAAATTTTTTTTATGGGGGGGGGGGGTTGTTTTCCCATGCCCTCTCAGCTACACCGCTGGACCCCCCCCCCCCCCCCCCCCCCCAACCCCACCTGGGCGAAATGTCATATGGTTGCATAGGGTTGCATAGGGTTGCATAGGGTTGCATAAAACGTGTACAAAAAAAACCTCTTGAATACGGACGACGGTGAAAAAGCAGAATAGTAGGATCAACATTTTTAAAACAGGACAAAGGCAGGACTTTGGAGGACAAAATCAGGATAACAGTGGGACTTTTGCGGGCTTTCAGGAGTAGTTTTCATCGATACTTACTGATGTCCATAGGATCACAAGCCTCAATTGGCATATGTATTCTGTACTCAAAACACCTGTGCTCAACTCTGAACTATCTTGGTATCTTAGACAGTGTAGGAGGAACACTTATGAAAAATATTCCATGACTTCACTTTTCAGAGTTTTTTGTTTTTGTTCTTATGAGTATCGCCCAACAGAAGGCCACTCAAGGTGTGGGCTACAGAAGACAAGAAAAGACAAAAAGCAGGACAAAATAGGAATTTCTAGAAAAAAATAGAAAAGCAGGAACAAGGTAAACAAATTAGGACAGAGTAGGAAAAGTAAGAATACTTGAATGCCTAAAGTCTGCAACTAAAAAAGTTGGCCGAGATTTGAGGGGTCAGAAATTAACCCCCCACCCTCCCACCCGCTTTTACGGGGGGGGGGGAAGAGGGGAGTGGAATTAAGGTCACTTTTTAATTGGTCAGTGTCTACCTTGAGACACCCAGCCTACCTCTGGTTGAGCTGCCTGCCTCCTGTCATCTGACTTAAAGTCCTTGGCACTAGGGCGCCATCGGTCCCACCAGCCACGATGACTTCATACAAGATCATCTTGGCATCCGTCACAAACTGGACAGCGAGGGCGCTCTGCGGGACCATCTCCGAGCGCTAACAGGAAAGGCAATTAGGAAACTGACCATTAACGCTGAGCGGGGTAGACCGTTGGGACACATAAATCACGTTGAGAGATATGTCATGTAACTGCACATTACAAACGAACAACATTTTTTTCAAAGTGAACAAAGAAACTGGCAGGAGCGGGATTCGAACCTGTTACCTCCGGGTTACCGTACCGGCGCTCTAACAACTGAGCTACATGTAGCTTGCCCTATGTTGGCAGTCACCCAAATTGTCAGTATCTTTGTTCGGGGTGGGCGCTAGTCAGAAGTCATAAACCCAGAATGCTGTATAGCCAGGGATCACACCCAATTTTACGATACAACCTGGGAAGCGACATTGTGGGGATCACTTAATGAGGATACAACTTTTTAACATAATTCGTCAAACAATCCACAAGAGAACTGACTAGGTAAATTTGAATACATTTTCAAAGTGAACAAAGAAACTGGCAGAAGCGGGATTCGAACCTGCGACCTCCGGGTTACTTTTTTTTTTAAGTCACGTGTATGAGGTTGTCAGCCAAACGCCTCCTTGAATTTCAGATCAATCATAAGTCACGTAAGTTGATTGGTTGCAACCAGCCACATATATATAAGTGGGTGTACCAAACAGTGTTGTAGTCAAGGCCACAACCTCCGAGGCCAAGGCCGAGACCAAGGCCGAGGCCGAGGCCAAGGCCGAGGCCAAGGCCACAACGTCCGAGGCCGAGGCCACAACTTCCGAGGCCAAGGCCGAGGCCAGCTATTAAACACATAATAAATCAGTCAAACAAGGTTAAAATTGTGTGATCATGTCTGAGTGATCATGCACACGCGCGCGGAAAGCTAAAGCTGAAGCAAGCACAGGATGGTACTAGACATGAGACAGGCTTCGCGTTGCGCGAGCACACGTGCATGCGAATAACAGGTTGGTTCCCTCAACTTTCCTGTCCCCCATTATCGCTTTGGCCAATGCACACTTAAAGGCAGTGTACATGATTGGTCATTGTTGCAATTTTCAGAAATGGGCGGATTTGGGGGGTTAGCATTTTATAGGAAATATCGTTCCACTAACCTATTCAAAGTTTTGCGTTGTTGGATGGCGAACAAAAAATCAAGAGAAAAACAGCGCTTGTTTTCAACCGTCGGGCGGATGATAGCCTTTAGTCAAGGCACGCGTGGCTACCTGGACACGTGACGCGCCCCGAATGCCAGCATGTCTGGGGCGCGCCACTCGTTCGGGTAGCCACGCGCGCCTTGACTAAAGGCTACAGGGCAGTTTTCCAACGATTTCCAGCTGGAAATCGTTGGAAAACGATATAAATTTCCACTTTTCTTGACGACAGCACACCTGGTGCAATCATTTCACAGGATGATTGAGACTACTATTAACTTACAGTCTAGTAATGTATTTCGTAAAAATTCAGTAAAAAAACAAATTGGAGGATTACCAATCGTGTACACTACATTTAAGCACTAACTTGAATTGCCTTCGGCTGGGCACCTACAATGTATATTATAAATTGCTGTGTCCACTTTTCAGCAGTCATCATAAAAAGAAGACGAGGTGTGAAGTCAATGTCGTACTCAATTGAATGTATATTTAACACTCGAAACCTGCTGAAAGTGGCCTAAAATGCAGTCTTAACAAAGCGTCGAGTGATGTCCAGCACCCCTCCCCTTTTTGATTTTTCCACGACCAGTGATTTCTCCCTTTGCTGCTTTCTGGTAAGTGCTTTGCCCCCCCCCCCCTTTAGAAAAAATCCTGGCGACGCCCATGAGGATGTACGTACACAGGTCGTGTATGTTGAAGCAGAAACATTCTTGTAACTGACAGTACATTGCAATTGAGAGTTAGCACGAATGGGAATGGGAAATTTTGCGAAACGAATTTGCAGTTGCATTCGCATTTTGCATGCAACTTTTCCCCCTGCAAATTCAAGTGGGAAATTATTTTCACACTTTTGAGAAAAGATTTGAAAAACAATTGTGCAAAAAGGCGTGTTAATGTTGTTCCTGTTTGTGCGAAAAGGCATGAAAATGTTTTCCCACTTGTGTGAAAAGGCGTGGGGTGAGGGGTGGTAGGCCTGTATCCAGTACCGAGGGAAAAATTGATGCTATGTTTCCCCCGACAGAAACCATGTAGTATTTGTTTTATTGCACCTTCTAAAATAAATCAACTGTTCGATGTCTTCATCGTCAAGAGAAGCGAATCGCGGTGCTATGGACGCAGCCATCTTGCATCTCCTTGTTATGGGATTGATAAAACTTCCCGTTTTTCCGTGCAGCACCTTGTGTGATTGGATGTTGACTCCGGGGAATGAGGTTGTAGGGAAATAGTAAAAAATGACACCCCGGCTGTTTTTCAAAACAGTTACATTTGTTTTGGTTGCGTCGTTCTTGACTGACCAATGAATTGGTACCATTAGCTCATGAATATTTAAAAGGTGTAATATTTCGTAATACATTAGATGTTGTGCAGTATAGACTGTACGACATGGTATACAGACATGCAACTTGCAATTAACAAAACACGAGGAAATTCCAATCTTTACAAGACTTTGTACAGTGTTTTCCAATTTTCAATGGCATAAAGTGGGAAGTGAAAAACGAGGAAATCAGCTGATCCGAGGAAAAGTTGCATGCCTGGGGTTAATATCACACTGTTGTTGCACAGACAGACCAATCACAATCGAGCGTTCAAGTCTGCTTGAAGATAAAGTCCTACCTGCACCTGTTCATCACGGGGCAAAGGGAGCCAAGTCCACTCTTGGCGCTAGCACTAACCTGGATAGCATCCAACAGCTTAATCTCTTGCACCCACAACTGGTTGGTAACGAAGGTAATCCCGACAGCGATCACGGTTCCGGCCTGTGTGACGTGAACAGCTAGGGACTGTAGGTGGGGTGGGGGTGGAGAGACAGCAAGCTCTATCAGCCTCTTCACACCTGTAGGATGGTAGAAAACAGGTTCAGTCATTTTATGACAGAGTATATTTAGATTAAAGCCGTGTTTCCATTGGACTTATTTTTGTCAATCTACCACGACTTTTCTGTAGAATGACAATATTAAGTCCAATGGGGACACGCGGTAAACTAACGTCCCTGTCAACTTATACCGTGACCTTGATGTAAAACAACCAGGCCGAAAGCGGTCACGGAAGTTATCCGCGCAGCTGCGGAAAGTCATCAGGGATGATAAAAAGTCCAATGGAAACAGCCACGCACTGTAGAACTACCGCAACCACGTGGAAAATCATTGTGTAAACAATGCAACTTCCTGTATTACGTCAACTGACGGTAGTATGGTTTTGTGTATAGTACGCCCACATGTGATTACATGCAGTTGCGCTAGCGCTTTGCAGCGGAGCGAACCGACAGACGACCCTGTCCGTGCATACAACTACGTTTTTCGTCCGTTCGCTGCTTGAAACATGGCAGATTTAATGGATTTTAGCACGCGAAAAATTATGCAAGGTCACGGCGTCTATCCCGTTTAGGTCAAAGGTGATTGTGCACAGTGCCCGCAACGTGTGACATTCTGCCAGCCTTGCAAGACGAATAAACGTTCTGTCGCGGTTATAAAAGTCCAAATGGGAACGCACGGTATAATTACGCGAAGGCATGCCGCGGTAAGTTTTCGCGAGGCCATGGAAGAAAAAGTCCAATGGAAACACGGCTTAAGAGGTCTTTTCACACTTGAATTCATCTGTTTGACAAGTACTGGGACATATTTGTTTGAAACCAGGGTAGTCACAGGATATAAAGAAATACACAATGCAGCTATCAATTATTTAGATCTAATCACAACTTACAACATATCGTTGGGTTTCGACACACAGGGGTGAAATTTCAGGAAAACCCATTTGGGTGAAATTTGGGTGAAATCCATGAAACATTCGGAGGCATTTAATTTGTACGGTGTTGCTGAAAAATGTAGAAGAAAACTGCATTTTCTACCAAAAGATACGGTTCAAAATTGCAAAAAATAGGGTCATATATAAAATGAAAAGAAGACTGTTTCAGGTTGCAGAGGTCATTTTGGAATGATAAAAACAATTTAAGGACCACAAAATCTTCCGGAAATCCGGAATATGTCTCACCAAAAATCCTAAGATCAGGACAAATTCCGGAGAAATCTCATCCCTTGACACATCTTAGTCAATACATCCTGCGATCCATTTTGTACATGCCATGTGTCACTAGACTATTTTAAGCACCGTTTAGACATTTTACTCACTGACCAATAAAACAGTCCCATGGTTTACAGCAAAGAGTCATTGGATTTTGTCATGCCATTAAAAGTGGGTTTGTAAAGATTGTTCTTAACCACGACTCGTCAGACACATCTTTACTTTTACCACGTGTTTCTCACCATTGCTACAGTAACTTACAATGCTTTTACATCATCTTAATGCAGGCCGGGCATCTGGGGGGCCACAGTGCCAGCTAGCAGGGCCACATCACATAATTTTGATGCTTTTGGTGGTTTTTGCTAATAGGGGGAGGTAATTGGTTGCAGAGGGGGGCTTGGTTGCCTGTGGGGGGGGGGGGGGGGGGGTCGGGTCGCTCACCCGGGCGTGTTTAGGCCTAAACATTGGACGAACCCCCAGTTTAATTTTTGTTACATGAAAATACGCATAACATAAAAAAGGTACATCAAATACAAACACTGAGGCTGAGTTATGTTTTTATTGATATTTTATTTAACAAAGAAAAAAAAACAATTCCGACCCCGATTGTCAATTTTTACGATCGGTCGGTCCGAGGCCCTATGATTAAATGAGAGAAACAATATCCACCCACATTTAGTTAGAATAATTAATTTACAAATATGGAATTATTTGCGAACCGACAATACTTTGGGCATATCTTAGTAAACATTAGATGTGCAAAAGCAAGCATTTTCTTTAGGCTTGCAGACGCCCAAAATATAATATTGCATTTATTTTTGGATATTAACATAAAATATGTTTAAGGGAAAATATTTACAAGGGCCCAAAAAAATTTTTTTTGGAAAAGTATGGAGAATGTATCTTTCAATTTTGTGAAATGGTTTATACGATGCATTGTAAAATTGTGATGAGTTTAGAAGCCTTGCAGAGCTTTGTGAAAATCGGCCCCTGATCCAATCGTATCAAACAGCCAAAACTATTAAAACCTGTGGATTTGATTTTCTATTCAAAATAGAAAGTAGGATTTAAAGGCAGACTTCATTTTAACAGGTTTTTCTTTTTTTCCCCACTCGAAAGTGTGAAAGTAATTTCCCACTTGAATTCGTGAAGGGGAATTGCGTAGGAAATGTGAAATGCGAATGCCAATGCGACTGCGACTTCTTTTCATAAAATTTCCCATTTCCATTCACAGTGTTAACTTTAAATTGCAATTTACTGTAAAGGTGTGATTTCTTTTCTTAACTTCTACTAAGGAACTCCACTGAAAATACGTCTTTTTAAAATTTGATTATTGAACATGTCCATACATTTACTTGTACATATTGTTAAAGTTTTGTGTCTCTTGATCGTGACATTTGTGCAATTGGTTACTGCTTATTGTATGATTTGGCTCTTTTGTATTTGAGTATTTTTTAATGTGTATTGTTTGATTAATGTTTGTATATTGTTTTCTATGTTTTTATGATGTATACAATGTATATGTACATCGCTTTGAGGTTGTTTTAAATGTAAAGCGCTTTATAAGAAGTTATTATTATTATTATTAAATTTGCAGTGTTTGGGGATGGTCGAGGACCCCAAAGCAATGTTGGGTCTATGGTTTGTATTTGCCTAAAGGCACTCCTTAAAATACCCGTTTCTATTGGTCTGTATCCACTTTTAAATAACAACACTTTTAGAGTAGCACCTCGGGAATTCCAGATTTCAAAAGATATTCTTTAAAAAGTCTGAAATCAGTAAAAAAATCTTGAAAAAAAATCCTGAATTGTGAGAAAAAAAATCCTGACAAATCTCACCCCTGTTTGAAAGACTTTTGTGGGCTATCGGGGCCAAATGACAAATAATATATACAAAAATAAATTTTGCCCGCCAGTGCCCGACTATTACCAACAGCGGGCGGGCCAACGCCACCCTGGCTGACACGAGCTAGGCAGACAAAGACATCTGACAGCTGAGCACGCTGGAAGCTCCGACTCCGCAGGAACTGCCAACATCATTTTCCCGGACTGATTTCCAGTTTGATGAGAGCAGGAGTGCACTTGTTTGTTTGTAGTGCGTGGGGCGTCCCACGGCGAAGCGTGGGTGATTTGGGATGAACCGGCCCCTCGCTGCTCCCACAATTTTCGGGGGCTATTTCTGGGCGAGTCTTGTCTTTAATTCCAAGACAAAACAGCTTAAAGCTGCAATTGGGTAAGCATATAGTTGCTTGGAAAGCTAAAAGTTTAGGGTATCATTTAAAAAAGAAAAAAAAATGTGCTCAATTTGGTGCAAATACAAACCAAGCTTGGATAATGATACAAAATTTTAAGTGCGTTATTAAAAATGTTCTAAGCTGCTAAAAGAACTAGTATTAGTGAAGTGAAAGTAAATTGTTGTATAAAGTATAAAATCGATGTAAACATTAAAATAAAGTAAAATCATCATTACTATTAACAAAATTATTAAAATCCCGAAATCAGATACCCATACAGAAGCATGAGTAGAATATCAATGTCATAATTTGTGCAAACAACATTGAAATCAGAGTTTGCAACTTGTTTCCGACAACTTGAAGAAATATTAAAACTTAATGAATATTCCAATAAAATTTGGTGGACTCAAAACCACTATCCCTCCTGCAAAAAGGGGCATTATGTTGCAAAATTTGAAAATAGTGTTTTATATATAGCTGGAAAGGCCGTTTTATAAGCTTCCATATGGTATATGTCTGAGGCCTGTAGCATTTTGCATTCTCGAGATATTTGGAAATTTGCATGTTTGTTTTCAGGAATTTCTTGAAATGGCTTAAGGAGAAACAAGCCATTTAATAAAACAAACAGCAAAGCAATATATTCAATGCACTCGACACAAACACATTCTTTTTCCAACTTAATTCACTGAAATCAAAGATTTTGGTTATGAACTAGGATAATAGAGGTATCAAAGATGCAAAAAAATCCCTCCCTTAAAAATCACTTGTTTGAAGAATTTTTCACCCTCTTTACACATAACAGCCCATTACGCGTAAAGGCATACAGGTACTTATGTTCCCTTTTTGCAGAGCGGGTCACAAATGTGAAAAAGAATCTTTTTGTAAAGTATGCTATAAACACAGCAGAGAATTCAAACCTGGGTCATTGAGACCCTGAGCCTACCAGTAAGCAGGAGGTCGTGGGTTCAATTCCCGCCCAAGTAAACCCTGTAAATTGTTCCTCACAGGCTCTCGTAAAGCACCGATGATAAAGTGTTTAATACACCACACCACATCACAAAGAAAGGGCAAACATTTCTTCTAATTCCCTGGCGTGTTCCCAAAAGGAGAATTCCAGAGAGAACAGCAGACGATTTTTGCCGCTCCCACATATTTGCCATTGGAACTGCAAAACAGGTTCTCAGACTTTTTCCCCCTTTAAATAAAATTCTCCAAACCATGCACCAATTAGAAAAAGAAAATTTAAATTACACTATAAACCCAGCAGAGGATTCGAACCTGGGTCCTCATGATCCAATGCCTTATGCTCTACCTATGTATATAGCCACAACAGCAACTCGACCAAATCGGTTTACTGTAACCTTATATACACACAGTTGTCTGAATCTTCTAAGAGTACAGACAGTATTAAATAGGCCAAAAATTGCATACACCGGCCAAATCATGATTTGCGTGCCCTCAATTTCTTTGCTATTACAGCATTTTGTGGGCCATGAACTTGAGAGTTTGTAAAAAATAGAGATTGGAAGCCGTGCACAGGACTGCCAGCTTGTATTACTGTGAAATTTGGATGAAATTTGTCCCTAAAAGTGCTCTATTTTGCAAATGGAGTGTAGGCATCATTTTTCCAGCTGACGATGGGCTACGGGAGAGAGGTGATCATCTTTAGATGGAAATTTCTCCCAAAAGTCATTGGTTAATCCCCACAAAATTGAACGGAAACTGAAAAATGATGAAATAAGCTTTAATTTGTATGTGTGTCTCAATACTTTGGAGAGATGCAAGTATTTCTCATTGGGGTGTATGGAAGTTTATTTTCTGGTGTGCAACCCTAAGAGTAGTAATGGAGTCACTGTCTAGGGTGAGGGTCCTCTATTGATAGCTTCCATAGTCGAATATGTGGTATGGAAACAAACTGCTGCCTGGTCAGGTTAAATAAATCATTATTAACTTTACAGTTTGTATTATTTCTCCTGAGAGAGATGTCATAGCTGAAATTTTCCAGACCACAAACTGCCCACATGCAAGGGCAAACAGTTCAAATAATTATGAACTTTACAAAAATTATAGTTTGTAATATTTCTCTTGAGAGAGATGTCATGACTGAAATTTTGCAGACCACAAACTGCCCACATGCAAGGACAGACAGTTCTCTCTGAGCAGTGGCGTAACTACGGGGGGGGGGGGGGGGGGGGGGGGGGGGGGGGGCACGTGCCCCCCCCCCCACCGGAGGTCCGTGCCCCTCCCCCACCGGAGGTCCGTTGCCCCCCCCCCCACCGGAGGTCCGTTGCCCCCCCCACCGGAGGTCCGTGCCCCCCCCCACCGGAGGTCCGTGCCCCCCCCCACCGGAGGTCCGTGCCCCACCGGAGGTCCGTGCCCCACCGGAGGTCCGTGCCCCACCGGAGGTCCGTGCCCCACCGGAGGTCCGTGCCCCACCGGAGGTCCGTGCCCCACCGGAGGTCCGTGCCCCACCGGAGGTCCGTGCCCCACCGGAGGTCCGTGCCCCACCGGAGGTCCGTGCCCCCCCGGGTGCCCCCCCGGGTGCCCCCCATTTGAAATTTTGAATTGCCCACAAACATTACATCTGTTGCCATTCGGTGCCCCCCTTAAAAAATTGGTGCACCCCCAGGTGCCCCCCTACAAATTCAACCCTAGTTACGCCGCTGTCTCTGAGTTTCGTAAGTTGTTCTGACAAGTGACCTGAAAATCTTGATCAGCTTAAGCAAGGAAAGGAAAAGATGTCATTTTGCATATAGAGATAGACAGACACGGCAGTTTAAAAGTTGTGATTTTGTTTAAAACGGAAATGCAATAATAAGTATCCAGTTAATCACATCTATGAATTCCCCAAATCAAATTCTCATCCACACTCGCATCTAGGATACCACCAAAAAATATCAAACTCAAATCCTTTCCCCACATCATTTCAACAAGACATCGGAATTAGAAGTATGGCGATACTGTGCATCTACTTTACGATAAACCCATAGATATAAACAGGCTTGATTTTAATACGGAAACCGGTGACCAAACTTGGAAATTTCAATTTCTATTGCAATTTGCCCTAAAATACTACCCAAAAAATACAGATCAGGTAAAGAATATGTAGAGCCAGAACAGAACCTTAAAGCTAAGATGATATGTGACCCGCTCCAGAAAAAGGTGATATAAGTCGCGCTATGCATTTCCGTGTAATGGCCCTTTCAAGTTCAGAGGGTGAAATTTATTGTCAAATTTTTTTTTTTTGTTGTCTTTAATGACATCTTAAACATCTAAAGTTTTAGGTTTGGTGCACAACAATGTTGATTTTAGTGTATAAAGTGAACAAATAACCTTTTTAGAGTGCATTGTTCGATTGCATTGTATTAGAACTACCTATTTCACAGCCTGTTTTCTCTGTTGTGCAATTTGAACTCCATAGAACTAATAAATATGCAAAAACGCGATATCTCCAGAACGGAAAGGGCTTTGGAGCTCTATTATGTACCAAATGAAAGCTTATATTGCAGGCTTTCCAAACATACATAAAACTAATTTTTCATATTTTGCGACATAATATACCTTTTTCCAGAGCGGGTCACATATAAGTTTATAAGATGATCTTTCCCCCGTGCTTGACACAGGCAATTGAAAAATACCTTATTCTGATAACGTTTGCTTTATATCCAAAATTGTTTTTTTGTTCTCTGCTTGCACACTGTAATTCACAATTAGAAGTTTTATGAGGATGTGATTTTCGATGACTGAATTCAATTTTTTCGCCCTGAACAAGGCTAAAAGCCACTTAAGGTAAGGAGCTACAAAATGAAAAAGAATCAAAGACACAAGAGGTAGGAATTAAGATTCCTCTTGAAGCAGGAAAGATCGTAAGATGAAGGGGAAAACATGCACCAGGCAAAGAATTCCGTGGGTCAAACACAATAGTGCCACCCAGTACAAACCACAAACTATCCACAAGAGTTCTGTGAAATTATGATTCCTCCACATGAAATATATCCATTGCGAGACATCCTCTTTAATAATCACCAATTCTATGATTGTTTTCCCTTGTCCCGACTCCCCACCAAGCGCTGCTCGCACACCACCCATTAGCGATCCAAAAACATCCACCCATCCAGAACCCAGTCACCGCAGAATTTGTCCGGACTATTTCCCCCCAGAGATTTGTATTCCGAGGGGCAGTTGTTGTTTCCACGACCCCCTGGGTTTCCTCCCGGGCCGAGATGGCTTTTGGGGAGGTTGCCTCACAATGGGAATAAATACTCGGCATGCCACGGCTCAAATCGCTCCACACAGTAGCAAGAGCGGCCAGACATTGTTAACAAATTAAATCTCGTTTGGAAACGACAAACACATTTTTGCCAGGTTTTATTATTTATATTTCCCCTTGCGACAACAACATCTGTACTAGCCAAAGGAGAATCCAAAATATGCGTTTACGGACGTATAAATAGTCAGGTTTAATTTGTTTGTTGGCGGAGTTATGCCGTGCACGTGAATGCAATTATTGTTCACCAAGAACTATTCTGGAATGTGATATTTTTTTCAGAAAGCAAACAAATATACTTCTAGTCCCACAGTGATTAAATGATAAAATTGTTACGATTCATGTTCTTGTATGTTTAAAGTAGATATCGGGAGGAGGGGGGGGAGGGGGGAGGGGGGAGGGGGGAGGGGGGAGGGGGGAGGGGGGAGGGGGGAGGGGGAGAGGGGGAAGGGGGGAGGGGGGAGCTCCAATAATTTTTGCAGGGAGGTCTGGCTTTACAGATTTTTTCCCCTGTAAAATCAAGTATGAGATTGTTAGCACAAAAGTATCAAAAAGCAACCCCATCCCACCCCACCCCCAAATTTATTTATCAACATGTTGCACCCACCCCTTTTTGGTCTGGACACACCCAGACATGTAGTCCCTTCCTTGGGCATTCCACTGTTTATTTACTTTACTTGAAGAGTTGACAAGCAGGTGACATCCTGACAAAATGTCAGTAATACCCCCCTTAGTGGTTGGCCATGGGCAAGGAAGAAACAGGTAGCACGCTGAACTGAACTTGAACTTTGTTGATGGGAAACCATCTGGCCGGAATGGGAGTCACAGATGGATGAGTTCTGAACTTGAATGGCCCGATTGATTGACTGATTGAATGAGTAATTGATTGATTGATTACATTGTTGGGTAGATTGTCTGATTGAATGGTTGGCTGATTGCATAATTAGATTGGATGAAGGCACAATATATGTGTCTTCTTTTTGCTGTTCAAAACCATTTTTGTAGTGTAATTTTAATAATGTATTAAAACAGCACACTCTTATGATTGCTTGGCTGATGGACTGATTGATTGAGCAATTGGTAAATCGATTCAACCAGGAATGTGTTACTTTCTGAAATGAAATTTGTAACATTCAAAATATCTTTTTCTGGTGACAATCTACAAAGTTTTAACAGATGTGAAACCTTTAAAACAAAATGCCTGCAATCGGGTAGATTCAGGGAGTGGGGTAGGTTTAATTCACTCCCCCTCCCCTTTCCCCATTTTTGCTTGTACCTTAACTGGTCAATCCCCAAAAAATGTTCGGGTCTGACCGCATTTAATATAGTCCCAACCCTGTACATAAATGTAGTCCCAACCCTGTACATAAATGTAGTCCCAACCCTGTACATAAATGTAGTCCCAACCCTGTACATAAATGTAGTCCCAACCCTGTACATAAATGTAGTCCCAACCCTGTACATAAATGTAGTCCCAACCCTGTACATAAATGTAGTCCCAACCCTGTACATAAATGTAGTCCCAACCCTGTACATAAATGTAGTCCCAACCCTGTACATAAATGTAGTCCCAACCCTGTACATAAATGTAGTCCCAACCCTGTACATAAATGTAGTCACAACCCTGTACATAAATGTAGTCCCAACCCTGTACATAAATGTAGCCCCAACCCTGTACATAAATGTAGTCACAACCCTGTACATAAATGTAGCCCCAACCCTGTACATAAATGTAGTCACAACCCTGTACATAAATGTAGCCCCAACCCTGTACATAAATGTAGTCCCAACCCTGTACATAAATGTAGCCCCAACCCTACATGTACATACAACCCAACCGTGTACCTAAATGTAGCCTGAACCTAAATGTAGCTCGAGAGGTCCGGGCAACATTTAAGTCTCAGGCATTCAGTTTCTACAGCTAAAGGAACTTGTTTCTCTAGCCCTAAGCTGTTTTCTTTCCCTTCAATCTTCCCTCCTTCCGTGATCTTATAAGCCCTGCCTGGAGGCAGGATCTGGAGGCAGAATCTGAAGGAAGGGTTTCTAAGCCAATAAGCCTTGGTTATGAAAGATATCCTAATGAAGTTGATATTTAAGCACCAAGACAGTTAGGCTCACCTTGTCAGCTGTATCTTAAGCCCACACATCCAGCCCATGCAGGGGGCTATGCGTGGGACAATTTCACTGAGCTGCTAAGCACAGACATTTGCTTACCATGAAAAGTTGTCCTACGTAAAAACAGGATTACCAACTAGATTTCCATGTAATATTGTTTGTGACTGGGATTCAGCTGTTTTCTTAGAAGGAAACTTACTAGGAGTTTTAAAAGGTAATATATATTTGCAAACATAAAAATACAAAAACTACTGAATTATTATGAAATACCTTACTTGACTGTAAGTAAATAATAGTCTCAAGCAGTGTTGTAGTCAAGGCCACAACCTCCGAGGCCGAGGCCAAGACCGAGGCCACAACCTCCGAGGCCGAGACCGAGGCCGAGACCGAGGCCGAGGCCACAACGTCCGAGGCCAAGGCCGAGGCCGAGGCCACAACGTCCGAGGCCGAGGCCGAGGCCGGTTACTAAACACGTAATAAACTAATAATCCACTCAATCAAGGTTAAAGGCAGTGTGTATGATTGGTCATTGTTGCAATTTTCAGAAATGGGCGGATTTGGGGGTTAGTATTTTATAGGAAATATCGTTCCACTGACCTCTGTTCAAAGTTTTGCGTTGTTGGATGGCGAGAAAAACGAGAGAAAAACGGCGCTCGTTTTCAACCGTCGGGCGGATGATAGCCTTTAGTCAACAAGACGCGCGTGGCTACCTGGACACGTGACGCGCCCCGAATGCCAGCATGTCCGGGGCGCGCCACTCGTCCGGGTAGCCACGCGCGCCTTGACTAAAGCCTACAGGGCAGTTTTCCAACGATTGAAAACAATATAAATTTCCACTTTTCTTGACAACGACAGCACACCTGGTGCTATCATTTCACACGATGATTGAGACTACTATTAACTTACAGGCTTGTAAGGTATTTCGTAATAATTCAGTAAAAACAAATTAGAGGATTACCAATCGTGTACACTACGTTCATTGTTGGATTTTTTATTTTATTTTCAAGTCACGTCAATGGCAGGTTCCTTAAAGGATATGTTTATTGCATTTCAAGAACATAAGGGTCTCCAGCATCTATTGGGATAGCTTTGCACGATGTGGCCTCATAATAATCCCTCCTCTGCTAAAAATGCGCTCCACTGGAGCACTGCTGGCTGGAACATAGTCTTGGGCCCAAGACCCTTGTGTTGATATTTCGGAGCGCCCGCGCGCCAGATTCACTAACGTTGTGTCCTCGAAATCCCGGCTTCGTACGTGCGTTCTGGCCTCACGCATGCGTAGTTTACAAAATGCAGCCGAATCCGCAGCCGGTGTTTGTCAAACGTGCACGATTTTGGATCGCCACAAGGGTCTTGGATAAGTTGGCAGGCAATTCTTAACTTTTTCTTTACTTTTCGATGATTCTCCCTCGCTTTTCCGAGGGATCCAATCAGTGACCGAGTTTGAGCCTTATCATAAATTATTCATTACATGCAAATACATAGGACATGACGAGGCATCATGACCATTGATCTGCAGCTGCGCGCGTCACATGCGCGTGCACGCATGTCGGACATAAACCACGAATGTGATTGGTCAGAACACCATCAGGCGACGCTCACTGGATCGGTCTATTGCATAACCGTCCATCATTATCACAGTCCACAGTCTGGTCGCGCCCCCGAAATGCCAACTTATCCAAGACTTTACTACAGATCCAAAATCTTTTCGCGCTGTCGGCCTATTGCAACTACACTGTACCTGATCGCGCTGCCTGTGCATTGCAACTGCGAAAGTACAAAAGTACAATAGTAACGTCTTTGAACCAAGACTATCTGGAACAGAGAGGACAGTCTTTGCAAGGGCATGCAGTTATGAATACATAGACTAGTAGACATGTGACAGGCTTCGCGTTGCGCGAGCACGCGTGAATAACAGGTTGGTTCCCTCAACTTCACTGCCGGCCATAATGATTATCGCTTTAACGTTCACTCGTTCAAGGCCGAGTGGTGGACCAGGAACCAGTCTATAGCGGAAGTAGACAGATTATCTAACAAAAATATTAGATGCTACCTGAGTACGTGTAACACAATAGTGGCAGTTCATGGGGCGAGTGAAGTGCTGGACCAGGAACTACACGTAGTCTATTACCGGAAGTAGACTGGTTCTACAAGAAGATAATACATATAATGTACGTACGTAGTACGTGCAATCGGGGAGCTATCTATAGCTCCATGGTGCAATAATGCAAATACCAGTTCATTAATTTGTGCGTATCTGCTTGAAACTTTATTTCGTTTCACGGAACTCACTGTGGCAGCTTCTCGAAAGTTTCATGAGGTAAACAATTTCAATTAATTGAAACAGAAAACACATCTGAATTGGTGGGAAAATTGGTCAAAGTGGGCGGCCTCGAGCCGGCCTCGACCAGATCTTCGAGTCCGGAAGGCTCCGAGGCCGAGGCCGAGGCCGAGGCCTTGCACTCCGAGGCCAAGGCCGAGACCGAGGCCATAAAAATCGGCCTCGAGGCCGGCCTCGAGGCCGAGGCCGGCCTCGAGGCCGAGGCCGGTCTCGAGACCTCCAACACTGGTCTCAAGCATCCTGTGAAACCATGGCACCTGGTGCTCTGTCATTTTCAAGAAAAATATAATTTTTGTATCAAATCATAATCAATGTCCAATGATAGTTGGTCGGCCGACCATCGTTGGAAATAGACTAGTTCCCAGCTCCCTGACATCTAGTATAAATTGCTGTTTTGTCTGAAGCAGGGTCAGGGAACAAGACAAGAACAGCATTTTTCTCCCTTTGTTTTCTCAGTATCTATGCACACAAAACAGGTGTTACAGTACTTTCTATAAAATACTAACCCCCAAATCCATTCATTTCTGAATATTACAGCAAAAGCAAATGTTGTATACTGCCTTTAACCGGTAAACCTGTTTTCACAAAGCAAGACTCTTCCGTACTAAGCAAATTTTTATCCTGGGCAGCTCCCCAGATGCTGTCAGTCAGTAATTATCCACCTGGTCACGTTCCTAGATCCCATACTGCTGCAGGTGTCGCCTGTGGCCCTGACCTTGTTGTGGCAACACTGCATAAATATTTTGGCCAACCGGAACCAGCCTAAGAAATCACTTAATTCCTGCCTGAAGCCCATGGATTCCCCAGGAGGGGGTTCGATCAGGTTGTCCTGCAGTAATCCAAGGTGGTAATGTGCAATAACATGCAGGTGTTATGTGACATTGGATAGATCTCCATACAGTGCTGATCTACATGTAGGACTTGAAGACATCCACAAAGACTTGATGAAGCCCGGAAGGGACAGGGCGGTAATTTGTTTTGGCCGTTGCTAATTCATTCACATGAATTACTAATTCGTTCCCACGAATTCCTATTTTGTTCCCACGAATTGCTATTTTGTTCCCACGAATTACTGTTCATTTGCATGAATTGCTATTTTTATACTGAAGCGTATTTTAGGAGAATACAAATGTCAAGATATCTCGAGAACACAAAATGCCACAGGGGTCAAACCTACATGTACACCAAATTAAAGCTTAAAATGTGACAAATTCAAATATGTATATAACAAATTTTTAAAAATGTTGTGACATAAAACCCATTTTTGTAGAGCGGGTCGCATTTGGTATTAAATATTGAAACATCTGGTCTGTAAGCAATCAAGGCTTGGTTTTTTTCAGAAGAATTTTGAAATTTTTAATGGAGGGAGTTAAATATTAAAATCTGTAATTGATGCAAGTACAAGAGAAATCCAATGAAAGAAATAAAAAAATAGACAAATGAAATTCCCCGGCCATGTACTAAGGAAAGACGGCATTGAACAGAATATGATATGTGGAAAAATTAAGGGAAAGAAGAAGCTAAGGGTGTCAATGCACGCCCTAGTTGACGTGGCACAGAGTAAAATGACCGCACATTTCTCACATCCTCCGACAAGCCAGCTGTCCGCACAAATTGTCCAGACTAATTTTCCCCCTTCTTGATCCCAAGGCCTTAGGCTGGACATACTGAAGTGGATAGATGATTAGGGTGCGAATGGTCACTTCAGGGGAACAACAGGACTAGGAAAATTAACACTGTCAAATGAAGGCTTCTTGTGAAATGGCAGTCTGGTCTCACACCCATGGGGGCCAATATAGTGGAGCTCCTAGGCACAAAAATGTCTGCTTAGTATAAACCTTAGTAAAACCTGCTTAGTAAAAACAGGTTACCAGCCAAAACTCCATGTAATTTTCATGCTACATGTAAGCAAAAAACAGCCGAATATCAGTCACAAGCAATACACTTCACATGAAATTTTGGTTGGTAATATGCTGTTTATACTGAGAATTTGTCATGCTAAGCAAATTTTTGTGCAGCTCCATAAATTTGGCCTCTGCAGTACATGTACATGCTGACTGCAGAAGTGTATCAGTTCTCGACTACAGAGGTTCCAAAAAGATTAGTTAACTTTTTTCTCTTGTGTACGCTCGGTTTATAATTGGTTATAAACTGTCCACAAGGGAAACTGACTTGGTAAATTTGAATACATTTTCAAAGTAAACAAAGAAACTGGCAGGAGCGGGATTCGAACCTGCGACCCCCGGGTTACCGCACCGGCGCTCTACCAACTGAGCTATCTTGCCCTATGTTGGCGGTCTCCCAAATTGTCAGTATCTTTGTTCGGGTGGGCGCTAGTCAGAAGTCATAAACCCAGAATGCCGTATAGCCAGGGTTCACACCCAATTTTACGATACAACCTGCAAGCGACATTGTGGGGATCACTCAATGAGGATACGACTTTTAACTTAGTAATTCGTAAAACAATCCACAAGGGAAACTGACTAGGTAAATTTGAATACATTTTCAAAGTGAACAAAGAAACTGGCAGGAGCGGGATTCGAACCTGCGACCCCCGGGTTACCGCACCGGCGCTCTACCAACTGAGCTATCTTGCAGGTTCGAATCCCGCTCCTGCCAGTTTCTTTGTTCACTTTGAAAATGGTTATAAACTGGGTAGAGGTATGCTCTTTTCTAACCTACAAAATAGGGGTGTGCATTTACGGGTAGTAAAAGAACTGGGTACCTGATTGAAAAAAATAAATATGGGTACCCGTATAAGAAACCCAACCCAAAACTTCCAATCCCGGAAGTTTCAATAATGTCTTTCTCTGAGATTCAAAAAGTCTGATTTCAGACAAAAGTCTGACAAATCTCATGCCTGTCCAGTAAACATGATCACTTCTCCGGCCTTTGCATGTGCCGGCATATCACAAAAGACGGTTGTCCGGAAGCTTTATACAGTTGTATTTATTGTGGAATGAGTCATGCTATTATGTCTTGGCGAGGATCTTATCCATGCCCAGATGACAAAAACCATGACCGGTAAAATTCCCTTTATTGTTAACTTTCGTGAGCCTCAGTATTGCAAAATCTGTGCTGGTTTCCCATGTAGTCCGATTTGAATTTTGAAAATTCCCGACAAATAACATTCAAAACCTTTCCTTTTTCATTGTCTGGGAATTTACTTTGCAATAATGTAAAGTTGTACGGGTACTCGATTCCATAATCTGGAACCGGTTCCCGACATGAACGGTCGGGTACTCGGGTACCCGGTTCCGATGCACACCCCTAGTACAAAATGTACCAAACCACAAAGTACCTGTAGTGGGGTTCCCTCATTAACAAGCCAAGCAGGTTTACATCATACATGTACATGTAAGAATCCACAATTCACGAAAATGTGCAATGGACACGGCCTGTTCAAATTGATTGAAAAGGTCGCGCTTGTGGCATTCCGAGTTAAAAGCAGATATACAGTTTTTCAGTGGAAAGTCGATGTTGGGATTTTTAATACTTCTACATCCCAAAATCCTTTATTATAATCATATCGCAAAGTTTTATAAGTGAATTCAATCATGAAATATTATTTCTGGGTGACTGTCGTTTTGTACTGAGAGCACAGTCTACATAGTTCACTGAATTTGAGCTTTGTTTTCTTCAAACAAGTGGTCATCACTATTAACATTTTAATTTTTAAAATGTTTTATTTTGTTTATGCAAATCGCCCATCACAAGCCCTAGGGCACTCGAGGTGTGGGCTACTTAGGAATATGTGGAAGAACCAGTCCCTCACACTGAAACAAGATAATCTAATCTCTTCACAGCATGAATAGAGTCGGGATAGGTAACTAGTCCACTGCAAGACATTAATAATGCTTCTACCCATATTAAGCGTAGAAGTGCCAAAGCCCAGGACTGGGCTCGAACCCACAACCTGCAGGATTACCCACAGACCTTGAATTCAATGTGCCAAACCACTAGGCCACGGCACTTCCACATCAAATTCAAACTTATTATTTGTACAAAATACCATCTCAATTTTCAAAGCAGAGAGAGCCATACGCACCTGTATTCCCAAAGTATAACTTGTGGAGGTTACTGGTAAAGATGACACCTCCCCTGTGCACATTCACATAGCAGCCATCGATGGTTTCGTCGTTGTAGAGAACGAGAACTTGATCAAAGTGATTTCCGCCGTCGTTGGAATGCCACACCTAATGAAGACAATTGGACAAGAATACTACTTTTTAAAATCAAACTGGCTAAGATTTAAAGATACGATGTAGCTTTGGTAGTGATCAATGCAATGCACGAATGTTTGCATTCTGTCAAAATTATCTAGAAGTTTTTATACATTTTAACGTGGTGACGTGACGTGGTGCATGATATCTTTATGAAAATGGATTACAATTTTGAACTAGTCACAGCAAATAACATACAGGCTGCGAAATTAAGAAAATTAGATGCCTGCTCCTGGTCAATCGGCAACTAAAACTGAAGTGAGGTTGCCCGAGAGTCAAGTTTGGTTGCCCAAAATGCTAGGCAAGGTTAAAAGATGGCTCCTGTGATGACGATGACTCAAAGAAGAGAAACACCGAGTGATTCAACAAGTTTTTACAACATTTTCAAAGTGAACAAAGAAAACTGGCAGGAGCGGGATTCGAACCTGCAACCTCCAGAATACCGCACCGGCACTCTACCAACGATGCAACCTGGGAAGCGACATTGTGGGGATCACTCAATGAGGATACGACTTTTAACTTATAATTCGTCAAACAATGCACAAAGGAAACATGACCAGGTGAATTTACCTAGTCAGTTTCCTTGTGGATTGTGGATAACTTTTATGTGACTGCACAGCAGAGAGTACAACTACAGAGAAAGTTTCCAGATATACTATGTGAAGTAACTTTTAAAAAGGAGAAGTAAGGTTCTTGGAAGAAACAGAAGTATTAACTCCCCAATCGCAGGTTAAGCTATGCTTTTTTGCTAAAAAATGTCTTTCTGAAAATTACTAAATTATCTGCCCGAGCACGGTCTGTGCTAGCATTTTAGAATCTATTACTGACTTACTGATGTTTACAAGAGTAATTGGGGTTGCCCAGAGGACAAGTGATGGTTCACCAGGCTCCCCTGATGGATTTTACTAGGTTCCCAACTGTTCATTTTGCACCTTACAATGTGCTTCAAGGTTAAAGATAGTATACACCATTTGCTTTTGCTGTAAGTTTCAGAAATAACTGGATTTGGGGGTTAGTATTTTATAGCATACTAGCAAATACTTTAACACTGACCTGTTTAAAGCTTCGTGTGCATAGATGCTGGGAAAACGGAGAAAACAAATCTGTTCTAGTAGTCTTGTTCCCTGACCATACGTTAGACAAAACGGAGCAATTTATAGACGTCAGGGAATTATCAGGTCGGGGAACTAGACTATTTCCAACGATTGTCGGCCATGATTTCACAGGATGCTTGAGACTGCTATTTACTTACAGTCTACTACAGTATTTCGTAATAATTCAGTAGTTTTTTATTTAATGTTTGGAAATGTAGTATACTATGTTTAATGGAAAGACAAGTTTACAAGGTACATGTACTCTGGTACATTAATTACTGCAGTCAAAACCATGTCAGGGCTGGTAAGTTCACAAGTTGTGTACTCTGCATCCCTACAAATAATAATGGATCAATCCATTGTAACTTATCACCAATGGGTTCCAAGGTCAGTCCATGATCTGACAATGGGACAGTCCAAGCAGCACACAGCAGGGGGTGATTGCTGCATGCAGAGGGGCAAAACATACAGTAACTTGTGAGGGGACAAGCATTCTGTTTTGGCAAGTTCTGCTAGAAAGCAAATTGCGTTCTGATCCACCACACTCTTTAATAAATGAGTATATGCTATTTTACTGTACATGGTAAATTGCTGAACTTGTCAGCATGAGTCTTGAGGCAATATTGGCAACAATGCAGAATAGAACCTGAAAGCTCACCTCTGGTGGTGCGCTTTCGGAGACCTTGAACAGGAAAATTAACAGGAAAATTTTTTTTCGTACATTGATTTCTTAAAGACCTAGTAGAACACTTTGAAAAAATGTGAAATTATTGTCTCAGTCTACAGATAGGTCAATATAGAGAGCAATACACAAACAAATATGTTGTATTGTCCTTTTTAATAAAAAAAAATGCAAATTGGCTCACTTCTGAAAATCCTATCATCTGAAAAAGCGTACGTCACGTCCCCATTTGCATGTCATGCGTTATGCATTTATTGCACGTGACGTCATGGTGTGTGGTCCGATCGTTGCACTTGGTACAAGTTCATACATGAGTATGCGGTATTTACACAGAATACATGTTGAATTAACTTCATCTCTGTATCCCATCATGTAAGCCTACTATTTCAATTCCAAATCTAAGTTTAGTATGGATGACTACACGCGATGACGTCAAGGCTAACAGCGCGCCGCCAATGGCAGCAGGGGGAGAACTTGGAGTAAGCGCGAAATTTGAATATTTAATTAGCATCTTTCTCTCGTCCGTTAATTAATAATGATTGATAGAAAATGACAACATTTAGCATTTTGTTTCTTGTAATTCATAATCAAGATACAAATCTTTTTTATAGAATTAAACTTTAGTTATAGTAGGTCTTTAAGAAAATCACCCCAGAAAAAGGCCTTTGTAAAACTATTACTAGCATATCAATTTATGGAAACTGATCAATCACCTGATATGAAAGAGAAATATCGTGCCAAAAACGGACCCCTCACAAAATCTAAAATACATACGGACTAGTGAAACTGGGTGTACTCATACAAGGATATCAATTTATGAAATTTTTGGGCAATCATTAGGTAAAAACTGAAAGTTAAATAGAACACTAAAATGTCTTTTATGGTTGCATTTTTTTAAAATAAATGACAGGACTCATTAACATTTTCGAAAAAAAAACTAATGTGACCGCTGTGACGGTAAGTCAGATACTTAAAGCCAGCCAGGCTTAATCTAGAACCCATCGGCTGTAGGCAGGTAAATCTTCGCAAGTTTTGTTGTCCCGCAAGTACACGATGTGAAAACAAGTGTAAATGAACAAGGAGACCAGGGCACAGAAATACCGGATGTGAAAGGTCGTCAATAAAATCAGTTTTTTTTACCCATCGTCGGGTATTTTCCCCTACTTTTACTCAAAGAATTCCACGACAAAATTCCAGCGTGAATATTTCTTGGGGTGGTTTACAGTTCCAAAAAAGTTCCAAAAATTCTTCCAAAAAATTATACAGTTCCAAACATTCTTCCACAAATTATAACAAGAGAAGGGGCAACCCAGTGTGAATTGCCCATAGGCGGGCCGCATGAGGTCTCCGGAAGCCCTCCGCGTGACCTTTTACTTTCAGGCTCCATTGAAGTCGACTTGAATGTAAAACTGGAAAAACAGATTGAAGTTTGGACTCGAGTAAAGCCCTGGCTCCAGCCCAGACTTGACGCGGACACCAGACTAGGCCCAGTCTGGATTTAAAGTCCAGGCACGATTCCAAGACCATTTTGATGTAAAAAAACCAAAAAAAAACTTTGGAATCCAGCATCAAAATCTACATTTGATACGAGGTTTTACTCGAGTTCAGAGTTGGCTTGTAATTTTAAGCATTTAATGTAGTGTACACGATTGGTAATTCTTCAAGTTCTTTTTACTGAATTATTACGAAATACCTTACCAGACTGTAAGTTAATAGTAGTCTCAATCATCCTGTGAATTTATAACTGCCCTGTAGCCTTTAGTCAAGGCGTGCGTGGCTACCCGGACGAGTGGCGCGCTGGACATGCTGGCATTCAGGGCGCGTCACGTGTCCAGCTGGTAGCCACTCGCGCCTTGACTAAAGACTATCATCCGTCCGACGGTTGAAGACGAGCGCCGTTTTTCTCTCGGTATTTTCCGCCATCCAACAACGCAAAACTTTGAACAGGTGAGTGGAACGATATTTCCTATAAAATACTAAACCCCCAAATCTGCCCATTTTTGAAAATTGTAACAATGACCAATCATGTACACGGCCTTTAAACTCCGGAAGGGTATCAATCTTTTTTTGCACTGTTTTGGCATCAGACTGGGATCCAGACTGGGCTATAATAGTGATGCCTCTGTTAGTTTAGCACCTTGTATTCATTTTTTTTTTTAAATGCAAGTCCACCCCGAACAAGGCTAAAAGCCACTCGAGGTACGGAGCTACAAAAAGAAAAAGAATCAAAGATACAAGAGGTAGGAATTAATATTCCTCTTGAAGCAGGAAAGATCGTAAGATGAAGGGAAACGGGCAAAGAATTCCACTCTCTCCTGCACCGGGTCCCATCAGTGGACAAACGAAGCTCTTGCAGAATACCAAAAATCCTGGTAAAGCTTTCAAACACCGACATTAAAATGAAATACAGATTCTAATGACCTCTTGAACTTCCACTGATTTTTTTTTCAGCAACTTAGTCTGATTGAGGTTCCATTACTCGGTCTGAACTTAATAAGGAATAACTACCACTACATTTCCGACGACGACTGAACTTGAACGGCATGTGGGTAACGGCAAAGGATCGGAAAGGGTTACAATTCCTGACACTTGTTGAATTAGGAACCTACAGCAGATGCTCCCCAAACCCCAAATGATGTCTTCCTCTCTCACCAGCCACTGGTAAGAGGGTTGTGTAAGGTCCCCAGTAGTTGAGACAAGCAGGCTGTAAGGACAACTGACAGATGATCTTCCCCAGATTAATTGAGAGCTAAACGGACCCTTCCTTGCAAGCTGTGCGGCTTGTCAATGGGCACAGAACACTGCGAGTTAGTGGCTGATGTACTTATACAACCAAATGCCACAGTTTGCTTGCGGTTGTGGTTGGGCTAAAACTGCGGGTTTCTTTCCAAGCAGCATTTCGGAAATGCCAAAAGTCAAACGGGCTATATATAACTTGTTTATTGGCGTCAAAGGCTACGATGTGATTTTTTTTTTTAACGTGGGAAACACTTTTTTTCTGCTTAAAGCTTGTATGTCCGTGCTTTGACTGAAAATTTCAATCCAATAGATTTCCTCCTACTACTAATGAATTGTGAAAGAAATGTATATTTTTAATGGAGAAAAGTACAATCCTTTATTTGGTTTTTTTGAAAATTGTTTTGTGATACACGCGACTATTGCCTTAAATACATTAACACTAAGAATTAGAAGAGTCCCGCTCCTAATTCTAAATTTGAAACCTATTACATCTGCAGCCGATTTCACGAAACTGTGCGCATGGCGTAGGACTTGCGCTATAAAAATGTTGCGTAGCTACGCTACATCCTTGCGATCCATTTCATGAAACAGTGCGTAGCTGCGCCATGTTTCATTTGTTTTATACATTGCGGACGAGGCTGAATGCCCCTTTTACGACGACTGTTTTAGTACAATAAAAATACATCGAACAGTCGTGATGGGGCGCCATTTTGAAACTTTTCCCCTTTGAAACTTCGCGTGGAGTTGTTTCATTGGAAAGCTCATAACTTATTTAATGCTAACAAATCAGCATTTGAACATTTATCTTTCGAGTTGCTACGCCCAAAAAGCATGGATTTAATAATAAAGCATCTCTAACACAAAATCTATCGTTTTAGTTTTTTCTTTAAAACTAGACTATAAATCATTCCTTATTTTGGTTCCAAGTACGAGTTACTCCAAGTTTTAAAAGTTTGTTCAGTATCCCATGTAAAGCATTACGATTCAGATGCGGTCTTTCACAGATTGAAATAGGAAAGAATAGACGAATCCCGAATTAACAAAAATAGCACTTGGATTTGAAAGCGAGTAGGCCTATCTCACTACAAACTTTAACTGATCGTGCGCTGTGCTGCTTTTGATGGTGTGATTTATTCATTAAAATTTATATACAAGTCCACCCCGAACAAGGCTAAAAGCCTCTCAAGGTACAGAGCTACAAAAGGAAAAAGAATCAAAGATGCAAGAGGTAGGAATTAAGATTCCTCTTGAAGCTGGAAAGATCGTAAGATGAAGGGAAAACATGCACCAGGCAAAGAATTCCATAGAGATACAGAACGAGGGAAAACAGCTTTTATCATAGCTTTTTGTTCTACTTCTAGGTACACCTAGAGTATACCGGTGGAACAGGCAGAAAGCCGAGTTTCAGGCTCAAACACCCTAACTGGAGGAACCAAGCTGGACAAGCCGATGGAACATGCTTTCATGCATGAATGAATTTGTGGAATAGCACCGTTTGTTTAGCACTGAGAGCCTCGCTTTCAACCCTGAAGTGTGCAGACAGGGCTAATGTGAAATTTGTTCATATATTAATTTCAAGTAATATCCTGAAACAGCTTTTAAATTTTATGTCTGCTCCATTCCTCCAAACCCACTTTACTGTACATGTATGTAATCTTGCTGCAGTTTAACATTTCTAGGAATTACTTTTTTTTTTGATGCAGAGTGAACTTTAGCAATTGAGGTCACTCGCGCTACAGTTTTTCCTGACATCTATAAATTGTCAGCTAATACTTCCCGGACATTTATAAATTGCTCCGTTTTGTTTATAAAGGTATTGTCAGGGAACCAGACTACTAGAACATAATTTTTGTCTCTTTTTCCCCAGCATCTATGCACACAAAACTTTAAACAGATCAGTGTTACAGTATACAAATAATGAATGTTTATGAGTGCGATAAGAATAATTTCATGAGGTGACAGATTGAATGTTCCATTCCAAGAGGCGAAGCTGAGTGGAATGGGACATTCAATCTGTCACTGAATGAAATTATTCTTACCATTGCACGAATGTGAAACATTCATTATTTGTTTTATACAACGCCTGAATGAATCCGACAGATTGCATGCATGGATTTCTTGGTGTACAACGTGCCGTTTACCTTCTCAGGCCCGCATAAAACCGCAACAAAAAGTGGTCCAGTTCCGAATCAGTTAAAGCTTTAATTGTTGTTCCTGCATGTCTTGCAAATTCCTCTAATCGTTTGACTGCATATTTCATTTGTCTCTTTGTGTTAGCAGCGTCAGCATCGCCTACGAGTTCCAATATTTCGTCGTCTGTTAGGAAAACAAACCGCGGTACGGAAACACCGTCCGCCATTTTGTGTGAATGACAGCCTAGACTGGTTCCCGGTCCCCGTATGTATATAATATACATTAAAGTCCGAAGGACAACGGACGGACCGGGAACCAGTCCAATGACAGCCGTGTTGTAGCGGTGGGAAAGTTCTATCAAATGCATTACCGTTTGATAGAACCATGTGGTAGAACGTTTTTTGGCGGGGCGGGTTCGAGTCGTGTGATGGGATGAATAATTCAATGCACGTGATCGACGATCCACCAATCGGATGGCTGGGATTTATTCAGGTGTTGTATAATATTTGCTAGCACGCTATAAAATACTATCCTCCAAATCCATTTATTTAAATTGAAAATTACAGCAAACACAAATCGTGTATACTACACCACTTACATTGTACATGTAACCATAAAATACCAATTACACATAAAAAAAAGAAACCCAATTCACAGTGGAATTTCCAACACCCGCTTTAGTGCAAAATGACGCATACATTTAACCTGTAGCCAAGCTTTTCCCATGATATACTGCAAAAAAACAAAACGATCTCTATGGGACAAACTATTGGTGGTACACTGCATTGCAAATCATCCGAATTCATTCGTGGGTTGCCACGCCTGACAATTATCCTGTCTACGTCTCACTTCTCTACATTTTGTGAGTAATCCCATGGACCTAATAGACCACAGGTTACAATACTCGTAAATCATCTTAGTAAGGGCCCTAAGCAGTCAAGAGGGGATATTTTTATCATTGAGACAGGAACTATAATTTGGAGTGATGCCCGTCTATTCAGCTGGCAATCTTGAAGACACGGGTAATTTGAAAAATATACAAGTTCACCACCTGTGTGCACGTTGTCGAGGAGTCTGAACAATTCACGCAAGGAAATAAATCTTAAAGCGGTTATATCTGTACTCCAACTGAAAATTTCAAATTTTGTGGATTTATCCAACCAAGGAATTACATAAGAAAACTGTACTGTTGAACGAAAAAAAAAGCACTTATTATATGTGCCCTCTACAGTATGTCCCAAAAAAGGTGTCACTCTAACTATTTCCAAAATAGCTACAAAACTATAAAGTCAATTTTGAAAATGTTTGATGGTGCAGATACTCCATATTCTGGGCCAAATTCCCAAGACCAAGTTCCTTGCCTTAATGAATTTCATTGCTGTGTTATGTAAGCTGTGTAAAATCCTGCATGTTGTGAAAAGGGCAGCGGTTGGGATTGGAATCATTTGCCTGGCTATCAGTCATCATGGCAAGACCTCAGTTTATAATAATGCTCAAGGGCAAATGATTCCAATCCCAAACCATTTTAGCCTTTTTTTCACAACATGCAGGATTTTACAAAGCTTACATAACATACACAGAACTGAAATTGATTAAGACAAGGAACTTGGTGACAGTGTCCGAAAATGTTGTGATCAATTGACCATTGTGCAGTGATGCATGACTGAAATGAATTGAGACTCATAGGGATTTAGGCCAAGGATAGGGAGTATCTACACACTAAACAAAAATTCAAAATTGACTTTATGGTTTTGTAGTTATTTCAGAAATAGTTGGAGTGACACTTTTTTGGGGACATACTGTATATTTGAAATTAAAGTTTCATTGGAAAGCTCCTAACTAAAATCCAATGCTAACAAATGAGCAATTCAATTTGAAAAGGTATTTGTCAGCGTGATAAACCCCAAACACGCACAGACATGGTAGCTTTCAACCGTGTTCGCATTGGACTTTTTTGGGGGAAACCTCACCAAGGGGACGGCTTACTTTTCCCATTTTAAGTCCAGTATGAACAGCCAGGAAAACTTGTCTTCTTCATTACTTTTCCCTGGAGTACATTAGTTAACCCATTTAGCTTTCAGATTGAAACTAATCAATCTGATTTTTTATCATTATCAAATGTATTACCATTGGAATTTTTACCATCTTTAGTCCAGTGCGAAAAAAACTGTGCAAGGTTTGAGACTGCACATACGAGTGCCTAGTTTGGCCACTGGCCAGCAACATTTGCAAGCTTTCACACGGCATGAAATAAAAATCTGACTGACATTCCTTGAGACAACCGCACGTACTTGACTGGTTACCACTACACTACCGGATATGAAATGGAACGTGATACTAGTACGAGTATTGCAGCGCGCGAAATTACGTAATTGCAGTCTCACCACCCTCCTGCTCAACTTCTCCCGATATAATGATCAAATGGGTCTTTTGGTCCACTATATTCACGCCAATACCCACGTCGAAAAGATATCCCGGTGAATATATGAGGAAACGGACACATCCAGAAATTTCAACCATTGTACGGATTTAAAGCGTCACTGAATGGGATGACACTATCATTCTTAACATCCTAACACACAACATCACAACAACAACATAATTACATCAAGAACAGCAACGTACATACATTGCAGACCTACACTAAAGGTCTCGGCGCATGGGCATAGGGCCGCCTTAGCACGGGACATCGTTCATTTGACAAGGAATCGTTTCACACACGGTTTGGCATGCATTCCTTGCGAAAACATCCGCTAGCGGAAGATTTTATCGTAGGTCTTGAACTCGGCAATGAATGTTGGTCACTCTCAAGTATTGGTTTCCTTTCACACGATGTTCATTTTGTATTAAACATTTCTCAATCACTGCAAGAATTTCTCAATCATAGTTTTTTTTGTGTCGTGTGAAAAGGGCTTTTAATAGTGAACATTGGGAATAAACACCAGGGAATCACAACCTATTACAAATCTGGCTGCCCAACAGTACCAACTCGACTTCGACTCTTCATTTTAACCACCCTCCCTGCTTGGCAAGGTAAGACAACCTGGACCCGTGTTTAATCTAGAGCAGTGTCCCAAGGAACGACCCCCAGCTCCGAGGGGGGCCACGATGAGCAACAAGCAGGAAGGAAGTGGCAACTGCGTACCCACTGATTTACAGCGGGCCCTACCTGTTTCCGACGAACTGCAGCACCTGACTCCAGACACTCAAGAGGAGTCTGCTCATCGCCGCACAGGCCAGGTTCTTGGCAAGGGGGTGTGACTGTTTTGTCATGGAAAGTTCTGCTGAGGCACCGTAGGGCGTAGACAATTTCCTTCAAACTGCTCTGAAAACTTTGCCAGGGCTTGGAATAGAGTACCGGTATGTGAACCACTATAGGGGTCTGACCATTTTCTCATAGAAATTTCTTCCAAGGCACTGTAGGGTGTAGACAGTTTCCTATCTTCACACTACTCCGACAACTTTGCTATGGTTGGGAATAGAGTACAGGTTCCGGCCCATGTTTGCCAATAACGGGGTTAACCGCTTTATTAGGGCTCTACCGAGGCACAAAGGGGCGTAGACAAGTTTCCTATCTTCACACTTCTCTCATAATTTGGCTACGGTTTGGAAGACGCCGGCTTGAGTTATTCTATTAGCTGTGTTAAAAAACACACTTTAAGACCTTTTCACACTAGACAAATCTCAGGATTGGTGCGGGTTGACGTGGGGTTTGAAATAAGCTAAGTTTCACACTTTAAAATTTTCAATGTTGCGCCAACCCTATGTCAATCCTGAGATTGGTTTCAAACTGGGTTGAACCCAACCTTGCTCCAGACCAGGGATAAGATTCTTGCCCTGGGTTGAACCACTCGCCCAGGTTGAAAAGTGAGCAGGGGTGAACTCATGCAGGGTTGAATGCCGGGTTGAAATATGGAAATTCAACCCAGGGCGGCCCTAGGGTTGCGCTAAGCCTGAGCTGACTTCAACCCAGGTTGAGAGGTTCTAATGTTAAAAGGCCTATGGGGGTGTGACCATTAATAACAACAAACAGTTCTGCCGAGGTATAGGGCATCGACAGTTTCCCATCTTCACACTTCTGTGATAAGTTTGGTATGGTTGGGCATAGACTCTGTGTTGATATAACTCTATAGATCAGACACAAGGGATAAAGAGAAGACAGGGGGGGGGGGGGGGGAGCGGACAAGGTAAATGTATGAGTCATTCAGAAAGTGATGATGAAGCTAGGGAAGAGCAGGATTTCAGAAGATTTTTTTCTCTGATTCTCATAATTTTGTTTCAGAAAGCCGAGAAGTCTATCTCCTCTCTCTATTAAACCTTACCTGAAGCCGTGTTCACACTAGACTTGGTTTGAATATTTTACTAAGACAAAAGGTAAAAATTCCAATGGTTAAATCTTACCAGTGTTCACACTTAAGCACTTTTCATACGACATGAAAAAAAACTCAAAATGTTTGAGACTCCACTTACGAGTGCTGATTTTTGCCACCAGCCAGCAACATTCGCAAACTTTCACACGACATGAAATAGAAAGCTGGCCGACATTCCTTGAGACTATTCGTAAGATGGAATTTACGCCGGGGTGATGTTAATTCAATATTGGGTTTTGCCCTTCACCGACGTATTTTATAAACACTGTGGAGGCCTACTCAGTATTGTCCCGAGAGATTATTGGAGGAAAAAAATATCACTCGAACCTACGACCTCCTGCTGTCTAATGCAGACGTCTTAACACTCGACCACTTGGCCAACTGATCTCTCGGGACAACACTGAGACAACCACATGCATTTGGCTGGTTCCTACTACACTATTGGACATGAAATGGAACATGATACTAAGTACCAGTATTGCAGCGTGCGAAATGATGTAATTCCAGCATGTACAGCAGTGCGGTAAACATCCAGCTCAGGAGGCCTCGAGGATCTGAAAAAATACCCCCGTCTCACCACCCTCCTGCTAAATTTTTCCGATCTAATGATCAAATGGGTCTTTTGGTCCACTATATTCACGCCAATACCCACGTCGAAAAGACATCCCGGTGAATATAAGAGGAAACGGACACATCCAGAAATCCGTATTGTGACAATTACCAACCACTGTACAAGTTTTGAATAACACAAGTCAGCGGATATAAAGCGTTACTGAATAGGATGACACCATCGTTCTTAACCCCTTGAAGTTGGTTATTTATAGTGGGGTGCCGGGGTGGCCTGTGCAGCCAAGCCAAACCGACACAAGAGGTTTGTGCAGCCAAACGTAACATACACAATAATCCAACAATGGATTGAAACTGCAGAAAATGGCGTGTTATAGACGTCATCCGGCCTGGTGGCACTGATTTTTTTTTTCGCGGCTATAGCTATCATCCGGCTTCAAAGGGTTAACATCCACTGCTAGTAGTCGCAGCATCGTAGCACTCTCATTTACAGCGAGTAGGTCTTCAGTGCTGCAGCGAGAGTCAGATGGCATAAGACGGCACTGCAGGAGATGTTCCACAGTTTGCCTCTCTCTACACTCGCATGTCGTCCTCCACATAACCCCGTTATTGTTTACGTTGGTGGGTTTTGAGGGAGCCAGTGATGTAGCGGCACGACTCATTGAGGGCAGCGTCAAGCATTTTAGCCCCATGATAGTAACGTTGACGTGGGGGGGGGGGGGGGGGGCTGGAACCTCCCCAGATTATTAACACCTCTGGGGCAAGCTAATTCTGTCATCACCATCAGCAGCACAACAACACTACCATCATCATTCCAGTACAAAAAACATGCAGGTGCCTGCTATTTTTACCTGAATAAGGCTGTAAATAACCAAATACCCATACCCAAGTGTATTCAGCCTGGGCCATTTTGTGTGATACAGAGAAATAAGGAAAAAACAAATAACTGGCATCCGGATATTTAGACTGGCACTGCGTATAGTACAGCCTGTATGCAACCAACGTGCCAAGGGCACCAGTCTGAACAGTTCAAACTTTTCTGGAACAAACTGGCATCACACAAAGAATTTCATCAATGATTTTCAGACAAACTGCGCATTTTCAAGGGATGGTCATGTACATTTATTATCTTCTACTTTGAATGATCTTTCCAACCACAGCAATTTTAGGATGAATGTTTTTTTGTAGGTCAATTGGGTGCCTCCAAGGAATTGCATCCCTCTAACAACCGTGCTGGGAAGGGCTCGTTCAAGTTTCAAAACACTTTATCTAGGCACCATCACACCCTCCTCCAACCATTCCCAAAGGGTGCACCACACTAAATAGGTCAAAAATGGCTGCGCAAAGCTGATTACCATCAATTGTAAACCCACAACTTGTTTTGAATAATAAATGTTGGGGGGTCATACAATTGATATAATTATTGTGTAATTATGATCAGCTATCATAACCTGGGGGTTCTGTGCTTCAACTTTTGTGCAGACTTGAAAATTTTTTGGCTTTAAAATTGGTCCTATTTGGCTTGGCAGGTGGAGGGATGCTGTATGAAAAATGGCAGCTAGCCAGTTTGGGAAAAACTTTTTCAGTGTGGTAATCTTTGGGACAGTAAAAAGAAGTCCAAACGGCTACCCTCCCAAAAGCATGCTTTGTGTTTGTGAGGCTTTTAGTAGACGTTTTTTCATCGGGGGGGATTGTAGCGACACTACGATACTTTCAAAGTCCGCGTATATGACGAAAGGTACCGGTTGTCTATTTTGAAAGTTTTTGAACTTGAGAATATTGTTGTTTTTATCGGGTAAAAGAATTTGACAGATTAAGAATTAAACTATAATTTTCAGTAGTGCGCTAATAACTAAAAGACTCCTGTATAAGGATTATTTCACTGTGAATTTAGTGGATTTTACACTAAGGTCAATGGGAGTTTATTTAGTGTGGTGCACCCCGAAAGGCTGCTCGGGTTTAAATGTTGCAGTTCCAATACAACTTGTAGCAAATCTTCCCTCACACTCCCCAAATGTCTGAAGTCTGAAACCTGACCTCCAAAAAATATCAATCCATGGGTGAAATACAGTAAAGAACACAATATAAAAATGCTCCAAAAACAATGCCAAAACATGTGTCATATCCCAAGCCCTGCCTAATCGGTTGCAGTAAAACAAGGTCCATCTTCAAATCTGACAGGTTGAAAATAAGCACCTGTACTCTCAGGGGCGTCGTCAGTTTATGCCAGAAGAGGAAGCCGGTTTTATCTGGGAAGGGGGAGAATCAAATCAGGGATGACTGCCATTCGGTGGCAGGGGAATTGCGGATAACAGGTTCACCTGTGTGGTGTTTCACCTGCAGGGTATAAATAGTTACCCTGGCCCAATTCCCCACGCCGAAGGAATTAGGCACTGCCGGTGCGGGGAGGGGAACGGGCAAGTTGGCGCTCAAATTAACAAAGTTTTCACACACAATTGCAGGTTGGGCACCCCGCAAATCACATTTGGTTTTGGTTAAGGGGGTTCTTGGGGATGAGGAAATGCAACTGTGTGGATGAATTGAAGTCAAAGATGGACAGGAAAGGGATGTCTGTCAGAACAGAGGGGGGGGGGGGGTATTCGACATGGAGAATCACCTTATGCAGCAGAAAATGTGTTGTTCATTGTTGGAGGGGGATCAAGGGGGAAGGGGGATCAAGGGGGGAGGGGTAAGGTACGTGACTAGGAAGTGAGGGTTGAGGCAGCTGGGTCCAGGATAGCCTTTCTAAGGTGAGAGAGTTTGGACTGTGTGTTGGCTACTTCATGAAAACCAGCTGGGTACCACTACGTGTCAACGTCCAGTTTCCTTTGAGTGGGACAGCTTTGTTGTTTTACTGCTATTTGATTTGTCTTCTCATGGAGTTGACATAAATTGAATGCCTCACAGGCATTTCATAGATACTTTAGGCCGGCAGCAATTTAAAAAAAATATTTTTACAGGCCTGATTATCCATGAGTTCTGGATTGTTGTATTACTCATACTCAAGTACTACTCAACTACTGAACTGCTAATTGTTGCTTGGCATTTGTACTTGTCATGTTGATGCTCAAAGTGGCATTATTTTAGAACACATCATGGATGCAGAAATATTCTTCAGTATCAGGGCTCAGAGGAAACTGCTTAACAATTCTTTTCATAGTTTAACACTAATGGATGTAGGCAATGCCAGAATGAGTCACTACGGACAAGAGCAAATCAATTACCATATGATACAAGCTGATATTGTTCCTGACACAACCAGAGTTGTTTGTGAGAGCAAATCTGTCAATTGATGTAGTAAGATTGCCAAGGGGAATGTACATGTAACAGTTGATTCAAGTCCAACTATAAAAGCTGTCAGTTCAACACACTTTATGTTGGCTGCAGACATCTCATTGAAGTATCACTCAGGGACAGATTTTCAAAGGGAAATCTAATCAGATGAGATAAGCTCACCCATTGGCTGTGGTATGACCAATCAGAATCAGACTTGAAGCAAGACGAGGAGACCTGGTGACCAGACACACAGAATGGCATGGATGAACTCTTCTTTCAGCAGCAGAGCACAGGACCCAGACTTGAATTAAGTCTCTGTGAGTCTAGGAGGGGGCAAGGTCTGCACTTTTGTTTTTACAGAAATGGAAAAATAGTAAACAGATTGGTACCAAGGAAGTTTTCCTTTGGCGGCTGTGTCTGTCTGTGACCAATAACCACTAATGCCTAATTCACATTTGCCCCGGGCGCCGTGCGATAAATGGGTCTACGATTTTCCGTACAATTTTTGAGGCATCGTAGGTGGCTACGGGCTAAGGCGTATGTGTTCACATTGTGTACGAGCATCGTGTGATTTCTCGTACGGGCCCTCGGGGGCAGGCCAGGGGCAAAGCTGTACAGAGGCTGTGCGGAGATGGTACGGCCGCTGTGGGGTTGCCGCGGGATGACTGCTCAATATCCGTGCGATATCCATGCGATTTCACGGGTACTGCACGGGCAGCGAGCAGCAACCTTGCGATAGCTGTGTGAGGGCTGTGCGATTGTCCCAAAAGCCTACAATCTCCATACGATTTTTTTTTGCCCCAATGTCCACCTAAAATCTTGCGTTTTCTGCACGATCAGCGCGCGGCCTCCGCGCGGTGCCCGTGCGGGGATTGTGCAATGCCACCTACGACATGTCTACAGGCTACGGGCTTACGATTTTTTCAAATTTGTATAACTTCTCGCTAAACAAAATCGTAGAGGCCGCGGCGCCCGTGAATCCGTACGAAAATCTCACGGCCGCCTCCTACCTCCGCACGGAGGCCGCACGGAAAGGGGGATACGGGCAGGATACGGGCTCCGTAGACCCATCGCAGGCCAAATGTGAATTAGGCATAACCGACAATGCAGAGTTTAGAGTGAGAGTCCGGCTTGTTGTTTACTGTGATCTATGAAACCTGAAATTGCCTTGCTGGACCTATTTGTACTTGATAATTGACAATCCCCACTGAATTTTTATCACACTGTAATAAATTTCCTTAGTGAAACTATCCCCTGAACAGTTTTTTCTTCCACAAGGGAAACTGACTATTGGCTTTTTCACACTAGATTGATGTGGGGTTGATAACGAGTGACAGTTCACTGTTGGCAATTTTCAACCCCGTGCCAATACCGCATCAACGCCGAGAATGGTTTCTCCCTGGGTTGAACTCAACCCTGCTCCAGACCTGGGTTGAGATTTCTTACAACGGGTTGAGATTTCTCACCGCGGGTTGAGATTTCTCACCGCATATTGAGATTTCTCACCGCGGGTAGAGATTTCTCACCGCGGGTTGAGATTTCTCACCGCGGGTTGAGATTTCTCACCGCGGGTTGAGATTTCTCACCGCGGGTTAAGATTTCTCACCGCGGGTTGAGATTTCTCACCGCGGGTTGAGATTTCTCACCACGGGTTGAGATTTCTCACCACGGGTTGAGATTTCTCACCACGGGTTGAGATTTCTCACCACGGGTTGAAGACAGTAGTGCGGTAACATGAGCAGGGTTGACTTTGCCACAGAATTAACTCAAAAAAGTGTGATTGCAGCGAGTTTTAGCAGAAAAAAAAGGACTGAAAAAATTCCTGTCTGCAAATGCCTCCTTGGTATCTTTAATAGAATTAGCAAGGAGGGTTTCCCAGGAAACTTCTAGGTTTAAAGGACTGCACCTACCCCAAGGCAATGTGGTTTCCATGAAATACTGGTAATAGAGATATCCCAATGAAAAGTGCATGTCACAGGCTTGACCGACTGCTTGGTGTCTGAATTTACTCCGCGTCTTCCTCTGCCTGCATATAATAAGGGAATAAATATGTGCTGGGCTGGTTGTAAACGTATGTTTAAAACCGCCTTGGGGCCTGGGCGCTTGATAATGACCCGAGCCGAAGGTGAGGGTCATTATCAGCGTCCAGAGGCCCCAAGGCGGTTTTAAACGTACGTTTACAACCGGCCCAGCACATATTTATTCCCATTCATAAAATGCCTTTTTGTATAATTAAGCAAAAACCACCTAAAATTATAAATTTCCAATGATTTTTTTCAATTTGTTTTACCTTGGTTTGTAAAACACACCTTCAGCTATTTAATGGTTCGTGCCATGCACGAGTAGTGCTAAACATTTCCTTATATGGAAATTGACACGCGCGCACGACGCGCTCGCCAGGTGGTGCAGAACGCAGCAGTGCCGGTGTAGTGTAAAATTATTGACTCTAAATACGGACATATCGGTAGTATTGCGCTTGCGTTATTAGGAGAGTGTCTGGTCGCTCCATATTTGTAGGACTCTACATTTCGTGTGACACCGGGAATTTTTTTTTAAAACCGCGCCGTGTTTAAACAACTTCCAGCCGTGTTTAAACAACCGTTTAAACACACCCACGTGACAGGCTCTCGACCAATAGGGACAGTGAAACTCGCTGAGGCATTTATGAATACAGCATGGCAGTGTGTAGCTGAGAACTCGGGACCATTTCTAAGACTTCAGCTTTTGGCTTTGGTTTCAACTTCCATAAAAATAGGTCCCTAAAGGACAGTCCATACTTCACCCGGATTTGAGAGTGAAGAAAACTTTGTCTGGGTATTACGGTAAATGTCACAGTGAAACCACAATTGATGACGTCACAAAATTTGCTTCCCTTTCGCATGAAATATGAACCGGCTTCAACTTGAAGATGCTGCTACATCTGGAGAAATGTTTCTGAATGTAAGATCAAAGTCTTATATGTGACCCGCTCCAGAAAAAGGTGATATAAGTCGCGCTATGCATTTACGTGTAATGGCCCTTTCAAAGTTGAGAGGGTGACATTTTTCGTTAAATTTCATTCTTTGTTTTTTGTCTTTAATGACATCTTAAATACCTAAAGTTTTAGGTTTGGTGCACAACAATGTTGATTTCAGTGAATAAAGTGAAAAAATAACATTTTTAGAGTTGCACTGTTCCATTGTATTGTATTAGAACTAGCTATTTCAAAGCATGTTTTTCTGTTGTGCAATTTGAACTCCATAGAACTAATTAATATGCAAAAACGCGATATCTCCAGAACGGAAAGGGCTTTGGAGCTCTATCATGTACCAAATGAAAGCCTACACTGTGGGCTTTCCAAACATAAACAAAACTAATTTTTCATATTTTGCGACATAAAATACCTTTTTTCCGGACCGGGTCACATATTTGAACCCAAAGGCTGAGCCTGTTCATTTTTTTCAAGTATTCAAAGGCTTCAGATTGCCAATGGAGATGGGGAAGCGCTTGAGACGGAGCCGGAGCCTGAGCTGAAGCCATGGTTTGATAAACGGCCATAGAGATCTCCGGGTGGGGAACATGGAATTCAAAAGGATTTAAACAAATTAACATACTGTGCCTGCACCCAATGGGTCATTCTATAAATTAGGGGTCCAAGTTTGGTGTTCCTGTTACATCTGACATGTGTAGGATTTTGCAATTAAGGACACATTCTTAAATGCCTTCTATCTCCAAGGGTGATTATGTAAAAAGCAAAGTACCTGCCAAACAAGTACAAAATAGTATAAAGTCAATTTTAATGATACTTGATGGGAAATTACGCAAGTCAGGTGTAACAGGGACACCAAAACATGTCACACTTTTGGACCCCTAATTTATAGAAAGACCCATATGTGTTTCTCAGAAAATCACACATTTCTCGGATAAAACCTACTGGAGTGAATCCATTCTTTCTTTCCAGGTGAGATTTGACGAAAAAAAAAAAATCCCTAAAGCATTCCGAGGCATTTAATTTGTATGGCATTAGCCACGTTCGCATTGGACTAATTATTGTCAAAAGTTACATGTACCGTACGTGATTGTTAACATTCCACTGTGGTTATTCTTCCGTGCGTCCGCACTTGGATTACACGGCTCGCTGAAAGTCCTTGGACAAATAAACTATTATGCAGTGAATGTCCTCTGTGGTTTTGTAGAACGCGCTAAATTTACACGCATACATTGATCTGCAGACGGTACGTGATCAAAATGTAGGTTTGACTTTACCGTGGCTGTCCGCATTGGACTTTTCAGCGACGTAAAACCTACCACGTAACTCTTCCGCTACTCGCTTGGGCCTGTAAAACTGCGGAGGGTAAAACTGACAATCGACACTTGACAAGTTTACCGGCTGTCCGCATTGGACTTAATTTGGTTAGGTTGACAACAGTCTCCGTACATTTTTTTTTTTTTAAAGTCCAATGCGGACACACGGCTATTGCTGAAAAATACATGAAGAAAGCTGCATTTTCCACCAAAAGACGAGATTCAAAATTCCAAAAATAGGGTCATCAGAATTAAAAGAAGGCCATTTCAGGTTGCAGAGGTCATTTTATAATGATGATCAAAAACAATTTCAGGAACAACAAATCTTCAGAAAATCTGGAAAAACATCTTACCCCTGAAGGACTGATGCAATTCTTTTCAACACATCAAGGTCAAGGTCCAAGTGAGTGGGTGACACATTCAGAAATGGGGTCAGTGTGAAGTACAATGTAGCTCTGAAGGGGTGAGAAGCACCGACCGTCAGTTTACAAGTTCACACCACACCAGATTGGGCAATTTATACAGTTAGGTCATTGACGGTATGCAGGCCCGGCATATGATTTCAAAGTTGGGTCATATAACGATGAAAACCTGCAGCTCTGTCAAGATGCCAAAGGACAGATTTATGTCTTGGGCGATATTAAACTGGTCATGCGTCACAATTGAGTCAGATTAAAAATCATTTGAATAACTCTGTTAGCGTTGGGTTACTGTAAAGCCAAAAATAGTCCATGGAACCTGTGTTCGGCCTACAGAGATCTTGCCTACTCTGATATTGAACACCAAAAGCTGGACATTATATCATTATTCAAGCCCGTCTATATAGTGTTGGATGGTTCAAGAATTTGTGGAGCCGGTTTCGGTTCTCTATTAAGAACCAGTTCCGAGTCAGAACCGGCTCCAGGAAAATTCAATGAAAAGCATAAGCCCTTGAAATTACATGTCAAGTAAACGGTGTCACCTTGTGAAGTTCATGCTCCGTGGATTGATGAGGAATACATTCCACAACATATTTGGTTTCAAATGTGTTTTCTTGTTCCTGTCAAACTATGGAGATCATGTTATTAAAAGCAAAATGAGTTTATGACTTTATTTTCTGTTCTTTGCCAATGATTTTATTTACCACGCCAACCGCTGTACTCCGAGTGCTGGAATCAGCTCTGAGTGCGAGAATCGGCTCCGATAGACCCGTGTACAGGTACAAAATACCCGGCTCCGAACGAGTCACGGATCAACCGCGGGCTTAAGTTCGGTCTTGCCATGCCCCAGAGTAATTGTGTCATTCGATACGTTTATTATCCATGGTACAAGGCCAGTATTGGGTCAATGCTCTCTTTAGCCTCGTGACCGCAAAGAGCGGTTTGTGACGCGTGTATGAGTGGTTTTCCCTGCCATTGTTTTGACTAGCCAGAGTGAATGTCCCAGGCCTTCACATGAATGAATGGGTAATTTACTCTGGAACCGATTCTTTTTGAGACGGAACCAAGCATAGCGGGTACTCGGTTCTTGAAAAGATTGGACTCGCGGTCCATATTGGGACCGGGTAGAACCGGGGAACCGCCGGAACCACCCAATACAGTACTTGGGGGAAAAATGCTCTCTTTGTAACAGTGTCGTCTCGAAACTGGTCCAGAGACCCGATTTTGCTGGTCTCGGTCTTGACAACCTGTGGTTTCGGTCCTGGTCTCAGTCGGTTGAAGTCTTGATATTTTGGTGGTCTCCACAACCTTTACTTTTTCAATTGCAAACTTCCCCTTAATTTGGGGTGGGGAGGGGAAAAATTCAATAGTTCAATTGACAGATTGGTTGTTACAATTGTTTCATTAAGAATGAGCTCATTCCTGTAACGAACGACTGTCACTCAATCTTGTCAATTCATTCATTCTTGTCACTTTGGGAAGGGTCGGGTGGGGGTAATTATCTGTACATCCTGACACTTACACAGATTCCGTGCTGAGGAGTGGTGCTGCTAAATATAGAGGTCTGTGGAAAGGGCAAGGCAGTAATGGACTTATATTGTGAAATTATTTAGTTAAAAATTCCAATGCTTAAAACCTCTTGAATACGGAAGGACAAAGCCATGGTTTGAAAAAAAGCCCTTTTCACAGGACACGAAAAAACTTGCAATGTTTCAGACTCCACCTATGAGCACCAATTGTTTATCTTACCATTACACGCTCCACAGCATTCGCCAGCTTTCACACACAAAATTGGCTCGCATTTGGCTGGTTCCCACTACACGACCAGACATGAAATGGAACATAATACTAGTACCAGTATGGCAGCGCTTTGGCAGTCGTCCATATTCAAGATGATAATTAGAAGGAAAAAAATTCACAGGTTTACTTGAGTGGGAATCGAACCCACAGCGTCCTGCTTTCTAGTGCGGACGTCTTAATCACTTGACCACCAAGCCTGCCAGGTCGGCTGGCCAATTTTAATCCAATACAGTAGCAGGTACTGCGCAATCAATGTAAAGATGGAATCTACGTCTGGGAATTAAACATTGTTTTAATATCAGTAAAAGAAAAATCCATGTTAGGATGTAAAATGAAAATTTCTAATAGTATCCATAATAGGCCTAAAGCATTAATAACCTACCACAACTGTCAAACAATAAACTGAGTGTCCCTCACACTGTGATCAGATGTACAGCTTTTCCATTCCACGTTAATACTGACCCACACTGGACCTCTAGTTTCGGGAAAACTGACCCGCTCAGTTTTACTGGGAAGAGATGGTCAGTTGAAAGTATTCACTGGACTTGGGAAAACCAACCGAGGGGAACATTTCCCCCAGCTGCTTGCACTGGACTTGAAAGCAACATCCAAGTGACTTTTACCAAGAAAGTCCAGTGCGAATGCAGTGACCGGCCGGCTCTGCAAAAAGGACTATTATGTCGCAAAATTTGAAAAATGAGTTATATACATAGTTGAATTTGTCACATCCTAAGCTTTAATTTGGTGTAGGTTTGACCCCTGTGGCATTTTGTGTTCTCAATATCTTGTATACTCCTACATGTATTTTCCAAATTTAACGGGAGTGCGTTTAGAGATACAGGCCTTTAAACACAAAAAGTGCAAAGAAATAAGATAGAAGTAATTTTTATCAACATATATTTTTTCATCTCTATTTATCAATATTAATGTTTCTGAAAATATAGATATAACAGAAGCCAACAAACCAACCAAAAAAAAAAAAAATCACTTATGTGACATACCCCTTTTTGCAGAACCGGTCACATATATGCTTTCAGGATGAACAATTTCAGGAAAATGGAAAATTTAACCCTTTGAAGCCGGATGACGCCAAATGGCGCAAACAAAATTGCCACCAGGCCGGATGACGTCTATACACGCCGTTTTCACTCCGTTGTTGGATTATTGTTTATGTTACGCTTGGCTGCACAAGCCTCTTGTATCCGTTTAGCTTGGCTGTACAGGCCGCCACCGGTGCCTCACAATAAATAACCGTACTCAAGGGGTAAAAAAAAAAAATGGCCTGTCAAGCCAGGCTCATTTTAGAAATGAGTAACGAAGGTAAAACTGTCAGTTCGGCTCGGTTTTGTGGAAAATTTTTAGGAGCGTTTTAATTAACCAGCTGTTTGAGTCAGCAGCTGAAATACCAGCCTGGCAATTCTCTCAGTCCCTCCACGCTAATGCAAAACGTGACGGGACGTGATCTTTGGCCACCTTTTCGGTAATGAAATTACTGCAACAGCCTTGCTTTAGGGGAAAACGCAGGATGTTGAAAGGCAGGACAAGATTAGAGCTAGTTGTGGTCAAAGTCACATAGGCAACCAACTGAATACCTGATTTAAAGAATCTCAAAAGGCCACCATTTTTGGCCAAACTGAGTTAGACACAGGAAGTTACTGCTAACACCATGGACTATCATGTGTGTGACTTTTTAAACATTTTTTCAAAATCTTTTCAAGTGGACTTTAGCCCTTCTTTCAAATCAGGTATTCAATTGCCGGGAGACCACTTCCAATGGACCACCCTAACAAACTAGTGAGTTTACTGCTGTAATACTTTAACGAAACATAAACAAAACAGGGCCTTAATACCCAACACAGTTTCACTACTCCTATTAATTGAGAGCTGCTATACACAGGCAGTGGTATCAATCCATGAGGGCATTTTTTTGATTCCAAAATCACTTCAAAAAGTGACCCTTGAAAAATTTCTGCCGGAAAAATAATTTGGAAATGTAGGGGAGGTTTAATAGCGGGGTGGGGGTAGGATACAGCGGTGCTGATTTCTCGTCAAGGTTGGGGGGGGGGAGGGGGGAGGGGGGAGGGGGGGGGGCGGAGAAAAAAGCACACAACCAACAACAAAAAGTGTTTTGTACTCGGTGTATCTCATGTATCCTGGGAAATTGCTGAAAATGTGTGCTGATCTTTGTGTATTCTGGTGCATACTATGCCCCATAAATGTAAATGGGGGGGACCCTGCCATTGTCATCCCCTCCGACCCCAAAAGTATTGGGGGACATGTCCTCCCCATCCCCCTGGGATCGCCGCCCATGGTAGGATAAGTAGGAACGTGAGGGCACTGTTCAAAACGGGTATAAAATGCTCAAGTGCACCTATAAATATGTATGCAGAACTCAATGCATTTTGAAAAAATTCTTTGGGCATTTTGCTTTGGTAAAAAAAAATTTTTCCCCTACAGTACTACAATTTCTGGGAGGGGGATGATCCTATGGAACACCTATATCCCTGCCAAAAAATGTGGGTGGGGGTTATACCTCCCTCAAGATTTACACCTGTATACATATATGTTGGACAAAATGAAGCAGAACTGTGTAGCACTGATGAAAAGTACAAAGCTTGATAAAAGTTAAAGCAGTGCTCACCAAGAATATTGGAGCTGAATTTTTCTGCCTGACTAGGCCTTCATAGGAGCTGGGAGTTGGACTGGTGGTTTGAATGCAGAAAATTCCACATTCAAATGCCTTGCGTCGAATCTCTGCCATTACCCGCAAGACAGCGCATACTCCATCGACTAAGAATGCCGACAAGCGCATCCCTTTGGTCCTCACCTACCACCCGTTTAACCTGCGAGTTCGTGCGATCATCATGAAATACTTCCGCACGCTCCAAGTTAATCCTTTGACCAACCATATCTTCAACGAAGACTCCACTCCCCGCGTTGCTTTCTGACGTGACCAGTCCATCGGACAGACTTTAATCCGATCCATCCTCCCACCAGTCTCCGTTGTCAACGACATTAACACAATCCACAGGTCATCCACAATCCCCCCCCCCCCCCCCAGATCGACGGTCCCAAAGGCAGTTGTACACCCAGAGGACAATTCACTTGCATATCTTCCAACCTTGTGTATTGTATCTCCTGCCAACTATGCGGTGTCCACTACATCGGCGAAACGAAGCGTCGTTTGGCAGACCGGTATACTGAGCACCTTCGAAGTGTCCGACTCAATCTCCCCGGACACCCTGTGGCGCGCCACTTCTTCAAGCAACCGCACACGTGTGACAACATGCGCGTGTGCGTCCTGACCATGACAACATCGAACGCTCAGCGCTTGGAGGTGGAACAGCGCATCATCTACAAGCTCGGAACGCTCATGCCAGGTGGTATGAATGCGGAATTTTCTGCATTCAAACCACCAGTCCAACTCCCAGCTCCGATGAAGGCCTCGTCAGGCCGAAAATTCAGCTCCAATATTCTTGGTGAGCACTGCTTTAACTTTTATCAAACTTTGTACAAGAATGTTTAAAGGTAGTATACAACATTTGCTTTTGCTGTTATTTTCAGAAATGAATGGATGTGGGGGTTAGTATTTTATAGCTAAAAAATGGAGGGGGAAAATGCTGTTCTTGTAGTCTGGTTCCCTGACCCTACTTCAGACAAAACTGAGCAATTTATAGACATCAGGGAATTATCAGGTCGGAACTAGACTATTTCTAACGACGGTCAGCCGACCGTCATTGGAGATTGACACAAACATTCCACTTTTCTTGAAAATAACTGCACACCAGGTGCCATGATTTCACAGGATGCCTGAGATAATTATTTACTTTATACAGACAAGTAAGGTAATCAATAATAATTCGGTAGTTTTGTTTTTGTGTGTTTGCAAATGTTGTATCGTTTAAACACGATAGGTCTGAACTGGTTTTTCTCAGCAAATAATGGAGAGAGAGCATTTAAAGTGTTCACACAAAAGGTAACCTTCGGCTCGGTCCATTAACAGCGGTCACGCCACTCCTCGGTTATTATTGACGTGGTAAAATTAAGACCGGGTCATCACACTTTTATCCCCTTATTCATACACACCCAATCTTCATATTTGAAAAGAGATCTTCGCTTTTTTTTCCCACAAGAAGGCATTTATAAAACAGGTAGATGTGATGTGATGTTATGGCAGATCTTCACCAGTCAATAATGACCTCGAAGGGTCGCAGCCAATAGACCTCGAAGGGTCGCGGCCAATGGACCTCGAAGGGTCGCAATGGACCTCAAAGGGTCGTATTATTACCTGCATGAATTTGGAACTTCTCTGCTGTAAAACTCCACAAGAACCACTTTCAATAAGACCCACCGAGAATCATTTGGCTAAACTGCCACTGGGAGGAATGCGTCAATTAATACTGGAACATGACCCACATTCATGAGTTGGAGGTGACGTGAGAGAAGGGCCCCTGCGGGAGGGGAGGGGGAAACGTCTCATCCTTCCAGCGAAGGTGGCAGACATTACTGACCGTCCTGTTTGGACAGCAAGTGGGTCAGGTTAATCATAACACTGATGAGGCAATAGCTAAAACATATGGAAGACGCAAACTGCAGCCGGAGGAAGGAGGACATAAAGAGAACTGTTGTTTGCCACAGGGTGTTATTTCTAAATGGCACTGAGCTTGCCTGTTGGGAAAATATTTCAGGAAAATGTAGTTTGCGACTTGATAGAGGTTGGCAGATCATCACAAACACTATACAACATTTGCAAAACATCAACAACAAAAAACTACTGAATTATTACGAAAGACCCTACTTGACGGTTATAGCAGTCTCGAGCATCCTGTGAAATCATGGATCCTGGTGTGCTGTCATTTGCAAGAAAAGTGGGATTTTGTATCAATTTCTAATAATGGTCGGCCAACCATCATTGGGAAATAGAAACCTGACTTTTTCCTCAAATAGAGTGCCTCTAATTTACCAAATGTAGTAGTTATTACACATTTTGTTTGCAATCGGTTACATTTGCGAACGGGTGCAAGCTAGTCTGGTTTTCCGACCTGACATTTCCTTGATGTCTATAAACTGCCCTGTTTCATTTGAAGTACGGTCAGGAAACCAGACTACAAGAACAGCATTTTGTTCTTGGCCTTTCTAGCATCTTTGAACATAAAACTTAAAAGGTCATTGTAAATAAGATTCGCTATAAAATACTAACCCCCACATCCAGCCATTTCTGAAAGCAAATGTTGTATATCACCTTTAAATATGCTTTGAGAGAATATTTTCAAGCAGCCTGAAAGAGAAATGAATGACACCAGGTGTGCTGTCGTCAAGAAAAGTGGAAATATATATCGTTTTCCCAACGATTTCCAGCTGGAAATCATTGGAAAACTGCCCTGTAGCCGTTAGTCAAGGCGCGCGTGGCTACCCGGACAAGTGGCGCGCCCCGGACATGATGGCGCCATAGCATATCCGGGGCGCGTCATGCGCCCAGATAGCCACGCGCGCCTTGACTAAAGGCTATCATCCGCCCGACGGTTAAAAACAAGCGCCGTTTTTCTCTTGCATGACATGCAAATGGGGGACGTGACGTACGCTTTTCAGACGATGGGATTTACAAACGTGAGCCAATTTGCATTTTTTTTTTTTATTAAAAAGGACAAGACAACATATTTTGTGTGTATTGCTCTCTATATTGACTTTATTGACAGATAATATCTGTAGACAGACAATAATTTCACATTTTTTCAAAGCGTTCTACTGGGTCTTGAACAATCTGTACAGAGAAAAAGCTTCAACACTTATGGGAAGTATGCTCACATTTCTGCCTAATGTGGGTTTGCAGCATTTTAAAGGAGGGAGTTGAGCTGGTCTAACCAATGGTGGAAGTTCAACCACCTTGGTCTATATAGGTCTGAAAATTGGGATGGTATCTATTGAAGATTTATCTTCTATTTAGATCTATCTGGACCCAGGAAAACCGTAAGGGTGGTAGGGCTGGCAACCTAAAATGTGGCCAACCCCACCACCTCTGTTGTAGCCCTTTTACCTAGAGTGGCTATTAGCCTAGTATTGGGCAACTTCCATAAAAAAAACTTGCAGTTCTGTTTTTGGCCGTGTCCGAATTACTTGGCTACGGCTTTAAATTACACACTAGTCTATGAGATGTGGCTGCAGCCACAACCATACAAGTGTGTAATTTCAAGCCCCAGCCAATTAATTTGGACATGGCCTATGTCTGTGCCAAACAGCTTAACACAGCCATCATGCTTGATTGCTAATGACAAATGCTGAATCGGATATATGCGTTCAGCATTGAGATACATGGGGCACAAGGTTTAATTCACATGAACAAATGAAACATGATCACTGCAGCTGTTGCAGATGCTGGCTGCAGAAAATCGCTAAGTCACAGGTTTGGCTGTTTGCCAGCTTGCTTACTATAGTATACTCTCCTCTTAAAGTGGGCTTAACGAGCCCATGTGCACCTTCCCGACAGGAATACACCCACACTGCAGTGTCTTAATCTTGTGGGCAGGATCCAATTAAATACATCCATTTGCTCTAGATTTGATCCTACATGTATGTGTAACTAAGCGGCGTGTTCGCATTGGACATTTTGGGGTTAAACTTATGGGGATCCTTGCCAACATACATGTAATTGCCATGTGACAATCCAAGTGAGGATGCAGGAATGTTATACTTAAAAAAAAAATTACTGTTAAAACAGAACGATTTTTCTCTTTTTTCTTGTGAGTTGGGCTCATCCTAACAATTACTCTCTCACCAGAGATCTGTTGCCAGTGTTGTAACCAAGTCATTTTTTCTCAAGTCCAGTCAAGTCACAAGTCAAATGTTCACAAGTCAAGTCCCAAGTCAATTTTTCCCATCAAGTCAAGTCTCAAATCAATTTTTTTCAAGTCAAGTACCAATTCTCAAGTCAATTGTTGTACATGTACATGTATAGTAAATTCAAATTCCAATGACAAAATCCATAGGCTGGCACGTATGCACTGTACAAAATTAACATTGCGTGCCGCCTTGACGATTCTCCATGCAGCCGTCCAGTGTTGCAGCCCTGCATACGTACTGGACACCCAGCTCACTATGCACTCTAGGCTTGGCATTTTTTCAACTGATATGTGCATAGGCCCAAAAGTTGTTTGAACAAAAGTGTTAATGTCAGCAAGTCAAATTTATTCAAGTCAAGTTGAGTCACAAGTCATGTTCTTTCAAGTCAAGTCAAGTCCCAAGTCATTTTCTTTTCAAGTCAAGTCAAGTCAAGTCTCAAGTCAAAAAAATTGCGACTCGAATCTGACTCGAGTCCGAGTCAGCAAGTCAAGTCAACAAGAATGTCTGTTGCTACTCTTAGTCTGTTCTACACATTTTTTCATGGTAAATGTTTCACTGGCTTGTCCAGCTTGGTTCCTCCAGTTATGGTGTTTGAGCCTGAAACTCGGCTTTCTGCCTGCTCTCACCAATATACTCTAGCTGTACCTAGATGTAGAATGAGAAGCTATGCCAACAGCTTTTTCCCTCGTTCTGTATCTCTATGGACTTCTTTGCCCCAAGTGCATGTTCCCTTCATTTTACGATATTAATTCCTACCTCTTGTATCTTTTAATTCTTTTTCTTTTTGTAGCTCCATACCTCGAGTGGCTTTTAGCCTTGTTCAGGGTGAACTTGCATTAAAAAAACAAATAATAATAATAAATAAATAAATAAATAATAAATAGAAAACAAAACAATTCAAGTCATGCCTACTGACTCATGTCATAGAGACGTCCAAACCCAATTAAATTAAAAACTGTACCTGTGTGGTGCAAACCGTAAACACTCCGAACTAATCACAGGACTGAAGTTTGTATTATTAGGTCAAGGTGACTTGCGAGCTAGCACATAACGATGACTGATGAGAAGCGTACAACAGGAGATACTAGCTTGCCCAGCCCGACAATGATGGAATGACTGCTTGATGGGCAGTTGGCAAATGACATAAAAATATAGCCAGCAACAAAACAAACACTTCGGGATTGCAAAAACAAGATCAAGGTGCTGACATAACTGGCCCACTCCAAAATCACATACATTGTACAAAGAGAGCCCACTGGTGTGGTATCTCGGGTGACCTGGGACAGATTGTCTTGTCCAATGCCGAGGTTTTGTCAATAAAGGAATGCTTGGTTTTATTCCTACAAAAGTACCCTTAAGGAGACACATTGTCGTCATTTTTATACCTAAGGGAGACAAGTGGAATTGGGGAGACATTTCAGTGTCTCCCTAATTGACCTATCGCGGTCGAATCGCGTCAACGCAGCTTGTGAATTATTGTCTAATCACATCAATTATAATTCCACGTGGAACGCGCACAATCTGAGACAAACAAAAATTACCACACAAAATTCCTATAGGGTTGTCTAAGGGGCGTGGTTAACTCGTAAACGACGATAGGTCAATTCCACAGCTCCTATTTAGAGGCAAAATGTTACTGTCGCAATAAGTTATATCGATACATATTGGTCCAAAACACAAATAAACAAAAATTCATGGGGTAGGATAAGAAAAAAGTGGGGTTAGGCTTCATGAAAGTTGAACAAAATGTGTGCACACGTCTATGGCAATGTCTCCCAAGTGACCCATTCCCAGTAATTATTATTATTCGTCAAACAATCTACAAGGGAAGAAAACTGGCAGGAGCAGGATTCGTACCTGTGACCTCCAGAATACCATACCGGCGCTCTACCAACTAATCTATCTTGCCCTATGTTGGCGGTCTCCCAAATTGTCATTATCTTTGTTCGGGTGGGCGCTAGTCAGAAGTCATTCACCCATAATGCCGTATACATTGTAGCCAGGGATCACACCCAATTTTACGATACAACCTGGGAAGCGACATTGTGGGGATCACTCAATGAGGATACGACTTTTTAACTTATAATTCATCAAACAATCCACAAGGGAAACTGACCAGGTAAATATGAATAATATTTCAAAGTGAACAAAGAAAACTGGCAGGAGCGGGATTCGAACCTGCGACCTCCGGAATACCGAATCTGGACTCAGTCTACCCGGTCCAGTGTGAATTTCGAGCCCTGCAAGGGTTGCTGGATTTCTGTTCTTCAGAACAAACACTGACAAGAAACATCTCTGTACAGTTGGAAAGCTGTGACAAATTCTGGTCGTCACATGGGTGTCATTGCAGGAAAAGAACAAATTAAAAAGTTCCTGGTTGCATGCTTGGGTAACGTCAGGGCGGAATCACGGTGCCTTCTCCTCAGCGTGACGGAAGACTTCTCGACAGACGCCTGGTGGCTTCCAAATGCAGCTACAGACATAAATCAAAGCGTTACTGGCAGTTCGCTGGCGCTATGCTTGGCCAGAGCCTTTTGTCAGCATGTGCTGGCCTCGGGGTGCCTGTCTGTCTCGGGGGGGTTTGCTGAAGACATCAAAAAAATTGATCCCAATCAAAAATTTCCTGGCTGCATTACTCGAGCGTTATTGCAAATCTCTTGTCAGCCCCAGAGTGGTTGACTTGAGACTTGAGCGTCATCCAGGGTTTTGAAAGGAGTTGTCTGAAGGGGGTTTGGGAGGGGAAGTTGAGTATATACGATGAGCCAACAGCCGAGGGGGGGACTGCCAATAATGGGACAAAGAAACTGCAGGAAATGAGTGTGACTGGGTGGACAATACCGGTGCTACCTGTATTGACGAGGACCATGGGGGGCGGCTTGGCCTGTCTCCATCAGGCCTGGACTTTACCGGGCCGAATTCCCTCAAGTCATATCTGTTCTGCCACTGAAATGTCTGGAGATTAACAATCAAGGGCTTAATCACTAAACCTACGGAAGCCCATTTGTTCCAGTAACACCGTCATTGTTATCATCAGCGGCGTCGGCGTGGTATATTTTTACAAGTGCATATATCCACCTATGATCGTGGTGCTCAAGGTGCTACATTATTACCCCTGCAGCCGATTTCACGAAACTGTGCGTAACTTACGCCATGGCGTAGGACTTACGCTATAAAAATCTTGCGCAGCTGCGCTACATCCTTGCGATCCATTTCACGAAACACTGCGTAGCTGCGCAATATTTTATATATTTTATACATCGCGGACGAGGCTGAATGCCGCTTTTACGACGACTGTTTGAGTACAACAATAAAAATACATGGAACAGTCATCAAATTGAACTGTGGGCGCCATTTTAAAACTTTTCATTTTTGAAACTTCGATGGCAACTTTCGGAAATATATTTCACAGTTAAACCTAGAGCGGATTATTATTACTCTCTGAAATAATCTAGTAAATTTAATAAATGATTTGAGCAACTAACGGCTCTACTATGCTCACCCTCCGCTAGCTAATTCATCATTTCGGTGTTTGTGCGGAAAACTTAAGCCACTTAAAACAAGTGCGTAAGTTACGCCATAATTTGTGGCGCAAGTCAGTGACTTACGCACTGCGTAACTTTCGTGAAATCGATTTTTAAAATGTCACAGATGTTGCGCAACTTACGCAATAAATTATGGCGTAAGTAGAGTTGCGCAATTGCGCAAGGTTTCAAGAAATCGGCTGCTGCTCACAGTCCTATAGATCATTCCAGAACCCCCCCCCCCCCCCCCCCACCCTGGAGTATACAGCCCTGTATGAAAAAGACCACCTGGCTGGTTGCATCTTTACGCACATTCCTGTGCTATTCATGTTTCAACTATATTATTCCTGAAGATGGAGATTTTTCAAACAACACTTTCATTCACACGAAAAGGGAGGATCCAAGTGCGATGATGGAAGATCGTTCTATCTGAAAATCTATATGGAAGGCTCGTCTGCAGATGCCCTGATCGATGGTGATGGTGATGATGATGATGATGAAGTGTGATGAATGGGACCACTCTGTTCATTGTGGGGCCTTCTGTTTGCTGCACAGCCTGTTTTTGGCATACCAGCCCCCCCCCCCCCCCCTCCCCCTCAATAACAGCTGGACACAAGGGGTTAACTTGTGGCTGTGAGTAAAGACACTTTAAGATATTGAAGCTACAATGACAGATACATGTACATGCACCGACCTCAAAGTGAAACACACCACTGTGAAAGAGAAATAGGGCTGTCCCAAATATACCGAATATTCGAATACCTTTTTGCTGGTTCGAATATTCGAACAAATATATATGCACGAACAGATATGACTGTGATGCTATTTTAGTAGAAAAGTTACGGAGCTTAGCAGTGTGAAATGCCGCATTTTTGACGAAGGTAAGTTTTTTTGTGGTCAGAGGTTTTTGTTCCCGTCCGTAAAAACCTTGACACTTGTAAAAAAAAGTATTCCTGCAAAAACGCAGGCTGAAGTTTGGTTTCTTATCAGAACGTTACGTACCCGTAATGATCTTGATACAATGGGCGCATGCAAAAAAATGTTGATCGAGCAGTCCATAATATCGATCGCCACACGTAAAACACCGGCGTAATGGCGAGGCATGCAGTTGCAGCCGACACGTGAAAAACTTGATGGGCGAGTATCGAATATTCGGTCAAATCCAGTTTCGAATAATCGAATACTGAATTATTCGAAAACGAACAGCCCTAAAGAGAAAGTGGTTAATACATTTGTGGCACCAATGGGCTGCTACTGAAGACAGACACGCCACCGCAAAAGAGATATATGTGAGGCTGTGAAAGAGAAATAGGTACTTGGAACTAACAGGCTTCCGTAACATTTTCACTCGCAGAACCTGGTGATAAAACCTCTTGACTACTTTGTCGCCGTCAGAGGCAGGTGAGTGAGGCAATGAAAATAGAGGAAATGTCACACTTCCTATCAAATTATGAACAATTCTGTTTTATTTGGGGGCAAGTTTCATGGAAAGGACAAGACAAGGGCACTGCCCTGACTTTAAGCAGGGTGTGGTGTTGACAATATCTTTGCAAATAGAACAGACGTTTCTTTAGATATTGTAGAAATACCATATCCTGCATTCTCAAAATCTGAGAAACAATTGGCGAGTTGAACTCAATGTTTGACACATTGTACAGGTTTTCTTTAATAGCTGACGTGGAGATTCACAGAGCAGCAGTTATGACATTGACCTACGGACGATGAAAGAGTCTTTTCGAACATTGGTTTGAACCAGGCCAACGGAGCTTGTGTTCTTGAGCAAGATACTTTACTGCAAATTTTTCTCCACCCAGGAGTAATAAATCGGAGCAGAAACTTCCATTACTTATGAAGTTCATCCAAGAGTCATGAAACTGTCAAAGGGGTGTGTAGGCTTCCAAGGGAGTTGAGAAGACTTCAAGAACATTTTCATTTTAACAGGGAAAAATCTTGAGTACAAATTGCTCCAATGCTTTGTATAGAGGTGGTCAGTGGGAGATGTAATGCATTTTCTAAATTAAAAGTGAATTGAATATTATGTACACTGCCCTAATACCTGGAACATTAATTGTGCTGATACAGTAGGGCTGTGCATGTGAACTGGATACTCAAGTACCCGACTGCTAATGTCAGGAACTGGTTCCAACTTCCAGATTATGGAAATCGAGTACCCGTAACCGAATTAACAATGAAAAAGGAAGTTTTTGAAATGCGGGGAATTTTCAAAATGAAAACCAGAATACATGAAGAAAAAAACAAACAGATTTACGTTTATGACACTTGTGAAAATGCAGTTTTCACCGTAAATGGAGCTCACTGTACACACTTGCATCTTGCACCGATGTGGTAGTATCATGGAACTAGTATTAACGTGCCAAGCTATTTGAACAATATGAACAGTAATTTCCGAGATTTAATTTTTGGGATTGACTTTTTTAAACGGGTACCGGTACCTGTGCTTGTTTTCAATCAGGTACCCGATTCCCCCATTCAACCTGTAAATGTACACCCTCATTACAATTACACAGGCTACCATGTGGTACATTGATCTTGACTGCATGTACATGTATGTACATGTACGCACCAATTACGAGGAATCAAAGTGTACTGTTTGAGCCCGGATGACGGCTATAGCAGCGGCATGCGTGAGGCGAGGCTACTGGGCCGGTTGACGTCTATAGCCGCAATCCCACACTATGTACACAGGCCCATGCAGCCAATGGGCCTGTTAATACATGTATTGTACATGTACATTCAAGCACGTACTGCTCTATTCATTATTCAGCTGTTGCTGGTGTGGGTTTCGTGGTGAATGGAGTTCAGTGAACTATATTGTTCTTGAATGGGGAGTGTAATGAATAGATCGGCCTTTTCATTCATACTCCCTGTAAGATACTTGGCTGCACTGTCCTCAAAATCCCCGCATGCCAGCACTTTATCCACACCAGGAGTACGCATGCTCAATAACAGTGTCCGGGACTAAGGGTTTTTCACATTTTTATTTAAAGGGTGGCTGCAATGGAATTTGTATTGTGTATATCGATGAAATAAAGTTTTTGAAACACAACTGTGTGTTGTTTGCATTTTTTTATTTCGCATTTATAAGCATTTAAAAATGTGTTTTTTTTAAGGCGGGAGGGGGTCAGCCCTGCCCATCAAATGGTAATGCCGATGTGACGTCATCCCGGGAACCCGGCTGGCTGTTGGACGGTCAGCCATGACTCGACATGTACATGTAGTACAGTACACCAGGCGTGCGTTGCATTGACATGCACGTGTGTTTTCGCTGTGTCGTGGTATGGAAAGCTTTCAGTGTTTTGCGAATGTTTTTCAACGATAATACCATGTCGTTGTGTTGCTGCTGGATTCAGCAACAGTAAACACCACTATTGGATGGTGTCAGTCTTCACCTCTTTCCAGTAGAACCGAAATACCATCGTATTTGGACTCAGAGAGTGTTATTTAGTCTTTCACCGCAAGGGGGGAACTTTATTCTGGGAAAATTAAACACCAAAAATGGGCAGAAACACGGAAAACACATTTTAATCACATTTCTTATATTGTATAAAAAGAGTTATACAACACAAAATTAAATTTTTGGTACAATTTCATTTCAGCCACCCTTTAAATGCAAGATCTCCCTGAACAAGGCTAAAAGCCACTCGAGGTACGGAGCTACAAAAAGAAAAAGAATCAAAGATACAAGAGGTAGGAACTAAGATTCCTCCTGAAGCAGGAAAGATCGTAAGATGAAGGGAAACATGCACCAAGCTAAGAATACCTGAAGTTGAATGCCCAATGTCACTGCTGTGAGATTTGGAATATTTATGTTTTTGGACAGGGTGCTCTCATACACGTAGAAGGAAGTGTGTTAAGACTGAGATAAGGTGACCGTCCATCGAGTGTTTATTTACTCAGTTTGTGTTCGCAGTCAACGATCCAGACTTTGTAAGAGAAGGGGAGACCACTTCCAATTGAGATATTGGGCAGAAGTACTGGGGGGGGGGGGGGAGTGGATTTAGGATTTTTCCAGGGGAAGTTGGACCTGAACTTTTTTTTGATTAGGGATCAGACCCCAAACTTTACGAAACAACCTGGGAATGTGGGGATCACTCAATGAGTATAGGAGTCGTTAATAGGACTTATAATATTATAACTTATAATATTATCAACCAAACCACAAGGGTAACTGACTAGGTAACTGATTCCCACCATGTCGCTTCCCAGGTTGTGTCGTAAAGTTCAACGGCATTATGGGTTTTAATATGACTTCTGACTATAGCACCCACCCCGCCCACGCCAAACAAAGACACTGACAATTTTGGAGACCACCAACATAGGGCAAGATAGCTCAGTTGGTAGAGTGCTGCTACGGAATTCCAGAGGTCGCAGGTTCGAATCCCACTCCTGCTAGTTTTCTTTGTTCTCTGAGAAAATGACCTAGTCAGTTTCCCCCTTGTGATTTGACGATATAAAATGTTTCCTGTACGGTTCCTTTAAAATATAAGACACTTGTTGGTCAGTCCACACTGAACAACAGCCAATAAAACATGACTAAAAGCCCCTTGACAGCTATGACTCGGCGCAACTTGCTTCCTCGTACAACAGACAACAAGAAATGGGTCAAGCCAGACTCAGGAAGACCTAAGACAAAGGAACCTGCTGAATGAAATTACACCCCTCGGACACAGCTAACCAGACAGGATGTTGTAAGTGCTGTGCTTAGGTGACTGGCAGATGACCATTGTAGCTGACAAGGGTCATTACATGAAAGACCAGCTTGTCAGAAGTAGACACGAAGTGTCAAAATGACAAGGCACATCTGTGTAAACAGTAGCATAGACCAAGTTTACACTGGATCCCGCAAAGGGGATCGAAGGGCGATCTGATCCGGCAAGCAGGATCAAAGGGGGATCGACGGCAAGTGTAAATGCGAGGTGGATCGGGGTCTGATCCGGATCTGAATCACCTTTCTCGATCCCCCTTTCGGGAAAGATCCGATCCAGATCCGATCCCGCAATGCTCGAGTGTAAATGCAATTGGTGGATCAGACCCCGCAATCTGACAACCACCATGACGTCCAGTATGTGCAACGCAGTGAATTATGGGAAGCCTGAAAATCTGCGAAAAATCTTTGAGGAGATGCATACGCTGCGCTGGTCCCTATGTACACTGCAAATATATGGTTGGTACTCTGTCCGCACCGTGTCGTTCTCTCTCTTTTAACATACATGACATCGTCAATTCGACAGCTCTGAAATCGTACCTTTTTTTGAATAGCATGTGAAAAACGGCCTTCTGCAAGGTCAGCTACATGTACTGCAAACACTCAATGGCCTTCCTTCCGCTATAATACCCTGTTCTCACTTGAACGATTTTCTACGCGAATACCGTGCGACTACCAAATCGCACAGGGCATACGGGAGTCGTACAGGAGTCGCACGACAGTCAGTTGATGATTCGCACAGGTTGTAGGGGTGTCTTGTGTAATTATGACGGGTCGCATTGCCAATATTTCCATGGGTAGCTCTTTTTTAGCGTCCGGTTGAGAGAGTAAATCAGAGAGTACCAGTAAATCATGACACAACATGAAGCAAAATTTGATGTAGGTAGACGTGAACTCATGGTTACATGTATGTCATACCCGTACGTGTTGCAAAATGCCTCTTGTGGCCTACTTATTAACCATCCTACTATTATAACTATTACACCCTATCCAAAACCAACCTCCTTCCTCTCATACTTTGTGTGTAATTACAACCTATTGGGCCAATGATTTTCCGTTTTAGTGGAAACCAAACGGAATTAACAGAATTGGCCTCTTTCATTGTGCATTCATTTACATGTATGAAATAATGTCAAATGGAAATTTTTGTACACTGTTCTAATGGGCGAAACGGAAATGAAGATTTGTCAAAACGGAGAATTGACTTTTCTGAAACGGAAAATCATTGGCTCTAAACCTATCACTCGGCAGGTTTTGATAAATAGGGTAAATGGCACCATTTTGGAACCAAGAGAGGGAGGGTTCAGTAACTTTTAACCAAAACCGACCCCCTGGTAAATTTCCAACAAAACCTGTGCCTTTCCATGAGTACAAGTTTCAATCAGGCGTGGGAATAACCACGCACCCTGCGACGAGGTTACAAACGCATCGCGCGCGACGGCGCAAGACGATCATTGTAACTGAGATGTGACAATAGAAATGACTGGGGGAAGAAAAGGAAGTGCTGGAAGTGAGCGATTAGCCGTGTGTTGCGACCCCAACGGCTTTGTGCGCTTGCACCTGGGGAGGATGTCACGTCGGGACAAAGTAAAAGGCATTCAGGATGAGAGACGCATACAAAATCCAGGCAGTCATTTGCAAGATGACGAGGTGTAGAAAGGGCCGGCAGGTGCTAATAAAGGAGGCGATGAGGGGGGCGAAGGGATGGGGGGGGGGGGGAGGCATGACCATGGATGACCCAGGGATTGCGGGTTTTTGGGTTGGGGTGGAGTCAAAATGGCTTCAGGGGGTTGATTCTGATTGTATGAAGCAATGAAAGGTGACACTGAATCCAAAGAAACTACGGTGAGGAAGGGGTTACGATGACAGAAGATGTGAGGGGTAGTGAACAAGTGACATATTGCCCCTCCCACCCTGCTGCTGACATTTTGTCTTTAAAAAAAGAAAAAGATTGAAAGTGCCAACAGCTCAGCAACAAGTGATTTTAAGGCCGGGGAGCTGAGTTGGTCTCAGCGACAGTGGAAGCTACCCCACCTTGGTCTACAGGTCTAAAAATTTGGGTCATTTCTCTGGAATATCTTTAGACTTGGGCCCAGGAAAAAAGTAAGGATGGTAGGCTGGACAATCCCAAAATGTCGCGAACCCCACTTCTAATAAAAACAAAAATGAATTCTGCGATTAATTACACCATGGAGGAAGGAACACAAGTTTGTGTTCCTTCCTCCATGATTACACCATGCAGTCAAGGATACAACAGGAGTGTACAAGAATACGTAAAATGTTAACATCGTATTTAACACAACCTTACTTATGCCACCACCCCCCCCCCCCCCCAACCACTATGAGCCACACTGAAATTTCATAAGAGTGGTTTTGTTGCCAAAATGACTTACATGCGACACAGACATGTATAGACAATAACATGAGGTTATACTTATCTACACAAATCTGTGCACAATCAGTCTCTGTTATTTTGTTAGAAATGGGAAATTGCTTCTTCCTTTCCTTTCCTACAAGACTAAAGAAAGCCGATATACTCTTCCTGTAACCGAGATTTCTGGCTACAAGAAACTGCTTCCCGCATCCAACTTGAAGGACATTGTTCATTGTTCTCGACAGCAAATGGATGAATCTTTCACAAGTGGTCTTATCTCAAGGCATCAGTGATAATCCAATCTCTCTAATTCCTCCTTCCTTGTGATGTGTTTAATTTACTCAACAGCACAAACCAAAATACAACCACTACAACTTAAAGACCCACATCAACAGGACTTTTTATGGGAATTTTTTGGTAAAACGTACGGAGAATGTTGTCAATTTGACCAAATTAAGTCCAGTGCGGACAGCCGGTAAACTTTCCAAATTGTCAAGTGTATTAGTCAGTTTTCAGTTTATCCCTCCGCAGCGGGAACTTTTACAGGGCCAACCGTGTAGCGAAAGAGTTACGTGGCCAGTTTTACGTCGCTGAAAGTCCAGTCCGGACAGCCACTGTAATGCAATATGTGCATTTTGATCACTTTACGTGGCCAAGGACATTCCGCGAGCTGTGTATTCCAAGTGTGGATAACCACAGTGGAATCTCAATCACGCATGATAACTTTTGACAATAGTTAGTCCAATGCGAATGCGGCTAATGACAGAAGAAAATAAGGTTTTAAATTTAATTCATGCTTAGGGTGCATGGAATATCATATTAAAATTGGATTTGGGACTGGTAGGGGTAAAGTAATATTTGGTATTATACAACACCTGAATAAATACCAGCAATCCGATTGGTGGATCGTCGATCACGTGCATTGAATTATTCGACCCATCACATGACGCGAACACGCACCGCCCAAAACGTTCTATCACATGGTTCTATCAAACGGTGCGCGCGCATTGATAGAACCAAAAGAACTTCCCTAATTTCACGGTCACTATGGTGGCGCTACAACAGGGCTGTCATTCACACAACATGGCGGCCGAGTTTCCCGAACTGCCGCGGTTTGTTCTCCTAACAGACGACGAAATATTGGAACTCGTAGGCGATGCTGACGCTCCAAATACAAAGAGACAAATCAAATATGCAGTGAAACGATTAGATGAATTTGCAAGACACGCAGGAACAACAATTGAAGCTTTAACTGATTCGGAACTCAAAAAAATTTTGTCGCGGTTTTATGCGGGACTGAGAAGGTAAACGGCACGTTGTTAACGTTACACCAAGAAATCCATGCATGCAATCTGTCGGATTTATTCAGGCGTTGTATAAAACAAATAATGAATGTTTCACATTCGTGCAATGGTAAGAACAATTTCATTCGGTGACAGATGGAATGTCCCATTCCACTCGGATTCACCTCGTGGAATGGAACATTCAATCTGTCACCTCATGAAATTATTCTTACCATCGCACTCATAAACATTCAATCATTGTATATTATACAACACCTGAATAAATACCAGCCATCCGATTGGTGGATCGTCGATCACGTGCATTAAATTATTCGTCCCATCGCACGACGCGAACCCGCACCGGCAAAAACAGTTCTATCACATGGTTCTATCAAACGGTAACGCGTTTGATAGAACTTCCCCGTCGCCACAACACGGCTGTCATCGGACTGGTTCCCGGTCCCACTGTTGTCTTTCGGACTTCAAATGTATATTATATACATATGGGAACCGGGAACAAGTCTAGGCTGCCATTCACACAAAATGGCGGACGGTGTTTCCGAACCGCAGTTTGTTTTCCTAACAGACGACGAAATATTGGAAATCGTAGGCGATGCTGACGCTGCTGACGCTGCTAACACAAAGAGACAAATGAAATATGCAGTCAAACGATTAGAGGAATTTGCAAAACACGCAGGAACAACAATTAAAGCTTCGGAACTGGACTACTTTTTGTCGCGGTTTTATGCGGGACTGAGAAGGTAAACGGCACGTTGTACACAAAGAAATCCATGCATGCAATCGGTCGGATTTATTCAGGCGTTGTATAAAACAAATAATGAATGTTTCACATTCGTGCAATGGTAAGAATAATTTCATTCAGTGACAGATGGAATGTCCCATTCCACTCGGCTTCACCTCGTGGAATGAAACGTTCAATCAGTCACCTCATGAAATTATTCTTACCATCGCACTCATAAACATTCATTATTTGTATATTAAAATTCAATGGTGACAACGATATCTCTGTTAAAAAATGCATGATTTTTAACCTTAATTTCTGACCACCAAGACTCATTTTCTAAAAACGATCGTGTTGTCATATTTTCTATTTTTTAAATGGTGAGAGTTCCGTTGAAATGAGTTGACACACGATGCAGGGCAGCCGCGCCATATGCACCCTGCACAGCCACCATGCACAGTAATTGTCATATTCGTATGGGTACAATGTTGCGTAGCACGAACAAGCAGTTCCCAGATGCATGGTTTATCTGGCTCTGCGTCATCAGAATTCAAAATTCCTATAGCGCCGAAAACATACATGTATGACAGTATACAAATAATGAATGTTTATGAGTGCGATGGTAAGAATAATTTCAGGAGGTGACAGATTGAATGTTCCATTTCACGAGGTGAAGCCGAATGGAATGGGACATTCCATCTGTCACCGAATGAAATTATTCTTACTATTGCACGAATGTGAATCATTCATTATTTGTTTTATACAACGCCTGATTAAATCTGACAGATTGCATGCATGGATTTCTTGGTGTACAACGTGCCGTTTACCTTCTCAGTCCCGCATCCTGCGTGTCTTGCAAATTCCTCTAATCGTTTGCATATTTCATTTGTCTCTGTTATATAGCAGCGTCAGCATTGCCTATATACGAGTTCCAATATTTTGTTGTCTGTTAGGAAAACAAACCGCGGTTCGGAAACAACGTCCGCCATTTTGTGTGAACGACAGCCTAGACTGGTTCTCGGTCCCCATATTTATATAATATACATTTGAAGTCCGAAGGACAACGGAGGGACCGGAAACCAGTCCAATGTCAGCCGTGTTGTAGAGGCAGGGAAATTCTATCAAACGCGTTACAGTTTGACAGAACCATGTAATAGAACTTTTTTTGGCGGTGCGGGTTCGCGTCGTGCAATGGGACGAATAATTCAATGCACGTGATCGACGATCCACCAATCCGATGGCTGGGATTTATTCAGGTGTTGTATAATACCAGTTGTGTTCGCTTCATGCAAAATGATATACTCTTTAGAAAGACATCTTGACCTGTGCGAAAAAAATGGCCCCTCCGTCACAAACTCTTGGTTTTGGAATTATGTTTTTTTTTAAATCATCCAATACAAGGCTAAAAGCCACTCTAGGTAAAGGGTTACGATCAGATGTGGTGGGGTTGACGACATTTTGAATTGCTAACCCTACCACCCTTACTGTTTTTCTAGGCCCAGATCCCGAATAATTCTTGAACCAACTCACCACCCCCAAATGAATTGCTACAACTTACAACTAAAGTTATGGAATAATGCTATGCTATAATTAATGTTTTGTTAAACTGTTAAAGGTGTGAAATATTTGTATGTACACAGAGATATTTGTTTTATTTTAAAAAGATCTCATACACATTGTTCATATGGGTCGAAGATGTAAATAAACTCTAAACTCTAAACCAATGTCACGCAAAAATCCCATTGCATGGGTCCTTTAAGCAAGCAAACTTAAAGGATTACGGAAACTTATTTCGGGACAATAGCCCAAGGACTATTCCGAACCAAATGTAGGTGCAAATTAAAGATCCTGTTCTCGCTGTTTCACCACAGACAATCATCAGGCTGTAACCTGTCAACATTAATTTAGAAATGAGGGGGGGAAATTGTGGGGGGGGGGGGGGGACATGTTGAATTCCTTTGCTCATCACACTTCATCATCATACCCCTAAGCTGAATTGAACTTATCGGGGATGGGGAGGGGGAAAATGGTTGGCCCAGATTCATTCACCTTTATCTTCGCCCAGTGAAGGACAATCACCTTATAGTATCGTGCTCATTTTTGTTAGGTGAAGTCAGGGTACCAAACAAACACTGACTAGTCTAGCTACGGACCCCTCTGTTTGTTTTGGCCCAACAGCAACGTGCGTCACTGATTAATCGGAAATTGCGGTCAAATCCGTCATTAGCATTTTTGCCATCGGTGCGAACATTTCCAGTATATTGGAAAGTGTAATGCTTTGTTTGTTAATCATAAAAAAAAACGCCAATTCATTTTGGGAAAATACCAGCTTAGATCAGTCAGAAAATTAAACATTTCCAAACAAAGCTTTTATACAGTGTGCCCCAAAATCCCATATTCTTGCCAAATCTCGGTGCAGTTTTGGGTCAACTTAAGACTTTAAACCTCCGGGTTTCGAACTCGCATGTTGATTGTTTTAACACCTTTTGACAATATCCGGCCACAGCAAACTACACTGACCAGTCTTGAAAACGTTGTTTTGGGTAAAACACAAGAAAGTCTGAGGACAATGGGTGAAAGTGTTGGTGGTCGACATGCATTATGGCCAAGCTATTATATTGTCCTGAAATTGGCCTCCAATTTAACTCACTTTTACGGGTTTCACACTACTCTGAACTTACCGGGTAATTTATTACCCGGGTAGAAACTAACCCGGAGAATCGGTTTCACACTACAAAATTAACCCCGCAATTCTGCTTACCCGCTCAGCGCGCACCTGGGTAACTTGTAGCCGCATTCACACTATATGCGAATGGTATTTACCTGGAGAATGTGCATTGCTTGACCTCTGCCCTAGCCATCGGTTCATCGTAAAAGAGCCGAAGTGAGAGCGAAAGCATGCAATGCAAATTGAAAAATATCAGATCAGCGTTGGCAGCGTGCACGCGTAATCCTTCAACTGTGCGGTCTAGACTGGTGCCTTGCATTAAGTGTATGTAAAATGTACTTATTAAGACGAGGCATCATCCACGGAAGACTGGTGCCTTTCATTAAGTATATGTAAAAAGGCGAGGTATTATTAGGACGAGGTACCAAACACGGCGGCCGTACTATAAATTAATAAATTACGTCACTTTCGCAAAGCTGGCCGACAAAACACGACGAAGCGCACCCACCTACCCGGGTAGAAAAAACCCGGCGAGCATTCACACTACTGATGGTAACCCGGAAAATTGTCTCAAGGTCGTCGTTAACCCCGAGATTGGTGGGTTAACCCACCGCGCGAGCAGGGTTAGAAATTACCCGGGCTAAGTGGGGTTTTGGGGCAGTTAACCCAGAGAATTTCTAACCCAGAGAATTGTAGTGGGAACGCTCCACATTACCCGGGTAATTGCCGGGTTAAATTTTTCGTTAACCCGGCAATTACCCAGGTAAGAGCATAGTGTGAAACGGGCTCTATTTCTTGTATCGTTGATTCTTTTTCTTTTTGTAGCTCCGTGCCTTGAGTGGCCTCTAGCCTTGTTCGGGGTGAAATTGCATTTAAAAATAAAGCTATCAATATGGGCTGCACATAGAGCCAGGGGATCATAATGCTTGTGTTCTTGAGCAGGAAGTTTACTGCAAATGTGCCTCTGTGAGGTATTTTTTTATGCAAGTTTGCCCCAAAGAAGGCAAAGAGCCCACTCAGGGTAAATGTGCACCTCAAAGATAACACTACGAGAAGGAGATTGGGATTTTTTTGTGAAATTAATTCCTGTTCTCATTCCCATTTCACAAAACATACCAATTTTCACCCAACTTTTTCCCTGCGCATTTGCAACGAATCTGGTGAGGAAACAAGTGCGAAACCGGTGTGAAAATTTACAACACGAGAAGTTTTTTTCCACGTTAATTTTTCATTATAAAAATATGTAAAATGGTTTTCACAAAAGTGAGAAACAAATTTAATTTTTTATTTATTAACCTTAACCTTGTGTGGGAAAACATGTTTATAACCGTTAATGTTTTCCCACATGGGGAAATTTTTTTCGTAAAAGTGAGAAAAACGGTGAAATTATTTCCCACTTTGAGAAAATAATTTCTAAACTTTCCCCTTTTATTAAACAACATTGAATTCTCGACTTAGAGAAAAAATGTGACCCACTCTGCAAAAAGGGCTATTTATGTTGCCAAATTTGAAAATATTGTTTTATATATAGCTGGAAAGGCTATTTTATAAGCTTTCATATATGGTATGTCCGAGGCCTGTAGCATTTTGCATTCGTGAGATATTTGATAATTCGCATGTTTGTTTTCAGGAATTTCTTAAAATGACTTAAACAAGCCATTTAAAATAACAAAAAGCAAAGCAATAGATTGAAGCACTCGACACAAACACAGTCTTTTTCCAACTTTATTCACTGAAATCAAAGATTTTGGTTGTGAACTAGCATAATATAGGGTATCAAAGATGCAAAAAAATCTCTCCCTTAAAAATCACTTGTTTGAAGAATTGTTCACCCTCTTCACATAGAACGGCCCATTACGCCTAAAAGCATACAGCGACTTATGTGCCCTTTTTGCAGAGCGGGTCACAAATGTGAAGAGAAATTTCCCTTCAGTTTACTTTCAGTTGCACTGTACTGTAGATATGACTGACTACAGTCCACTGAGCTACTCGATTGTTACATTTCACAGGTGTCTTTTTATACCCTAACATCAAGGTTAACCATTAAATCCTCAAATCAACATTTTAAAGTGATTTCCAACAAGCCATTAAATTGACTTCCAAATAGAAAAGGAAAACCCTCTCCACCCAAGTGCCTTGGTTTATCCAACAAAAGAAATCTGTGTGTCCCCCAAATGTACTCCTCTCTTTGTACCAAGGTTGCCAATTGAAAACCCAAGCATCTTGGAAGTTTTCTAAATTGCACACCATTCACCAACATAGAACCTGTTAAACCCAATTAAAGGTAGTGTACACGGTTGGTAATACTCCATTTTTTTTTACTTACTGAATAATTACGAAATACCTTACTGTAAGTTAATAGTAGTCTCAATCATCCTGTGAAATGATGGCACCAGGTGTGCTGTCGTTAAGAAATGTGGAAATTTATATCGTTGGAAAACTGCCCTGTAGCCTTCAGTCAAGGCGCGCGTGGCTACCCGGACGAGTGGCGTGCCCCAGACATGCTGGCATTCGGGGCGCGTCACGCGTCCAGGTAGCCACGCGCGCCTTGACTAAAGGCTATCATCCGCCCGACGGTAGAAAACGAGTGCCGTTTTTCTCTCGTTTTTTCGCCATCCAACAACGCAAAACTTTGAACAGGTCAGTGGAACGATATTTCCTATAAAATACTAACCCCCCGAATCCGCCCATTTCTGAAAATTGCAACAATGACCAATCATGTACACTACGTTAAAACTCACCGATATCAGGAATTTACAGTGCTTTTAATTTTCTTTTGACACCATCAAATACTAATTTATTGTGGGTCAATTTATAGATCAAGTGCCCTCCGACGTCACATGTTTACATCAATATTGAAATGTGCCCGGCAGTATGCGCACGCATCGTGTTTTGCACAAACTTTGGTTGAGGAATGACGTCGGATGTCAGATTGCCTTTGAATTATGCGACGTTTGGTGTCACTGGTGGCACTACGCAAAGTTCTATCAAACGCTACGCGTTTGATAGAACTTCCCTAATTCACACAAAATGGCGGACGATGTTCTCGAACCGCGGTTTGTTCTCCTAACAGACGATGAAATACAGGAACTCGTAGGTCATGCAGATGCTGCTAACACAAAGAAACAAATTAAATACGCAGTCAAACGATTAGATGACTTTGCAAGATATGCAGGAACAACAATCGAGTCTTAACTGTTTTGGAACTGGACAACTTGTTGTCGCGGTTTTATGCGGGACTGAGAAGTTAAAACGGCACGTTGTACACAAAGAAATTCATGCATGCAATCTATGGAGGATTTATTCAGGCATTGTAAAAAACAAATAATGAATGTTTCACATTCATGCAATGGAAAGAATAATTTCATTCGGTGACAGATGGAATGTTCCATTCCACTCGGCTTCACCTCGTGGAATGGAACATTCAATCTGTCACCTCATGAAAATATTCTTACCATTGCACTCATGAACATTCATTATTTGTATACTGTAACACTGACCTGTTTAAAGTTTTGTGTGCATGGATGCTGGAAAAACAGTCTGTTCTAGTAGTCTGGAATCTAAATGTGTTTTGTTAGTGGTTTTGTTTTTAAGAAGTCAGAGACTCTTGCGCAAGCCACCATTTAGCCTATTACCCGGTTCAGCACTCAAAATGCACAATCAAAATTGTGCCGCCAATATCATACAGAGTCCTAATATCAAATTATTTTGCAGACAGAAAATGTTGGGGGGGGGGGGTGGGAGGGGATATCTAAGAATTTGTTTTCATTAAAAGGTTGTCTAGCCTGTGTTTTTGGCCACCGCAAAAATGTTCACCACGGGGCAGTTGTGTAGTCTACTGTATTTCTGCAAATGTAGTTCTTTGAGTCGCCAAAGAAAAACAAGCAAGAAGTTATCAAACATCTTTGAATCACATGACACAAGTTACAACTTTACCAAAGCCATTTGTGCTGTCCAAACTCTGCTGTTTGATGGGCCCCCTTGAAAGACTGACAGATTCCTAGCTGGGGGAAGGTCACCAGATTTGGCATGTTCTTTTTTTTCTTCAACTGCCTGGCTGACAAGAACACAGCCAGACAGGACAACAAAGTGATTGGCCCTTAAAGCCAAGCACAAAAGAAATGTCACCATCCAATTGGATCTCATGATTTCAGGTGATAAATTGGTCTCACTCTAATGGTGCCCGTGAGATGATGGCCTCAAAGAACCAAGGTAAGAAGTGCCAGAAATTTGGGGGGAAATTACCTAAAGGATTTGACACACTAATATCCATAGAACTATAAATCTACTTTTCAGACAGCTCGTAAATGGATGCTGCAAAACTAGTTAAAGGGAGTATACAACATTTGCTTTTGCTGTAATTTTCAGAAATGAATGGATTTGGAGGTTAGTATACAAATAATGAATGTTTATGAGTGCGATGTTAAGAATAATTTCATGAGGTGACAGATGGCATGTTCTATTCCACGAGGCGAAGCCGAGTGGAATGGGACATTCCATCTGTCACCTCATGAAATTATTCTTACCATTGCACGAATGTGAAACATTCATTATTTGTTTTATACAACGCCTGAATATATCCGACAAATTGCATGCATGGATTTCTTTGTGTAACGTTACAACGTGCCGTTTACCTTCTCGGTCCCGCATAAAACCGCGACAAAAAATTGTCGAGTTCCGAATCAGTAAAGCTTTAATTGTTGTTCCTGCGTGTCTTGCAAATTCATCTAATCGTTTCACTGCATATTTGATTTGTCTCTTTGTATTTGGAGCATCAGCATCGCCTACGAGTTCCAATATTTCGTCGTCTGTTAGGAGAACAAACCGCGGCAGTTCGGGAAACTCGGCCGCCATGCTGTGTAAATGACAGCCCTGTTGTGTAGCGCCACACCATAGTGACCGTGAAATTAGGGAAGTTCGTTTGGTTCTATCAATGCGCGCGCACCATTTGATAGAACCATGTGATAGAACGTTTTGGGCGGTGCGGGTTCGCGTCGTGTGATGGGTCGAATAATTCAATGCACGTGATCGACGATCCACCAATCGGATGGCTGGGATTTATTCAGGGGTTGTATAATATTTTATAGCAAATACTGTAACACTGACCTGTTTAAAGTTGTGTGTGCATTGATTGCTGGGGGAAAAAATACTATTCTTGTAGTCTGGTTCCCTGATCCTACTTCAGACAAAACGGAGCAATTTATAGACGTCGGGGAATTATTAGGTTGGGGAACTAGACTAGCTGGCTCGAAGCCGTCCACAGATGCGTAATCAACTGCCAAACAAAATGTGGACTAACTAAAGTTAGCCAATTGGGGGCAATGATGGTCGGCCGACCTTTACTCGAAATTGATACAAAAATACCACTTTTCTTGAAAATGACAGCACACCAGGTGCCATGATTTCAAAGACTACTTGAGAATATTATTTACTTACAGTTGAGTCACGTATTTCATAATAATTATGTAGTTTTCTTTTTTTGATGTTTGCAAATGTTGCATGTTCCCTTGAAGGCATTATCACACAAGGCAATTGTTGCAAGCACCTTGAACACGTTTACATTTAACTGTCGTTTTTCATTTAAATACTTTTCTATTGTTAGGTTACTCGTGGTTTTGCATGCATGTCTCACTTTTGGGGCCAAATTTGAGACTACATTGCCTGATATCGATTTTTAGCCAAGACTTTTCATTTTTACGGAAAAGTAGCCACATTTTTATCTTATATCTTTAAAAAAGATCAACAGTTAAATATGAACGTGTTCTTGGAAGCAACTATAAAGGAATACTTGGATACACATATTTTTTTTGTAAAAAAAGGGGAATGTTTTTCTGTTTTTCTCCCTGGAACTGGTTGCCGGTGATTTGCCTCATGAGTTTCCAATTTAATGTCAGAAGATGAAGAAGGCGTCTGCACTAGTAAGCAGGCGGTCGTGGGTTCGAGTCCCAGCCGAGTACAGAGAACAACATGGGTATATACACCCCTCGGGTATATTTTAGACAGTTCAAACCATAGTCCTATTTGTAAACCGATTTGTAAACCAGTTGGCTTGTATCACCACAGCCAAACACCCACAACTTTTATTGGGGTCAAAATGTTTAAACCTAATGGATGTAAAAAAAACACAAAAACTAAACACATAAAACACTGGAGTAAATGGTTTCAGTTTCCATGGCGTTGAGAGAGCATCAAGCCCTTGTATGAGGTTAAAGTAGATTTAACATGACAAATTTAGGGCTGCGCATCCGAACTCGGTACCCCCCAGTACCCGACCTCTAATGTCAGGAACCGGTTCCAGATTATGGAATCCAGTAACTGTATTAAACCCGGCGAATTAACATATTACTTAGTAATTTCTCAGACATTGAAAAAATAAGTTTTTTTATTTTGAATATCATTTGTGGGGATTTTTCAAAACGACAATCAGGGTACATGGAAAAAACAAAACAGATTAACGTTCATGACGCTTATGAAAATGCAATTTACATTTTCATCGTAAAGCTAGAAGAGCTTGCACAGTGCACACTTGCTGCACTGATGCACCGATGTGGCAATATTAACGTGCGGACCTTTACAAACAAAATAAACAGCAATTTCCAAGATTTCATTTTTTGAGATTGGTTTTCTTTAGGATAGGATAAAAAGGATTTTTCGGATGTAGGAATGTTTAAATTCCCAAAAGTGACTTTCCAATGAAAAAAAAGAAAGTATTTCTGCAACGTAAATACCGCAGAACAATGCATGGTGCAATGTTCCACTCTTTTCAACGAGCCATGTCTGTGTAATAAAGTTACATTCAGGGGTGAGATTGGTCGAAAATGAAAAATCCATGAAATCATTTGTGTGTGGGGTCACTGATAGGACCCCAGAGCAACGTAGGGTCTATGGTTTGTATTTGCTAAAAGACACCCCTTAAAATACCAGTTTATATTGGTCTTTATCCACTTTTACAGGTAAAAACACCTTCAGCGTAACACCTCAGGAATTCCAGATTTCAAAAGAGATTCTTTACAAATTCTGAAATCAGTAAAAAAAAATCATCCTGACAAAAAAAATCCTGAAATCAGGAAAAATATTCGAAAATCTCACCCAACTTTTGAAACAAATATGAACCCAATTTTGTTCACTAAACTACATACACACTGCAAAATTCAGTTACTTCTTTTTCATGATAACACCCCATAGCTGTTCTTCCACTAACAACTAATAAATCAGAACTGCTCTTTTGTTTACACAGAGACCTGTACCAGTAAATAAACATTTCGGCCAGCACAATAACTAACCCATGACAGACCAAGCCTGTTGTACCAGATAACAAGTTCTATCTGCCCCTAACAGTTGACACATGAGGGATGTAAACTCGTTTTAAAACTGCCCTAGCTCCGTTTATATCAGCAAATCAAAAATGATTTATGCTTTGAAAATTCACAACAAACTTGGAAAAGACTATGAAGAACCCACTGCATTCATAGGGGGGCATTTCCTCAAATGCCACTCTCAAATCATCCGTTCACATTGGCTTAAATGAATATTAATGGTGTAGGTGGTTGGGGGGGGGATGTTGCTGCTGCAATCAAACCAGCCCCCCCCCCCCCACTTATAATTGCTCCTGAACATTTGGATAAACATCTTGCACACATGCCTGTTGTAAGTAATGAACTTGTCCCTTTAAACCATTGAATATGGAGGTTAGCCACAGCCATAGTTTAAAAAGACAGACTACATGGCCGGTTGTTATCTACATGTATATGCGCATTCCTGTGCATACTCAATCCATCGTTTGCCTATTGTGTATCAGGGTATCTGCACGTTTAAGAAAGTCAAATGTAAGACCTCTTTTTAATGCTACCTAAACAAAATTTAAGACCAAAAAATAAGCCAACAATAGCTTTTGGGGAGCTGACTGACTCAAGACGATGTCCTCAGAGTGTGTGACCGGCTTACTGAGCTGGAGCGGTGATTACAAAAGGCACGCTGGTCCACTGAAAGATTAATATGTAGGGGGAGGAGTTGGGGTGATGGAGCCAGAATGGCAGTGCGAGGGAAAGATCGAAGCTTGCTGAACCAGGTGGAACTCGGTATAATTGGTAGGAAAACGCTGCAATTGATAGTGGGGGGAGGAGGGCCAGAGTTCTTAACAACAGAGCCACAACTCCTCCGATGTGACAAGAACAATAGCTATACATGTAGCTAAGGAAGTTCCTGGAACTGTAACCCCTAGCGTACTGATAATGACCGACGCTAGATGTAGGGATGGATTTGGGATCCTGGGGATAGAACTCTCAGTAAATACAATGTGTGGTGTCAGTTTTACGGGATAATTGCCGATTTATTTTTTACACGCTGTGTGATCGTTATTTACGAGCTGATGAGGGTGCTTTGCGTGATCTTTCTACATTGACGCGATTGACCCAAATCACGCGTGCCTTTTCACGCAGGCGTAGCTACGTCTTTAGCACCAATCAATCTTCCGACTGTATCAATAATAAAATCTGCCATGATTGCGACCAAAAGAGGAACAACACACTAGAATTTGGAAACTTGCCACATATGCACCGCACCACAGTGAAACAATGCAAACCCTGTGAAGCATGACCTTGCGCTCGAGCCAGATGTACGCTTTCCTGAGCCGCTTTTACTGACTTGCACTGGACTTATCGTCTCGGGAAAAGTTACCTGGTCAGTTTTCCTGGGCAGCAGTTGCCCGGTAGAAGTAACCGCTGGACTCGGGAAAAGTAACTGAGAGGAAAACGTCCTAGGCTGTCCGCACTGGACTTAAAATGGGAAAAGTACCCATGGTCTTGGTAAATTTTACCAACAAAAAGTCCAGTGCAGACAGGGCTATAGAAGCATGCCCAGCGAATCATTCATCTTGGGGTTAGGAGTGCAGAATGGACCATCTGCAGCATGTCAGCAGCAATCTCTCCTTAGAGCCTCCCCTATACAGACTCTAGGACTGACCCCCAACTACTAATGTGACACCCGTGATCGATAGTCCGAAAGCTCACTAATGGGACGCAAATGAACTTTGGTATTAATGGATGAAATACAACCGGGGTACCTCTGACAACTACCTGCAAGGGGTAGGGTGGGTGGCAGAGTCAATGAGTGAGAAGGTAAAGCAGGCATACATTTCCCAGCAAAGAACATTTACTTCAAACTAAAAAACAAAAAACAAAAAAACAAAAAAACAAACAAACAAATAAAGTAAATAAAATTATATAGGATCAATAGAATCAATGAGATAAAAAAAAAAAATGAAGTAATAATATAAATGACACAAACAACATTATGGGATTCAACATAAAATATACTTGTGAAAGTTTGAACTCAATCCGCCATCAGTGTCACAATAGTGAAAAACTGTAAGTGTTTAAAACAGTAGTTTTGTGCATGTTCTTTGTGCATATTTCGAAATCCAAATAAGCCACTGTGTTTCTGTAATTTTTCAGATATAACTTCTGAAGATGGCAGCAATTCAGATGGAAATATATCTCAGGAAGATCGATACTGGTATCATCTTTAAAAACAGCTTAAAGCTTTCAGATTGAAAATAATCACAGTGAACAAAGAAAACTGGCAGGAGCGGGATTTGAACCTGCAACCTCCGGAATACGGCGCCGGCGCTCTACCAACTTGCCCTATGTTGGCGGTCTCCCAAATTGTCAGTGTCTTTGTTCGGGTGGGCGCTAGTCAGAAGTCATCAACCCATCGCTGGAAGTTGATACAAAAATTTCACTTTTCTTGAAAATGACAGCACAGGAGGTGCCATGATTTCACAGGAAGCTTGAGACTATTTTAGTCATAATAATTCAGTAGTTTGGTTCCTGGATGTTTGCAAACAAAATTGTGGGCTTAGAAACCCCATGAAATTGCCCCCCCCCCCCCCCTCACCTCAACAAACATCCTGGTGATTTGTACAATGTACTTTTCAGGTTTTTTTCTGATTTACTGCAGGATCTGTTTGTAGTTTCCTGTTTTGTTTGAGAGTCCCACACCTCTGATCTTGTCCTGACCTCCAACTAACACCCTGCTCAGTGATTGATGGCATGATTGATGGCACCATACCATGAAAATGTTCAGCTACAACACTGATTTACAACTAGAGTTCACAGGCCACAAGAACAAAGAACCATTGAAAGTGTCAACTCAAACATCTTTGCTGAACAAGCTGGAAGTTCTAGCAAAGGGAAACCAGTGAGAAGATGGAATTTGCACGAGGAAAACCAGCCCATTAGGCAAAAAAATAAAAGTCTTGCCTTTTCCCCAAAAAAGAAAAGAGGTCCTTTTTAAATTCTATTTAGAGTTTCTAGCAAGGAAAATCAGGTCATCAATTATGCTTTCCCCATGAGGCAAAATATTAAAAAACACAGATAAAAAAACATGTTTAGCGTCATATCTTTTTCCATAAGACAAGACAAGAGGGTCCTTTTTATAATTCTATTTTAACCCACCAGGCAGTAATTTCTAAGATGGCTGCCCCTTTTTTCAAGAAACAAGATGGCTTCTGCTGACAATGGAGTCCACCGAATCAATTTAAAGGTTGTGTACATGATTGGTCATTGTTGCAATTTTCAGAAATGGGCGGATTTGGGGGTTAGTATTAGGAAATATCGTTCCACTGACCTGTTCAAAGTTTTGCATTGTTGGATAGTGAAAAAACGAGTGAAAAACAGCGCTCCTTTTCAACAGTAGGGCGGATGATAGCCTTTAGTCAAGGCGCGCGTGGATAACTGGATGCGTGACGCGCCCCGAATGCCAGCATGTCCGGGGCACGCCACTCGTCTAGGTAGCCATGCACGCCTTGACTAAAGGTTCCAGGGCAGTTTTCCCAACGATTTCCAGCTGGAAATGATATCAATTTCCACTTTTCTTGACAACGACAGCACACCTGGTGCCATCATTTCACAGGATGATTGCGACGACTGGGAGGTATTGTCTCTCTTTCGTTTGCATTTGTGGGAAATATAAAAAGGAGGCATAATTGAAAAGGGAAGCAGGTGGGAATGCTATATATTTGTTTCTTTTTGTTTGTTTGTTTTTCAACTAATAGATTCTAGAAAACAATAGTTTTCAGAAAACAAAATGATTATTTTCTCTTTTTTTCAAAATGATAAAAGAAAAATTTTGAAATGACAACATTTCGTTGTACCTAAGCTCTCATGTAAAAAAAATTAATAAACCTTGACTTCAAATCCACAGCAGTCATTTGGGTCCATGAAAAGATTGGGACTGTGTGTTCATCAGTTGGCTATTCTTGACAATCAATCAGCCACGCATGACATCACCACTGCTCATCAGCCTGAGTCAATCCCTGCCGCCTGATTGGTTCAGAGTTATCACAGAGAGTGCCACAACTGACCAATGAGAGGGTGTCAGTGACTAGAGAGCAGTGAAGTGGGCGTGGTTATGTGTACTGCACATTGCTGAATGAGAGGCCTCACTGGAGAGATATGTGCACTCGTGTGCTGCACAATACCCTAACTTTGACAAGACTGACTGCTTTGAGCTGTCTTCCCCATTGAGAAACCAGACACAACCACGGCAGGATTAAGTTTTCAGAGTTCCTCTTGGACAATAACAGTAAACCCAACAGCCACTCAAGTAGTCTTTATTGCCGATCGTGGTGCCTGTACAGAGACTGGAATTACAGCGTCTTCAATGTGCGGATAAGGATCTCAGGTGTGCGATGTAAATGAGCGGCTACAGTGACTGCCTCGAAACGGACAATTTCATCAGTGCAACGTGCTAGTGACAATTGGTGGAGAAGATCAGGAATTTTATAACCATGGTAAGTTGAGTTGAGAAATACAATTTTCCTTCCTGTTTTATCTGATCAAGTGCTCTCTATCAGTATTCAGACTTTCAAGCAGACCCAGGTAAAAAAAAGTAGGAGAATAGTAGGATCCAAAAAAAGAAAAAACAGGACAAAAGTAGGACTTTGGAGGACAGAATCCGGATAAAAGTTAGATTGAAAATTCCAGCTCTAGGCTCATGACATGCAAGATTCGCCATTTAGAGCTGGAAGTACTTGTATGATTTTGACAGCGGTTTTTCTTCTGAGTGCCGATATCTTCCGTTTTCCTGAACATACAATGTATCAACCAAACACTCACCCAGCACGATGCAGTAATCATTCATGCAACAAATAATCCCTTAAAATGAGAATACGCTCAAGTTGAACCTGAAAAAAGGAGGAATCTATTGTGCAACTTGGAGCATGCACAAATTACCTGTGTACAAAACAATGCTGGCAGTTGAAGGGGCCAGACCACAACAATTTACATTTGAAGCTAACAATGGTTTGCGATTTAATACCCAGCGGCACTTTTTCGGGTGTTGAAGGAGTAGTTTTCATTGATACTCACCCATGTCCACAGCATCAAAAGCCTCATTTGGCATGTTCTGAGCCCACAAAATTTGCTCCATCCTCAATAGCTCTTGGAAGTAAAGTTGCAGTACACCTGCACCCAAGCCAGGCTTTAGTATGTAATTTTCAAATGACAGTGTGTAACACTTAAACATTCAATGAAATTTCATTTCTTTAAATTGTGCGACAAAAAATTAGGAAAAGTAGGAATTTCAAGAAAAAAATTTGGAAAAGTAGGAGCAAGGTAACAAATATTTGGAAAAAGTAGGAATACTTGAATTTTTCAAAATACCAAGTTAGAGATTTAGCACTAGACATAGATTTTTCTTAGCCTTGTCTCTAACTGCAAAATATTGATCACACAGTAACCCGGAGGTCGCAGGTTCGAATCCCGCTCCTGCCAGTTTCTTTGTTCACTTTGAAAATGTATACAAAATTTACCTGGTCAGTTTCCCTTGTGGATTGTTTGACAAATTATAAGTTAAAAAGTCATATCCTCATTGAGTGATCCCCACAATGTCGCTTCCCAGGTTGTATCATAAAATTGGGTGTGATCCCTGGCTATACGGCATTCTGGGTTTATGACTTCTGACTAGCGCCCACCCTAACAAAGATACTGACAATTTGGGAGACCGCCAACATAGGGCAAGATAGCTCAGTTGGTAGAGCGCCGGTACGGTAACCCGGAGGTCGCAGGTTCGAATCCCGCTCCTGTCAGTTTCTTTGTTCACCTTGAAAATGTATTTAAAATTTACCTGGTCAGTTTCCCTTGTGGATTGTTTGACGAATTGTAAGTTTTTAAAAGTAATCAAAACCGCACCCCTGCCAGTTTTCTTTTTGTTCACCAAATTTGGTTTACTATTCAATATCCTCTAGAAATCTGTTTTAGGATTAAAGTCTTTGGTGGAACTCAATGTTGGCAAGAGTTAAAATTTAAATCTGCAAAATTGGACAACTAAAAGAAATAATTCACACATTTCATTGACAACGGAATTTACTTGACAAGATATTCTCTAGAAATGCTTTATGATTAAAATCTTTGTTAATTTACTCAATGTTTGCCAACACTTTCTGCAATTTTATCTACAAACACTGAAAAATGTACAAGAAACTTTTATTTCATTAACTACGGAAGAATTTACTTATTTTTTTGGGTGCAATTTAATGCAATACCTTCTAGAAATCTGTTTTGTGATTTTAAAAGATCTCTGGTAAAACTCAATGTTGGCAAAACTGCAGCACTTTAGTCCAGAAACTTTGATAATTTGTATTAAAAAGCAGGTATTTTATTAACCCCATGACACCGGATTTCATACGGGCGCCAGGCCGGCTTGTGCAGCCAAGCAAAATGGACACAAGAGGCTTGTGCAGCCAAGCATAACGTACACAATACCCAAATTTAATGGATTGAAAATGCATAAATTGACGTGTATAGACGTCACCCGGCCAGGTGGCAATTTCAATCTGCACGTTTTTGTGTCAACCGGTGGCAAGGGATTAAAGGCAGGTATATCTGTGCTCCGACTATAAAATTTTCCAACTACTGGCAAGTTTATGGAAGAAGACTATTTTTGAACAAACAAACAAAAACTACATGTACATGTACTACACTGCGCACTGTATTTGGCATTCCTAAAACACACCGTCTATTATGTGGTACGTGCAAGGATTGATGTACATTTTATTCTGTAGGAATGAGAAGCATCCTGCTGATCTGCTCCCAAATCAAACTTGAATCCATTTTCAAGGTGAACAAAGAAAACTGGCAGGAGCGGGATTCGAACTCTGCGACCTCCCCACAAATTTGAATCCAATTCAATCGGTTACTTACCACTGGTTGATTTAGGTTGGAGGTCTCATTTGAAAGCCAATAACTTCTCCAACGCTAACACAAATTATCAAATCAATTTGACAATTTATTTTTCAGGGCTATACACCCAAAATGCAGGGACACAGCAGTTTCAATCACAACATCTCCTCATATGACTGAAAACGCCCATACGAACAACATTTGTAAGAGTATGTGACAAACTGAAATCAAATATCTGTCTGTTTAAGCCAGCATCAAAACAAAGCCACCTGTTTTGCTTTTCCCCACAAATTAAAGAATTCCTCGGCTAGTCCAGGAGACAAAACAACACCTTGGCTGATGTCATGTATGCGAGCGGTTCATCCCGGCCCGCTGTGTTCCCAAGCACGTGGGCCACAGGTCCAAGTCCTGCTGTGTGACGCACACTCCCTTGGTCGTAAAACCCCAATTTGTAAGAATGTCAACTCGACTGTGGTCCCCCACTGTTTTTCAGGTCACATGTATAGAGTATGATCTTTGATTCGAGTACAGGTGACGGATTGAGTGGGCCTGCAAACATGAGTCTCTGGTTGCAAGACTGAGTTTGGAAGTAATAAATGTGCGACTGGGCGGGGTAGAAAAAGCCAGCAATAAACTTTTGTTTTTGTAGTATGAACCTCTGTACAGCATGTTTTTTTTACATTCCAAAGCTTGCACAATCTTGTCGGTTTAAATGAGTCCTGAAAAACTAACAACTAGTCACAACAAGAGAAGAAATGCTGTCTGTCTTTTTCCCCCCCATTTTTTTTGGTACTGTCTGTGCAGGCATTTGAAGCAAGATATAATGGACAGAGGGAACCCACACTCTTTTGTGTTGGTCATTGTGTTCCCAGGAAACTCAGGAATTCCTTTGAGATATTGGGGAGGGGGAAGAAGTAACAATAGTCTGGACTCTGGAGCGTGTATATAGGGTATAGGGACAAGAGGGGCGGGGGGGGGGGGGGGGGGGGGGAGGGGTACCCATTGGTCCCATATCTTGCTGGGTATATATATATTGTGCAGGTTTAATTTGATCAATTAATGCAACACAAAAACAGTGAAATATATTGTGTCACTCGCACAGTAATTTGTTTAGTAACAAAAAATGAGACATCCTCTCCCCTCCCCCCAAAAATGGCCCAAATCAGAAATGTTTAATGAGGAGCAGGACGCTCCTAATTCTAACTTAATCTTGCGCATACATTGTATAGCACATAGCGCCGAGTGTAGCAAGGGCCTTTCATTAAAAAAATGCAGTCTCCCATAATTTGTTTATCAGGGGGAAATTCATTAAATGGGAACTGTAATGGTGACTAGCAATTTATGGTAGGATAATTCAATAGGGGTTTGCTTGCATTACAAGTGCTGAATACTTACAACAGACACAAAGGATGGAACTTTCCAGTTAAATCAAGGTAAACGCACAGAGATTGGAATAATCCGGGAGGCAATTTTTGCCAAAGAAATGCCAGGGTTGCTTAATTAACCCTAACCCCCAAGGCATTTTTACTAGGAGGCTTCCTCAACCTGTCAAAATCCAACCCTGCAGTATACCTATGGCACATTCTTTGGACTTAGACAAATTGGGGCATTATAGCTCCATGCAAAAGTAATGGTGCCAAGGCCCTGCAGTCCTGAACCCATCAAAATTAGACAAAAGCTGCTTTTGGAGTATTATAAGGCTTGGGGTAGTTGGGGTTTAATTCCCTACCTGTGTGGAACCCAACCATCTTAAGTCAGCATATGAAGGTCACTCCATTAAAAGACATTCCGATTGTAACTATTTACAATATAATATGTATCACAATTTTCAGTTTTTCAATTTTTACAATTTTGTTTTTATTATAAGAATGAAAATAGGACAGAGGTATCAGATTTGGGGGCACACCAGTCCTCATGAATGAAACAGAGCAGTTGGTATTACATGTTGATGCCCCTCTCTCTCCCCCACCCCCCAAAAAAATATATAAATGGTTCTTTCCATTTGCCTTTGAGAAAGAACTTGCTTAAGGCAGCGTACATGATTGGTACATTGTACATTGTTGCAATTTTCAGAAATGGGCAGATTTGGGGGTTAGTATTTTATATGAAATATCGTTCCAATGACCTGTTCAAAGTTTTGCGTTGTTGGATGGCGAAAAATACGAGAGAAAAACGGCGCTCGTTTTTCAACCGTCGGGCGGATGATAACCTTTAGTCAAGGCGCGCGTGACGCGCCCCAGATATGCCATGGCGCCATCATGTCCGGGGCGCGCCACTCATCCGGGTAGCCACGCGCCTTGACTAATGGCTACAGGGCAGTTTCCCAACGATTTCCAGCTGAAAATCGTTGGAAAATAATATATGTTTCCACTTTTCTTGACAACGACAGCACACCTGGTGCCATCATTTCACAGGATGATTGAGACTACTATTAACTTGCAGTCTAGTACGGTATTTCGTAATAATTCAGTAAAAAAGATCGGAGCGTTACCAATCGTGTACACTACCTTTAAGTTCTAAACGTCAGGCCAGCTAATTTTGTTGATTTGTATATTTCAGGTCAATCCAGTCAGCTGGCAGTTTGCAACAGTTTAATTCACTTTCAAGGTTCATTTCTACTAGCACAGCTTGCCCCAGTCGCCCGGTTTTTGGCAAATGTCCATACCTGTTGGCCGTAATGGCTAACACCTGATACAAATCAGGATTGGCCCGCCCACACCCTAGTGGTGAAGGGGAGAGGGGGGGGACAAGGGATTAGGCTTAGTGGCACCTGCTGGAGGGTTGGGCACAGGTGGGGTGACACTAGATATGACGAAGATGTACACATACCACAGCTGGCTTGCTATCTGCTCACCCCACATTGCCTTAATTGTGGCCAAGTGTCTCTATGACGGGCGGGATAACAGGTGCATGGGTGGGTGTGTATCCAAGTGGTACCTGTAAATAGACTTGGGCGAATCCAGGAGTCGACTCTACTCAACTCAACTCCAATCGGAATCGCGATCCTATTTTAAAAACAATTTTCGAAGTAGCCAATTCCTGCTTCCTAGGACTAGATTCCAGGCAAACCTCGGATGATTCTAAAAATATTTGACATTCAAAGAATGTAAAGATTGCTATTACTCCCTGAAAAGAAAGCCAGCTGTTTCGTCCATAAAAATCAATCACGATGCCACGTGGATTCAAAAGTTTTTGCTGCCGACACCCGTTGTGTGCATGATCTATGAAATTGATTCCAAATGGAATCACGATTCCTGATTGGAGTCGGAGTCGACTCCAAAAATGTTTGGGAGTCACGCAAGCATACCTGTAGTGTTGTTTATAGTCTCGGGGCTATGTGCACATTTACACTACAAAGCAATCCATTCAGAGAAATTTCATTGGACATGCATCGGTGCAAAAACTCCTGCTAAAATTGCACGGATCAATTCACCTGACCAATATAGGCGATTGTTTCATGGATTGTTGTACGGATTGTCGTACAGATCGTCACACACAAGGATACACTTTCACATGACACGGTATCCATGCATTTAGGACATTGATGCGATTTCATCGCACAAGACCCGTGTTTCCTGCGCTCATGCGAAACAGGCCTTACATAACCATAATAATAATGTAGACTTGTAAAGCACACATCCACCATGATCACCATTCTCAAGGTGCTACATTATTACCCCAACTCATCAGGCCTATTAATCATTCCTGAAACCTTAGTTAAGCGCACATGGGCTAATCAAACACATAAGCATCGCTGCCCTCACGGGTACCCATTTATTCCTGGGTGGAGAGAAGCAACTTGTGACCAAGTGTCTTGCTTAAGGACACAAGCACCCTGACACCCCTGCTGAACTCGAACCCGGCACAATCTGTAATATCACCAAGATCTTGAGTCCAGTTAGTACACACTAGACCACAGCACTCAACATAACCCATGCCAGATCACTGGCCTAAAAGCAGTTTATCCCGAACCTATATCAACCGTGAACATTCTAAAGTAATTAGGTTATCGTGGTTGAAGTCAAGTAAAGTACACAGCCCTATCACGGGGATGAAATACACAATTATGTCAAGGAACAAATTAGCTCAATTAGAAAAGAATGAGATAAAGCCACATTCAATCTGTAAAATGCGGGTCTGATAAACTCAAAGTCCCTAAAGTGTAACCACTACAGTTAAACAAGAAATGCTTAAAAGTGCATTGGCACTTGGCCATCCGGAGTACACCACATCCAGTCCGAATTACCGGTGAAGTGTAACAGGGGGGACGTTGTTCACGTCAGCGTGGATCAGTCCACACTACCGGCCAGGCTGTGAACTGCACAAACAGTTCCTCTACCTGATGGCCGCATGGGAAGCTCAACTCTGTTCGTATTTATCCCATTCATCCGAGAGAGAGAGTACAAGACGCATGCTAAGTTGGGAGTTGGGGAACTTAGCCGGAAAGGGTGATCAGTATCGAGTATGAAATGCAGATTCAGTTTAATGGAAAACTCAGGAAAGATTTTGTAGGAACTGCCAAATCTTATTTCAATAAACTTTCAACAAGACCAATGAAACAAAAGGGTTTTTTCCCCCCAGTCCAGCCGATGTATGTTTTACAATATATACCGGGATCAACTTGTTTCCACGCATATTACCATAAAATACTATTATCGGTGATCAAATTGCAGCTCGTTTTCACTGTAAGTAAAAAGGTGTGATTGCTGAAGTCTTAGAAAACCCACCAGTTTTAATATGTAAGATGAGAACAGTACTAATAATCCTTCAAAGTAACCCGCAAAGTTGTGAAGAAATACTAGCCATTACTGGAATCCAAACAAGCTGTTTAAATATAAAAAATCAAGTCAGACATTGATCTTCACTCCAAAGAGGTGCGGACAAGTGCATATTTGTATACAAAGCTATAGAGACAATGTTGCGCCTTTGATGATATCACGCTTTGGCTCATGAATATGGTAATGTTCAGGAGCATCAAAACAAAAATGTTGAAACTACTCCCTAGAATCGCTACAGCAGAACAGAGGTGGAAATACACTTTAAAAGGACAAGAAGGATTTCCATCATGGTTCATTTAACAAACAAATAAGAACTGTTAACCAAATTAATATCCATGACCTTGTGAAAATTTTGACTCCTGCAGACCTACCAATCAAAAATGAAACAGCAACAGTCAATTTTCAATAATTCATAACTTCCTAAATTTGTTGGCACAGAAATGATACCTTGACGATTCCTGTCCTTGAACTGAATTTAAAAGGGGAAACGTCATTCCCCTGGAAATCTGAAAAAAAAAAATATGCATCATCGCCGCTGCAGCAGCAAATCCTTCTGAAGACCAATTCCCAAGTGTACATGTACTTCCTAAGCCGATGAATTAAAATTTAACCAACATAAACTAGTAGCACAGAAACAGTGGCGTCCCGCCTATGTAGGGATTAACATGAAACATTTACGGCTACATGCCCAATCACAATGAGACAGCAGTTTTTGAGGATTGTTGTGGTCATCTGTCCACTGGTCATTTCACTGTGGTCAAATCTAATCAGGAAGGAACCCATGGACCGATGGACAACCAGGCAAGACCACATTTTCAGCCCTCCGAGTCACCAGCCACCCGCAGACCATTTGCTAACATCCACCATGCAAGGCTGGCCCATAAATCTGATTACTGGACCAGACCCCCATCGTTCCTCCCCTACACCTCCTTTTCTCCCTTTCATATCCCCTTGAACCACACCCCCACTGGAGTCACATGTAGATTCACAATTAAATATTTGCCCAATATTAACATCGTGAATACACACACATTATGGGGTCTTTCGGTCATTTTCTTTTTCTTGTTTGTTTGTTGTTTTTTATACAAGTTCGCCCCAAACAAAGCTAAAAGCCACTCGAGGTACGGAGCTACAAAAAGAAAAAAGAATCAAAGATGCAAGAGGTAGGAATTAATATTCCTCTTGAAGCAGAAAAGATCATAAGATGAAGGGAAACATGCACCAGGCAAATGAATAGCTTTTTGTTCTACTTCTAGGTATTAAGCCATGTCCGCCATTGGACTTTTTTGGTTAAAACAAAAATCATGTACCGAGACTGTTGTCAACTTGACCAAATTAAGTCCAGTGCGGACAGCCAGTAAACTTTCCAAATTGTCAAGTGTCGATCGTCGGTTGTCGGTTGTCAGTTTATCCTTCCCGCAGCGGGAACTTTTACAGGGCCAATCTTGTAGTTGAAAAGTTACATGGCAGTTTTACATCGCTGAAAAGTCCAGCGTGGACAACCACTGTAATGTAAAACATGCATTTTGATCACATGTTTTCCGTCCACATACCATGCACTGCAAAGCTTATGTGGCCAAGGACTTTCCGCGAGCCATGCAATCCAAGTGCGGACGCACGGAAGAATAACCGCAGTGGAATGTCAATCACGCACAGTAACTTTTGACAATAGTTTTAGAGTATACATTGGTGGGAAGAGGTGGGAAGCGGAGTTTCACACTCAAACACCCTAAATGGAGGAACCAAGCTGGACAAGCCGGTGGAACATTTACCAGGAAACTATCTGCAGAACGGACCAAGAGTAGCAACAGATCTCCGGTGAGAGAGTGATTGTACGGATAAGAGAGTTGCACATATCGGATGCTTTTCAACACATGACTTACATGTAGCAATGCATCATGAAATATGATTTCGTTTGCCCAAGCAACTTTTTAAGTTGTCAGAGTCATGGCTGTCGTTAAATTTTGTCGGAAAATTTGTGCTGCTGTTGGAAAAAATTGTGTCACTGACGTTGTAAAGGGGCATAAAATTAGTTAGAGTTTTTAGTTGGGTTTTAGTCTTTCTGCCCGTGTCTTTTTAGGGGTGGAACCCCATTCCACTGGGCCCAGTTCAGTGGTACCCCCTTTCCCTGGTTCCCCTAGCCCCAAGTTCCTTTGTAGCCACTGTACATGTGTGGGTTTACATTTACCGTAATTTTCGGAATATAGGCCGCGCGGAGTATAAGCCGCAGCACACACCGGTACATTTACAGTTTACAAATTTACGGTTTACTTTTACATACGGTTTACTTTTGGTTTTTTCTTCATATACTTTCTTTCTTATTTTTCTAAATTGTATTCGATCAAAGTCGTCATCTTTTTGGCAAGAATTATTTTTTTCTAGCAAATTGTTCTTGACTTTTTTTTATCCGTTGTTTAACCCCGATTGAAATTTTCTTTGAAGTTTTTTCGTATTCTGGAAGAAACTTTTTTCTTTTGATTCTAAGATAGAAATTGTTTAGTTCTTTTTTATTGTTTGCGAAAGTGTTTTTTGTTTGGTTGAAGAGAGAGACTAAATAAATTAAATTATATTGTTTTCATTGTTTCCTTTCTTTGGCCCAGCATTTTTTTAAAAGTAAATCGCGACCTTATCATTTGAACCAGGATCTTTTCTAGTGAGCCATTTTTCGCCATTACATCGGCAAATGATAGATGTATGATAGTACACAGGTATTGTCACAAAAGGTTAAAGGTCTGATACTGTGCATTTGTAGCACTAAACAAAACAATTGCAAGCAATTTGTACGATTCAACATAAATTATACAGTACATAAAATAACAAACCTGTGGAAATTTGAGCACAATCCCTCATCTAAGTCACGAGAAAATAGTGAAAAAAGCATTCTGTTTAATCAGTGATTTTGTGCACGTTCATATGGGCTAATTTTGATTGCTGAAATCGAAACAAGCCACTGCCTTTTTGGAGGTCTTCAAATACAGTTTTCTCAAAGATGACATGCATTTGAAAAGAATTGGTACTGGTATTTATGTAAACAGTTTAGAACTTTCAGATTGAAACTAATTATTTTGGTTTTTTTAATCATTACCAGAGCTATATCATACCTTTAATGGCGCCCTCAATGTCATAACATCCCTGCCTTTTCAAATTATTTTTCAGATGGCAAATTTATTTTATGGGCCCATTTTTTTGCACACCCCACTGGTAAAATTGTGATGACACCCCCCCCCCCCCCCCCCCCACCCACCCAATCCATTCCATTCAAATGGTCTAGCGATGCACCTGGTCATGAGAAAATGCTCAAAGTCAGTAAATTTCAGGCACTCCATGTATGCTCTCAATTTACAGCACAGAAATCGTTCGAGCTACCACTGTACACTGTACATTGTGTGTTCTCTTGTTGGGTTTAAAACTCTGGGATATAACAGAAAAGGATTTCTGGACGTGCTAAAAATTTGAAAATCGACTTCTCCGAGGAAAGTCGGTTGTACTGCTTGCAACTCAAAATACCCTGGAGCGACTTTCCATTCATTTCATTGTGCACTTCACATAACCCTAACCTCCTGGTATAATTTACTAGGAACTATTACCCATCCTTGCAAATTCCAACACCATATGGTAAACTGTACACACAAATTGTTTGACTCTTGATCTGGTGGTATGCCGAACTCAGTGTAAAGTTTAAGGGTCCATGCAGTACCCATCCTAACAGATTCTCAATCAAGCATGCTGTTGGGTTTTGATGGGTTAAATGAAGTATACAAAACTACTGGATTATTATGAAATGCTGTACTAGACTATGTAAATAGCAGTCTCATCAAGCATCCTGTGAAATCATGGCACCTGGCGTGCAGTTGTTTTCAAGAAAAGCGGCAATTTATATCGTTTTCCAATGATTGTCCGCCGACTTGATTACAACCCTGATGAATCCTGTACTTTTACCATGAAGAACACTTGGACTCCTGTGGTACATTACAACAAAGAAACTGACTCACATGTAAAGACAGCTCTTAAAAATCCAATCAGTGAGACAACCTGAGCCAGACAAGGCTGCCCCGCCTGACCCCTTGCTCTAGATCCTTGCTCTCATACAGGCCTCCCTTTATAGGAGGTATACCAGTACCTGTCATGCTTAATAATACCCCCAAGATAACTCTGAGCAATCTGATCCCGTGCTAATGGATGCACTCCACCTTCTCTCTTGTGTTTGATGAACCCTTGGTGAGTCAATGTCAAGTCTAGTAGGCTGACAGCTTTTTTATGCCAGTTGGCCTGGAACAAGGCTAAAAGCCACTCGAGGTATGGAGCTACACAAAAAAAAAAAAATAAAAAAAAAAAAGATGCAAGAGGTAGGAATTAAGCTTCTGCCTGAAGCAGGAAAGATTGTAAGATGAAAGGAAAAAGATGCGCCAGGCAAAGAATTCCAGAGATACAGAATAAGGGAAACGCTAATGGCAACAGATCTACAATGAGAGAGTGATTGTAAGCATGAGCCTAACTCTTCTCCAACCAAATTAACAACGCGCTTCTGTACTCTGTCTAATAAAGATAAGTGACAAGCAGAAGCACCAGCCCAGATGTGGGAACAGTACTGTATAGTTGTCTGGTAAAAGTAAAGGATAGTATCGGGAGGTGGATACTTCTGAAATCGATAAAGGACAACCAACTCCTCTTTACAATACCTGACATATGTGACCCGCTCTGGAAAAAGGTATATTATGTCGCAAAATATGAAAAATGAGTTTAATGCATGTTTGGAAAGCCCGCAATGTAAGCTTTCATTTGGTACATGATAGAGCTCCAAAGCCCTTCTGGAGATATCGCGTTTTTGCATATTAATTAGTTCTATGGAGTTCAAATTGCACAACAGAGAAAACAGACTCTGAAATAGCTTGTTCCAATACAATGCAATGGAACAATGTACTCTGAAAGGCACATTTTTTTCACTTTATTCACTGAAATCAACATTGTTGCGCACCAAACCTGAAACTTTAGATATTTAAAATGTCATTAAAGGCAAAAAACAAAAAATGAATTTTGACAAAAAATGTCACACTCTCAACATTGAAAGGGCCATTACACGTAAATGCATAGCGCGACTTATATCACCTTTTTCTGGAGCGGGTCACATATACTTCTTCCAGCTAAGGTTTAGGGGAGATGACAAGTTCAAAAAGCCGTAGGTCATACCTCGGGCAAAGTCAAGGGACCCATATGAACTGAAGGAAATGAATAATCTGTAGATCGAGACAAAGACAACAGTTTAGTTTTCTTGGCATTGAAGGTTACCAGCTAGTCCTTTCCCCACATCAGCCAAGGGGGAGTGATGAGGGGGCTTCGTGACTTCTTTTTAGCAAGTCCGGAGTTCACTTGAAGCTGCCATCCATGTTATACCACTCCCCAATGGATGTTTGCCAGCCTTGTCCCCAGTGTCTACTTTCATCCTCATTCTCCTCATATAAAGGAGCAAGTTCAAGGGACGACTATTTGTCAACCACTAGTGGTGACAAAAGTACAAAACATATCCTGGGTACCAGGCAAAATTGACCAAATGGTCACCGCTCCAACTTGCTCAAAGGCAATAGTAAAACGGGAGTGGTAATATAGCGGCTACTGGCTTTAGGCGCTTGTACAGTGCACAATGGTCAATGAGCCATCTGGTTTACATGGAGATCAGTGCCTAAGGCACACTGTCTTGAAGTTGCCCAAATGAGCAACATATGATATCGCAACAGCATTTTGTTATGGTTGGAAAGAATCAAAAAAGTAGATTGCACTGATGAGGAGAGCAATGCTAAGCCTTGATCAAGGATAAACCTAGGATAAACAACACATACAATTGATAAATCAATTGTTTGGGAAAACACGGACCTCATCACTTCAGCATGGTTTCGAGTTTAATCATTTCTTTGGAGTTATGCAAGTCTGAAGCTTTGCTCTTGCTCGTCTTATTTGCTGGGTTTGAATGTTAACCAGCCAGTCGACCCTGCCAAGCTCTGTGGTTGACAGGTTGAGACATATGCACTTGAAAGCAGGGGGTACTCATGCCCGAATAAAGCCTGTCAATCTAAACACCACATCAGGAAGGGTGAAAATCCCGTTTTAAAAATACGCTTGAAGTAGGTCATGCGAACACGGATTACACTGCCTTCCCTTCCACTGGGCATTACGCCGTCTCAGAATGGGTGCGAATCAACCGACACATAAAACCTAAAGATCATTCTATATTTTCGCAGGATCAACTGTAAAACCGAATAACAGCAACAGCATCTCATGCTTTATCCCATTTCTCTCACAAGGCCGGGCCCGTTCAGCTGCCTGTAGGATGAAAGAAGCAGGCTCGGCCTGCCGGAAACAGGGAGCATAGATTTCCCGGGCGACGGGATTTGAAGCTTTGTGCTGAGGATCCGGAGAATTAGTTGACATGATGGCCGCATCCTCTGTCGGGTACGGCAAAGGATCTCACGCAGACAGGGAGATCTTGGACTAGACAATGACTTCTGTGATTGCCATTTTCAATAGCGATCTCCTGGATGTTTATCGGGTTGTGGCTAGACCGTTGGCGACAGCAAAGTGAATAGTTACACAACCCATGGAGGAAGGAACACTAACTCAATCTGCCAAATTCTTGCAAAACAATGTACATTTAACTGGCCATAAATAGGAGTCAACTACAAATTATTAATCAACTGCATAGCAAATCGTCTTACATTTTGAAAAACTTCACAAAATGATTTAGTAACCACAGCAGTTATTATCTCAGATCTGCGAATTCTTATCACAAGAGAATAATATTTCTGGATGTTTTAACCAGTGTTGTAGGTCTCGAGACCGATCTCGGTCTCATGCAGTCTTGACACCAGCATTTGCTGGTCTCTGTACCCCGTGGTCTCAGACAGTTGATGTCTTGATATTTTGCTGATATGGACACGAGGACTACCATTACATACCAGTTTACTTCAATATTCTGGATCGATAAAGAGGACATTCTTTTTTCGTGGCTGTGTTGTAGTAGATGCAGTCATAAACTTGCTGGTCAACTTATGACCGAGTTGCGTGCAGTAAAATACACTGTGGGTTACACGCAAAGTTTTGAAGCAAGTCTGAAACTTTCTATTTTATAAATCACATGTTACACCCTGCACCCAAAGATCCGGAGGTCTCGGTCTCGGACTTTTAGATCTCCACTACAAAGATTGCCGAGAGAAATCTGCACCGTTTTGTGGTTTTATGTAGACCCCTAACATCCTAGGCATTAATTTGGGGTGCAGATCTGTGTACTACAAAATACTTAGTATTCTGTAGCACCGAGTCTCTCTGTCTTTGATGGTTGAGTGCATCATGACAGCAGTCAAGATACTTGCAACTACAGAGTACTACTCAGTAGTTCATGTAGTGTTTTCCCTCCAACCCCAGCAACAAACAATAGTGCTACATATGTGACCCGCTCCGGAAAAAGGTATATTATGTCGCAAAATATGAAAAATTAGTTCTATTTATGTTTGGAAAGCCCACAATGTAGGCTTTCATTTGGTACATGATAGAGCTCCAAAGCCCTTTCCGTTCTGGAGATATCGCGTTTTTGCATATTAATTAGTTCTATGGAGTTTAAATTGCACAACAGAAAAAACAGGCTTTGAAATAGCTAGTTCTAATACAATGCAATGGAACAATGCACTCTAAAAAGGTAATTTTTTCACTTTATTCACTGAAATCAACATTGTTGTGCACCAAACCTGAAACTTTAGATGTTTAAGATGTCATTAAAGACAAAAAACAAAAAATGAATTTTGACGAAAAATTTCACCCTCTCAACGTTGAAAGGGCCAATACACATAAATGCATAGCGCGACTTATATCACCTTTTTCTGGAGCGGGTCACATATATTACTATGCTTTATTTGGGGTTACTAATTACTAAAAATTACTACCAGCATTGTACACAAATAGGTGAGAGTACTGCATGCTACAGTTTACTACTGGTAGTATTTTTTAGCTTTATACACGAGATTATGGTTAAAGGTAGTATACACCATTTGCTTTTGCTGTAATTTTCAGAAATAAATGGATTTGGGGGTTAGTACATTTGTATTTTATAGCGTGCTAGCAAATACTATAACACTGACCTGATTAAAGTTTTGTGTGCATAGATGTTGGGAAAAACCGAGAGAAAAAAATCTGTTCTAGTAGTCTGGTTCCCTGACTAAACCTTATTTATAGCAATTTATTGACGTCGGGGAATTATCAGGTCGGGGAACTGGACTATTTCCAACGATTGTTGGCCGACAATCGTTGTAAAGCGATATAAATTTGCATTTTTCTTGAAAACGACAGCACACCAGGTACAATGATTTCACAGGATGCTTGAGACTGCAATTTGCTTACAGGCTGGTACGGATACATTTGTGTATTTCGCAATAATTCAGTAGTTTTGTTCTTTGATATTTGCAAATGGTGTATGCTACCTTTAAGGTATATTACAATAAAGCAGGCAATTATTTCTGCCATGAAATAATTTAAAAGTTACTTTTGAGAGCTGTTTTCACCGAGCCCCGTCTGGCCCGCTGAGTGCCATTTCTCTAAAAGTTGTCACTAGGGGGCAGCAAACAAATCTGACGTCATAACACAAAGCTCCTTTTTGTGCCCAGTGTTAGACACAAAAAGGGGAGGCAGAGAAACACAAATGTAGTAGTGTATATGTACTGTATAACGTTCGAGGACAAGATTAGACAGAAAATACAAAGGAATCTTTCTTGTCCTCGGAAGTCGGTCTTTTGTTAAAATCGGTCCTCGGACGTAAAAATACGTGCTTAGTCTATGGGGTTAGGTTATATTAAAGGAACAATAGGAAACACAAAGCATTGTCCTCAGTAGTATAGGAAAACACGCCCAAGTGTTTCCAGACTTTTCCAGTGTACAGTTTTGTGTCATTTTTAAGCCTTTGAGTCAAAGTTTGAGAAACATTCGGCTAGGAATAAAACATACATGTAGGAGCTCCTATACTTTTATCAGTTATACATTTCAGGTCACTCCAGTTTTAGCAGTATAATATTATTTTACTGAAAAAAAATGCATAAATGGAAACCATGCATCGCACACAACAAGATACAACACAAGCCACATTCACCTGCTGACAGCCGACCGCAACCAAAAAAAGAAACAAGCCTCGAGGCGCCAATCGGGCGTAACCATTTTTCTACAAGACAGACACCTGCCGCATACAAGGGACAAGTCATCATATACACCCCTGGGGACAAGGTGACCCTAAATAAATTGGGGCTTCCTGAATAAAACGAGTGTCCTCTCTCCCTGTGACTTCCACCTTGATCATTTCAGGTAAATCAAGTGAGTTCAGACTAGGATGCATCAGGAACACAAAGCCGTGATACATGTACTGGCCTAAACACGCCCGGGTGAGCGTGAAGACGACTTTGATCCGTCGCGGATGCAATTTCGTTAGAAAAATTTGAACTTTTTCCCTTCTTATATTCCTTTGCATTTCACCTTCGAATAATCAAACTCAAAAATATTCAACTATTTGATCTGGGGCTGTTCAGGTCGAATAATTTAGTATTGGATTATTTGAAACTGGGTTTGACCGAATATTAGAATATTCGATACCGGTACGTCGCCGATCAAGTTTTCAGGAGTCAGCTGCAATTGAATGCTGCGCCGGTAAAAAGTTGCAAGCAACGCATGCCGGTGCTTTATGTGCACAATTACTGGGCTTTTGCAGTAAATTATTTATAAGTATTGGAGGTTTTACGGACAGGAACAATAAACCTCCTTCCATAAAAAAAATACCGCCGAAAAAAATGCGGCATTTGACACTACTATTAAAGTGCCGTACCTTTTCTATTAAAATAGCATCAGAGTCTTATCTGTACTTGCACATTTTTTTCTCGAATATTCGAACCGGCAAAAAGGTATTCGAATATTCGGTTGACAATCGAATATCGAATATTCGGTATATTCTGGACAGCCCTACAAGATATCCTTCATTCCACTCTCAATTTCAATGCATATTTAGGTAGTGTCTCGATAATCGGAAAGTTCCTGTTACCTCCTTTTGGGAACACTGCACACACGCATTGGGGACATGCCGTGTTCTGGGCACGTTCCCAACTGGAACAAGCTGTTCCTGAGAAGACAAGCACGCGCAGAGACCGCTGTTCCCGTACGGGATCGCGCGGTGTTCCCAAGCTGTTCCTAGTGGGAACAGCAGGTGTTTCCGGTTGGATCGGTTAATAATAAACGTTCCACGCTTTCTGACATTGCGTTAATTTCATCTGTTAAAACAAATAGATGTCTAGTTTGTTTTATTTTGTTCTATAGATAAAAAAAACATCTTTGCCTCTAACGCAAAAACAGAATCATTGCCAAAAAAATGTCTGCCCGGTATCAAAATTGTCACAGAACCTTATTAACCTCAGACACAGTCAGACTAAGCCCCCAGGCATTGACTGCCAACTCCCGTCCCTCGTCAAATTAAGCAGGGCAGGGATTTGTAGCTTGTTTCAATGAAGACACCCGATACAGCTGGCGATGATAATGTTGTGAAGTTTAGAAGCTGTGGATGAGGCTGCAAGTGTGTCCGATGAATCAACCAGAATATTCTATTCTATGTGGAAATCTGTTTTTTTTTTCTCCTGAAATGTGAGAAAAGGGGTCCGAGATCCAGAAAAGAGCTGTAAGCTGCAAAGACGACTGCGAAAAGGAATGTTGAACTAGGTTTTACAAACAACATACATGTATACATATTTAGTAGGTCAGACAAATTACAAAAATATCTTCATCAGTAAAGGGTCGGATCAATTTATTAATTTTAAAAAAAAAAAAAAAAAAAAAAAAAAATTATTATATTTATCTGTAAAAGTAACTGTAGTCGATGATTGATAACATGCATTCAAAAGTTCGTCTTTACATCCTCAGTTGAATGCTTCCAAATGTTGTTTGGAATATTCATGCATAAACCAATGTGTCGGGATTCAAACCCAGGTAACTGCAATGTAAGGCTAGGACAGAACCCCTGTGCCAACATGAAACCAATGTTCATGACACACACACACACAGTCATGTAAACGGGTGCAATCGTGGACCTCCCATTGTTCCTCTTTTGTTTATACTCTAACTTTTTCGGAAGACCTCCCATTGGTTTTGTACACGATTTTCAATCGTGGACGTTCGGTCAATCGTGGACCCTTTGTCTATGCCCTAACCCTTTTGTCCATAGTCCACGATTGCCGGTATTTACAAACGCACACAGTTCTATCCCCGGTACCCTGTGGAGACATGGAAACAATGGAGGACAAAAGAAAGAAAATGTCTCCTCAAGAAAACTTGTGTGGAAAGTCTATGGGGGATTGGTTAAACAGGGTGGCCCCAAAAAAAACCGGAACTGCATACTTCCACGACCCTGAGACTCTATGGGCTCCGTGCACAACTACCCCCTCAGCGGAAAGAAAAGGCGAGTTGGGGGTCAATATCGACGCCATCTTACCTGACTTCAATTTAAGTGTCTGGTTCCCGCTGTGATATTCTTATTGAAAACACAATTATCGAGAGTCGGCAAACAGACAAAGCAATCCCACTGGTATACGAGTATCAAATGAATGAGGAGCGCGGTGCGGATACCAGCGACGTACTGCCCATGGAAGTGCGGTTGCTATGTGGACAGCGCCCTCAGGGCTTTATACCAATGCATGGGTAATTTTGTAAAAATGGTACCAGGATCTCCCAATTCGGTCCAGAAGTTTTTGTTCTAGAACCTATTTTGTGAAACAAAGTCGGGGGTCATTTGGTCCCGGGGTATAACTAAAGCTCTTTTCTAGAACAAATGGCACAAATGGCCAAGTGACAGGACTTTGCTTCGCGAAATAGGCTCTGGAGCAAAAACTACTGGTCCGAATCGGGAGGTCTTAGTATCATTTTTCTTCTAAAAAGATTCCCCATCCATCGGTACAGGTGGTTTGACTCTTAAGGTAGTGGAAGTATGCTTTTGGGGTGCCACCCTGTGTATATAGGAACAAACCCATGTCTCCAGAGGGATATAAATTTCAGAGCGTGCACACCCACACACACACTGTGGTTACAAATATTGCCTTTCTCCAATGCTCCTTAGCTGTACAACAGTGACAGATCAACTTTAGAAATTAATCACTGCAATGTATACAGCATTATGGGGTGCACCACACTAAATATGCTAATCAGTTTGGCGCAGCCATTCTGGCCTAAGTTGTAAACCCCACAACTTTTTTTGAATAATAAATTTTGGGGGGTCATGCAATTGATAGATTTTTAAATTATGATCAGCTATCATAACCTGGGGGTTCTGTGCTTCAACTTTTGTGAAGACTTGATAAATTTTGGCTTTAAAATTGGTCCTATTTGGCTTGGCAAGTGGAGGGATGCTGTATGAAAAATGGCACCTAGCCGGTTGGGGAAAAACCACATTTTCAGGGGTGGTACTCTCTGGGGATAATTAGCAAAAATTATAAACGGCTAACCTGCCAAAAATTGAAAAGAATTTGACAGATTAAGATTCAAACTATAATTTTCAGTGGTGTCAACCGAACTGAGAGACTGGATATTGATTTTTTTCACTGTGAAGTTAATGGATTTTTACACTAAGGTCAATGGGAGTATATTTAGTGTGGTGCACCCTTATGAGTTCAAGACTTCTGACTAGCGCCCTCCTGATCAGAGACATTGACAAATTGAGAGACTGCCAACACAGGGCAAGATAGCTCAGTTGGTAGAGCACCGTTACCTATAGATTAAGCTGGAGGTCACGGGTTCAAATCTCCTACCAGTTTTCATTGCTCACTCTGAGAAGAAGCAATGAATCTATTTCTTCCCAGGTTGTATCAATAAATGTAGTATACATCATTTGCTTTTGCTGTAATTTTCAAAAATAAATGGCCGGATTTGGGGGTTAGTATTTTGTAATAATTCAGTAGTTTTGTTTTGTGATACTGTTTGCAAATGATGCGTACTACCTTTAAGGTTGGGGCATGATCCCTAGCTATACGGCATTATGGGTTTATGACTTCTGACTAGTGCACCGCGAACAGCGACACTGACAATTGGAGAGATCACCAACATAGTGCAAGATAGCTCCATTGGTAGAGCATCGGTACGGTATTCCGGAGGTGGGTCTATCCACACTAATGACCCCATTTGGTGTGACATGGGAGGAGAATTTCAGATTGTAGTTATTATATAAAATAATTTTCCATTGATTTTTGTCACAATACATTCAGTACCCATCAACAAGTTTTTGTTTTAGCAAAATAATCAACATCTAACAGAGTATTTAAGAATTTAGACCTGGAATCATCTTCAAGATATTATGTTTGTAACATATCAAACGTGTACAATTTCTGGACAGACATTTGTCACAAAATGTCCGTCCATATTTGAACATAATCTATATCACATCTTAATTTGTTAAATACATGTACCTCAAAATTTGTCATAATTCCCACTGACCAACATTTTGGAATGTTACTAAATTCCTCTTTTCTTTTTCCAGTTAATAATTTTAAAAATTCCGTCCATGTTACAAACATAATGTCTTGAAGATGACCCTCTAATTTCTTATATATCCTGATTGTTATATTTTTTGTGTCAGTGTGATCACGAACAACTCTGGAAAGCATCAGAAAAACATTTGGGCAAAATACTTGATTTGATGTCCCTCTTCCATGTCTTACTCCCATTGCTATCTTTTGATGCTAAAAGGTCCCTTTAGTGTGGACAGACCCAGGTTGCAGGTTCAAATCCCACTTCTGCCAGTTTTCTTTGTTCACTTTGAAAATTTAGTTAACTTTTCTTCATCTTCTTGTTCAGAACACACAGGAAACTACAGGGCAAGCCTTCGCGCTTCTTTTAGCTGCACTGCTATGCATAGCGCTGGTCACAGCTAAGCCAGCGGGCAGGCGACGGAGTCAGGACCTATACAACCAGATTGACAGCAGTACGGGTAGTCTGGTATACGAACTCATGGACAAGATGCAAGGGCTGGCTGACGAAGTACAGGAGCTAAGACGACGACAGAGCGAACTCCTCAAACGGGAGTACGGACCATCGGAGACACTAGACACGCCCATTACCAAGATCGGTAAGATATGAAGCAACGCAGTGCTTTCTAATTCTTTCTGGTAATGAAACCAAGGATTCCTCAAAAGTGCATATCGCACTGTAGCTCGAAAGCCTCAAGAAACCTGTAGGACGACGACAAAGTTTTAGAAGTGGGAGGACAACCCACGGAATCAGGCAGGGACTGAAAACCCAATCCACATGTCGGCCCTGGTGGGATCCGAACCCGGGTCGCAGCGTTGGAAGGCGAGGAAAGTACCATTAGACCAACCTGACTCCCCCGAATTGAACTGAAATTCCTCAAACATGGCAATTCTGAACTAAACCGAACCGAACTCAATTGATCCATTCGGCATGTCTGTTGCCGTTTGTCTGCCCAAAAATGTAAATTCTTCAATGGTAATTCACGGTGTAAGCCACAGAAATGTTCACCAACAATTCCCAAAACACTGAAATGTTACTGGCCGCATTGATAGTCCAGTGGCACAAAGATGGTGGCACCCACGGACGTTAGATTTTAACAAACAGAGTCCAAATCAGAATTTGGCTATAGCCATCGTCCGTATTTAATCATTTAAAGGGACACACATTGCCTTGGAGGCACCTAATTAGGCTACAAATAGGGTTCAGCCTAAAATGACTTTGGTTGGAAGATGGTTGGTTCACAGTTCAGTTCAGAAAAGTCTGACTGTTGTTTTTTATGAATGATTTTCAGACAAATGGCACATTTCCAATAGATGTTTATTTTATTTACTCATTTCAGCATTTACAAATATTAAATTTTAATAAATTAAAAAAATTTGCTAACTCCGCTGAAAAATCACATAAATAGCTCCAGACAGGAGAATGGACGAGGCCATTTATAGCCCCTTCAATAACTCTGCAGGATCAAACAACAATTATACACAAAGATAAAACATACTTAATAAAGACCAAAACATAATTAAATCACGTCAGCACGACAGCTTTAAAAAAATTGATAAAAATATAACATACAAAATAAAACTAATTGAGACAAAAAATAATGATTAAAAAATAAGGATGGGGGAAGGAAATAGAAAAGGTGGGAGGCATAAAACGGATTAATCAATGGTCCAATCTGGATCGTACTTTATAGAATAAAAAATGCTATGACGCAGTAACTGCACAGCGGCTAATAGATTTGGCAAGTTTCTTGGCCTCCCTTTTCATGGGCTTGTATTTGTCTGTCAAGAGGGGGAATAGAGATCGAGCCTTTTAGAGTTATCTTGTGTAAGGAATCCTCTACTGCCAACTTCAATACAGACCAGATTAGTAATATAACCTTCATCCTGCAAATCCTCAACAAGGGGACTGTGAGCTCCAAGATTACAATGGCTTTCTTGATAAGGTTAACAAGAACTAAGTCCAGTCTTTGTTGAGTGGCAAGAATACTGGGTGGAATAGTAGTTCCAGCAGTCTTTTTGGCACCTGGAATATCACAATATTCCACTTTTTAAGGATCTTTCCACAGCATTTTTAGGACAAATGTTTTTTTTCCCGCCTTCAAGGCAATGTGTCCCTTACCCTCTTGAATACGGCCGTGGTTTGATAAAGACCACCTGACAAGTTGTCATCTATACGCATTCCTGCACATACTCAATCCATTCATGTTTTAACTATATTGTTCTTGAATGGGAGTGCAATTAAATAGATAGAGCTTATTCAAACAAAGCTTTCATTCACACGGAAGGGGGGCTCCAAGTGAAATGATTAGGACCACTCTTCTCATTGTGGTGCCTATTGCTTCCATTTACGCTTGGCTGCACAGCCCCGTTCTTGGCATACCATGTACCAGCACCCCATCAATAACAGTCAGACACAAGTGTAAATTATACATCTCCCTGTACTCCAGTTCCAAATTAGCTACAATTTGAAGCACAACTTGGGCTACTCCCCACAGTTGAGTTTAGGATCTACAATCCCGGCCAAATCTCGTTGGGCCCCCGACCCCCTGGCCCCCGATCAATGTTGGCTCTCATTGCGCGGAATGCGCGCCGGCTTAAAATTTCAACATTGAACGGGGGAGCGGGGGGCGCGGGGGAGGGTATGTTTATCATCACGTGGCCCAAGCATTTTGGCCGGGATTGTCTGAAAATTCGCCTAGTTTATCTATAACGAGTTAAGTGGTCAAAGATAAACCGGAGTCTTGGTGGCGCTGGGAAATTACATTGAAGTGAAGCAAAGCATTGCATGGTTGGTGCAGAAGGCAACAGAGACATTTGTCAGCATGGTATTTCATGGTTTTATTTCAAACGAAAATCGTGCATATATTCGTCTGTTGCGGAGGAGCGGAAAATCACAGAGAGAAATAGCGGCAACGTGCCAAGTATCCCGTAGTTCGGTTCAACGCATTTGTGCAAGTGACGGGCATGTTGACCATTCTCGCCGTCGTAGCAGAGGTGGGCGAAAAAGACTTTTGTCCAGGCGTCAGGAGCGCCTTTTGGTGAGAAATTTGCAAAAACTGCGAAAAACAGAGGGGCCATTTACCTCGGCGAGACTAAAGGCTGTATGCGGACTGACACATGTCTCAGACAGGACCATCAGACGCGCCATGAATCGACTTGGATTCAAGTACAGGCAAGCTCGTAAGAAGGGACTTGTGACGGATTTGGATCTGCTGAAGAGAGTGAGGTTCGCCAAGAAAATGCGCCGTGAATACCCGCGAAATGTGTGGACAAATCGCATTGCATTCTATTTAGATGCAACCTCTTTTGCCCACAAAACTAATCCAATGGATCAAGCCAGAGCGCCTGGTGCGAGGGTATGGCGGAGGAGCAGTGAAGGGCTCAATCAGCATTGTACAGCAAAGGGTAGCAAAGTTGGAAGTGGGGGACGAGTTGCCAAGCTAATGGTGGCAATAACACACGGAGAAGGAGTGATAATGTGCGAACCATACGAAACGATGAATGGGGCATATTTTTCGGAGTTCGTGACACAAAACTTTGAGGCTATGATTTCAAGAGCGGACAAACAAGGAAGTCGGATGTTTGTACAAGACGGGGACCCCAGTCAAAACTGCAAAGCTGCCCGGGACGCGATGGCAAACATGAATGCGGAACTGCTACCCATTCCCCCAAGGAGCCCGGACTTGAATCCCATTGAAAACATTTTCAAACTTGTTGGAGACAAATTGAGGAAGGACCCAATCGCCTATAACATAACCCGTGAGAGTTACGAAGAATTTCAAGCTCGCGTAATTGCCACCATTCGTTCCATTTCTTTGGAAACCATAGATAAGACAATATCTTCCATGGACTCGAGAATCTCCACATTGCTAAAAAACGGTGGGAAAAGACTGAAGTATTGAGGGGAGTGAGCAACTGCAGAAATTCCTACTTTGAAATCATCTTCATTTATATTACTTGCAAAGACACAGTAAGGGCAGCGTGAAGCAAGGAACTGAGCAATATTTCTGACAAAAGATTCTTTGTTCTCTAATTGAAACGTTGAAGATGTTGATGCGGTTTCTTTGTTATATGTAGACCTTTGCCATGGGGAGGCCTTCTTTGTCTGTTTTATTGCGAGTAATTCTTACTAATTAGTGTTAGAAAACCAGTGTTGAGACATTGTTCACTCAAGCCTCCCTTTGGATTGATTAAATGAAATGGAAGACAAACAAGATGGCTTTATCACGGCACAGGTCAATACGCACTCATTTGTGTTAATATTGGTGGATATAAGTTGGAAAAGTGGGAAGCTGGCACAACGGCTTTGAACGGGGGTGGGTGGGGGGGGGGGGGGGGGTGCACCACAGTGGTGGGGGTGGGTTGAAGATAAACAATTGCCCTAATTTTTGTTAGGTTTTCTAAACATGTGTATAGGATTCAACCATATTTTCACTGCCAACAAAGATACTTGCAAATATGATCAATTAAATATAAAGAAATGGAAGTGCAAAACAAACTCGCTTTGTAATCTCTTATTTACTTTCTTACATTTAGATCTGCGTCTTTTTTTATTCTACTGATATATGACATCACAAAATGTGATACACAAAGAAGAGCCAAATTGTACGTTTTAGGACGTAATATTATTGAAATACACAATGGTTTATTTAGTTAGCCCAGAATAAGTGTGGCAAAACAATGCGCACACGATTTCACATTTCGTTGTTCTTTTTCTGGGATCTGGTAGAAGAAGGTGAAAAGCCGCCATCTTGCTGCCATCATTTCTGTTTCTCTATCATCCACAGCGCCTCCGCGGACAAACACCAGTTGATGTTTTCCGGTTGCAAAGACGGGGGCGTCAGACTCGAATAGAGGGTCGCTGGCATAATATGATTTGGGCGCTGGCAAATGGATGGCCTGACCCTCTAAAAGCAGGAGCATGTCATGCCATGGGAGAACAGATGGTGACCAGCGAAAGTCATTTAAAAATATCACTTCAGCGTTCTCGGCGCCGACCCAGGCGAAGGTAGAACTTGCTGGGTTTGTGAAGGTTTGGTAGATGCTGTTGAGTGGGTTGAGAAGGAAAGTCTTCCCGCAGTTGGCAGGGCCAATAATCATCACATTGCGATACTTTCCACGGCCGTTCTCAAGGAGTTCTCTGCAGGCTTCGGCGAATGTAGCCTTTTCCACCCTGTTGTTTCGGAGGATCTCCTCAGCACACGTCTTCCACTGACCTTCACAAATGCAGTCGCCGAGAGCCGCTTGACGCAACAAATCAAGTCGACTCTTCCGGGAACGTTCCAACGTCTCCTCAGCATTTTCCAGCTCCCATCCGTCCTGCCAAAAATACAGCAAAATACAAACTACTTCGATAAGGTGACAAAATAGAATGAGGACAGAAAGAAAGACCTGCAATTTTCATCTCAACATTGATTGTCTCAACAATATTACAACAATGTGTACAATTTCCCAAACGACAGTTGGAATTGAGTAAAGAAATAATCCCCTTAAAAAGAAGGGAAAAAAGAAAGAAGGTGGTGGTGGTGGGGGGGGGGGGGGGGGGGCACTAAAGAACTACTAAGAACGTAGAAGGTACAATGTAGGAGGGGGAATGGCGGATGAATGATGACTGAATTAATGCATGAGGGATGGACGTACACCGACTATATATATATATATATATATATACAATAAATTATATGTATTATACACATGCCAGTCAATATCTGTTTTATAACACACCTCCTTCCAAAATACAGAAATAACAATATGAACTCTTCAGGGCTGTATAATTGAACTGTTTTAATTCAACAATTAACCATTAGCAATTCAACAATTAGCAATTCAACAATTAAAGGAATGATTTTAGTTTCTCCGAATGCAGTGTTTGATTAACTGTTGACATCATGTTAGTGTATGCTTCGCGATAATATAACCACACGTCCATTAAGTTGTAGTTGAGGGCGCTGTAACCAGTTTAAACCTTTGGAAATTACGCGCGTGCGATGTCTTCACGCGCATTCAGTTCACACTGACGCAAATTTCATGCACTAGCCTATTTTAGTGAAGCCCATGTTTCAGCCAACCAGGAGAAAGAAACAGAAAGAAGTGTATTATAGAGGTATATAGTTATACCTGTATAGCCTGCTCCACAACCTTGTGTCCCCTGTTGACGATAAACTCCGCCAAATCTGTTTTCCCCTCCGTTTTTTGTTGATTTGCAAGGGCCAGCAGCTCAAGCCGAGTCTTGATGCCTCTGGAAACAGCAAGTTGGGACACTTCAAATGCCGTCAATCTGCTTGTTTTTTTCCTTTTTACGCCTGCGTGATCCTCTTCAGGTGCTCGATCCCCGGTTCGTGCCTGGGAGGCCTGGGCGGTTCTGGGGGGCAAAGCGTTCGCCAAGTCGGGATGGCCTTCGGATTGAACGAACGCCATGTCTTCTTTCGTCACATATTTCCATGCACTGTAGTAGTTACAGTGATTGGAGGAAAAGTTAACCCGGATACCGTTCTCTCGCTCTAACAAATTCCTGACCTGCAGCCATCTCTGAACTCGGTGAAGTTTCACCGCCATGTGGTAGTGCAAACACCCGTCCAAATGGGTCTCCTGGGCACAAACCCACTGGACTACCACTTCAGCGTCATCCTCCGTTGGGTGGAAAGCATGCAATACCACCTCTGCAAACTCCTCCCGAGATGAAATTAGGGCCTCATTTGCTCGACTATACGTGATTAAATACACTTGTCGTATTTGACGGGGTTTAAGGGAACGGTCTTCCACAACATTAGCACCTTCCATCTTGGCCAAATAGGAATAGCACAGTGGATAGAGCAACTACAACCCATGCATTGTTATACCCTGATTCGTCCTATTGAAATAAAACCCATTGTATTGAACTGTCTTAAATTGTCTGTGCTGCTGATGAGCACACGGCCTCACGTCTGTATTTCTATCACTGCATTACGTAATGATGTGGGCCCTCAACGAAGTCAATCGAACCGCTATCACTCCCTTACACGAATAAAACAGGGACGAGGTAAATTATATGTTGCCCATGGTGATTATGAAGATGATACCAGCGATGATGATTAATGCAAAAGATAAAGTTGGGAGACATTCTCCTACACCCGCGTACACATTTCTTGGCCCCTTTTAAAACTCTAGCAGGACTGGGGGGGGGGGGGGGGGGGGTGGGCACTTTCCCCTTACCGTATTTGTCACCATAACGTATTAACACTGCATTCGATCCTCTCCAAACTTCATGATTTTTACGAAAAGTTATCTATTTTCATGTGTTGGATTCGCTTGTTTCAATTTGGGAACCTAAGTTCACTTGTTGGTGAAAACACGCAAAATCAACTTTTCCACCCAAATAGTATAAATTACCCGGATTATAGCGCCCCCAACGGTTATCCCCGTCTAAACATCGAATGCGATTTTAGTCATTATGTCCAACTAATTAGGTTGTCATAATTTTTGTTTGACCGTTTGGACAACCAAGACGTTAATTACGGGAGAAATACAATTGTTTTCACACTAAAGTTGAAAAATAGCCCCTAACGTCCTACAGTTGGCACTTGCTAAAAGTTGTGAACGTCATCATTGCGACTTTCCTGAACTGAACATTTGTGGCCAGTTTCCTGAAAATTGCTTGTGAACTTGGGAAAACACGGAGGGTTGGGAGGGGGGGGGGGGGAGGGAAGGGGGGAGTATGTGCCCCACGGTCTCCGTACGTACCAAACTAAGCCCGGTCCGGATAGGGTTAACAGAATGACGATTCCTGGCTGTAATGCGCTTGCGCCAGCACTTGTTTTGCAGTGCGCATCGTACACGATGTACCATGACGATTAACTATGCCATTTTGTCAAATATCTTCACAAAAGAAATTTTTTGTTAAACGCGAAAAGCGCATTACGCTACACAAACAACATACAAGCCTCTTCCATTTTTTCAACTACCTCATTCCATTAATTGTCGGAAAATTCAACGGTTAACCCTCCCCACTAAAAAATAGAGAAATGACTGACTCTACTTTATTATTTTGGTGGCGAGGGTTATTCGTTGAATTTTCCGACAAATCACGAAATGAGACGGCTGAAACATTTGAAGAGGCTTGCAGGTGGTTTGTGTAGCGTAATGCGCTTTTCGCGTTGAACAAAAAATGTATTTTCTGAAGTAATTTGACAAAATGGCATGGTTAATCGTCATGGTACATCGTGTACGATGCGCACTACAAAACAATTGGGATCATCTGTGTCCGAAAATTGAACGGTTAATTAAGCCTCGTGGTATATGTGACTCACATAGTCTAGTGGTTTAGGCATGTACTCTCAAATGCAAGAGTTGTGGGTTCGAATCCAATCCGACAAAAAACCGAATTTGTTTTCCCTGCTTTTCTTTTATTTACTCCTCACTCGGAAAGCAATGACCAGCCATTGCTTCTCACACTTAGGTCTTTTGTAAGTTTTTTTTTTTTGTTTTGGAGAATAAAAATCTCAGACAATCCCGGCCAAATCTCGTTGGGCCCCCGACCCCCTGGCCCCCGATCAATGTTGGCTCTCATTGCGCGGAATGCGCGCCGGCTTAAAATTTCAACATTGAACGGGGGAGCGGGGGGCGCGGGGGAGGGTATGTTTATCATCACGTGGCCCAAGCATTTTGGCCGGGATTGTAGCTCACTATGCCAACCACTCCACAGTTCGATTGAGATCTGAACTGACAACTTTTATTTTTTGAGAAGGAAAAGGTACAAGTAAGGGGTCAGCCTTGAGTTGTCAAGTTTGCCTTTCCTGTTTTCGTTTCCTTGAATATCTAGATTGTAAATAAAGCTATGATGAATCCGTAACTTGTCGCACCACAAGTTGGAAATTCTGTCTACCTTAACTTGGCAAGGAAAAAACCAAACAGGCCTATTAGGTAATTTCCTTTGATTTGCAGATCTAGAAATTCCAGTCCGGCTGATGTTTCATTCATCAGTTTAAAATAACCCAGGAAACGCACCAACGAGCATATCCCCCCCCCCCCCCATTTGATAAAAGACAAGATCTGTGGTGAAATATCCTACCCTCTTTCCATTTCCTCCGATTTTTTAATTGAGATTTTTGGAGAACTAAACTTGTCACTCTGAAAGATTTAGGAGAAGTGCCTGATTTCCATCAACTTGACGATGTTTACGTGGGGCCGTGACCTCGTACTCACAAAAAAAATCATATTGTTACTTGAATGTGATAAAGCACTCTTAGAAAACCTAGCTGTAGATGTTAAGTGTCCTTAGAGTTGGCCAAAACTTCAGAAGGAAAGAGTCTATTATCGTATATTTTGTACATCATCCCGACACAAATTCCATCTTATGAATAGTTTGGCTGCGTGGCAGTCTATACCCGTCGCGGTACAGTGTAGTGCAGTGCCCGTTCAAAATGTGCAGCAGTGCGTGGCGGTCTATACTGCCACGTTTGCGGGTCTAGGCCTCCGGTATTGCTGCTTTTTTGCAGTTTTTTTGAGGACCGTTCATCCAAACAACTTCAAACTTGACACTGCACATTCTTGGGCCCTGAGCAATACACCTGCCGATTTTCAAATTCATACAGTGCCCGGTTCTGGAGATAATCGAAGACAGACACACATACAAACACACAGTCGTACTTCCCCAATACGTCCGAGGACAATGCTTTGTGTTTCCTATTGTTCCTTTAATATAACCAACCCCCATAGACTAAGCACGTATCCTTACGTTCGAGGACTGATTTCAACAAAAGACTCTACGTTCGAGGTCTGAAAGGTTTCTTTGTGTTTCCTTTCTTCTCTTGTCCTCGGAGATATATACAGTGCACGTACACACACGCAGTCGTGTTTTACCATACTTATGAGGACCATGAATAGACCCCTTCTTTTGTACTTTAACTTTTTCCCGAACAGCTCCCATAAGGTTTGTACACGAAATTCTCCCGAGGACTCGGCCCAAGTCCTCGGTTTCATTGTTATCCCTAATCCCCCATTGTCCCAAGTCCTCAGTCGTAAAGGATAACCAACCCAGTCGTACTTTCCCAATTCCTGGGAGGACAATGCTTTGTATTTCCTATTGTTGATTTAATATAACCCAACCCCATAGACTAAGCACGTACATGTACATGTACTTTGACTTGTGTGGACTGAAAGGTTTCTTTGTATTTCCTTTCTCCTCTTGTCCTCGGAAGTACAGAACCTGTGCATACATACATACACACACACACACACACACACAGTCATACAAACGGGTGCAATCGTGGACCTCCTATTGTTCCTCTTTTGTTTATACTCTAACTTGTTCGGAAGGCCTCCCATTGGTTTTGTACACGATTTTCAATCGTGGACGTTAGGTCAAACGTGGACCCCTTTGTCTACGCTCGAATTCTTTTGTCCTAGGTCCACGATTGCCGGCATATACAAACTCACACACACACAAGTGTTTACATACTGGCAATTGCAGACCTATTGTCCCACTTTTTTTCGGAAGGCCTCCCATGTGTGTTGTACACGATTTTCAATCGTGGACGTTCGGTGGGGCGTGGACCCTTTGTCTACGCCCTAACTCTTTTGTCCCTAGTCCAAGATTGGCGGTATTTACACACTCACACACAGACAGAGATTCCTTGAATTATAGTATGATGTAATTTTACGTTCATTGTTACTTTATTTTGATACCTATGTGACACCACATGCCAAAACCAGGCATTTCCCTGCCAAAACCAGGCATTTCCCTGCCAAAACAAAAAGTTTGCTTTTTGGCCCATCATTTAAAGGTGATCTAGAGCTTTAGCCCTGACCTCACCTGTTACTACAAAATATGACTAGCATGCAGTACTCTTACTATATAAGGGCATCATATGAGGAATTGCGTAGTACAGTGGAACGCCGCTATAACGAACATCGCGGGATCTACAGATTTTGTTCGGTATAGCGATCATTCATTATAACGATTTTTTGCCGCATGGCGTCCGTTCTTTTTAATAGCCCCTCTTGCGTCGCATTTGAAGTGCGCCCTCTTTTGATTGTAATTGAACATGTGTCGGCCATTGAATTTTCATACTTTCTAAGCTTACCGAATTCTAAAGCAACAGTTGGCTTTTCCCTTCTATTCCTTGGGGAAATAATAATAGGCGCCTGTCACTCTTCAACATAAAGCTGCAGCCGTTTGTTTATTACAAACAGCCCAAATACCCAGTACATTTTTTTAATCTGTTGCCTTTTTTTGTTTTTTTTAACAACAATGTTCGGTAAGTTTTGTACACAAAATTTGGGAGCCAAGGATGGTGTTCGGTATAGCCGAATGTTCAGTATAGCGGAGTTCCACTGTATTTTGTAGCACAGTGTACTACTTGACCCTAAATGAATGCCTAGGACGTTAGGCTTAAAATGAGCCCTCACTGGGGTCTATCGGTGAAGTATTTCTAAAGTTTATGGAATGTTTAAGAAGGAGATTATGGGGGGGAAAAAACATTATAACTTTTGATAAATTTAATGCCATTCATTATTTTTGGTGTGGGTCATCACATACATTATATTCAAAAGTAATGGCTGTTTCAATAAACAAATCAAAGTGATGTATCTCTGTATTCTTTTCATTTTTTTGACAGCTGGTCCATCCCCACTGGATTGCCAAGAGGCCTTGATGCGGAAACCGGTGGCCGAGAGTGGTTTGTACTACATCAAGCCGCGTGGAGTCTTTGAACCCATCCCGGTCTACTGCGACATGGAGACAGATGGAGGTGGGTGGACCTTCTTGCAGCGACGCCAAGACGGCTCCGAAGACTTCAATCAAAACTGGAACCTCTACGCCCGGGGCTTCGGCACTCTGACGGGAGAGTTCTGGCTCGGCAATGAGTTCATCCACATCCTGACCAAGCAGTATAACTACAAGCTGCGGGTGGAGCTATCCGGCTGGGAGGGGCAGAGGTTGTACGCCGAGTACGCCAATTTCAAACTGGATGGCAAGCGGGCATCGTTCAAGCTGCAGCTGGGAGAGTTCCTCGGGGGGAACGCGACAGACGCTCTGAGCTACCACAACGGGAAACCCTTCACCACGATAGACAATGACAACGACGACAGCAGCAGCATCAACTGTGCCGTGGTGCATAACGGCGGCTGGTGGTTCAAGAGCTGCGACAGGTCAAATCTGAATGGGTTGTACTACCACAGCCCTCAGTACATGTACCAAGGGGACTGGGATGATGGCATTGAGTGGAAGGAAACGGACGGTCATCTGCCGTTTTACTCGTACAAGGCTACCGAGATGAAAATCAGGCGCATGGACTAAAACGGGTTATCAACATCATGCAATACGCTGTATTTTGCGGACTCACTGTGACCCAACAGATGATGGAGTCGATTGCTGTCCAAATGTCAATGACACCACAAAGTACAAGCAGGAGTTCTAATAACTCATTTAAGCCTGGTTTTCATACAGCCCCTTTTCACCAATGTGGCCATATAACGTGAAATGTAAACAAAACCATCACACGTGGACTGCCATGGAGCAATTGTCGTACATGAGGCAGTTTAAACCTCATACACACATGTATGCGGCTCACTTGACTGGTTTACTTGAATAAGCACTTCATTAGCATCACTACACTAATGCGATCCATGACGGCATGTGAAAAAGGGTCTACAATCGCAATGAATGCAGACAGCATGCAAAAGAAAGCAAGTCACAGTCTGTCGGGGCATCATTCGGCGGGAATTGAAAACAAAATAGCATCCGAATTAGTAAGAAAATTCTCACTACAATGACATTGTTTTGCTCTACATGTAAAGTTCTTTTCTGATAGGTTTCAGTTATTATAAGCTATTGCACTGATGTTTATTCTCGTATTTCTTGGTGGAAAGGATAAAATTGGTCAAATTCATGGCACTCGAGCGGAGAGATCATTGGACACACAGCAAACCAGCATGTGTATTTGAATTGGCCTACTGGGCGGCGCATCCGAATCGGTACCCGAGTACCTGACTGCTAATGCCAGGAACCGGTTCCAGATTATAGAATCGAGTACCGGTTACCGAATTAACATATTACTTAGTAATTTCTCAGACAATGAAAAAGAAAAGTTTTAAATGTCAGATGGAAATCATTGGAAAACGATATAAATGTCCACTTTTCTTGACGACAGCACACCTGGTGCCATCATTTCACAGGATGATTGAGACTACTATTAACTTACAGTCTAGTAAGGTATTTCATAATAATTCAGTAAAAAAATTTTTTTTAAGGATTACCAATCGTGTACACTACCTTTAAGAGATGTACTGTTGACAAACGTTAGCCTTGGAAATCTAAATATATATCTGAAGAGCACAGTTCACATACATTTCATTCATGTCATCACTGCATGATTAACATTTCTTCACGTTTCCGGATCTCTGCATGTTCAGGATGCCGAATTTCATTTTCACATAAATCCCAGGAAATCCGCCGGAAATCGCATTTCTAATCGGCGCATGTCACACTGACAACAGACCTCGAATGTTTACTCAAATGTTAGTAAGATACATGTAAGCCGGAACTCAAAAATTACTGCAGATAAGTCAAGAGGGAATATTTTAGAGTTTTGGATAAAATGACGGACGTGTATACATGCACGTTTTGTCATTCGCAGAGATTTGTATCTTTCAAAGACTCTGCCAGGATTACAGATGTAGAACTACCTATAAAAGCCTGTTTCACACGACCGTTGGAAACATGGGTTCCGTGTGATGAAATCGCATCGATGTCACCATATCGCATGGGTCCCGTGCGGTTCGTGACAGGGATCGAGACCTCTAAAATGTCACATCGATGCGACATCTGTGCGACGATCACAGAGATTGGTCGTGTGAATTTAATGATGCGATTATTGCAAGGATACTGTGCAGTTAAATCGCATTTACGCAAGGATTTTGTAAACACAATTTTGTTTTCAGTTCCGATTGGTCAGTTGCTGCGTAAAGAGATTTGTGTAGGAGAAAAGTAGATTCTCTGTAAATAAACGACACTTTGTTAGTGTTGCTGTATATTTACAGCAATTGTTTTACAAAGTGATTTACATCCTCTTTTTATAATCGACGTTAAAAACACCAAAACTACCGACACGTGATATTTTCTAGGTCACAGTCCCGTAATTTTACGTCCAAAATCCGTTAAAACTAAAAAACGGTGATTGTTTGTTTTTAAAAGGGGGAAAAACTGTTACTTTACGGAATTTTAAACAGTGCAGGAAAATCACTGGTACCCTAAAAATTCCATTGTTAATAGAATATCACAACACCAGCAAAACATGTACATGTGCAAACATTGCAAAACGAGGGATGTTCGCTACCGGACTGTGCTGTATCGTGTGAAAGCCTGCGATGAAATCGCAGGCATCCTTGATCGTCAGACACCCGGCGCCAATTATCGCAGATGTGTGTTTCCAGCGCTCATGTGAAACAGGCTTAATACTGGATGATCTCTTTAGGAGCATAGAGCGTGCAATTAATGTTACTACAACATGCTTACATCATATGTGACCAGCTCTGCAAAAAGGGCTATTATGTCGCAAAATTTGTGAAATGAGTTATATACATAGTTGAATTTGTCACATCCTAAGCTTTAATTTGGTGTAGGTTTGACCCATGTGGCATTTTGTGTTCTCGAGATACCTTGACATTTGTATACTCCTATTTTCCCAATTTAACGGAAGTGTGTTTAGAGATACAGGCCTTTAAACACAAAAAGTGCATATAAATAAGATAAAAGTAATTTTTATCAACATATATTTTTTCATCTTTATTCATCAATATTAATGTTTCTTAAAATAAATTCTGAAAATATAGATAGAAAAGAAGCCAACAAACCAAAAACAAAAAATCACTCACGTGAAGATTTTTTCGCCCGCTTCACATAGAACTGCCCTGTGTGTGTTTTCACATAGTGCGACATAATACCCCTTTTTGCAGAGCCGGTCACATATGTGGGGGCTGGATACATGTTGTTGTTGTTGTTGTTGTTAGTAACATTTATTTCATTTTTATTTGTCAATTCCTACAAAAATGTCCAAATGAATATGTATCTGAGCAGGCAGCCAAGTTACATGTAGTCCGACCATTATCGACTACAGCTAACTATATACATGTAGTTGCTTGCCCTATAAACTCACTGCATGATTATGCATTGCATCCCGATTGGCTGTGATTGGTGGGATTTAAACTTTTGTATCGTCAGGATGTGTGTTACACATAATACGTATTTGCACTAGATATCTACTGTATATTTTCATCTGTGTATATTTACATTCTAATCTACATGTAAAAGCTTGTCATGAAAAAAAAAAAAAATTCCTAATTCTAGGACAACTGGTGACGTGAACATTCTTTGTGGATCAATTCCTGGTTCTACATGAAGCCTGTGCTATTGTTGTATGATAAAATGTGGATAAAAACCAAGTTTTGTGAGATAGGCAATTGAAATCGACTAGGTCTGGGTGACTCCGGGCAGGACTCGGAATCACGATTCCAATATTTGGAGGAGTGGACTCTTTGAGATAGCCGATTCCTGCTCTGTTCAAGTCAATTCCAGGTAATGGTAGATGCTTCTGAAGATTTTTCCCGACTGAAACAAATGTGCACGTCTTTGAAGATAATGATTCCATCAAGATTCAACAGCTTAACCCCTTGTGTCTAGCCGTTAGTGATGAGGGGCTGGTATGCCAATAATGGGCTAAGCAGCCACGCGTAAACGTTAACAAAAGGCACCACACTATTCATCGCACTTGGAGACTCCCTTTTGTGTGAATACAAAATTTGATTTTGATTTTAATTTGGGTCAAACCGAAATTTCTAAGTTTTGTCCACTTTCGGACCGCCACTGAGAGAAATAAAGTAAAAATGAAATTTCTGTCAGCAAATAAATTTCAAATTTTAAACAGGGGTAAATTCTACATTTCTGTTGTCAAATAAATTGGACTGTCCACTTTCCATCTTCCATACTGCAAAACATTTCACATAACGTACACAATACCCCAATATTGGATTGAAAATGCAGAAATTGGCATGTACAGACGTCAACCGGCCAGGTGGCAATTTTCAATCTGCACGTATTTGTGTCAACCAGTGGCAAGAGGTTAAGTTCTATATCAATGGCCCACATGTGTACGCACTGACTTGCACGTCCTGTGCAAATGAGGCCAGTCCCAAAACTGCAGCAACAGTTGACTTTTTCTTGCTTTTTTTTTGTAACAATTTTTCGCCTGAGAAATTTGCAGTCAATTCCTTTCGGAATCGTGACACCAAACATGATGAAGTCGCCCAAGCCTTCAACCAACTGACAGGTTATCGTTTATCCACATGAGTAATATAATATAAAAAAATGAAAATAATATACGTAACTTCCATTCATTCTCCTTGCTGTAAATACAAAACGTAAACTTGCTGTACATAGTGGTTTTTTCATACCATAACCTCCGTATCAGCTATGCTGAATATGTTATCAGTAGGCCTAGATGATGTACATGTAGATCTTGAGCATTTTACCTAGCAATTTACCTAGACATATTTATTACATTAATCATATTACTAAAACCTGTAGTTACAGTAGTTTTTAGTTTATAGATTACCTAAAATATACTGAGTAAATGTTGAACTACCCACTTCTAATACTATTTGCCCTTTGCACGGGTTTGCCAAATTTGAACCAAAGTGAAGCTAACCTCTTAATACCCCTTGAGTACGTTTTTTTAAGGGAGACGTCGGGGTGTCGCGGCGGCTCTGGCAGCCAAGCAAAATGGACACAATGTGTTTGTGCAGTCAAGCGTAACATATGTATACAATAATCCAACAATGGATTGAAACTGCACAAACAGCGGCTGTTGGCATCATCCGGCCTGGTGGCACTGTTCTTTTTGCATCCACAGACGTCTTCCGTACGCAAAGGGTTAATGCTACTATGTACATGTGCAAAAAAACAAATGTAGGTTGTATGCTATTACACAAGATGCTAAGTTTTTACACAAGAATTCATTTGAGTAGCCGAAGCTTGCCAGCGTTGCCTCTCTTTCAACCCAACCGGGCAAAGGGCCAATACCTTCCAAAGATAATTTTTGTTTTAAATAGTTTGAAAAAAATTACAAAATCAGAAAAACAAAAAATATGACATTATATGGAGACCAACAAATGTATCCCGAGAGGAAAGTTGTTACCCACTGTATTGCCTGTCTCCTGCTGTTATACGAGGGATGTAGTCGAGTCCATCACAAGTCCCTGCAAGTTCCTGCAATTCCCTGCAAGTCCCATCACAAGCCCTCCAGTCCTAATCCCAATCGCAAGCTATTCAAATGAGCTTTGACAAAGGCATTCCTTTGTCATTGTTCGAGTTACTTGTGGCCGGCTTTATGAAAGGACTTGTGGCCGGCTTTATGAAAGGGCTTTATGAAAGGACTTGTGAAAGGACTTGTGAAAGGACTTGTGAAAGGACTTGTGAAAGGACTTGTGAAAGGACTTGTGAAAGGACTTGTGAAAGGACTTGCAGGGACTCGTCTACAACTCTCTATTATATTGCCTGCCCATGTTATATTGCCTGCCCCTATTTTATTGATATCCCCTTCCTATTATATTGCCTGCCCCTCCTATTATATTACATGTACCTGCCCCTCTGAAAGGGCTGGTCTCTTTTGCCTAAAAAAGTAAAAAAGGGCCTCCTTTTTTCTACAAAATGGCATGAAGCTAGGCTATTATCCTACCTGAAATGTGTGTATGGTAGGAATTTTTCTATACTGAATGTGATTGGACATTTTTATGGTTAGTCACACAAAAGGGATTCCACCTTCCACAGATCATAACCCTTGCCCTCCTCATTCCTTCAGTAGTTCTGAATAAAACCGATGTACATATAATACCCTGTATTATGGAATAAAACAAACCGTAACATGTGTAGACATTAGAATTACAGCTTCATTTAAAAACAAGTCTTTGGTGGCCAGTTTTGTAAATAAAACGAATGTAAATGTATAGTGATTCATATTCGCCCTTTATTTATGTGCAGATTTCTGGTGTTATGCGATTGAACGTAACAGCATCACAAAATGTGACAATGTGACAATGTGCCAGGTTGACAAAAATCCTTTATGCCCACAGTCTCAACAAAATAGACAAACACCAAACAACCCAATGTTCAAGTTCTGCCATTGGGGGTGGGGGTGGGGGTGGGGGTGGGGGTGGGGTGGGGGTGGGCTGTGGGGTGGGGCTGTGGGCTGGTGTTCCTACATATACTGCCTTGGGGGTACCTCGCACAATGGGTAACAATGGGGACAATGGTGCCCGACGAGGAAGTCTTTAGAAATCTAGGTGTCCCCAGGAGGAAAACGCTTGAGAGTTTGAGATTTCAAAAGGGACAAATTAGAATAATAGAAGAAAAGTAAAGTGGACAATAGCGGTACCCCGTAAGGGTGCATATGTGAGGATGTGTGGGGGTGGGTGTGGGAGACACTAACTTTGTTCCTGCTGAGCCCTTTATGACTTTTCCAGCTGATGTCTTAAGCCGCGTTCACATTGGATTAACTATTGTTAAAAGTTACCGTGCGTGATTGTTAACACTCCACTGTGGTTATTCTTCCGTGCGTCCGCACTTGGATTGCACGGCTCGCGGAAAGTCCTTGGCCACGTAAACTTTGATGTGGCATATGGACGGAAAGCATGTGATAAAAATGCATGTTTTACATGACAGTGGCTGTCCGCACTGGACTTTTCAGGGAAGTTAAACTGCCACATAACTCTTCCGCTACACAGTTGGCCCTGTAAAAGTTCCCGCTGCAGAGGGATAAACCGACAACCGACGATCGGCAATTCGACACTTGACAATTTGGAGAGTTTACTAGCTGTCCGGACTGGACTTAATTTGTACGTTTTACCAAACAAAGTCCAATGCGGACACAGATTTAGACACATTTTGACACAGAGCTTATTATTCACAAAAATCATTTTCATATATTTTCTGTCACAGGGTGAAAACTGGAGTGTCATGTACCGTAATTTCCGGAATATACGCCACGCGGAGTATAAGCCGCAGCACGCAAAAATCTGCTATTTAAGATATAAAGTTGGCGTATTAACCGCACCGGCGTATTAGCCGCGGCGCTTACAACGTCCAACCACAAAAGTCGTGCTGCATGCTGAAGCGCTAGTATGTAAAAAATGTGTAAGCGGCTTGTGAATGAGTGTCACTAGGCTCCGTGCACAACTTAACTACCCCCTCATCTCAGCGGAAAGAAAAGGCGAGTTGGCGGGTCAATATCGACGCCGTCTTACCTGACTTCAATTTAAGTGTCTGGTTCCCGCTATGATATTCTTATTGAAAACGCAATTATCGAGAGTCGGCAAACAGACAAGCAATCCCACTGGTATACGAGTATCAAATGAACGAGGAGCGCGGTGCGTAATACCAGCGACGTACTGCCCATGGAAGTGCGGTTGCTATTTGGACAGCGCCCTCATTCGACGCGCACGGAGCCCAATAAACTTTCATATGGGGGGATAAAAAAGAAAATGGCAACTTTTTTCCAAGCGGCCAGCAAAAGTTACGCGGACGGGGATGATGAACTAATACATGTAGTTAATTTTGAAAAATAGAAACATTATGTTTTTTCCGACGTGAAAGAGTTATGAAAATGTAATTTATTTATGTATGATCTTTCTTTTGTATTTTTGGTAGTCCTGAAAAGGACTGTTTGTTTTATTCAATGATAAACTCTCAAGCAAAGTGATAAGAAAAGCATCCCTTGCTTAGAATTCTTCTCACAGCCTCTTTATCCCTGCCTCTAAAAAGGAAGCCAATATTGCAGCGTTGTGCTACGCCAATCCTGGGGGAATGATAAAACGTGCTTCTCTTGGGTTTGATGAGAAAACCAACGGCTGTGTTGACTGGTAACTCTTTGCTGTCCATGAGCTTGGAGACTATTCTAGCTGCATCTCGCTTCAGACTGGCCTTTTTATTCCCCTGACTATCAATTACATGTAAGCCTACCCTCTGTCCGTTATCAAACGGCATGCCGCTAATACGCTAACGGATTAAGCGCCCGATTAAGCGCTTTACGCAGCGCCCTCTTTTGTGCTCCCTTTGGCATTTCAAACTTTACTTTAAAGGCAAAGAAAGCTCGGCGAGTCACTTTGATTTCTTCCGATTTATTCATTCACATCCAGTTCATCAGTCCTATTGTGTGAAGGCGAGTTGGGGGGGGGGGGGGGGGTAAATATCGACGCCATCTTACCCGACTTCAATTTAAGTGTCTGGTTCCCGCTAATACGATATTCTTATTGAAAACGCAATTATCGAGAGTCGGCAAACGGACAAAGCAATAACCCCACTGGTATACGAGTACCGGGCCCTTTTCCAAACCTTGGCTTGGGCTCCAGCTATTCCCCAGTCCCACTGCCGATCTGTAGCCTTAAATATGTAAATAAATAAACAGGCTCTGGCTCTGGTTAAAACAAAAGACTTTGCGTAATACCAGCGACGTACTGTCCATGGAAGTGCGGTTTCTATGTGGACAGCGCCCTCATTCGACGAACTAGTGAAAAGGCATTAATGACATCTGACCTCAACAACATGTGGACAGCGCCCTCATTCGACGAACTAGTGAAAAGGCATTAACCATACACAACGATGAAACGGACAAAAACGAACAGACGCACCACACGATTTGTGAGGTGTGAACGGTACTTACGGTACATTTGCAAGTCTGTACGGTCCCTCTGGACTGGGTTCCTTTATTTCCAACAAGTGAGTAGAGCGAACGTAAACGGCAACCAACGAAAACATGACTGCCTGTGGCCCGGCGCCCGGAGCGCGCGCCGCCTGCACTCGTGGCCCGGGCCGGGCTGAGGCGCGGCTTCTGTGACCGAATTTATTCTTCAAACGTTGCCATATAAGCCGCCCGGAGAATAAGCCGTAAGGACATTTTTCAGCGTGAGAATCAACGTATAAGCCGCGGCCTATATTCCGGAAATTACGGTATAACCACAAAAATTTGACACCCCATGCCAAAACCAGGCACTTCCTGCCAAAAATCAAAACTTAGTTTTTTGGCCCATCATTTAAAGGAGTTCAAGAGCATTTAAATGAGTCCTCACCGCGGTCTATAGGTGGAGTATCTCTCAACTTTAGGAATATTACTGCTTTTGATCATTTAAACAAAAATAATGCCATTCATTACATGTGGGAGCAACTTGGGCGGTCACATATGCCTTGGCTAATTGGGATAAATTACACAGCTATTTATCATACATGAAAATTTCATAAAGATCAGGGGGAGGGGGGGGGGTGGTGTAGAATCAATCCCCACCCAGCTGTGAGAGGGTAAGCGCTGCCAATCAATACGTGTCAATTAATACGGACGCTTCCCCCCCTATTCATTTCCCCTATCAGTTGGCGCTCTAGTACATGACTAACCGCAAAGGATGACCGACGCTAATAAGCAGCGAGGTTTCGCTTCCTGCGCATTCACCCCGCTGTCTTAGGCACCGCGATGCAGGATGACTGTAATTGAAATTACAGTGCACTCGCACAGTAATGGAAAACAGTTAGATTTAAAGCAATTATTTAAAGCAACTTTCGTCATGTACAGGCATGCAACTTGGAATTAACAAAAAAACGAGGAAATTCCAATCTTTACAAGACTTTGTACAGTGTTTTTCAATTTTCAATGGCATTAGTGAAAAACAAGGAAATCAGCTGATCCGAGGAAAAGTTGCTTGCCTGCATGTACAAAATGAAGGACGGTACCAGTAAAACACATTCTAAAAAAAAATGTTCCAGTATTCTTTAGCCTGTGCCAAAAAAAATGGAAAGCCTAAATTTTTTAAAGGTTGTTTTTGAATATCCAGTTTCCAAAATCGAATAGTGGAATTCAAACGAAATTTTTAAAAATCCGGATTTATATCCCACAAATCGGAGAATCTCAAAAGATCCTAAGCTTAAAGGTAACATACATTTGCCAACATCAAAAAACAAAACTACCAAATTTATGAAAGACCTTAACCTGACAGTAAATAATAGTCTGAAGCATCCTGTAAAATCATGGCACCTGGTGTGCTGTCATTTTAAGTGGGATGTTGTATCAATTTCCAGCGATGGTCGGCCGACCATCATTGGAAAAACCTGACCCTTTTTTCAAATACTGCACAATTTTGTTTGCAATCAGTTATACATCCGTGAACAGGTGCAAGTCGGTTAGTCTGGTTTCCTGACGTCTATAAATTGCTCCGTTTTTGTTTGAAGTGGGGTCAGGGAACCAGACTACGAGAACAGCACTTTGGGGTGCACCACACTAATTCAAGCTCCATTGACAACAGTGTCAAATCAACAAAGTTCAGGGCCAAATAACCTGTACCCCAGCATCACTGGGGTCTAACACAAACAAATGTCACTTATCTTTTGTCTTTCCATTTCTTTTCAGGGTTCCCACAGAAATCTGAAAACCAAATTCCATGACTTTTCCAGGACTTTCCAGGACTAAAATATGACAATTTCCATGACATTTAACGTCATTTTGTAGAGAAAAGTTGTTTGGTATTATGACACTGATGAACCGCTGATGTTGGGCTAACCATTTCTTAGCTTTTGAAAATATGTTTTATTTAATAATGGCCTCCTCCTCCCCTTACAGCCCTACTATAGACTAACAAGGATATAGCCTGTAAATGTATCATTATTCCGTTATCACATCAGAAGCGGCCCATCAAAAATAACCCTTGCATGATCTTGATTTCCATGACATTTCCATGATTTTTTTCCATGACTTTTCCATGACTTTTATTTTCCCAATTTTCCATGATTTTTACATGACTTTCCAGGACAACTTTTTTTCCAGGATTTTCCATGACCCGTGGGGAAACCTGTCTTTTCTATTTTGGGGGAGTTAGACAATTACATTTTTTATTATTCACACCAAACAAACTCACCTCCCAAAAAAGTCCTATTTCCCAAGCCGACCAACAGCCATTCTTAAAATGGCATCCCTCCAATTTCTCGGTCAGATAGGACCCATTTTTCAACAGTAATTTTATCAAGTCTGCACACAGATGGAAGCCCAGCAACCAGGGAGTTGATGCTGGGCTATGTTTACACAATCCCACAATTTTTTGGAGGCACAAACTCTCCTTTTTCAAAAAAAGTTGTGGGTATACATTTTATGTTGATGAGCTGGCGCATAAATTCGGACATGAATTAGTGTGGTGCACCCTTTGTGCTTGGTTTTTCCAGCATCTATGAACAAAACTTTCAACAGGTCATTGCAGTAATATTTGCAGTAATACTAACCCCACATCCATCCATTTCTCAAAATGACAGCAAAGGCAAATGTTGTACATGACCTTTGACACATTACAAAGGATGAAGGAAAGTCCTTGGACACTTACCTGGTTCCCATAGGCGAAGATTTCATGAGTGGCGGGATGGAAACAGAGTGCTCGGCCCTGGGTTGGCTTGAAGGCAGCAGGTAGGTTAAAGGCGGGAAAACGGGAGCGATGGATAGCACTAAACTCCATCAGGTGATTGGCACTAAAGGAAAGTATGGTGTACGAACCCTGCACAAGGGTAACAATGAAAGAACACAAACCAATTAAATAATAAACAAACAAAATCAGCCGGCCTAACGTTTCAAACTTGAAGTTCTTTCTCAAAGGCAAATGACAGTGTTACAAGAAACAAACGTGTGGGTGTGTCCCCTACAAAAAAAGGTTTTTAATATGAACATAAACTAAAGCATGGAACATTCTCTCGGTAAAACGTAAAGAAGGGTGATATGTTGTGCTCAATGCTATGGAGAAACGACTGTTGTACCTCTGATGACATCAAGCTTTACAATTAATTGAGCAATTTGCCCTAAGAACTCCTAAGGACTTTGGAATTATGCAGATAATGCCAGAGTTGTAATAAGTCACTGAATTCTGTGACTTGACTAGAGTAGTAGAGTCAAGTCATTTTTAACCCCTCGAGCACGGTATTTGACAGGAGACGTCGGGGTGTTGCGGCGGCTCTGGCAGCCAAGCGAAATGGCCACAATGTGTTTGTGCAGTCAAGCGTAACATACACAATAATCCAACAATGGATTGAAACTGCACAAACAGCGGCCAATGGCGTCATCCGGCCTGGTGGCACTGTTTAATCCAACAATGGATTGAAACTGCACAAACAGCGGCCAATGGCGTCATCCGGCCTGGTGGCACTTTTTTGGTGCCATATGGCGTCTTCCGTACGCAAGGGGTTAAGAAGTGAATCGAGTTGAGTCATTGAGTCATCGAGTCGAGTCAGTGTGGAGTCGAGTCGATTGGAGTCGAGTCGAGTCGAGTCGAGTCATAAATATTTTAACAGCACATGATAAATAAACACAAGTGAGAAAGTAATTTGTAAGCAAGTTTTAATTTATATCCGGGCTAGTACATGTAAACCACAATTCACTCTTGATGAAAGACCGACATGGAGTGAGGAGGAGGTGAATGCTATGTTGGCTATTTGGGCTGACAGCTCCATCCAAAGCCAGCTTGACGGAACGACCAGAATGCAGTATGGGGATTTTCCGATTCGACCCGTGTTGAACGGCCGGCCATGTGTGTAGTGTATTAAAAACGATCGCACAATACACGGGTCGAAACATTACACGTGTAGCAAAAATGCTGGCGCTGCGTTGAGTAGTGTATCCAGTGGGGGGGGGGGGGGGGGGGGGCAACTTGCCCCCCCCTGGCGGCAAAAGGAAATAGTGTTTTTGCAACGGTTTTAAGATGGTTCAGATGTTTGCCCTCCCTGGCACAAAAAGCTGGATACGCTAGGGGAGGGGCTAGGGTCGGGGGAGGGGCTAGGGTCGGGGGAGGGGCTAGGGTCGAGGGAGGGGCTAGGGTCGAGGGAGGGGCTAGGGTCGAGGGATGGGCCAGGGGAGGGGGAGGGGCTAGGCTGTTTTTTTTTCGCCATTTAGTGTCATCCGTACGCAAGAGGTATAACAAGCTAAATTGGATTTGCCAAAAAAGCTTATCTTGGCTTCCCATTTACTTTGGCGCTGCAAATTGCTGTAATAAATTTCCCAACAGCATTCAAGCTGAAGATCTGTATTGACAAGGGTGGCGAAGTGTGCATCTCAAAGGTCTGGGCCCGGCCTCTAATAATCTCAGGAAGTGAAGATACAAGGCCAGCAATTAAAGGTTTACGGGCTGGTTGATCCAAGGTAGTGAGACCTCACAGCTGCTTACGGTGATTACGGTGATTAATGTGATGTGCGTGTGCCCTGCAAAGTCACGCATGGAAGCACAGATATGTGCAACTGGGATAAAATGAAAAGAATCTTTGGTTTGTTGGTTAGTGTTTGCATGCACTAGAAAAATATGCTCTTCATATTGATAGATAATTTAAAGGGACACATTGCCTTCAAATGTCATGAAATTTTGCTGTTTGGAAATGTTCCTTATCTTTTATAAGAGTTGTTCATGCAAAAAAACATGTAAAATGTGTTGTAATTAGTGAGTAGTGATTACAAAACAAAAAATTGGCCTCTGACTCCTGACACGCGAAACATAGACTTATTTCCACCGTCTAAATAATGCGCAAAATACGCTGTAAGAGTCTTTAGGCTGGCGCCGCAGCCAGTGGCCTTGTAAACCTATCAGATGATCGCCAGGTACCATTCTCTACCCCGCGACACATATCGCCAGTGCTGCGCGCCGTGCCACACTACATAAAAATGGATCAACAGAACGTACTTCAACCAGCTGCGACTGGAAATACGACTGGTAAACACGGCCTGCCATTTTGTGGAGTCAAAAATTTTGTTCTACAAAATGGCGGACCGTTATTTGTCACGAAATTAAACAAAAACCAAGCAATTTTAAAAGTAAAATCAGTTTAATTAGTGCTGCTAATTACATTCAAGTCATAATTAACCCTAACCATCCCTAACCTGCCAAAATCAAACACCCCATTTGTGTTGAATTTTGTGTGATTGGGTACTGTAGAGCCTTGGCACCATCACTTTGCATGGGACTTGATGCCCTGATTTTGTCTAAGTACAAAGAATGTGCCATTGGTTTACTACACAGTGTTGGAGTTTGTGTGGTTAGGGAAGGATTCTAGTAAAAAGCCTTGGGCTGTTAGGGTTAAACTACGTCAAAGTCTGTAATTTCAGCTTTTACTCAAAGGAAAAAAACACATAATTATGTGGCCTAGCACTAAAAAATGGCTGGAAAGTAGCACAATCTGAAATTTGAGATTAAGGTAATTTTGAAAAGCTTTACTTCAATGGTGTGTTGCTGTTTTGAGAAAATGAAGCTTAACCCCTTGCGTACGGATGACGCCATATGGCGTCAACAAAAAAAGTGCCACCAGGCCGGATGACGCCATTGGCCGCCGTTTGTGCAGTTTCAATCCATTGTTGGATTACTGTTTACGTCACGCTTGACTGCACAAACACATTGTAGCGGTTTGATTTAGCTGCCAGAACCACTGCAACACCCTGACGTCTCCCGTAAAATACCACGCCCAAGGGGTTAAAGTCAGTGATCTGTGCCAAATATACTCACAATGTAATCATAAAATCACCCCTAAATTTTGAGATTGAATTCAGTGGTAAACCTTTGGGATATACAATGTAACAGAAAAAGGGTTTTCCAGATTTGAAAAATATACTGTCCTTGCTTTTCAAAAATGAAATATTTTCCTCTCACTTATTTCATGTTTACAAAAAACCTTTTTTTTTTTATTATTGGCATTTGAGTCATTCTATAAATTTGGGGTCCAAAAGTTTGACTTTTTTGGTGTCCCTGTTACACCTGACCTGTGTAATTTCCCATCAAGTATCATTAAAATTCACTTCACACTATTTTTTACTTGTTTGACAGGTACTTTGCTTTACATAATCAGTCTTTGAGACAGAAGGCATTAACCCTCCCTCTCTCGGTGCCAAAATGGAGCCAACTACCCTACCTATCAGAACCTATCGAGTGACAGGCTGTTGGAGAAGAAGGGCTTAGGTTTTTTGATAGGTTATGATAGTTATAACAGTAGGAGGGTTAAAGAATGTGTCCTGAATTGCAAAATCCATATACATGTCAGATATAACAGAGACACCAAAATTGGACGCCAGATTTATCGAATGACCCATCTTTAAAATCCTAAAATGGACTTTAAAAAAAAGTCATTCCTGCCTCTAACTCATGATCCTACTTTGCAAAATTCTCCTGCGTTTATTGAGCCATGCCACATAATGTGAGTTACCGTGTCTGACTCAGGGTTGGTTGATTTGAATTACGTCGATTTAAAAGTAGTGTACATGATTGGTCATTGTTGCAATTTTCAGAAATGGGCGGATTTGGGGTTCAGTATTTTATAGGAAATATCATTCCACTGACCTGTTCAAAGTTTTGCGTTGTTGGATGGCGAAAAAATAACAAGAGAAAAACAGCGTTCTTGTTCAACCGTCGGGCGGATGATAGCCTTGAGTCAAGGCGCGTGTGGCTATCTGGGCACGTGACGGGCCCCGGATATGCCATCGTCCGGGGCGTGCCACTCGTCCAGGTAGCCACGCGCGCCTTGACTAAAGGCTACAGGGCAGCTTTCCAACGATTTTCGGCCGGAAATCGTTGGAAAATGATATAAATTTCCACTTTTCTTGAAAACGAAGCACACCTGGTGTCATCATTTCACAGGATGATTGAGACTACTATTAACTTACAGTCTAGTAGGGTATTTCGTAATAATTCAGTAAACAACAGAAATGAGGATTACCAATCGTGTAAACTACCTTTAAATCAGCCAACCCTGATGTGAAAAGGCATTTTGAGGTGGCTGATTTAAATCACGTTGATTTAAATTACCGATTTAAATCGCGATTTAAGTCAAATGATTCTTCTTTTTTTTTAATTACTGATTTAAATTAGGTCTTCTTTTAGCCAAATAAATCAGGGTTGGCTGATTTAAATCACATTGATTTAAATCAGGCAACCCTAGTCTGATTGATAGTAGAAGTGTTCACAAAGTTCGTTCTGACATCCTCTAACTTCCCTGGTCAGAAGGACCCTATAACAGCTTGGATGGCAGGAACTACGATTCAGTCGTGACCGCGCATATTGAACAACAGCCAATCATGAAAGGACTTACCCGCGGGCATTCACTTGCCAAAACCAATCGGATTCCCGGGGTCAATACCCATGCGGGGGGGGGGGGGGGGGGGGGGGGAGTCCAAGATGTCAAGGTCAAAGAAAGGCTTCGCACTTTTAGGGATTAAAAAAAGATGACCACTGCCAAAGTGGACAGAGATCTGGTGTATTAGCGAGGGATTTTACTTGAAGTCGTCAGATAACAGTACACAAGTGCGTCTTTAATTACTTCTTTCCTGTAAGGAAAACAAGCCAAAACTAGAGACTTCCTTCTATAGTGAGCCAATAAACAAAACTGACCATATCTCTAAATTAGTCCTTACAAATTTGATGTCAGGATGTGCAAACCAAAAAAATGCTCTGTGCAATGTTTAGCAAACACTATGGTTGGTATACAGAGCCCGTTTCACACGAGCGCTGGAAACACACATCTACGATGATTGGCGCCGGGTGTCTGACAGCCAAGGATGCCTGTGATTTCATCGCAGGCTTTCACACGATACCACACAGTCCGGTAGCGAACGTCCCTCTTTTTGCAGTGTTTGCATGAGTGGGTCAGAGGCTACACGTGTATCGCTGGTACTACAATATTCTATGAACAATAAAATGTACCAGTGATTTTCCAGCACTGTAAAAGAATTTCGTAAAATGACAGGTTTTTCCCCTTTTAAAAACAAACAAACAATCACCGTATTTTAGTTTTATCAGATTTTGGACGTAACATTATAGTACTGTGACCTACATGTCCCTACTGGTAGTTTTCTTGATTTAAAGGTAGTGTAAACGATGGGTAATCCTTCAAATTGTTTTTACTGAATTATTACGAAATACCTTACTAGAAAGTTAATAGTAGTCTCAATCATCCTGTGAAATTATGGCACCAGGTGTGCTGTAGTTGTCAAGAAAAGTGGAAATATATATATCGTTTTCAAATGATTTCCAGCTGGAAATCGTTGGAAAAATGCCTTGTAGCCGTTAGTCAAGGCGCGTGTGGCTACCCGGACAAGTGGCGCGCCCCGGACATAATGGCGCCATGGCATATCCGGGGCACGTCACGCGCCCAGATAGCCACGCGCGCCTTGACTAAAGGCTATCATCCGCCCGACGGTTGAAAACAAGTTTTTCTCTCGTTTTTTTCGCCATCCAACAACGCAAAGCTTTGAACAGGTCAGTGGAATATTTCCTATAACATACTTACACCCAAATCCGCCCATTTCTGAAAATTGCAACAATGGCCAATCATGTACACTGCCTTTAACGTCAATTTATACAAAGAGGATGTAAATTTACATGCACTTTAATTTTAAAGTAAGTATAACATATTTGCTGTAAATATACAGCAATACCAATGGAATGCTGTTTATTTACAGAGAATCTACTGTTCTACACAAATCTCATTACGCAGCAAGCAACTGACCTGTGTGTGTATGCAGGTAGAATGGTCCCCTTTTTAATAATTTTTTTTTAATTTATTACCACCATCTTGTACGTTGGTAAGTGTCTTGTTTTGAAGTATGTGTAAAGGATATTGAAAGTACTGCCATTGAAAAAAATTGAACCGCCTCCCTTTTAAAAATATTTTCCAGGGCCATATATTTTCAGGGTAAATTGTCTAGAATTTTTTTTTTTTTATTTGGTATAGAAAATTTGGATAACCACCCCCTCCTCCCCCCCCCCCCCCCCCCCAACACAAAAGATCCCATGTATGAGCCTGGGTTGCTATGGCTATAGAATCTTGGTTGCCAGGAATGGTTTTTATTTGGATGTGGGACAATCTTTATACAGAATCGATGGATGAGGTGCTATACAAGTAGGGCTGTTGTCGTTGCCGATTTTTCTTGTCGACATGTCGGCAAAATACAACTCTGACGTCGACAAATTGTCGACAAAAGAAAGTTACAAGTCGGGTAAATAAATCGGGCATTGACTACACGTAAAACGTTGTTTATATTACTGAAACGCGGACGTGAAGTACGATTTCTTACCTTTCTTCTTTACTGTAATAATTGTTGAATTCCTCGTCATTTCCGACGTTCATAGTTTAAGGTAAAGTAAATTCATTATTTAAAACAACAAACATTGTTATTCTGCAAGCCCCGATCCCGTTCTTGGCAATGTTCCAATTTGGAAATAGCATGTGTCATGTGTCATGTGTCATGTATTAAGCAAGGGCCATGCGCAGTGTGACCAGAAATTCCCCAGGCTATGTATTAGAACAGCTCGCACAAAAATCGGTTTGGACACAAATTGCGTGTGATGTTTTCTATTTTTCTTATTTTTTTCGACAAAGAGTCATTTGTATCGACATGTCGGAAAAATGTCATTGTCGCCAACATTAACGACAAAAGGCCTGTCGACAACAGCCCTATATACAAGTGAATTGTGTGCATAAGCCCACCTTCTCTTCCTGTAGTCTGATGAAGCTATTGGTGTGATGGTCGTACAGCAAGCTGCGTGGTGAGCTGAGGGGACTACTCGATGGTGAAACAGTCCAATTGGTATATGGTGAATGGCTCACATAAACCACCTACAATAAAATAAAAAAATTCAAAGCGAACAAAGAAAACCGGCCGTAGTAGGATTTGAACCTGCAACCTCCAGGAATACCATGCACTCTACCAACTGAGCTATTTTGCCGTATGTTGGCGGCCCGATTCCCAAATTGTTAGCGTCTTTGTTCAGGGGGTGCTAGTCAGAAGTCATAAACACAAAAAAAGAGGAATCTGTCTTGATCTTTGCCATATATCTTGCACTGACATGAAAATTATCAGGTTCAAATCCCTGTTGATTAATTAAGACGAATGCCTATGTTTGGGCTGGATAGCTCAGTTGAAAGAGCACTAGACGCTAATCCAAAGGTCTTGGGTTCAAATTCTTGTTGACCACTTAGGAGGATACTGGCAATGATATGGTTGGATAGCTCAGTTGGTAGAGCACTGGAATTGTAGTCCAAAGGTCTCGGGTTCAAGTCCCTGTTGACTGCTTAGGAGAATACTGGCCAATGATTGGATAGTTGCGTTGGTTGAGTACTGGAATGTTAGTCCAGAGGTCTCAGGTTCAAGTCCCTGCTGACTAGGCTACTTAGAAGAATGCCTATGTATGGGTTAGATAGCTCAGTTGGTAGAGCACTGGAACGGTAGTCCAGAGGTCTCAGGTTCAAGTTCTTGTTGACTACTTAGGACAAAGGCAATTATAGGACTTGATAGCTCAGTTGATAGGGTACTGGAATGGCAGTCCAGAGGTCCCGGGTTCAAATTCAGAATCAGTCATCTTTTCTTTATCTATTCAAACTGAAATGAGTCCTTGATTTACAGACTTCAATCTTGTAGTGAAAACTTAAACATACAGTACGTCTGACAAAACTGCACTTGTACATACCTTGCCATTATCAGACATGATCAGCAAAACGTATGCCTCTGTGAACACAAACGAAAAATTACAAAAAATAGCTTCAAATGCAACAAAGAAACTAAATATCTGCATGAAATCGGTATATTATCCAAGGCTAAATACAACACAAAGTTATTCAGTTTTTACAACTGTGCAACTGCTCTTTTGCCATTGGTCAAGTTAACCCTTGCCTTACCAATGTTGAATTTACTGGACTCGGAAACCACACACCAGAGCATCCAAACAACAGATATATTCACCAAGTTTCAACAAACTGTAGTGCTCGTGTTTTTCACTATCCATACATGATCCTTATGCCAACAGAAAGGGCTTGCTGAGATCTTTCTAATGGCACTATTTGTGTCGCCATTATAATATTTTGAGAAAACTATCCTGTACACTACAGTGTGTGTATGGAGTGCCACTTGGTCATGTAACAAACAAGTTTCCTGTTTCAAAGTGAACAAAAAAGAAACTGGCAGGAGCGGGATTCGAACCTGTGACCTCCAGGTTACCGTACCGGCACTCTACCAACTGTGCTATCTTGCCCTATGTTGGCGGTCTCCCAAATTGTCAGTATCTTTGTTCAGGTGGGCGCTAGTCAGAAGTCATCAACCCAGAATGCCGTATAGCCAGGGATCACACCAAATTTTACGATACAACCTGGGAAGCGACATTGTAGCGATCACTCAATGAGGATACGACTTTTTAACTTATATTTCGTCAAACAATCCACAAGCGAAACTGACTAGGTAAATTAGAATACATTTTCAAAGTGAACAAAGAAACTGGCAGGAGCGGGATTCAAACCTGCGACGGTTTCCTGTTTGATAAAGTGGGCCAGAAGAGAAAAACAGTCATAACTCTGGTATTTTTGTAGTTACGACTTTCATTTTTGCACCATATGAATGAGTAATTTTCGTATGAGCAAACTACACGTTTTCCTTTTCAATAAACTTTTAAGGGTGAAATCTTTGGTTAAAAATACAAGCATTCAGCAAGCAGTCAGGTGTTTTTTCTGCTTAAGTGGTTTACGCTTGACTGAACAAATAATGTAGTACTGGGGAAAGCTAAGCCAATAAACAATGTGGTACTGAAAGGGCTAAACGCACCCCTTTTGACAACCATATAGAGTTTTGTGCACACTCATATTTTCCAGCTTTCACACCAAATTATAGTTGTATAACATTATATTAATGTGATTGGGCAATATTTTCCAGGTTGGATTGATGTGTTTCAACCACGAGAGGTCAATTCGGGGATGAGATTGGCTGGAAATGAAAAATCCACAAAATCTGCAGTGTTTGGGGGGGTCACCGAGGACCTCAAAGCAACATACAAAGGAACCCCTCAAAATATCTTTTACAGTTAAAAAACACCTTGAGAGCAACACATTAGGAATTCCAGATTTCAAAAGAGATCTGAAGTCAATAAAAAGTCAGTAAAAATCCTGACAAAAAAATCCTGATGAATCTCACCCTTGTCAATTACTTTGACCCATATGGAATTCAACTCTATGAGAATTTTGATTATTTATGAAAAATATTACTAAATGGGATCTTGGAAATGACAGCAAAGTGATCTTGAATTTACAAAAAGCACATACAGACGAACCTTGTTCTGTTGATGATTTATTGTATTTGTTGTAGCACACCGGAGTGTACACCAGATGGAATGGGGCATATGAGACCACGCTTGGTAAATCAACCAGACTCCACAAAACCTGTTGAAAGAATCCATACGCATATAAAAGCTTATCAAAATTCCATGTCCGCACTGGACTTTTTTTTGGAAGGTTTACCGAGACGATGGTAAAATGAAAAATGGTCAAATGTGACCACTGTCCGCACTTGGACTTTTGACACAGGAATTTTTTTACAGAGACCATGGTAGAAGTAACCGAGCTGTCAGTTTTACGACTCATGGGCGCGCTTTGCGTGACCTTTCTACATTGACCCAATTGACCTAAAGCGCACACGCCTTTTCATTCTTTTGGCCGATGTGTACACGTTGACGTCCTTCATTATCATCTGGGAATGATGCACTGGTAGTGCCAATCAAACTTCCGATTTTATCAATAATAATATCTGCCATGATTGAGGAACAACGCACTGGAATTTGGAAACTCACAGCACCACGGTGAAACACGGTGAAACAATGCAAAGCGCATGCGTGGTGTCCCTGTGTAGCATGACCTTGCGCTCGGGCCGGATGTACGCTTTCCTGAGCCGCTTTTACCGACTCGCACTGTCCGCACTGGACTTATCGTCTCGGGAAAAGTTACCTGGTCAGTTTTCCTGGGCAGCAGTTGCCCAGTAGAAGTAACCGCTGGACTCGGGAAAAGTAACTGAGAGGGAAAACGTCCCAGGCTGTCCGCACTGGACTGGACCCATCGTCTCGGTAAGTTTTACCAAAAAAAGTCCAGTGCGCACAGGGCTAAAGACGTAAAATTCTAAACTAGGACATGGCCTCTTGTAACACAAACCATGAGTATATTAACCCAAAAGTGTCAGTTAAAGCTTTTGCGCTAGTACACATTGTCACAGCTGTCATTTTGGGCCGAGTTCTGGAGCAGTGAAAGATGGTTCTCGTCAACAAAGACGACAAACAAATTCCTGTAAAAAAAAAGATTCCTGCTTCCGGCATGATTCGACTCTTCTTGACTCTTCTTGAGTCATAAACCCATAAAGCCGTATAGCCAGGGATCACGCCCCAACTTCTACGATACAGACTGGGAAGTGACATTGTGGGGATCACTCGATGAGAATACGACTTTTTAACATTTATTAATATCAAACAAAATAGATATAATATCAAAATAGACTGAACCCTTGGGATAAAGGGTTTTTCAGAGTGCGGAGTAGGGGTGTGCGTTTACGGGTAGTAATGGAACCGGGTACCCGATTTCCGTAAGGGGTGGATACCCGGGTACCCTTGATTATTTTTACAATCCTCACAAAATCCCGGAAGTAAAGTATTTTCCATCGCGCCCCGCCAACTCTACCGCCAAGCTGCTATCGCGACTGTGCGAGCGCTGCGTTGGCATGCTCACACTTCCCCTGCGCTTGGCAAGTAAACATTGCACGGGCCTACTTTGCAACAATCCTTTTTTTTATTCCCTAAGAGACTCAGTGAATAAAATTGTAAGTTTGTAAGTGTGAAATAAAATATACATGTAGTAAACCTGAGGTTGAGTCATGTGTCAAAGTTAGTCAGCGATGTTCACCGATGTTTTGCATCATGAAGTTCATTGATCAGCCATCAGTCAGCGAACGGCCTAGGCCTTCACACTGTACATGTTTAGCAACGGTGCACACAGTAAAGATCAGGCGGCCACCCTGCCCCGCCCGCCCGCCTTCTGGATCCACACCCGAGTTGAATCAATTTATTTAAAATACAGTGTAATACTACTGGGAGGGGAAATTAAGTTGGTCCAAGCGACTTCTTTTTTTTATAACGATACCGGACATAAAATAATATTATATAGCCGTATAGCATATGTGACCCGCTCTGCAAAAAGGGCACATAAGTCGCTGTATGCTTTTACGAGTTATGGGCCGTTCAATGTGAAGAGGGTGAACAATTCTTCAAACAAGTGATTTTGAAGGGAGGGAATTTTTTGCATCTTTGATACCTATATTATTCTATTTCATAACCAAAATCTTTAATTTCAGTGAATAAAATTGGAAAAAGAATGTGTTTTTGTCGAGTGCTTCCATCTATTGCTTTGCTTTTTGTTCTTTTTAATGGCTTGTTTCTCCCTAAGTCATTTCAAGAAATTCCTGAAAACAAACATGCAAATTTCCAAATATCTCGTGATTGCAAAATGCTAGAGACCTCAGACATATACAATATGAAAGCTTATAAAATGGCCTTTCCAGCTATATATAAAACACTATTTTCAAATTTTGCAACATAAGTGCCCTTTTTGCAGAGCGGGTCACATATGTTGACAGAACTCAACTGTCTCAGAGTTTTTAGTATAGCCCCAACATTTTTTCTGTGTACGTTTAGCGAAGAACCTTGGCATTCTTCTCCAAAAAAATCAACATGTTCACGTTTTCGGGAGTAAGGCAACTACGTTTTGCTGTGACAATATTTCCTGCTGCAGAAAAGACCCTCTCCGATGGGACTGAGGTAGCCGGGATGCAAAGATATTTACTCGCGATCTTTGCAACCGCTGGGTAATGGCATGCGTTGACCTGCCACCAGTCGCAAGGATCCGTGCCGAGTTCAGTTGGTTTCGCCCGCAAGTAGTTGTTGAACTCGTCCAGTGGTGTTTCCTCCTTCTACACGTCAACCTGGGCTCTCTCCTCCCCCTCGTCTTCATCAGTGTGCGCCTTCCCAACCCCGCTGAGTAGAAACGCCACTGCTGATGTTTCTTCTGCCGCCTCCTGCCTCTTGCGCTTTGGGGTAGGTGACATGATGACAGCACCCAGCATGGTACGCACTTCATCCCTGGCCAATTCCCGCTCTTCTTTGGAGATGAATCCCATATCCTTGTAGCGGGGATCGAAGACCGATGTAATCATAGGAACGTCGGGGGGGGGATCAGTAATGAACCTGCGAAAGAAATTGATGCAATAAAAAAGGAATAATAATCCCAAACAGAAGCCAGTATATCGTTTTTTCGAAAGTGACATTATCTGGGTGCTTTCAAAGTTTCAATATCAAATCTCACTAGTACAAAAACATTTTTTTTTAATTAATAAAATTGCCAACACAGAGAATCTATGGACCGGGCCTTTGTATTTTGCCAACAAAGCTGCAAACTGGGGGGGGGGGGGGGGGGATCGGTACACAACAGTCTCGCGCTAGACTACAAAGGCGGCCGATTTGAATAGAGGATTTGTGGTCGCTTTGAGCGCTCATGGCTGCTGATGTTGTTGCCAGTAAGGGTTTCGGGTTCCTATTATTCTCTCATGCAATTGGGCGGTGCGTCTAGTTAGAGAAAAATACTGTAAACATCTTGTATGGAACATTTTGAAAACTTTCTCTTAACACACATACCTTTTGGCCAAGTCGTTGCGGATTGCTCTCTTCAGATTTTGAACTGCGGCCGAATCGTCTTCTGTTGATTGGAGATGGCCCTGCAGACCACTGACCACTGGATGTACGCAAGTGCCGCTTGCGTTTGTCTCGTACGACAGACAAGTCGTAGCTACCTTCAAGGAAAAAAAAAAGTGAGAAAATGGATTGAGGACTATAGATAAGCGATTTTATCTTTGGTGGAGGTCAAAATTGTTTATTAAAACGTTAATGACGAAATAACATTTTTGGTGGGTTACCAGAATTATTTTATCATAAACTGAGACTCAAGGATTCTTTTTAAATATTTTGGTATTATTTTGGTGTATTTTCCCAATATAATTTTTTAAAAAATTGAGAGGCCTTATATATTTCGTCTCGAGGCCAAGACTTCTTCAGCGGCAAAATAGATTGATTTGTTTTTTTACACACAGCCCAGCAAATCCACCTGTAGGCTAAACCCAGTCCAAGCCCGAGGAAAGAGAGAACAAAACAATATATATTTTGATTTTTGAAATGTTAAAAACTTTAAATACCTGCAGTGGCTTTAGGCAAGTGACAAGTTCGTCCACCAGGGCCCACTGAGCATTTGTGAGCTCAAGTGTCTTGGCATCCAACGGCTTGGTGATGGCCTGGTCACTCAGAATGGCACACAGTGGCCATCGCTGTTCCTTGGCAACCCGCAACATGTCGTACGTAGAATTCCACCGAGTCTTCACTGTACAAGGCGGTGTTTTGGAGCATCCATGGCCGACTGTCGCTGTTCTAAAGCTTTTGTAGCCAATGTGCTGCGCCGAAAATGGCCTACAAGCCGGCCAACTCCACCGATGGTTGTCTGGATCTGACGGGACGAATCCAGACCCTTGTTGATGGAAAGTTGCAGTTTATGTGCTGCACAGCAGACATCCATGGTGTCGTTCAGAAGCCCCAAATCCTTCACGTTGGAAGCATTGTCGTGCACGACAGCGGCGACTTTCCCCTGAATGCCCCAGTTTCCGATGACGCGGCCTAGCTGTGTTGCGAGAGCCTGTGCGGTGTGGCGCTGGGGGACCTGAGCGCGTTCGGTGACGGTGTCGCCGTCGTCGTCAACTGCTGCCGCTGTAACTGGAGATGTATCTAGGACGACGGACTGACAAGCCCATCCGTCATCCAAAAAATGAGCCGTAACGGTCAATGCAACGTACTGTGCCGCTTCCAATTTGGCCTTTAACTCCCCCTTCTTACAGTCTTACATCTTGCAAATCCTGGAAATGACCGCTTTCCGAGACGGGACGGTGTACTTGGGCTCGATGAAGTAGAGAAGTTGTCGCAGTCCTTGGCCTTCCACGACGGAAACCGGAAGGCAGTCAATTGCCACCATCTCAGCGAGAAGCTAAGATTTTTCTCGCTTTTTGCTGGATTGCAATCACGACTACCAAAGAAGCTTTTCAAAGTAGACTGCCCGCTACTTGATCCCGACTGTCCGGACATGGGATGCTTACTTGTCACATGTTTCAGCATGGAGCTGGTAGAGCCCCCCGTGTAGCTTAACTCTTGGCTACATATCTTGCATTTTACAGACTTGGGCCCAACTTTCTTGAAATGTGACCAAACTTGACTCGTTCCTGAACGTGGCATCGTGATGAGCATTCAGTGAGGTTATGTCAAAAAATACTCGGGGGAGACAGGGACACCAAATAATCACACGGACACGGCAAAATAATTATGAGCAAGTTGTTTTGTTTTCACTTAACCACACTTTGTTTGCACCGCCGGGAGCGGCACATTACACTGCCCGCTTTCCATGTACATGTATAGAGGATTATACAATCATAACAAAAGGCGAAAGCACTCCTATCATGTTTGTACCTCATAAGACACAGCTGAGATAACTAGTGAATTAAAACTTGAACAAGGGACAAAACCGCAAGCTTACCATCTTGTCGGAAAGCTTACTCAACAAAGGACAACTGTAACAAAACAATTGATACAATGTCAACCGCAAGTTAGCTTTCGGGAATTGTCGGTAAAAATACATGGACTCAAAAGGCATGTCTAATCAAAGTTAAAACCGACATCCGCAATCTTGACGCTTGGAAATTGTCGGCAAATGAACTCAAACGATGTTTTACTCAGATTTGTTCCACCAATTTATCGGCAAGTAATCAATAGAAAAGGGCACTTGCCTTTCTGAACGTTGTGTCGAAAATTTACAAAGACAGTTTCGGGTAATAGAATCGATAAAATGGAACCGGATACCCGTAATCAGCGGTCGGGTCACGGGTATCCGGGTACCCGGCACGGCCCTAGTGCGGAGTGGACCGACACTTATGGATTTATATACTCTTGGAAACATTAAGGTACAAGGACAAATATATACCTGATTTGAGAGAGACTGGGATTGCGGGTAACACCGTGTGAAATATATCTCTTTTCTGGTGTTACCCGGAATCTCAGTCTCTCTCATATCGCACCCACCATGCAAAGCTTCAAATCGTATCTATATACCTGATTCTGGATAGGCTGTCCCCTTGAATTGTGTGGGTCCAGTCTGGGTAGTCGACCGAGGAACAAGCCATGAGTGGTCAGAAGAACCAGGGACGGGTCTGCCGTTAGGATGAGGTCAATCAAGGTAATCTCAACACAATCTTAAGGACGGAGGAATGGAAGATCACGAAGAATGACGCATTAGCACAGGCAAGTCAGTTCACCGTTAAAAACTATCAAGCTAGATTAACCCCAGCCCCCTAGGTATTTTTACCAGGAAGTGTACTTAACCTGTCAAAATCCAACACTGTGGAGTATACTGATGGCATATTCTTTGGACTTAGACAAATTGGGGCATCATACAGTACATTGCAATAAGCCTTTTGCGAGTTGATTTGCATAGATCCTTGTACCCCGTCTTCGCTCAATCTAAGATGCACAGCGTGCGCCGGTCGTGCCAGACTGATTATTATTATGCATGTCAGTACCATTGTTGCTAGACCACGTGATTCGGGGCAAGCCGCAACGTGGCGACGCACGGCCAGTGGTGGTTTCCCTGTCTGGTATCTGGAACTACCGCTGGGTGAAACAGCGCACGATAGATCAGAGATTGTCACCACTCTAAAACACAACAACCGCTCGAATCGTTACAGTACATGTTGTATGTTCTTCTCGAAACGCGGCCTATTTTTAGCAATTATAGTTTCTTTAATGGATAACAACTTCGAAGGTTGGAACGTGAAGAAACTGCAGAAATTTCTTCAAGAGAGAGGGGTTTCAATAACGGGTTACCTGAAGAAAGAACTGATTGAACTGTGCAAGTGCGTGGCCAATCTGAAATTGACAACCGACCCGAATCTTTCAAGCCCCAACTTGAAGGAGACTCTTGACAAAAGATTGAAAGACGCTGGCTGCACATTTTCCGACCCATTTAATCTTCCTGGATTCACGAAGGATTTCTCGAATATACCAGATTTCGGACTATACGATGTCTTCAATTATTTGATTTGTTTTCGAGCGGATTACGACCGGCGAAAACTTATTCGTAAATATACAAAAACAATTTCTGCAAGACCAGTCACTTACCGGTACGTAAAAACCGATAATGAGACCTTGCTCAACAGAATCTTTCTTCCTCCAACCAAAAGAGAGATTTTGTTGATGCCTTTACAAATCCTCCCCCTCCCCCTCCCCCTCCCCCTCCCCCTCCCCAGATAAGTTCAGGCTCGCTGCGGCTACTTCTTGGAATGATCCATCAAAGAATCCACTGATTATTCTTCTAACGTAGCCAGCACATACCAGGACTGTCATCTTGCAGAAATAGTGGCTAAAACTGACTCCCTCGAAGCGTATTCCACTTTAAAAAAAAATTAAAAAAAATTACGCTTTGGGTGGGTCAGTCACACACCCACACGGCTGGCATACCCACCAACCTATTCGTAAATATATACAAAAACAATTTCTGCAAGACCAGTCACTTACGTAAACACCGATAATGAGACCTTGCTCAACAGAATCTTTCTTCCTCCAACCTTTCCCACAAATAAAAAAAGAATGGAAAAAGAGATTTTGTTGATGCCTTTAACAACCCCCACCCTCCCTACCCCCTAAACGAACTTTGACTCACTGTGGCTATTTTCTGAGATGATCAAAAAAATAAGATAAACTGATCATTCCTTGAATTTTGCCTGCACACACCGGTTCTTTCTTTCTTGCAGCACTTCATCTTGTAAAGAACAAGAAGTTCAACCAAAATGAACAATCGGTTATAACCAAGGCCCTGAAACAAAAAGTTCCATCACATTGACTCAAAATCGTAACACATAGTCTGCATGTATGATTACGCCACCTCCCAATAAAAACAAAAACAAAATTGTTCATCTCCACCGCGCTAGATGTCGAAGCTGGTATTGGGTCGGTGTAGTCATCTGTTGGCCCATTGCCACCGACGAAATGTTTGGAGCAAATGTAAGTATTGTAAGTTACATTCTCCGCCGAAAAGTCTTTTCTGGAGCAGTTTATTCTCCAACGGAGACACTTCTCACGGTTCGACTTCGGTTTCGGAAAGGGTAGCCACCAAACGCCATTCATGTGGGGATGGTCCGAAAAGCGCGAGTCGCTGTTGCATGTTCCGTAAGAACAGTGCTTCTTCGCAGGCATTCTGAAGCACTAAATCCCACAAACTTCGTATTTTATGTTAATGTCTAGATTCTAACAATAACCAGTACTAGAGTCTGACAAAATCTGCATGGAAATTTATCGTTTTAAAGTGACAAGAAACGTATGAATCGCGTACATGTACTTCGACACGTATGCGATATGCATTGACATTGTGTCTGCACGCGCGTATGCGAGAAAACTTGCCCCGAATCACGTGTCGTGGCAACAATCACTACGCAGCGGGGTCAAAGTACGGGTCACTCGCAAAAGGCTTATTGAAAGTTAACAATGGGAATGGGACATTTTGTGAAAAGAATTCCCATTCACATTAACATTTCTAACACAACTTCCCTCCCCCTGCGAATTCAAGTGGCTTGAGAGAAAAAGTGTGAAAATGTTTCCCCACTTGTGTGAAAAGGTGTGAAAATGGAGAGATATACTGTACCCTGTGGAGACATGAACACAATGGGAACATAGACCGCGTTCCCACTTGAATTGGGGAAAGGTGGATCAAGATCCGGCATTTTGGTGTGACCGTTGTCTAACCGCAACGAAACCGCAAGTCGCGTTCCCACTTATGCTTGATCCACCTTTTCGAACGGAAGTGTCGAGTCCGAAAGGTCACCGAGTTCGGTAATACGCATGCGCTTGCTTGCTGAGCGCGCGCTCTGTGGCAGCGTTGCATGCTGGAACGGGTCAAATACATGTGCGATGTTTTGATGTTCGAAGTTTCAACATGGAGGAAGAAATCCAAATGCTTCTCGGTCTGATTTTGCCCATGGTGCTGGTACAGCTTCGGTGTAGATACTTGCAAAGACGAGAAGCTTTGGAGGACGTCAGGATTCGACGGCTACGGCACTTTCGCGAAATTATTTATGGATGGAAAAATAAGTAAAATTACACGAATGAAAAAGGTTTAGAAGCGGACGACTTTCCAGTACGGAACGAAAGGAATACACATGTACGCTGAATGGATGCATGCACGCTTGCATCTCGCACGCGTGGTGACACATTTTGTATACAGCCCGTAGTTCAGTAGTTGTTTATTGTGCATGTCGTGCACGTGGGAAATTTTCACATGAGCTACACGCCTAAACGTATTTCTTCGTTCATCAGATCGCAAACTTTTCGCGCCACTCGTGCACCAGCCGGATGTTGACAGGTCAAATTGCCGGATCAGATCCACCTTTTGCGTTCCCACTTGATCGTGATCCACCAATTGCAGGATCTGATCCACCAATTGGGGGATCTGTATCCTGGTCTTTAGGTGGATCAAGAAAGGTGGATCAGATCCTGATCCACCTTATAACGGTTAGCGTTCCCACTAACGCAATTGCAGGATCTGATCCACCAATTGGGGGATCTGATCCGGCAATTTGGCAAAAGGTGGATCAGATCCCCCAATTGGTGGATCTAGTGGGAACGGGGTCAAAGGGATTGAATAGGTCTCCACAGGGCAATTATATGGGTTAGGTTGTCTCCACAAGGAATTTTGTGTACAAAGTCTATGGGGGTTTGCTTAAGTACAGGGACAAAGGGGAGAACAATGCCATGTCTCCACAGGGATGCAAAAACGCGAATGTAATGTTTCCCCACTTGTGTGAAAAGGTGTGAAAATGTTTCCCCACTTTTGTGAACAGGTGTGAATATGTTTTCTCACTTTTGTGAAAAGGTGTGGAAATGTTTTCCCACTTTTGTGAAAAGGTGTGGAAATGTTTTCCCACTTTGGGAAATTTTTTCACATTTTGTGAAATGAAAATGAATTCCCTTACGGGAAGAGAAAAAGTGTGAAGAGAAATTCCCATTTTGAGGTTAACTTTCAATTGCAATGTACTGTAGCTTCATGTAATGGTGCCAAGGAGCCACAGTCCTGTGAACCATTAAAATTCAACACAACCTGCCATTGGATTTGTAAGGCTTTGGATAGTTAAATGATGACAGTCAGTGTTCTCCACGAGGGGTTTTAGCAGGGCATGCCGCCCTGCCAAAATTGTATGCCGCCCCGCTAAAGTTTTACCGCCCCGCTAAAATTGTCACCGCCCTGCTATTTTTTTTCCATTGGATTTTCCCCCATTCTCCACCGTCTTCACAGTTTATCTATTAAAGTACAGAGAAGTTTACCGCACTCTGTGGAACATGAAGAGTTTGCCAGCATTAACATTCAGCAGTATTGCAGTAGCGTTTGTACTAGTAATCGAACAGATCTGGACGCAACGTACGCAACATATTATGCATTCACATCAACTATACACGTAATATTATTCTGGACTGGTTCCAATCTCCCTGGTAATATCATTTTCACTTTGTCGCATCGAGAACCAGTTTACCTAAATTACAATGTTCCGTAACACTTGAGGGCATCATTTTCTCTCGGAAAATACCTTATCCACGCGCGCTGAGCCCACAAGCATGTTTAGCTTACTTATTAATTTTTAATTTTTAATTAATTTTTTTTTTTTTTTTTTTGGGGGGGGGGGGGGGAGAGACCTGACCTAAACTTGGGAATCATTTTGGAAAAACATACAACTAACACCCCCCAAGCACCGGATTATCCAGTTATAGGCACATAAAACACTGTGCCTAGGGCCTACCAAATAATTGGGGGCCTACAAAAAAAAGCGAAAGCCTACAAAAATACACAAGGATTAGGTAGGCCTACTCACGTACAAACACACGAGAACCTTTAAAAAAATCTTACAGTGACTCTCTAGACTTTGGGAAAGCTTCATACATTACTGGTACAATTTCAGCTTACCGCAAAAAATACATTAATTTCAATTACATTTGATTCAATTACTTCAAACTCGAAAATGATGTTTAATAATAATGATCTTTTGTTCCCAAAACAAAATTGGTTAAAGTGGTCAGAAATTGCCTCAGATCGCACCGCAGAGCATACCCCATGCCGTAAGGGCTTCGCGCTTTGCGCTCGCATTAGCTTTAAGCACAGTGTGTCACCCACCGTGCATATCGGACAAAGGGAGAATTTGCGTCGAACAAGCAGTTCAAATGATTTAACTCCGATCAACATTCAAAAACAGAAATTTCTTTCAAAAAAATCATTTTAATAGCTACAGTAGCAAACATGTAAAAAGTTGTTACGTTTTATCTTGAGATTATTCTCTCTACAAATGCCAGTTCTTGCTACTTTATCAATAGTATTACTTCAACCTCTTTTCCAGTTGCTTCTATACATTAGTTTGTTTATGCCCATAGTGTTATAGCAACACACAGCTTTTTCATATGAAACAGCTTGTTTAAATAACACCGATTGGTCGCTCAACAGTGCGCGCTGTATGCATGCTACATTCCTCCATGGTTTAGGTAAAGTAGGCCTACAACAAAATTTGCGATGATGATTTTCACGCCGATTCCAAGCCAAATCTGAAATAAAAATACCAAGCAAAATATATCTTTTTGAAACTGGTTAATGTTGGCAAGTCGATTTTTTTTCAAGTCAAGTCTCAAGTCATTTTTTGGCAAGTCAAGTCAAGTGTCAAAAAAATTGCGACTCGAGTCGGACTCGAGCCCAAGTCACTGCCTCGAGTCAACAACTCTGGGTTTTGGAGCTCTGTCTTACCATTTGGTGAAACTAAAAGACATAGCTGAGACGTCACGTTGTACCAAAATGTGGAATCAATGTCGCGTCTGAAGGCCTCCATTGTCACACCAAGAAGAATTCCTACAAACGGATAATAAAAAAAAAAAAATACAGTTACCACAGCAAAATCGGTAGAATACATCACGGTTTCTTATTGACTCAATGGGGTCAGTGTGATGATCCGGCTTTACTGTATCAATAATGGCAGAGGAGTAGCATAACCGTAGTTCAATTAACAGCGGCAGCAACCCTCTGAGGTCATTATTGATTGATAAAGACCGGGTAAGAATGGGCTGTGCCAAGAATGGGCTGTGCAGCCAAGTGTAGACACAAACAATAGGCACCACATTAAATAGAGTGGTCCTATTCATCGCACTTGGGAACCCCCTTTCGACTGAACGAAAGCTTTGTTTGAAAAAGCTCCATCTATTCATTACACTCCCATTCAAGAACAATACAGTTGAAACATGAATAGATTGAGTATGCGCAGGAATGTGCATATCATGGGCGAGATTGGCCAAAAATGAAAAATCCACGAAATCCACGAGGACCCCAGATCAACATATCGCTTGTATTTGCCTAACGGCACCCCATTAAAATATCAGTTTTTATTGGTCAAAATCCACTTTTACAGGTAAAAACATCTTTCGGACAACACCTCAGGAATTTCAGATTGCAAAAGAGATTCTTTACAAATTCTGAAATCCCAACAAAAAATCCTGACAAATCCTGACAAATCTCACCCCTGGCATATAGGTGACAACCAGCCAGGTGGTCTTTTTCAAACCGCGGATATGGCCATTGTCCAAGAAATTCTGCATACCTACTTGTTCATGCCCTGTATGAAGGTCTTCGCGTGCGAGTACTCAGGGGCTTATGGTCTCGTGCGTACCGTCTGTCATTTGACCTTTATTGTATTTTATTGTGTCTGCGCCTTAAATTCTCTCTCCATTGCATATGAATCAGCAAAAAAAAACAATAAGCTCTAAAGAGCATTTTACGCACCGGGTTAAATCAACTCGCAGTGGGCATCAGACAAACAGTTAAACACACAATGTAATGACAGGCTCTCAACCAACTGAAATAGTGAAACTCCCCCAGGTATTTACAAATCAAAGGCGTTATATGAAATATATAGCAATGCCATTTGAGACGCCATCATCATAAATTCTAGGAATTGCAAAACGGTTTGGTCAGCATCCTTGGTTTCTTTGAAAATATAGACAAATCAAAATAACATCCTATCCTAAAATAATGCACTACTTATATAATGTTTTTCTATTTCTATTAATTATTCGTCAATCCACAAGGGAAACTGACTAGGTAAATTTGAATACATTTTCAAAGTGAACAAAGAAACTGGCAGGAGCAGGATTCGAACCTGCGACCTCCAGGTTACCGTACCGGCGCTCTACCAACTGAGCTATCTTGCCCTATGTTGGCGGTCTCCCAAATTGTCAGTATCTTTGTTTAGGTGGGCGCTAGTCAGAAGTCATAAACCCAGAATGCCGTACAGCCAGGGATTACACCCAATTTGGGTAGAGCGCCGGTACGGTAACCCAGAGGTCGCAGGTTCGAATCCCGCTCCTGCCAGTTTCTTTGTTCACTTTGAAAATGTATTCAAATTTACCTAGTCAGTTTCCCTTGTGGATTGTTTGACGAATTATAAGTTAAAAAGTCGTATCCTCATTGAGTGATCCCCACAATGTCACTTCCCAGGTTGTATCGTAAAATTGGGTGTGATCCCTGGCTATACGGCATTCTGGGTTTATGAATTCCGACTAGCGCCCACCCGAACAAAGATACTGACAATTTGGGAGACCGCCAACATAGGGCAAGATAGCTCAGTTGGTAGAGTGCCGGTATGGTAACCCAGAGGTCGCAGGTTCGAATCCCGCTCCTGCCAGTTTCTTTGTTCACTTTGAAAATCTATTTCTACTACTTATATAGTGTTTTTCTATTTCTTGAAGAGCTTCACCATTATTTTCGCTGTTCATCAGGCCATGAAATCACTATGCAGCCATTTGAGATTAGCACAATCTGTTCTCTAACTGCACAGGTACTCAAAAAGAGGCAAGTGTAGTAAAGTGTTTTGCCCAAGCACACAAGCACAATGATCCCTCGGCAGGGTTCGAACCCACATACCACCACACAGGATGGGGACACTGTAAACGTTGGACCTCAGCGCTCTAGTATAACCTAGATGAAAAGTACCTTGTGAGCTGGTCGATTCATACCCCAGTCCAAGAACAGCAATATCCGGTGAGCATGGCGTTGGTGCAAGGTGAAGGCTTGTCACATTATTCAGTAGGCTGGGGTTACTCATAAATACCGAGGATGCTAGGGAGTCTCCCAGCTTGGTGTTTGCAAAGGATGCTGCATTGAATTACGAAAAGGCCAACACTGATTTGTGTCATTCCATAAATTAGGGGTCCAAAAGTGACATGTTTTGGTGTCCCTATTACACCTCACCCGTGTAATTTCCCATCAAGTATCATTAAAATTGACTTCACACTATTTTTTACTTGTTTGGCAGGTACTTTGCTTTACGTAATCACTCTTGGAGATAGAAGGCATTAAACAAGGTGTCCTGAATTGCAAAATCTTATACGTGTCAAATGTAACAGGGACACCCAACATGGACCCCAAATTTATGGAATGACCCATTTCATATTTGTTCATAACAACAATTTAGACAGTGAGTAATCGAAACAGTCCTAAAGTTACAACTGCAAGATGTTTTATTTTTCGGCTGTAACAAGTTCATTTTACTTAAATAATGTTTTATGGGTACTATAAAACAAATTCACAGGTTAAGACATAAGAAAGAGCTCTAGCGATGCAGAGGGACATTATTTTGTAAGAAACTCAGTTGATATTTTCAGAGCAAGTGTGTACCCATAACTGGTGTACAATTTTCCTTTGGTACACACAACGATCCCGTACGGTGTATATTTACCTTTCATGAGATCCACTAATGATGTAGTAACTCTCAGGAGTTCAGTCGAAGCATCTAGACTGACTTCAGCAATCCAAGCTTCTGTGCCACCTACATAAAGAATTCAAGACCAAGACGGGACATGTACATTTCAGTTGCAAGGTGATACAGCATCTACAAAGGTATTTTAATTATTATTAATTTATGAGAATATTTCACAAGCATAAAATACATGATATACACATAAAACATTACAAGAAACCAAACAGACATAAAAGTTATTTTTCGTCAAACAATCCACAAGGGAAACTGACTTGGTAAATTTGAATACATTTTCAAACAGATTTTGTTCGTTATAGCGATTGTTCGTTATAGCGATCGTTCGTAATAGCGATTGTTCGTTATAGCGATCGTTCGTTATAGCGATTTTCTGCCAATTGTGCCAAAATGCCCATATTTCAACATGGCGTCCGTTCTTTTAAATAGCGCTCTCTTGCATCGTATTTGAAGTGCGCCCTCTTTTGACCATTGTCAGTGTACGAAACTACTGTCCATTCATCTTGGCAGCACGTCACCCTGCACGCCCTGGCGGTTGCTTTAGGACGACTTTGAACACATGCCGCCCATTAAATCATGTAATTACATGTTCATACTTTTTAAGCTTACCGAATTCTAAAGCAACAGTTGGCTTTGCCCTTCTATTCCTTGGGGAAATAATAGCCACCTGTCACTCTTCAACATAAAGCTGCGGCCTTCCACTATTCGGTAAGTTTTGTACACAAAATTTGGGAGCCAAGGATGGTGTTCGTTATAGCCAAATGTTCAGTAAAGCGCTGTTCGTTATAGCGGCGTTCCACTGTAGTAGTAGTAGAGTGAATGAAGTAAATTGATGAGAGCAGTTTTTAGAGAGTTTTTATTAAGCCAGTTTCCCTTGTGATTTATTTAATAAATGTATTGTCAGTTTGATCTGCTCACTAAATATCGCGCCCGTCTGGATCTATAACACAGTTATTAAATGATGTTTGAAGCTTTGCATAGTAGGGGCCTAAGCAGCAAAGTCTGTCACAAGCCGGCGTTTATCTCCGGTTTCAGTAGCATGAAACGACTGACGGGATGCTAGTCCATCGCAGGTTACTCCCCAGTTAATGCCGGTGTCCATTTATACTCCTGGGTGGAGAGAGGCAAGTGGGGATGAAGTGGCTTGCCCAAGGACACAACATATGAGCAGAAGCTGGATTCGAACCCCTGATCCTCTGATCAGGAGTCAGAAATCCTAACCACTAGACCACGCTTTGCAGGGTGGAGTTAAAGTAGGGAATTACAGTACATTGCAATTGAAAGTTAACCTCAAAATGGGAATTTCTCAAAATGTGAAAAAAAAATCCCAAAGTGGGGAAACATTTTCACGCCTTTTCACACAAGTGGCAAAACATTTTCACAGCTTTTTACACAAGTGGGAAAACATTTTCACAGGTGGGAAAAGTTGTGTGAGAAATGTGAAATGTGAATGGGAAATCTTTTCACAAAATTTCCCATTCCCATTCAGTGTTAACTTTCAATCGCAATGTACTGTAGGTTTGTGGGTACATCTTGGAAAGATATATCTTTTTTGAGAAAGAGTTGGCTATGAAAAGCATCACCACCAGTCCAGCAGTCTCCTGTTCGAAACGTCGAGATCATACTCTCACCACCGGCTCTTTATACAGCCAACATTTTCTAAAAACTAGCGGTGTGCATCGAAACCGGGTACCCGAGTGCCCGACCGTTTGTGTCAGGAACCGGTTCCAGATTATGGAATCGAGTACCCGTACAACTTTAGTAACTTCCTAGATAATGAAAAAGGAAAGGTTTTGAATATTATTTGTCGGGAATTTTCAAAATTAAAACCTGACTACCTGGGAAATCAGCACCGATTTCACATTTACGACGCTCACAAAAGTTGACATAGGGAATTTTCCGGTCGCGGTTTTAGTAGCGTGGGTATGGATAAGAGCCTCGACAAGAAATAATAGCATGCCTCATTCCACAATAAATACAACTGTATAAAGCTTCCAGACAAACGTCTTTTGTGATATGCGTACATGCACGTACAGCACATGCAAAGGCGGAAAAGTGTCCTGTTTACTGGACAGGCATTGGACTTTTTGAATCTCAGAGAAAGACGTTATTACAACTTCTGGGATTGGAAGTTTTGGGTTGGGTTTCTTTAACGGGTACCCGGGTACCCGTATTTTTTTGCAATCGGGTACCCGTATTTTTTTCAATCGGGTACCCGGTTCTTTTACTACCTGTAAATGCACACCAAAACAGAGGTGTCTTTCCATGGTGTACTGCCAACCTACTTCGCTATGGTTTAAAGTGAACTTACTGTCTGAAGTAAAGATGTCATCTTGAGTTGATACTAGATGCCACACACCTACTGAGCTATTCTAATGAAAGAATTGCACACATGCGTTAATTATGTGTTAAAATGCCATTTAAGAATAGTGAAATTTTTTTACCTGTAGATTTCCTTAATATGACGACTTAACTTGCCCTTGACCCCAACGCATTCTTGCAAGAAACCTTCCTAAATCAACCCAAGATATCGAAGAGAAACGGATGGTTCAAATCCAGGCAGTGCATTTCAGTGTATTGATTATCATCCTCAAGGGAAATGAAGGGTTCGAATCCTGGTCATATATGTGGCGCAGTGGCTTACCCAAGATATCAAAGGGAAGTGAATGGTTCAAATCCAGGCAGAGCATTTCAGTGCATTGATTATGATCCTAGAGGGAAGTGGAGGGTTCGAATCCTAGCCACTGAAGGAACTTCCAAGTGCAGTGACTTATCCCAGACATTAGAAGGAAATGGATAGTCTGAATGCAAGCAGAACTTCGGATGTACTGACTGGCATTCTAGAGGGAAGTGGAAGGTTCGAAACTTGGTCACAGGTGGTACATCAAGTGCATAAACTTACCCAAGATATGAGATTGAAATCAATGGTTCGAACCTAGGTAATGCTTTGGGGTGTACACACTGGCATTCTAGAGGAAGTCAAAGGTTCGAATTCTGGTCACTGAAGGTACTGACTAATACCCAAGATATTAGAGGGAATTGAGTGGTTCTAATCCAGACAGTTCATTCAGAGTACTGACTAGCATTGAAGATGGAAATGGGGGGTTCATATCCCAGTCCCTAAAAGGCACTCTCAAGTGCAGTGACTTACCCAAAATATTAGAGAAAAATTGATGGTTCAAATCTAGGTAGTGCTTCAGAGTGTACTGATTGGCATTCTCGAGGAAGTGGATGGTTCAAATCCTGGTCAAAGGTGGCACTTTCACCTGCATTTACTTACCCAAGATACTAGAGGGAACTGGATGGTTCCAATCCATGTAGTGTTTCTGAGAGTAACGACTGGTGCTAATCCCATGGAGGCAAAGGAATGTCCAATGGATCGGGTGTCGACATCTTGATTATCAGCATCGGCAGTGATCTCACACAGAAACACCTGCAGAATCAGTTGCCAGATACTGTTTACATTTGTACAAGTGATCTATAGACCTACTTGATTCCTACACGGGTCATTCCATTAAGTTGGGACGCAAAGTGAAATTTTGCTACATTTCTAGTTTAGGCCTTTTCACACTAGACAGAATCTCGGGGGTGGCCCTGGGGCGACGCGGGGGTGAGAATGTGTGACGTTTCATACTAGCCATTTTTGCCCTGGGGCCACCCCCAAGATTGGTCTTGCTCCGGGGTGAACTCACTCCTGCTCCAGGCCAGGGGTGAGATTTTTCAACCCAGGGAGACCGATCTCGGGGGTGGCCCCGGGGCGAAAATGGCTAGTGTTAAACGTCGAAGCATACTCTTACGGTTATTATCACGAGGCGCCGGGGCAGTCTGTGCAGCCAAGCGAAATTGAAATGTGCTTGTGCAGTCAAGCGTAACACACAATAATCCAACAATGGATTGAAACTGCAAAAATAGCGGCTGTAGGCGTCATCCAGCCTGGTGGCACTATTTTTGTTGTGCCATTTGGCGTCATCCGTACGCAAGGGGTTAATTAAGTAAACATGTTGATTTTTTTCTAATTAACCTCTTGAATACAAACAACAGCCAAAGCCACGGTTTGAAAAAGACCACATGGTCGGTTGTTGTCTATATGCTCATTCCTTCACGTACTCAATCCATTAATATTTCAGCAAAATTTGAATACATTTTCAAAGTGAACAAAGAAACTGGCAGGAGCGGGATTCGAACCTGCGACCTCCGGGTTACCGTACCGGCGCTCTACCAACTGAGCTATCTTGCCCTATGTTGGCGGTCTCGCTCCTGCCAGTTTCTTTGTTCACTTAAATATTTCAGCTAAATTGTTCTTGAATTGGAGTGTAATACTAATGACTAGATGGAGATTTTTCAAACAAAGCTTTTATTCTCATGAAACGGGGCTCCAAGTGCAATTAACAGGACCACCCTATTCAGTGTGGTGCCTATTATTTACATTTACGCTTGGCAGAACAGACTGTTCTTGGCATACCAGTACCCCCATCAATAACAGCCAGACACAAGGGGAAAGTCTTTCTTTCAATTGACTTACCACTTGAAAGTTCTCCAAATAGAATTTCCCATTGAGAGACCCCCTTTCTGTTCTGTAAGAGCCGACTGATAAACGGTAACCTGAAAAGGCATCAATTAACAAACGTTTAATTATTCAACAAGGTGGTTCTCGAACCACGTGTCTCGCCTGCTTTAGTTTTGTGATTACCCGGGAAGAATGCAGGGGCACTGATAACGGTTGAAGGAGCAAGGGTTAGTGTAAAAAGAGAATGAAATGGTAAGTTATCAAAAGCAAGAACCGATGAGCATGCCCAAAACAATGGTAGGTGACAAAAGCAATGTGGAAGGAAAATGTTGTCCAAAGTTATGGAAGTTTGAGTGGGGTTTGAGACGAGAGAGGATGAAAGCACAGAGATTACCGACACGACCATCATATAAAGGTTATAGTGCATGCATGACCCAAGTTTGATTCCAATTGGACTTCCAGTTTTCAAATGAGACAAGTTGGACAATTCCAGCCTATTTTACAACTTGACCTCAAATGACCTTTGACCTTAGTACTTGACCTTTGACAGATGTGTCATATAAAGGTTGCAATATTGAATGCATGACCCAAGTTTGATTGCAATCGGACTTCAACTTTGCATATAAGACAAATTATGCAATTCCAGCCCATTTTACAACTTGACCTCAGATGACATTTGACCTCAGATGACATTTGACCCCAAGTATTTGACCTTTAAACTCAGATGACCTTTAACCTCAGATGACCTTTGGCCTCAGATGACCTTTGACCTCAGTAATTGACCTTTAAAACCTATCATATAAAGGTCGCACTATTTAATGCATGACCCAAGTTTGATTGCAATCGGACTTCAACTTTGCATATAAGACCAATTTGTCGAAACTTTAACCAAAACGACACATACGGACGGACTACTTACAGAAATAGTGATTGCATAGTCTCTTTCTGAACTTCGTTCAGGCGAGACAAAAATCATAATTCTGAATTGTATATTGCTGTTAAAATATTAAAGCTAATGTTTAATGTATTAAAGAAAACTGGCAGGAGCGGAATTTGAACCTACAACATCCACAATACCATATCGGCACTCTATCAACTGATCTTACCCTATGTTGGCAGTCTCCCAAATTGTCTGTCTTTTATCATGGGGGAGGGGGGAGGGGTGCTAGTCAGAAGTTATAAAGCCATAATGCCATATAGCCACGGATAAGCCCCAATGTGCCGGTGTCTGTAAAAGTGGCAACCATGTTCGCCTAATGGTTATTATCGATACCATTGTGTTAACGAAGGTCTAATCTGTCTACACATGAATGTATTTTGAGGCGTTTTCTTTGGTTCAGATTTTATTGTAAAAAACGTTTCGATATTATTTCCAAAATTATAGTATCTTATAACAATGTCAACTTATAAAGTAACCTGAAAATGAATTAAACTGCTGCAAACTGCTGACTGACTGAATGGACCTGAAATATACAAATAAAAAAATTAAGTAACCTCCAAGTTTGTCAATTAAGTAGATGAATAATAAGATAAACCTTTTGTCGATATACTTCACTTTTTTGTGTGTTTTGGACCGCTCAAAATACTCATTATTGTTTGAAGACCCCTAATTTTGCATGGGTTCATATATGGGTCATTCCACCAGGTTAGGTCACAGTGTGTGACATTTACAATGTATCCATATCTTTAAAAGTACTATTACATTTGATTCAGTTAATATTTCATGTAACATCAGTCTTTGGGTGGGCAATATTTTAGAAAGTTTTAAATCATGTAAATTATATTTTCCCAAAAATATGATAACAAATGTGTCAGTTTGACGTAACCAGTTTGACGTAACATGGACACGTCCATTTTTGTGTTTTTTCAACACTTTGAATATAGATATGGGAAATTCACTATGTGTACTAATTAAAAGATGTACTATGCAACACAAAAACACTTTTTTATGGTAGTCAGTGTCCAAATATAGCAGAGACAGCAAGAATAGACGTGAGAGTGGACGTAACATGGACACTGTGTCCACTGTTACATCCACACATGCATGGTTGTTTGTTCTTGCTGTTTCTGAGCTATTTGGACACTGGCAACCATAACAAAAAGTGTTTTCTGGTAGCATTTAGTGTCTTGTAGTTAGTACATATGTGACCCGCTCTGCAAAAAGGGCACTTATGTTGCAAAATTTGAAAATAGTGTTTTATATATAGCTGGAAAGGCCATTTTATAAGCTTTCATATGGTATATGTCCGAGGTCTCTAGCATTTTGCAATCACGAGATATTTATAAATTAGCATGTTTGTTTTCAGAAATTTCTTGAAATGACTTAAGGAGAAACAAGCCATTTAAATAAACAAAAAGCAAAGCAATAGATGGAAGAACTCGACAAAAACACATTCTTTTTCCAACTTTATTCACTGAAATCAAAGATTTTGGTTATGAAATAGAATAATATGGGTATCAAAGATGCAAAAAATTCCCTCCATTCAAAATCACTTGTTTGAAGAATTTTTAACCCTCTTCACATTGAACGGCCCATTACTCGTAAAAGCATACAGCGACTTATGTGCCCTTTTTGCAGAGCGGGTCACATATAGTAAGTTGCATAATTATTTATTTAATGATGAAAAATTAGGGCAGTCTGGACGTAACATTTCGTACTGACATGGTGTGAAATGAAAATGCACATTTCCTTTTGTAACATTTTCAACACTTATGTAAATAATTATGCAAACTCACTCTGTATACTAATTACAAGACACAAACTGCAACACGAAAAACATTTGTTAAGATATTCAATATCCAAATGCAGCACAACAGCAGAAATATATGTATGGTCATGGTCTATCATGGTGTCCATGTTAGGCCAAATAAAAAAAAATACATGTTTAGCGTCCCCGCCCGCTTCCTTTTTTGAAGCCGCCTTGTTTTTGTTTGTTTGTTTGTTTTTTTTTTGAAAAAACACGAAAAAATGAAGAATATTTTATCTTTTTCGAAAAAAAAAAAAAATCCCAAAACAAAAAGTCGTATTTTTAGACTTTAGCATCACCTTGTGTATGCTGGCGGCCATCTTGAAAAATAGCCCAGCCGGACGTCTTGGAAAATGTGTCGAGCGGCCATTTTGAAAAAAAAAAAAAAAAAAAAAAAGGGCCTCCTCCTTCCTATTTTTCAAAAAGGCAGGACGCTAAACATGTTTTTTTTTTTATTTGGCCTTATGTCTGCACAGATTCTTCAAATTCTTGCTATCTCTGCAATATTTGGACACGACTACCGTAAAAAAAGGTGTTTCATTGTTACAAAGTGTGTCTTCTAATTAGTGTACGTAATAAAATTCCCATATTAATTTATTAAAGTGTTGAAAAAACACAAAAATTGAAATTTTGGACACGGTGTCCATGTTATGTCTATTTTACATCAAAATAACAAACTTTTTATCATATTTTTATTAAAATATAACTTACATGATTAAAAACTTTTCTTAAATAAAGAACATCACACCTAAAGATAGATGTCACATGAAATGACTGAATTCAATGTAATGATGGTTTTAGTAATATGGTCATATCACACACTGTGTCCCAACCTGGTGGAATGACCAATATATGGTCCAATACAATGGACTCCCTACTTTAAGACACAAACTGTCAAACAAACCTGATGTTTTTGAAGTCAGAGTTGGTTGCGATACAATTCCTACAACTGCCACCAACATCAAATAAAGCAAAGTGTAAAAAGGCATCCTAGAACGTATCTGTTGATGAAAAATGAAAGAAGAAATTTATTAACCCTAACTCCCTAGGTGGTGTGAACAATCATATTAAAATTGGAGGATTCAGGATTGTTAGGGTTAACAGAAGCTTTTGGGGCAACAGTAAGGGTCATTGCTGAAGTTTTATTGTGATGGTTGGCTGACCATCGCTGGAAATTGATTAAAAAAAAAAAGGTGCTACTTCCAGTTTATCAATGTTTTCACAAACCTTACAGAGAGACACATACTGCTGTGCAGGGAGAAATGTTTCAATTTTTGAAGGAGCCCTAACTCTCTTGAAATGTTATGAAAATATCGCTTAGCAAGACCACAGGTTTCACCACTCCAGAGTTTGACATTTGTTGTCGACAGAGGGCGCTTTAACACCAATTGACCAGTGGCCACTCCTTGGGATTTTTCCCAAGATCTTGGGAATTTTGGTGGAAAAATATGAATTGCACATGCGCAAAGTGATTATTCCGGCGCTCTGTTAAATGCATTTGTACAGTGTTTGCCATTGCCTTGGGAATGCTTGGGAATTTTACTGGATGGATCTTGGGAATTTCAAATTTGATGAGTGGAATTAAGGAGCCCCTCTGTTGACAACAAATGATGACAAACTCTGAGTGGTGAAACCCGTTATTAAAGTGATATTTTTGTAAAATTTTACCATTTCGAGTGACATTTCAAGAAATTGAACCTAACCTACAATGTACACATGTCGTTGGGTGTCATTGGGTTTCGCTTCACAGTAACTATCAGAACTTGAACTCGAGTGGATATTCATGCTCATTTGCTGTGCACAACTACATTGTAGTTATAAGTAACCCACTTTATACTATAACTTGAATATTACTAATATTTGAGTACTTTACTGTTTGCTACAACTTAAACATACAAGTAAAAACATTATATTGTGTATCATTTGTTAGTTGCATACATTGATAGTGTTGATAAAATGGCTACCCACTCTAGTCTAGAAGCAAGGTGCCATTACCTGGTCCATTGAAATTGCAAACTGATAACCTGAAGTCAAGTTGGGAAAAATTCCAGGTCTGGGATAGTTATGAAATTATAACTGGACTAGATAAAGAGACGGACAAAATGAGAATAGCACATTTCATAACTGCACTCATAGTGCCCTGGATATTCATAATGGGCTCCCATATATAAGTGATGAGGATAAGAAAAACTTCAGCGTTGTACTACTAGTAACAGTTAGTAGTACTAACTTAGTACTAGTACTAGAAGTAGAACTGTGGGAAAAGTATTGTGTTGGCCAAACGAACATCATTTATGAGAGATAGGCCTATAACTATAACAGTATAACTAGTTCAACATGTGCATCCAGCGAATATCTCACATGTTATGAGCCTAGAGCTGGAATTTTCAAGCTACCTTTGACTCTAATTTGATCGAAACTAAAGAGGGGCCCTACACTACACAATCGCCAAAATGCGTCAGACAAAAATTATTCCAAAGAAATTTAGAAAAATTACGTCGGTTGAACGCTTTGACCTGTCGCTCTAGTCGGTAACTTACCCTAGATGACAAGCTGCAACTTGCAAGCTAGCTAGCTGGCTGGGAGTGGGAGACATCAAACACACAACTTGACACAAGAAACATACAACATCAAAGACGATCTTTGGCAGCATAAATATAGGCCTACAACTGACATGACTGCTGCGCTGAAGCACACTACACAGCTAGCCCAGAAATGTGCAGAAAAGGTACATGCAGCACTGCATTGTGGGATAGTTTGACAAAATATCCATAATGGGGTTTTTCGAAACGCTGGCTTCGGCTTGGCTTCGGCTTCGCCTCCGATTTCTGAATATCTGAGAAGCAAACAAAATGTAAATATTCTAATTTTTACTTTCATAATCAACTGAATGAATGTTCCTAAAGCAGAACATGTACCAAAATTTAGAATATTTTCATTTGGTTTGCTTCTCAGTTATTCAGAAGTCGGAGACGAAGCCGAAGCCAAGCCGAAGCCAGCGTTTCGAAAACCCCCTAGGCTGTCAAAAAGAAGCAGGCGGAAAATTTAAAAGCGGGCCGTGCATCGTGTGCGCAGGCTGCGCCCTCTACAGTCTACACATCACTCGGGCCGGCTTGCGCTCTGGACATTGAACGGCTTCATCTTCCCTATCCTGCAGACTTCAGTTATCGCCAATCCGAAGCCTTGAATAAATAAACAAAATAAACGGGCTCTGCCTCTGGGTTATAATAAAAACTCGATGTACATATAGGAAAAAGATGTCCAGATCTAGCGACATCTTTGGACCAAAAACCCAAACCAAACCAAACCAAACAGAAAACTCGCCAGCCCCCGTGCATACTAAAACTAAAAGCGATCGTATAAACGTTATACGGTGTAGTAACGGACCACATAGGCGTAGCCAGCGGGGCGGGGGGGGGTGGGGGGTGGGGGGTGGGGGGGGTAAGGAGGTATTTACCCCCCCCCCCCCTAATATTTTCAGATTGCCCTTTTTTCGTACCCACTTTGAAGTTTATTGGAATTACAAAACTAGCTTGCGACATTAAAAACCAAGGGCAGGATTTTGATTTTGTGTGGGAAATTTTGGGAAAAAATTTCCCACACAAAATCAAAATCCTGCCCTAGATCAATCTACGACATACCTGTTGGTTTTTAATGTCGCAAGCTAGTTTGGTAAGTCTTCAAAGACGTACTTGGTAATAAACTTTAAAGTGGATTTTGTTCTCTTATATAGGAATGTGGCCCGTAATTTAGTACACAATCGCCGCAACATTAAAATAATTTTCTTCATGCTGCTGGCCCTGGTGTGCCCTCACTGCAAATTATAGTGCCCCATAACATGTGCCCCCACTGAAAAATGTTAGTTCCCCTGTGCCCCAGATATATCAAGTGCCTTTTTTCACGTCTACTCCCCAATAAAAATGACATTGCTACGCCTATGGACAACGCCGGTCACTGCCGGACTCTGTTGAGGTTAAAGGGACACAACTTCAAATGTCATGAAATTTTGCTATTTGGAAATGTTCCTTATCTTTTATAAGAGTTGTTCATGCAAAAAACACACGTATAATGTGTTGTAATTAGTGAGTAGTGATTACAAAACAAAAAATTGGCCTCTGATCCCTGACATCTGACCCGCGAAACATAGACTTATTTCCAGTGATAAATACTACCGTCTAATGCGCAAAATACGCTAAGAGTCTTTAGGCTGGCGCCGCAGCCAGTGGCCTTGTAAACCAGATGATCGCCAGGTACCTTTCTCTACCTCGATCGCGACACATATCGCCAGTGCTGCGCGCCGTGCGTGCCACAGTACATAAAAATGGATCAACTAGAACGTACTTCATCCAGCTGCGACTGGAAATACGACTGGTGAACACGGTCCACCATTTTGTGGAGTCAAAAATTTGGTTCTACAAAATGGCGGACCGTTATTTGTCACGAAATAAAAAACAAAACACGCAATTTGAAGGGATAGTTATGTGAATCTTTATATTCTACTTTTAGAAAAGCTCCCCAACCATATCCAATTCAGTTTTATAGCCCAAATCGCAAAATCCAAAGCAATGTGTCCCTCTAATCATAGAGCAAGTTCCTTGCTCTATGCTCTAATTACCACTGGGATATTCCCTGGTGGTGGACCAGCAACCACAAGCAGGAGTTACGGCACCCCTGAACAGTATTGAGCAAGCTAGTTCGATCAACGACCATAATTGGTTGGTTAAGGTTCGTGACGTAAGTAGCGCATGAGCACTGAAGTTGAAGTGCGAACGACTCTAGTCGAACTATTGTCATGTCAACGCGACCATGAGAAAATAGAGGTGGCTAGTGTATTTACGGTTTTGGACGAGTTCATAGCCTAAATAAAAGCGACACGGACGATATTTGCTCAGTATATCAACAATGTCACAAATGGTAACGTTTGCATTATTTCAACATGTTCAAAGAAAGACAAAGTAACAAAAAACGTTCGTTCACTGCTGCTGAATATTTACGTTTTTTCGCCATTTTTCTGATAACTGGTCCTCTCTGCACTGTGCTATTAAAACGGATATTGGTAACCAGCGATGCGACCAACCTCGGTAGGCTGGTCGCGAATCGTCGACTATAGACTATAGTCCAACCATCGTCGAATAGCGTGCGTTCGTTCATATAGTCCTTGATCGAACTTGCTCATTATTAATAATCGCCGCTGCCGGTCGGCCGGCAGAGGGCGCCAGCACGGACCAACGATGTTTTCTGTTCGCCGCGCCACGAATGGTCCAGTGCAGTCTGGCGTCCGACTCGCCACGCGGCGGGGACGCAGGCTGAGTGTGGGCCAACATAGTGCAATGTGCCATGGGGAACCGCCCCGCGCTGTAACACGGCGGCATGGCAGACTCCGTTCCACTCGGAACGTTGTCGAGTTGCGCCTGTCGATGCTGCTGGGACTGGGCTTCGTTTTGGGACGCCCCACGATTTGTGTGCCGGTACACCTGTGGTGCCAGGTCCCACGGGAAACCGCCCCGCGCTGCAGCCAGAGCCCTGCAAGCCAGATCCCAAGCCAGAGCCCAAGCCAGAGCACAAGCCAGAGCCCAAGCCAATGTAGCAAGTCCCGGTCTCCGGTCGGGGCGAGTCATCTGCACTGACTGCAGCCAGAGCTCAAGTCAGACCGCAAGCCAGAGCCAGAGCCAGTGTGGTGGCCCCGCACTGGACACGGGGGCGGAACCCACGGAGCCGGTAGAGCTGCTCCGCACGGGAGTCAATGGAGTGGAGCCGGTAGAGCTGCTCCGCACGGGATTTAATGTAGCGGAGCCGGTAGAGCTGCTCCGCACGGGAGTCTGTGGGGTGAAGCCGACGTGGAGTCTGGCCCATGGAGTCCGGCCAGTGGAGGTCGGCCGTGGAGTCTGGCCAGTGGAGTCCGGCCGTGGAGTCTGGCCAGTGGAGTCCGGCCATGGAGTCCGGCCAGTGGAGTCCGGCCAGTGGAGTCCAGCCAGTGGAGTCCGGCCAGTGGAGTCCGGCCGTGGAGTCTGGCCAGTGGAGTCTGGCCAGTGATAGATAGATAGATAGATAGATAGATAAATGGTTTATTACAAACAGCCTCCTGGCCACCATAGGCAGAACGTGGAGTCTGGCCCATGGAGTCCGGCCAGTGGAGGTCGGCCCGTGGAGTCTGGCCAGTGGAGTCCGGCCGTGGAGTCTGGCCAGTGGAGTCTGGCCAGTGGAGTCTGGCCAGTGGAGTCCGGCCGTGGAGTCTGGCCAGTGGAGTCCGGCCATGGAGTCCGGCCAGTAGAGGTCGGCCCGTGGAGTCTGGCCAGTGGAGTCCGGCCAGTGGAGTCCGGCCAGTGGAGTCCGGCCAGTGGAGGTTGGCACGCGGAGTCCGGCCAGTGGAGTCCGGCCGTGGAGTCTGGCCAGTGATAGATAGATAGATAGATAGATACATGGTTTATTACAAACAGCCTCCTGGCCACCATAGGCGGAATTGTGTAAGCTGTTACAATCTTTAAAAAGTACAAATTACATTAAACATACAAAAGTAATCATTATAAAAGTCAAAACTACTATAATTTACAATGTATATAGACAATAATACATAAAAGACAACATTAAAGGTAGAACATATATAAACAATGGGGTGAAAGATCGAGGAGGTAGGTTGACAGAGGTAGGTTGGAAGGATAATGATATAGTGAAGTAGGTAGGGGAGGGGGTAATATTAGGGGGTGAGGGGGTAATATTAGGGGGTGAAGGGGTGGGGTAGATTATAGTGGGGAGGGTAGGTTAAAGGGTAAAGGATAGGTTAGAGGGGTAGATTGGGGAAGTAGGTGGGGGGGTGTTAGGGGAATAGGTTGGGTAGGTTATAACAAAGTGGAAAAAAGAGACCAGGTAATAGGGATGGAAGGTGGTAAAATTAATTAATAGGATAAAGTATAAGACAAAGGGTGAAACTGCTACCCGCAAGTAATACCAAACAATTTAAACCATTGAGTTAATTATATGAATTAAATGAGGTATTGCACTGTTTCTGAACCCATTTGTTTTGCATCTGGGTTCAGATAATAATTTTGATCGGCGTAATACTTGATCACTTTGAGATTTTGGTATAAGATGTGACATATACTCATTAGTCATCAAATCCCTAGCAAATCTAGAGCACAGTGTCGTGCGACGGTCAGTCAATGTTCTGCACTTTTATAGTTATTATATTCAACACCCAAGATTAATCTAAGGACACGCTTTTGTATTTTTTCCAATTGATCTTTTTGTTGATTTGTTATTGCACCATTCCAAACAGGGACTGCATATTCCAAGAGGGGACGAAGCTACCCTATATAAATAGTAATAAGATCTTCAACTAGTAAGCCGTGACTGTAGACACGCAGCATATGAAATCGACCAATAGCCCGTTGGAGTATTGTGTTAATATGGGTGTCCCATTTAAGATCTTGCTGTATATGGCCTATGGACGCCTAACAATTTATCAGTTTCTGATTGTTCAAGGGCATTATCTTTAAAAAGACAGATGGTGCTGGAGGCTCTTTCATGAAATTGATTTCCACGGTAGTGGAGTCTGGCCAGTGGAGTCTGGCCAGTGGAGTCTGGCCAGTGGAGTCTGGCCAGTGGAGTCTGGCCAGTGGAGTCTGGCCAGTGGAGTCTGGCCAGTGGAGTCTGGCCAGTGGAGTCTGGCCAGCGCAGGAGGCAGGCCAGCGCAGGAGGCAGGCCAGCGCAGGAGGCAGGCCAGCGCAGGAGGCAGGCCAGCGCAGGAGGCAGGCCAGCGCAGGAGGCAGGCCAGCGCAGGAGGCAGGCCAGCGCAGGAGGCAGGCCAGCGCAGGAGGCAGGCCAGCGGGGCCGGTTCGGCTGCTCATCAGTGACGACCACCGCCCATGAGGTAGGGGTCGGATGCCCCCTGCAAGCCTCGTCCTTTCTTTTGACTGTTGTTCTTTTTGTGTGTGTGTTCTGGGCGCCTCCCGGACCGGGGTCTCCAGGGTCATGCAGCCGGTCGCCGATGCTCGCCGCCTTGTTCGGGGACGAACAAAAGGGTCCTCGGGGAGGGCGGTGTAGCGCCGGTGCCGGTCGCGTCGGCCGGCAGAGGGCGCCACCACGGAACAACGGTGGAGCCGTGGGCCCCTGCTGGCCGGCCGGCTTGGCCTAGGGAGACCCGTTGCCGGAGGGCGCCAGCGCAGTAGAGTTTCCCTGGGTAACAAACAATGTGCTTTTCTGGAGAGTCGTATCGAGTTGTGTTCTTGTGAATTGTGCTGAGAAATAAAGGCCTAGTGCCCAGAATACCCAGAAGAAGAGTAGGCCTTCCTGTATTCCTTTTGTCAGGTGTGAGAAGACCCTAGGCTACGGTCGAACGACGTTACAATATATTCAGCTTATAAAGTCATGGTTTCTCATGAACAATTTCAATATTTGAAAACGTAAGGAGATGTAATGAGAATCTTCACCTATGTTTGTAAAACATCAAAATTCTATTGCGGAATTGTTTGCATAAAATATATTATGGTCAAGAAAGTGTATTTATGGACTAAACACTGCAATTTAACCTGACTTTTGTGAACACAGATCTCATTAATGAGTGGTCGTGCAATGAGCGGTCTTTTACGGGTTTGCTCGTAAAAGGGTGCGCGCAGTTCATTTACGGTTACTCACAGTAACGAGTAATTACAGGCTTTTCACCGTAAAAAGATGCGGGAATTTTTTTAAAGTATGCACCGTGTTCGATTCTCAAACAGGCTTTTTTGTTTTTCTTTTTTTTGTGACTTATTTTCTGTTTAAAACAGTTTAGAGTAAACATTAAAAATTGCTCTTTTTCTAATTCGTGGTTTGGAGGATTTTTTTAAACAGAAAGTCTAAGAACCTGTCTTGCAGCTCCCATACCAAAGTACACAGAATCTCGCTAGCCAATCAGAAGCATGTTCTAAAAGTGAAACTTAGAAAGGAACCTCCTTCTGGTTTTGAAACGCATTTTTTGGGGGGGGGGGGGGGGGTGAAAAAAACAAACCAGCAAACGTTTTCATGAAAACAAGTTAAAAGGTCCCATGATCTGCAAAATTGGTAAAGACCATTATGCGACGTTGCACATGTGGTGCAATTAATGCTGCATTTTGAGCGCTGGATTAACTATACCGGTGATAGGCTAAATGGCGGTTCATGCAAGAGTTTCTGGTTCTCAATTATTACTTCTACTGAAACAAAAGTGTTTTTGTGGGGTGGGGGGAGGGGCGGATCTAGGATTTTTACAGGGGGGGGGAGTTGGAATTTTTCAGTACATTTCTCACACGAGACAAACTTTTACAACGTTGGTGGCGCCATTAACCTTCTGGTTTCGTTCGTACAAGCGATCTGGGGCCAATTTCAAGGCGAGGCTATAAGCACCAAATATTTGCTCAGCATGAAATACTGATGTGAAGTGTATCGCATGTGGCTGACATTCAGCTGTTGTTTCTTTAGCATGAACATCTCATGGCCTTTTGTCTGGTAACCTGTTTTAACTATAAAGCAATATTTTTGTATGTTAAGCAAATCTTTGTGCTGAGCAGCTCCGTGAAATTGGCGCCTGTACTCAATTTGTTTAGGAATACAAATAGGCCTATGGAATAGAGATCACCACAGGGACCAAATGGCTCTGCTAACCACAGCTTTCCGCGCTTACGATCACCATTTTGCGCTATACAGCGCGAGCGGAAAAACTCTGCGCTAACCCTGTAAGCACAGAATCCTTAGTTACGGGATGTACGCATGCTCAGGATCCAAAATTCCCCGCTAACGCGTGAAATACGCTTGCCGTAAAGCACAGAATTTTCTACTACAGTAAGCGGGGATTTTTTACTAACTTATTAAGCAGAGCCACGAAATTGGGCCCTGTATACACCCATAAAGCGTTTCGTTTCGTTTCTGGCTTTCTGCATGTTTAGTTTGCAACTGTAGGTGTACAAGCAAGCAAGCAAATTAGAGCAGGGGGAGTGGGGTTCCTGCTACCTCCATCCACCCTGTTGGCATGCGAGCACGGGATAAGCAATTGTTGGGAGATGGTCACGGAATGTACAAAGACGTTATTAACGGAAGAAATATATGCATAAAAATCTACTTTGCCTGATTGTTTTATTCATTCTCACTGTGTCAGTCTTACCATGGAGAAATAAGACATTTCTCAATGGTCTTACAATCTTTGCAATTCTGTGGTCTGATGACTGCTTTACGTCAATTTTTTTTTATGCTAATAAGGAAGCAGTACCATTTGAAGCGAGGCATGTAACTAGGGAACCCCCCCCCCCCCCTTGTGTTGGTCATAATTGCGTTTTCGGAATTCCTTTCATATATCAGGGGGGGGGGGGGGGGTGTTAGGTTACAATAGCCTGGAGTGTGTATAGTGTACAGGGACAAGAGGTACCCCTTGGTCCCATCTTGCCGAGAATAAGCGGTATAGGCCTACTCCACGCACAAAAATGGACGGTGGAAGTCAAATCGCCCTGCGGAGAACTCTATAAACAAGTTTAAAACGACGCATGATTGAACATTGGGAGCAATAGAGTACCGAAGTCTGACGTCAGTTGCCGCGGCAATGGTTCCAAACACATGCAGTTTAGAATGTATTCTGGTTCCAAACATTGCATTGATTGACGTCATCACTTCGGTACTCTATATCATATCATTATATATAGTTAAATATTTGTCAACCGCATAGTACATTCGGTTTTGCTTACAACCCAGTATATGTTCTGTGCCATGACTGCCATGGTTATGGACATTGACAAAAGACAAGGCTTGGGGGGGGGGGGGGGGGGGGAGGGTTTCTTAAAACTGACAAACAAATAAGCAAGCAAGCAATGATCAAGTGATGAGCAGTTTAATTCATACACCTGTTTCAGAAGCAGATTATATCTTCGCTGCATAGTGGCAGCTTCACTTCCCAAGAGTGGAATAAATTCAAAATTTATTGGATAGTCGAAGTAAAAAAGAGAAGAAGACATTTTTAAACGAAAGGAGGGCTTTTTAATTTTCAAGATGGCCGCCATTCTTTATAAAATATCTGACAACCGCAGGTTTTTTAACCGTTCAAAGATACAAAGATGAAAGATACATATGGACAAGATAATTGATGTTTACAGTGGTTTTCTTAAGCTTGTATTTTATTTTCCGATGGATTGGTTGACATTTTGGTTTGTTTTTTTCACCTCATTTTCCACTGGTTAAAAAAAACTATAAAAAAAAACTAGGCACGTTTTGTTACGTGCACTTGTCACAACTTTCCCACCACATCGGCTTCAAATTTACTATCAGCTACTAAAATAGCAACGATGTTTTTTTGTTGTCCCCATACCATATTATTTATCAAATAAAATGCTTTAACCCTGGAAGCAACTTTGCAAAAAAAATATACACGATGACACAAAGGCACTGCAGCTGAAGTATTATTGTATTACGGGTAAGGAGTACCCTGATGCTTATTCTGGGTCAGACACCATCCTATTGCCATTCAGAAACGTGGCAATGACAGAATTATTGATTGCTCTGGCGGTCTGCCCAATTCAAGGGGAAACCCTTTGTGTATACCGACCACAAAGGCATTAGATAACACACGCTTGAATGGGGCTTAGCCAAACACATGCCGCGCCAGAGGGCTTACTTTCTCAGGGCTGGCATGTCCGGTGTGTGACCTCTGTGTTCAATTTGATTGCACAGTCTTAAACTACCAAATTATTATGAAAGACCTTACTTGACAGTTGGTAAATAGGCCTAATAATCTCAAATTATGGCACCCGGTGTGCTGTCATTTTAAAAAAAAAGTGGGATTTTTAAAATCAATTTCTAATGATGGTTGGCCGACCACCATTTGGGGAAAAAACCTGAAATTTGTTTTTTTTTCAATACTGCCCCCAATTTAGCAAATTTGGTGAGTTCAAATTTTGTTGGCAATCGGTTATACATCTGAACGGGTGCAAGCCAGCCAGTCTGGTTCCCTGACCTGACAATTCCCCGATGTCTATAAATTGAACATAAATACGGAACATAAAACTTGAAACAGGTCATTGCAATAATATTTGCCATAAAATACTAACCCCCACGTACGTCCATTGCATTAAAAAGCAAAATTACAGTAAAAAGCAAATGTATTACCTTTAAACAGCTTGTTCAATTTGGACTCTATTAGTCGCCAATATTTCTTCAAATCTCTGTTGGTGTGTTATTTCGACGGATTGCATGATTTTAGTACTGTTACGCTCTTTTGACAAGAAGTCCCTTGTATTACAAAAAACAGCATCTCTTAAAACAGATGGAATGATCTTCTAATAATTGAAAACTGCCAACTTCTTTTAACTTCAGATGAAAACAAGCATTTACATCATATTTCGTTTGCAAGACATGGTTATGTGTGAACAAATTGAAAAAAGCTACTGATAGATGAGAAGTACGAGCATTATACAAAGCAGTTTCCAAAATTAGAGTGCCTATATACATGTATTACTGATATATGTATTACTGCCATATTAAAAATATGCTTGCATTATTATTTTCCTTTTTTTTTGCACATCCTTGCTGACAACGCTGAGCATTGAAGCTTAATACATATTTTTTGTTTTACTTATTACGAAATCATTACTTTGATAAAATTGCTTCATAAACAAGATTTCAAACTATAAAAAAAACTGATAAATTTACTGTGGTAAAAGTTACAAAATTTACAGAAAGATTAGGTATAATGCTCCAAGAATAAGCTTCAATTCAATTATTCACATGCTGCTATACACAAAAAAATGTTTATTTGATACTTTTTTTTTTACTCGACTTCTTTGCTTTAATACTCCATGTCAGCCCTTGCCGTCTCTTTTACAGAAGCGCGGAATGGTAAGTGGTTTATGAAAATTATCTGTTGGCGGAACATCTGCTTAAATTGACACTCAAGGCAGATATTTTACGGAAACTAATCACATCATTTTTACAACCCTGATATCATTATAGAAAAATATGCCAAGGAAGTAAAATATTATTAGCCAAGACAAACATCCAGAAAAAATGTGAAAATTAGTCTTCTCCAAAAATTAATTCTTAAAAATACCCTCCTCACCATGAGATTAGTCTTCTCTGAGCATTTTCGTGTTAGTTAAGCAAGACTTTAGAATTTAACATCAATATATGTTAATCCTGTTGTCCATATTTTTCATTATTTCTAGTGTATTTTTATTTTTTCCCCTCAATTTACGGGCAAATAAAACCCTTGTTCGTTGTCTATTCTGTTGTCGTCATCTCCGGGTCTGCATGTTAACTCTTGTATCCCCTCGTGCCGAGCTTGGCAATGATTGGATCTTATAACTGGTCGTCAGGCTCATCAACAGGCACTCTTCCGAACAGTTTAAACCCCCCCCCCCCTCTCCACGGGATCCGCCTGATCGTCTGGCGTATCGCAAGGTATACTTTAGGGATTGCTGTAGACTTTAGGTTTATAGCTTCACAAACAAACTACATATAAATGCTCAAGTGCAAATCCAGTAGGTTTAAATCAATTTAAACATTTTCTAAAAATTTCCCTTCATTATTGTGTCCAGTTTGTTCATATTTGTGAAATTTGCATCCTAACCGTAACCCCAAGCAACCCTAACCCTAATCCTCACCGATACCCAACTTATGTTTCTCATTGTTTTTGGTGTAAATGAGTTTGCGCACCGACTGAATGAGTCCGACTTTCACACAACGACGGCATAATTATAATAGGGTTTATGACTTCTGACTGGTGCCCTCTAAACAAAGACACTGACAAATCGGGGGACTACCAACATAGGGCAAGGTAGCTCAGTTGGTAGAGCACCGGTGTGTTGTTATGGAGGTTGGAGGTTCAAATCCGACTCTTGTCCATTTTCTTAGTTCACTCTAAAGATCAAATCAGTTAATGCAGCAAATAAACAGAACGAAAACAATTTACAGTTATAAAAACACAAATCTAACTTAGCCAGACTTAATTGTAGTATATACAACATTTACAAAAAACAACAACAACAAAACTACTTAATTTTTATGAAACACCGTACTGGACTGTAAAGTGAACAAAGAAACTTTCTTTGTTCACTTTGAAAATGTATTCAAATTTACCTAGTCAGTTTCCCTTGTGGATTGTTTGACAAATTGTAAGTTAAAAAGTCGTATCCTCATTGAGTGATCCCCACAATGTCGCTTCCCAGGTTGTATCGTAAAATTGGGTGTGATTCCTGGCTATACGGCATTCTGGGTTTATGACTTCTGACTAGCGCTCACCCGAACAAAGATACTGACAATTTGGGAGACCGCCAACATAGGGCAAGATAGCTCAGTTGGTAGAGCGCCGGTACGGTAACCCGGAGGTCGCAGGTTCGAATCCCGCTCCTGCCAGTTGCTTTGTTCACCTTGAAAATGTTTTGGTGTAATGAGTTTGCGCACCGACTGAATAAGTCTGACTTTCACACAACGACGGCATAATTATAATGGGTTTATGACTTCTGACTGGTGCCCTCTAAACAAAGACACTGACAAAGCGGGGGACTACCAACATAGGGCAAGGTAGCTCAGTTGGTAGAGCACCGGTGTGTTGTTATGGAGGTTGGAGGTTGGAGGTTCAAATCCGACTCTTGTCCATTTTCTTAGTTCACTCTTAAGATCAAATCAGTAAATGCAGCAAATAAACAGCACAAAAAAAAATTACAGTTATAAAAACACAAATCTAACTTAGCCAGACTTAATTGTAGTATATACAACATTTACAAAAAACAACAACAACAAAACTACTTAATTTTTATGAAACACCGTACTGGACTGTAAAGTGAACAAAGAAACTTTCTTTGTTCACTTTGAAAATGTATTCAAATTTACCTAGTCAGTTTCCCTTGTGGATTGTTTGACGAATTATAAGTCGTATCCTCATTGAGTGATCCCCACAATGTCGCTTCCCAGGTTGTATCGTATCATTGGGTGTGATCCCTGGCTAAACGGCATTCTGGGTTTATGACTTCTGACTAGCGCCCACCCGAACAAAGATACTGACAATTTTGGAGACCGCCAACATAGGGCAAGATAGCTCAGTTGGTAGAGCGCTGGTACGATATTCCGGAGGTCGCAGGTTCGAATCCCGCTGCTGCCAGTTTCTTTGTTCACTTTGAAAAAATCTGACATGGTACAAATTTAAAATGACAATATAATACATTCAGTTGCATACAACATGATGTTACACACAAGTGTACAGGCAAGAAAGAGCATTTGTTATTATTTAAATTGTAAATAGAAGATTGTTAAACTTGATAGTCAATACACTATCCAACCACAAGGAACGAATGCAGTTACTTATGAAGGTTCTAGGACACACGGAAATGGCATGCATACCAATCCAATAAGCCCCGCTCCTTGAAGCCCAACATGCATTACACGAGTGGTGAACAAGGCCGTGATTGGACTATTCAAGAGGCAAGACGTGATTGACTGGTCCACCAACCTATCACGAGTTAGCCACGCCCCTTTACTTAAGGTTCTGCCCGTTCCATGTCAAATTATAACCATTCATGATTGGACAATAATTCTGCTGTGATTACATGTTTTTACCGCGACAGGTCAATCAATACCCCTTGCGATTAAACCTTCAATGCGAGAAGTAAAATGAATCCCAAGAATCTACATGAACGTAGGGATGAATTCATTTCACCACATTGCAGGCTGTAGGTCACAGTTTAACAAAAATATATCATGCAATGGGTAGGACACCAGTGAGAAAATATCTCTATCAAGTTTGGTCCATCAGAAGGTCAATAAAATCAGTTCATTGTTTTTAGAATCAATTTTTAGCTTCTAGCATTAGAATATTGAAACAAAAGTTGAGAAGATATCTGAAAATGCTATTCTGATGTTGGAACGACCTGCTTTTTTATCTTTGGCGAATCAAATGAGATTGACATTTTCATCAATTACAACCGCCAAGTTATTATTATTGTTCTCAACCTCGTCTGCGTCTACGTTGTTGTTCACATTATACTCCGTCTCCACGGCTCGCTTCAGCAGCTTCCAAAACTCGTTGGTTTGCCCTTGTCCTTGCCCTGCGGCCGGCCAGGGAATGAAGGACACGGTGTCCAGCAAGTTCTGCATGCTGTGGCAGAGCTCCTCGGTCCGGATTTCCTGGAACATGAGCGGGATGATGAAGTTGGTCTGGTTCCGGAGCATCTCGTCCATGGCGCACAGGAACTCATAGTAGCACCACTCACTGGATATGAAGTCCAGGGACAAGACCAGGAGAGTCTTGCGGCAACTGGAGACTGCAGCCGTGATGTTGTCCTCAATTTCTGAAGATAAAAATCGAGCCTCTTTTAATGATGCTATCATGGAAGGTGGTCTTCCATCATTACTTGCCCTGTCCATCCAAACTTTCAGGCACTCTACTCAGCTGGCTGGCTGTCTCATCTCATCCCTTCACTGTTGTTCCAAAGGCTAGTACTGTGAGATACTCTTCAAGTTTGTTTCCCCTTGTACTGCCTCTCTTTGGAATTCCTTACCCTTTCTATACTACTCAATTTTTTTAAAAAGATCAAACTTAATTATTAATTTTGTTTAACCCCTCCAGTCAATTTGACTTTGAAACACCTGACTGAGCAATTGCATCAATCTCACATTCTGTGGTGCTTAAAACCAAGCATGGACATGCGCTGCAGTGTACAATGAGTAAAAATCAACTTCAGTACACACCTGACTGAAATATTCAAAGGCAAATGTCTAATCCTTAATTTAAAAAAAATAGTATATACTAAATCTTTCACACTTCAAACGAAATGTGAATAGATACCTTCTATCCTTGCGAGTTCTGTCTTCTCTTGTCTTTTGTATAGCCCACACCTTGAGTGGCCTTTTGGCCATGTGTTAGGCAATATAAAATAAATAACAATTATGAATTTCGACCGAATATTCAGAACAAGGGGAAAAAACAACCTGAGAGATTATAGACCTCTCTTGTTTTTTATAAACCACGTATCATGGAAGCCATACATGCATTTTGTTTATTCTGGGTAGTCCTCTCAATTAGCACTGGTTTCCCTAGCTTTTGAATACAGGGGGTGACATTGGCCGAATACGAACATTTGGGGGGTCGACGAGGACCCCAGAGCAACGTCAGATCTATGTATTTGCCTAAAGGCACCCCTTAAAATACCCATTTCTATTGGTCCATATCCACTTTCACAGGTCACAACACCTTTAGGGTAACACCTCGGGAATTCCAGGTTTCAAAAGAGATTCTTGTAAAATTCTAAAATCAGTAAAAATCCTGAAAAAAAATCCTGAAATTGGGGGGAAAACCCAACAAATCTCACCCCTGTGAATGAGAGAAGACAACAAAGGAATTTTTAGTTTTAGTAGCCGGAGGAAAACTCTAGAGATTCCTGGGGGAAAACCCGTGCAATCAGTTAGGGGGGGAAATGCAGTCCCCACAGTGAAGCTAGAAAGCAGGGATGAGATTGGCAAAAAAATGAAAATTCCACGAAATCCAAAAACAAAATCCACGAAAAATCCATGAGGACCCTAGATCAACATTTTATATAGTTTGTATTTGCCTATAGGGAACCCCTTAAAACACCTTTAGGAAAACACCTCATAATTCCAGATTGCAAAAGAGATTCTTTAAAAATTCTGAAATCCCGACAAAAAAAACCTGTAATTAGGAAAAATCCTGACAAATCTCACCCCTGTGGAAAGGACTCACAGGGATCACCAGGGTTGAAGGACCACTGTGCACCAACGTATCTCCCAATATTCCCCAGTTTTAATGGTTGGCATTATCTTTCTTCATTCCTTACATCACAATGTAAACCCCTTTGATGTGATCTTCCATTCCAGGGACATTAGGACGACGCGATTTTGACAAACGGCAAAATCACATCCTACATTATTCAAAATCACATCTGAAGCCATTGTCCTAGCTTGAGAAGGAGAATCACTGAAAATGTCCAGGAAATGATAGAAAGAGAACCACACACACTTCAAAGGCAACATACGATACCCAAACCTCCAAAGGTCTCAGAATCACTGAAAATGTCCTGGAAATGATAGGAAGAGAACCACAGACACTTCAAAGGCAACGTACGATACCCAAACCTCCAAAGGTCCACAGAATCACTGAAAATGTCCAGGAAACGATAGGAAGAGAACCACAGACACTTCAAAGGCAACGTACGATACCCAAACCTCCAAAGGTCTCAGAATCACTGAAAATGTCCAGGAAATGATAGGAAGAGAACCACAGACACTTCAAAGGCAACGTACGATACCCAAACCTCCAAAGGTCTCAGAATCACTGAAAATGTCCAGGAAATGATAGGAAGAGAACCACAGACACTTCAAAGGCAACGTACGATACCCAAACCTCCAAAGGTCTACAGAATCACTAAAAATGTCCAGGAAATGATAGAAGAGAACCACACACACTTCAAAGGCAACGTACGATACCCAAACCTCCAAAGGTCTCAGAATCACTGAAAATGTCCAGGAAATGATAGGAAGAGAACCACAGACACTTCAAAGGCAACGTACGATACCCAAACCTCCAAAGGTCTACAGAATCACTAAAAATGTCCAGGAAATGATAGAAGAGAACCACACACACTTCAAAGGAAAGGTACGATACCCAAACCTCCAAAGGTCTCAGAATCACTGAAAATGTCCAGGAAATGATAGGAAGAGAACCACAGACACTTCAAAGGCAACGTACAATACCCAAACCTCCAAAGGTCTCAGAATCACTGAAAATGTCCAGGAAATGATAGGAAGAGAACCACACACACTTCAAAGGAAAGGTACAATACCCAACCCTCCAAAGGTCTACAGAATCAATAACAAGGTGGTTCTCGAACCACGCGTCTCGCCTGCTTAAACGTTAATCATGTTCTCTGCACATTTTGACACCTCAATCAGCACAATGACCAATTTTACAAATCCAGCCTCTTTTACAACTGGACATGACATGACCTTTGACCTGAGTACTTGGCCTTTGACCGGACCATCATATAAAGGTTAGTGCAGCATGACTTAAGTTTGATTCCAATTGGACTTCCAAGTTTTCAAATGAGACAAGTTGGACAATTCCAGCCCATTTTTGAACTTGACAGCAAATGACCTTTGACACAAGCATCATATAAAGGTTGCAATATTGAAGCATGACCCAAGTTTGATTGCAATTGGACTTCAACTTTGCATATAAGACAAATTTTTACAATTCCAGCCTATTTTACAACTAAACCTCAAATGACCTTTGACACAAGCATCATATAAAGATTGCAATATTGAATGCATGACCCAAGTTTGATTGCAATTGGACATCAACTTTGCATATAAGACCAATTTGTCGAAACTTTAACCAAAATTACACATGTGGACTACGGACTACGTACGGACTACATGTACGTACGGACTACGTACGGACTACGTACGGACTACGTACGGACTACGTACGGACTACGTACGCACTACGTACGGACTACGTACGGACTACGTCCAGGAAATTATATGAAAAAAAACCACACACTTCAAAGGCAAAGTATGATACCCAAACCTCCAAAGGTCTACAGAATCACTGAAAATGTCCAGGAAATGATAGGAAGAGAACCACACACACTTCAAAACAAAAGTATGGTATCCCAACTTCTAAAGGTCTCGTACTTTAACAGGCTTTCAAGCAAGACCCAGGTGAAAAAGCAGGAGAATAGTACATGTAGGATTAAAATTAAAAGGACAAAATCAGTGTGGACATTTGTGGGTTTTCAGGAGTAGTTTTTGTTGATACTCACCCACCTTCACAGCATCACAAGACTCATTTGGCATGTTCTGTACCCACAACACTTTTGTGCTCCATCCTCAACTAAGCGCTTGGAATTATTGGAAGTAAAGTTGCAATACTCATGTGCCCAAGTCCTTTATAGTGTGATTTTCATAAGACAGTGTCTAACACTGTTATGAAAAATATGAGATTTCATCTTTCGGAATTGAGGGGCAAAAAGCAGGAAAAAAGTAGGAAAAGTAGAAGCAAGGTAAAAAAAAACATAGGGGAAAAAAGTAGGACTTGAAAACTTGCTCTAAGGACACATTTAACAGCGGTAAGTCGTACTGATTTCAGGATTAATATTTGTACCTCTTCCAGGCGAGAAGTTTTGGTAGTGGACACAGACGTCACAGCCCCACTCCTCCAACTTGGGAACCAGACTACGGGTGACAAACACCTCCTCCTCTCCGCCCCCTTTATACGCCACAAAGACATCATGCGTCTTGCCCTCTGCTTCAAAAGACAGGAAGGGAAAATAAACATGGCATGATTCATCAAATTCCGAGGTGAGAGAATAATAACTACATTTTTAAAGTGAACAAAGAAACTGACAGGAGCGGGATTCGAACCTGCGACCTCCGGGATACCGTACCGGCGCTCTACCAACTGAGCTATCTTGCCCTATGTTGGCGGTCTCCCAAATTGTCAGTATCTTTGTTCGGGTGGGCGCTAGTCAGAAGTCATTAACCCAGAATGTTGTATAGCCAGGGATCACACCCAATTTTACGATACAACCTGGGAAGTGACATTGTGGGGATCACTCAATGAGGATACGACTTTTTAACTTATAATTCATCAAACAATCCACAAGGGAAACTGACTAGGTAAATTGGCGGTCTCCCAAATTGTCAGTATCTTTGTTCGGGTGGGCGCTAGTCAGTTAAAAAGTCATATCCTCATTGAGTGATCCCCACATGTCGCTTCCCAGGTTGTATCGTAAAATTGGGTGTGATCCCTGGCTATACGACATTCTGGGTTAATGACTTCTGACTAGCGCCCACCCGAACAAAGATACTGACAATTTGGGAGACCGCCAACATAGGGCAAGATAGCTCAGTTGGTAGAGCACCGGTACGGTATCCCGGAGGTCGCAGGTTCAAATCCTGCTCCTGTCAGTTTCTTTGTTCACTTTAAAAATGTATTCAAATTTACCTAGTCAGTTTCCCTTGTGGATTGTTTGATGAAGAATAAAAACTAGTGAAGTTTACAGGGTTTCCCAACTTTTTTTATATAAATGCATTGTCAAAGTGGACAAAGAAAACTGGCATGACTGGATTTGAACCTGCGACCTCCGGAATACCGTACCGGCACTCTACCAAGTGAGCTATCTTGCCTTATGTTGGCTGTCTCCCAAATTGTCAGTGTCTTTACAATAAAAATAAGCATATTTAAAAGCAAAACACAGGCCTCAAATTTAAGATTTTCTAGGGCACGGCCATTTTGCCTTCGATAATGAAAAATTTGGCAGAGCACCAAGGCCAATGGCATTTTTTTAAAAGGGCACCGAGGACAGTCATTATTACTTCTATTAGAAATATTCTGTGAAGCCCTGTAAAACTCTACAAGCTCTGTAAAACTCCACAGATACATGTACATTTACATGAATGTTTGTCGCTCTAATCGATCTTTTCGTGGCATTTTTACAAACTTGATAGTTCAGGTTATTATAAACAACACACAATACATCGGTCATACAATGAATGATGCCATGCGCCGCACGTACACAACTCCATGATTAAAGCGCGAGCGAACTTGACAACCAACTTGGTCGATTTTGCCTGGTAACCCTTGCACAAAATATAACCTGGGTACCAGGCAAAATCGACCAGTGGTTGGCAAATAGTCGCTGATTGAACTTGGCCGTACCGTACGTGTACGTGCTTTAGATTAAATCTGGCTTCTGCCCCATGCATTCGAAATTGAAATGCTGATGGAGGGATCGAAACCAGTCTATATCAAGCTTCGTGTCATATGCTGGCGGCGGCTGGCCCGCGTGCACCATTGCCGCGCTGCCAGGTGGGTACGGTGGGCCGGCAACGAGGGCACTACGGCCAGTTGGGAAAAGGGCATGGCAAGACTGGCCGTGAAGAGTGCGATTTTGTGAAGGGCACCACGGCAAGCTTAAGGGCATCGACGGCACTGGCCGTCGTGGCCGCCGTTAAATTTGAGGCCTGAAAACAACATATTGCCTGGTACATCAATATTCCTAAAAAGGTGCACACATAAAACTGCACGCAAATACGAAAACTGTACAAATACGTACACATGCATATATAATATTTCCAATATCAGAACCGGCAATAAGGTATTCGAATATTCAGTTGATGATCGAATATTCGGTATATTCAGGACATCATGAATTCATTATGCAGTGTCAAATTCCTACATGTATAAGCCTCCCTCCCAAAATTAAATGAACTTTTACCTTGCATCTCTGCCCTCCTGTTTTTGAAGAAGAGATCTTGTATCTTCCCGCGGTATTTGTAGATCACTATGGGTACTGCTACCATGAGCACCACCAAGACGGACAGGACAGTAATCATGACGAACCAGGGAACCTTGTTATGTTGATCAGAGTCGTCTGTAAAGAGTGCAACAATTATTGGATAGAGGGTTCAAGCGGGCCCTTAAAATCAAAGTAGATTTGGCACTGGAGAACAGACGAATCCCGCATTGACAAAAATAACAACGATCTGTGCACTTCCAGGTTTGAAAGCATGGCTAACGTTAACTATGCTGCGCTGCTATTTATGGCGTGATTCATGCACGAATGAATTTGTTGAATAGCACTGTGTTTGTTAAGCAGTGAGAAGCTCGCTTTCAACCCGGACGTGCGCAGACAGGGCTAATGAGAAATTTGCCTATACATGTACATACTTCCAGGGATATCATACAGGATATACAATGTGCAGAGTCCTATTTTATGAAATTATTCCATTTTCTGACTGGGCTGAGCTGGGAAACTACAATAATGTAGTTTTGTGATAAAAAAAGGACATTTTAATTTACAACATTCTTTAAAGTATCGCAAATAGATAAACAAAATAATACTGACAAATTTGACATCACAACTTCTGATGAGTCCGTCACCAGACAGTGTTTGATATCTCCACATATTACGTGATCGTGAAGTCGCAAGACTTGCACACTATCATAAAGTCAGACACACACAAATTGGCCTTGATGACATTTATGAAATTTGGTGAGCACATGTGAGGGCAGTGCCGGTTATGTGTTTGATTAGCCCAATGCCCTTTAACTTGTAGCCAGGGCTACATAGTCCCTAGGCAGCTCAGAAGTTTGCAGGAATGATTGATGGGTGTGATGAGCAGGGGTAATAATTTAGCGTCTTGAGCCCCATGTTCTTAGCAGATATGTGCTTTTTCAAATTATGTTGTTTTTTTTATTTACCGGACTGAGTCGAGTGAGCATAAATTGGGCCGACACAAAGATTTGTATTGCCTCACTAAAGTAGATCTGAGACTTTAGAGACAGGGAGATGAAAGACTTTAGAGACACTCTTCTCAGAATGCACACGATTAGTGAGAACAATGGAAAAGGACGAGTATGTTTGCTGCCCCCCCCCCCCTTTTTGGCAGTTCCACACAAGAAAAAAACCCAGAGAAGGTCAGCAGCCGGCTGGCACCGGCGCTGCTTTGGCTCCCCCCCCCCACTTTCAAAAGTGTTCTGCCACACCTGGTTCATGGTGTTTGTGTCCTTGGGCAAGACACTTTACTATAATTGCCTCTCCACCCAGGAGTTCAATAGGTACCTGTGAGGGTAAAGAACAGATTCGCTGATATTGAACGGCTGCATAGTGATCTCATGGCCCTATAAACAGGGAAATAGTTGTGAAATGCTATTCTATAAGCATTATATACAATTATACAGTATTATACAACGCCTGAATAAATCCCAGCCATCCGATTGGTGGATCGTCGATCACGTGCATTGAATTATTCGTCCCATCGCACGACGCGAACCCGCACCGCCAAAAAACATTCTATTACATGGTTCTATCAAACGGTAACGCGTTTGATAGAACTTCCCTGCCGCTACAACAACACGGCTGTCATTGGACTGGTTCCAGGTCCATCCGTTGTCCTTCGGACTTCAAATGTATATTATATACATATGGGGACCGGGAACCAGTCTAGGCTGTCATTCACACAAAATGGCGGATGGTGTTTCCGAACCACGGTTTGTTTTCCTAACAGACGACAAAATATTGTAACTCGTAGGCGATGCTGACGCTGCTAACACAAAGAGACAAATGAAATATGCAGTCAAACGAAGAGGAATTTGCAAGACACGCAGGAACAACAATTAAAGCTTTAACTGATTCGGAACTGGACCACTTTTTGTCTTGGTTTTATGCTGGACTGAGAAGGTATTACGGCACGTTGTACACCAAGAAATCCATGCATGCAATCTGTCGGATTTATTCAGGCGTTGTATAAGACAAATAATGAATGTTTCACATTCGTGCAATGGTAAGAATAATTTCATTCGGTGACAGATGGAATGTCCCATTCCACTCGGCTTCGCCTCGTGGAATGGAACATTCAATCTGTCACCTCATAAAATTATTCTTACCATCGCACTCATAAACATTCATTATTTGTATAATAGCATAATGTAAACTTATTGATTTTCTGCCTGCCATTTCCTGACTGCGAACAGCAGAGGGCGCATAATTACCAAAGACTTTGATGACTGCCTTGTTATTACTGGTCCCGACATCATTTGCTGCATAGCACGTGAGGGTTGCCATGTTGTCTTCTGGATTCTGAGCACGAACTCTCACTGACCTGGGTAGAAGAATAAATATAACAGACCACCGAAATTGAAATCTGTCCAGAAAATATTTGCCAAGTTCTAGACTTCTAGGGGTGTGTCACTGGGTATGGAAAGGATGTACATGTACATGTAGTTAGGGATCGTTTTATATTGTCTGAAAGCGGTATCAATAGCAGTACCGATCTTCTTTTTGTGGTACCAGCATTAAAGTTAGTGTACATGTACATGATTAAGGGGATAAAAGTGTGATGAACCAGTCTTTACCGCATCAATAATAACCGAGGAGGGGCATGACTGCTGTTAATGGACCGAGCCTAAGGCGAGGTCCATAAACGACCCTTTGAGGTTATTATTGACTGGTAAAGGCCAGGTCATCACATTTTTATCCCCATTCTAAATGCCTTCTTACGAAAAATGAAAAAACCTCCCGTAAAAAGGACAAAATGCGAAGCTTTTTCACCACACTTTTTCTCCCATTTGCTCAGTACAAAACACATGCATATGTATCGGCCTTGTAAGCGCGTGAAGACGCTCCGCGCCTGTCTGTCGCGTTCGCACACACACGAGATGCAGCATTTTATACGCGTGCATTAGCGTTGTCTTACATTATGAAGTTCAGTACATCTTGTGCGCGCGCACTTACTATACTCTCTGCCTGTTGCGTATCGGCTGAGAACAGCTGGTTATGACGCGCCGTGTTTAAACAACTTCCAGCCGTGTTTGAACCGTTTAAACACAGGCTCTCGACCAATAGGGATAGTGAAACTCGCTGAGGCATTTATGAATGGTCATTGTTGCAATTTTCAGAAATGGGCGGATTTGGGGGTTAGTATTTTATAGGAAATATCGTTCCACATGAACTGTTCAAAGTTTTGCATTGTTGGATGGCAAAAATACAAGAGAAAAACGGTGCTTGTTTTCAAACGGATGATAGCCTTTAGTCAAGGCGCGCGTGGCTACCTGGACGCGTGACGCGCCCCGAATGCCAGCATGTCTTGGGCGCGCCACTCGTCCGGGTAGCCACGCGCCTTGACTAAAGGCTGCAGGGCAGTTTTCCAACGATTTCCAGCTGGAAATCGTTGGAAAACGGTATAAATTTCCACTTTTCTTGACAACGACAGCACACCTGGTGCCATCATTTCACAGGATGATTGAGACTACTATTGACTGACAGTCTAGTAATGTATTTTGTAATAATTCAGTAACAAAAAAATTGGGGATTACCAATCGTGTACACTAACTTTAAATGTAGTATAGAACATTTGCGAACATAAAGAAACAAAACTACTGAATTATTATAAAATACCATACTAGACTGTAAGTAAATAGCAGCCTCAAGAATCATGTGAAATCATGGTAACTGGTGCGCTGCCGTTTTCAAGAAAAGTGGAAATTTATATCTTTTTCAAACAGTCTAGTTCCCCGACCTGATAATTCCATGACTCTATAAATTGCTCTGTTTTGTCTAAAGTAGGGTCAGGGAACCAGACTACCAGAGCATAATTTTTCTCTCTATATTTTTATAGATTTGTTCTTCCATGGGTACAGTACATTGCAATTGAAAGTTCACCCGAGAATGGGAATTTCTTTCCACACTGTTTCTCTTCCCAGTGAATTCATTTTCATTTCACAAATTGAGAAAACATTTTCACGCCTTTTCAGAAAGTGGGAAAATATCTTCACACCCTTTTCAAAGAATTCTTTTCACAAAATGTCCCATTCCTTATTCGCAGAACGTTCAATTGCAATGTACTATATGTTAACATGTTCCTTATGGATATGCTATATCGTACCTTTTGAATACAGACGACAGTCATAGCCGCGGTTTGAAAAAGACCACCTGCTCGGTTGTCATCTATATGCACATTCCTGTACGTACTCAAGCCATAAAATTTGCCTATTGTTTGCATTACACTTGGCTGCACAAGCCGGACTTGGCATACCAGCTCCCCATTAACCCTCCCTCTCCAGGTGCCAAATTGGAGCCAGCTACCCTATCTATCAAAACCTATCGAGTGACAGGTTGAGACACACAACCTGTAGGAGAGTACGTGCACTGTATATATCTCCGAGGACAAGAGAAGAAAGGAAACACAAAGAAACCTTTCAGTCCTCGAACGTAGAGTCTTTTGTTGAAATCGGTCCTCGAACGTAAGGATACGTGCTTAGTCTATGGGGGTTGGTTATATTAAAGGAACAAATAGGAAACACAAAGCATTGTCCTCGGACGTATTGGGGAAGTACGACTTTGTGGAGAGGATTTGGTTTTTCGATAGGTTGTGATAATTATAATAGTAGGAGGGTTAATAACAGCCGGCCATGAGGGGTTAAACTCTCTTTAACGACTTGCGTACGGATGACGCCATATGGCGTCAAAAAAAAAAGGAAGTGCCACCAGGCCGGACGACGCCATTGGCCGCCGTTTGTGCAGTTTCAATCCATTGTTGGATTATTGTTTATGTCATGCTTGACTGCACAAACACATTGTAGCGGTTCGATTTGGCTGCCAGAACCGCTGCGACACCCCGACGTCTCCCGTAAAACACCGTGCCCAAGGGGTTAACGACAAGAACCAGGGGACAATTTCATGAAGCTGTTAAGCACAAAAATTTGCTTAGCGTGCAAATGCTTCCTTGATAAAAACCGGATTACCAACCAGATTTCCATGTGTGGAATATTGCTTTTGACTGGCATTCAGCTGTTGTTTGCTGAGCAGGAAAATTACATGGACTTTTGGCTGGTAACCCGTTTTTACTAAAAGCAAGACATTTTCATGCTAAGCACATTTTTGTGCTGAACAGCTCTATGAAATTGGCCCTAGGTGAAGTTGGGAAGTTGAAGTGAGAGGAATTTCCACATACCTTCCAGTATACCGTTTGATGATTGTGCCGTTCTTCTGTTGCAGCGTCCAAGTGTAATTGCTGACAGGCGGATTGGCTGGGGCATTGCATGTGAACAAGGGATTATCACCCGGCTGCACCGTCTTGTCACTGGGAGAAACCGTCACTTTTGGAGCATCTATGTGGTCATCATCATCAAAATAATAATAATAGGATCGTAATCAAGTCATCACAAGTCAATCCCATTTTTGAATAGTTTACAGGGGGCGAGATTGGCCAAAAATGAAAAATCCACGAAAAATCTATGAGGACCCTAGATCAACATGTAGTTTGTATTTGCCTGAAGGCATGCCCTTATAAACATCCGTTTTTATTGGTCTATATCCACTTTTACAGGTAAAAACACCTTTAGGACAACACCTCAGGAATTCCAGATTGCAAAAGAAATTCTTTAAACATTCTGAATACCGACAAAAAATCCTGACAAATCTCACCCCTGAATTTAGTATTTGATTTTCAAAATAGGGTTTGATTGAATATTCAAGTATTCGATGCCCGCCAATCAAGTTTTTCATATGTGTCAGCTGCGACTGCATGCTGCGCCGGTAAAAAGTTGCAAGCAAACCAGGCCGGTGTTTCAAATGCGGCGATCGATATTATGGTCGGACCGCCCTATCAACATTTTTTTGCATGCGCCTCTTGTATCAAGATCATTACGGGTAAGTTTAACGTTCTGGTAACAAAAAACTAAACTCCAGCCTGTGTTTTGCAGTAGTTATTTCATAAGTTACAAGGGTTTTACAGACGGGAACAATAAACCTCCGTCCACAAAAAGTTACCATTGACAAAAGTGAGGCATTTGACATTGCTAAGCTCCGTAACTTTTCTTGTAAAATAGCATCAGAGTCGTATCTATACGTGCATATATATATTTTTCGAATATTCGAACCAGTAAAAAGGTATTGAAATATTCGGTTTGCTGTTCCTGACCGATTTTGGTGGGGGGTATTAACCCTAACTCCCTAGGGTGTGTGGAAATGCATATTAAAATAGAAGGATTCAGGACTGTTAGGGTAAACGTAAAATTTTTCCGTGGATTGCATGATATTCGATATAGTGAATAAATCCCCACCATCACGCCCATTGAAATTTTTCGCACCAACGCATGGCACCGCAAAAATAGAAGTTCTATTCAACGGTATGGTCACACTATTGGTGGCGCTACACCCCGGCTGTCATTCACACAAAATGGCGAACGATGTTCGCAAATCACTGTTTGTCCTCCTAACAGACGATGAAATATAGGAACCCGTAGGTGATGCAGTCAAACGATTAGATGAATTTGAAAGACATGCAGGAGCAACAATTGAAGCTTTTACAGCCGATTCGGAACTGGACAACTTTCTGTCGCGGTTTTATGCGGGACTTATTCAGGATTGATTCAGGTTTTGTATAAAACAAATAATGAATGTTTCCCATTCGTGCAATGGAAAGAATAATTTCATTCGGATGATGGAATATGTTCCATTTCGCCTCGTGGAATGGAACATGTCACCTTATGAAATTATTCTTACCATTGCACTCATAAACATTCATTATTTGTATACTATTAAGCTTACATGTTACATCCAGATGCACGTTTCTACTTCTGTTTGGATGAAAGTTGGGTATGTTAGCAATACAGACGACAGCCTTCCCGTCATCGTGCCAGGTTGGCCGAAAAGTAAAGTTGCTGATCACGTCGTAAGACACACCATTTGTTGAAGTCCTGTGTTAGGAGAGGAATACAATTAACAACAACAAAATACCATGTTCCTTTTCAAATAAGATTCAGCCCTCGCTAAATTGACCTATCGCCGTTTACGAGTTAACCACGCCCCTTAGACAACCCTATGGGAATTTTGTGTGGTAATTTTTGTTTGTCTCAGATTTTGCGCGTTCCACGTGGAATTATAATTGATGTGATTGGACATTGAATAATTCACAAGCTGCGTTGACGCGATTCGACCGCGATAGGTCAATTGGCACCCGGGACAACAAAACAATTACTGAGCTACAATAAATCCCCCACTTGCTTGCCTGCGGTAACTAGCGCATACATGTACATAGCTGCCAACATTTGAAAATTCCAAACTATTAACAGTTAAACTTGACAATCGCGATGTATGCCTAGGATAATGTTAAACTCACGATGTGCTGTGCTGTGTTCGTGCACATGTTTTCCCGCATTTTCATCACGTTCATGCCGTTCATCAAGTGCAATTTTTCTTCCCGCAAAACAGCGAAATTCTCACCGGCTTATCTACTGTAAAAATTGTCCTTTCATCTATTCCCTTCGACAGTCTTGTTTCACAATTCAATCTCAAAAAAGTTCGTAAAATTTTGACAGTTCAGGACTGCAGGAAGCCATCTTGAAAATATATGCTGGCCTATACCTCACGTGCATTTTGTCACTGGCTCCCACACCTTTTTCCATACTTCTACATTTGACACTGGTACCCTGACACACAGTATCGATACTGAACAAATCGATGTTGGCAATATTTTTCCAGAGTCGTTGATGGCTATAATGCAGTATATTTAAATGGTCCGGTATTGATTACTATTTACCTAAACTTGAATACAAAAAATTTGTTCGACTTTTCAATGCTGAAAGAGAATCGTTACATTATAAACATTTTTTTTTATTTTTCTAATGCGGAAAAGTTGAAATTCGTAATTTTTAATAGACAATTCTTATTTTCGTAATTCATATTCAAATTCGTAATAATTACGAAAAATTCGTAATAGTTGGCAGCTATGCATGTACCCGGCAAAATTGCCGAGCACATTAACATTTTGACCCATGATCATGTTATCTTTCACTGCATTTTAGATTGCGTTCGCGCATTTGCGTTTTCGACAAACAAAATACACATGCAGGTGCTTGGAAATTTGTTGTTTAAGATTTAGAATGTCACATGACATTCAACCTGGCGAAATTTACGAGCACATTAACATTCTGACCCAATATCACGTTATCTTTCACTGCAGGTTTTGTTAAAAAAAAATAAATCCGCCCGTTAACTGGGACCAAATTGTGCGTGTGTGGTTATAGCATGAATGGCTAACTCATGTCATGCATATAGACTCCATTGGCAGAAAATCTTGTGGGCAATACAGTGTATAACAGCACAGCGGCACACCCAGAATTTGCCAGGGGTGGTTGAAATTATTTTTTGAAAATTTGTCATTTTTTTCTAATTTTTTTTCAAAAAGGTTGGCCTTAAAATGTTCCCTCTAGGCTAGACCACTCCATTATGTAATAATATACAAATAATGAATGTTTATGAGTGCGATGGTAAGAATAATTTCATGAGGTGACAGATTGAATGTTCCATTCCACGAGGCGAAGCCGAGTACAATGGGACATTCCATCTGTCACCGAATGAAATTATTCTTACCATTGCACGAATGTGAAACATTCATTATTTGTTTTATACAACGCCTGAATAAATCCGACAGATTGCATGCATGGATTTCTTGGTGTAACGTTACAACGTGCCGTTTACCTTCTCAGTCCCGCATAAAACCGCGACAAAAAGTGGTCCAGTTCCGAATCAGTTAAAGCTTTAATTGTTGTTCCTGCGTGTCTTGCAAATTCCTCTAATCGTTTGACTGCATATTTCATTTGTCTCTTTGTGTTAGCAGCGTCAGCATCGCCTACGAGTTCCAATATTTTGTCATCTGTTAGGAAAACAAACCGCGGTTTGGAAACACCGTCCGCCATTTTGTGTGAAAGACGGCCTAGACTGGTTCCCGGTCCCCATATGTATATAATATACATTTGAGGTCCGAAGGACAACGGAGGGACCGGGAACCAGTCCAATGACAGCCGTGTTGTGGCGGCGGGGAAGTTCTATCAAACGCGTTACCGTTTGATAGAACCATGTGATAGAGCGTTTTTTTGGCGGTGCGGGTTCGCGTCGTGCGATGGGACGAATAATTCAATGCACGTGATCGACGATCCACCAATCGGATGGCGGAGATTTATTCAGGTGTTGTATAATATCAAATGTATAACCTTTCCTCAAATTTGATAATATTCAGAGTAATGTACATGTATGCAAATAAAAAATATAGAAACCAAGCAATGACAGTTGGGGCTACTACACCTTCAAACATTCAAATGAGATACCTGGACTCAAGTTTGGCTTCAGCGCTGCGATCTTCGTCTCCAACGAACCAGGCAATGCTTGGTTGGGGGTAAGCCTCACGTACCGGGCACATGAGGGATATGGACTGTTCTTCTCTCAGAGTAAGGATACCTCTGAGTAGACCGGATCGTGACAGGGTTGTGATAAAAGGTGGAGACCCCTGACCTGCAGACATGTTGACAAAAGGCTATAATGACAATTCAGTTTAATATAAAATGCGACTTGAATGTTTGCATGGTGGATATGAACAAAGTATAGAAGGTTTGCAGTATCACCATGTGAAATTGATCTCTTTTGAGTTAGTGTGGTTATGTAAAGAACCGGTTTGTTTTAACTCGACATTTCGAACAGTATACTCTGTTCGTTCATCATCAGGAGTTGGAGTCGAGTCCCTGCAAGTCACTTACTTCATCATTTGGTTCCTGTGAGCATGCGTACGAAGATTTCCCTATAACTTAAACTTGAAACTTAAATGTAGTATACACGATTCTTTTTGCTGTAATTTTGAGAAATAAATGAAATTGGCGGTTAGTATACTATAGCGTGTCCTTTCACAAGTCCTTTCACAAGTACATTCGCAAGCCCAGTCAGAAGTCCTTTCATAAAGCCGGTCACAAGTAACTGGATGAACAATGACAAAGGAATGCCAAAGGAATGCCAGAGGGCTGTGATGGACTTGCAGGGACTTGTGATGGACTCAACTACATCTCTGACGGCACCTCTCCTACGTCCTACACAAATACTTGGACGGGCGGCAGCCTTTTTGCAATTGTTGACTATAAAACGTTTGAACGTTTAAATTAAACGTAAATTTCCATCCTAAACCGCAAACCTTCTATACTTTATTCAATTATAAATGTGGACTGGTGCATCATAAGGCAACCAGAATGCTGCTAGCTACTAACAGAAATATCTGCATAAATTTACAGTTAGCATATTTCACAGGTTAAACAAGGAATTGTGGCTTGTACGCTTATGGGCAATCCCACAGCACTAGGGACAAATGTTTGGATTGCATTCTGCATATATTGTGGACAACACATCTCCATGTTTGACTAAATTAGCTCTCGATACTTTGTAAAATAATGTTTTGAACATAGGACTTTTTGTGTGATTTCTCCAATGTTAGTGACGTAACGTAAGTGACGTCACTTAGTGCCGATTTGATGCAACTCCTGCCTATATCGCTATTTGATTTGAATTAATGTTAATTTAAATGTTCAGCTCTGAGGCCTCTGACCGCTACTTTTAAAGTGAGTTCAACAAGTCTGGAAGACAATCGGTGTTAACAGTACCCTTAAATACATCTTGTCCTTTTTTGGTAACGTATCGTTAGTGACGACCGATAAACTGAATGTTCAGAAAACAGGAACCAAAGTTCTGAGTTGTTCTTTGTGTCTTTTTGTGGGACTCACATTTTATGTCGTGGCAGTTTTGCTGGTTAGTCAATAGGCTTTAACCCTAACCCCCTAGACCTTTTTTGCTAGGAACCATCCTCAATCCTCCAAAATCCTCCTGTGCTTTAACCCCTTGCGTACGGATGACGCCAAATGGGGGAAGAAAAAAACCAGTGGCACCAGGCCGGATAACGCCATTTACCGCTATTTGTGCAGTTTCAATCCGTTGTTGGATTATTGTGTATGTTACGCTTGACTGCACAAGCACATTGTGGCCGTTTCATTTGGCTGCATAGGCCGCCCCGGCACCCCGACGCCTCACTACGATAACCGTACATTCTCAAGGGGTTAATCACCATTCCTCCTCAATCCTCCTGTGCTTCAATCACTATTCACCCTCAATCCTCCAAAATCCTCCTGTTTCTCAAACTCAAAACACCATTCACCCTCAATCCTCCAAAATCCTCCTGTGCTTAATTACCATAATAGCGCTTTACCAACTGAGCTCTTGTCATATGTTGGTGGTGTTAAAATTTTTCACTATTTTGTTTAGGGGTACTAGTCAGAAGTCGATAATCGTAAACAGCCAGGGATCCCGCCCAAACTTTACAATACAAACCCTTGTATTTTTGTGGACGACATAAAATGAGTGGAAAGTTGCCTTATGGCTTTCTGAGTTACAAGCAGAAACAATTGTTCATTAAATCGTCAAATTTGGGATGTTAACACTTTTACATTTAAAAAGTACTACTCCATCATATCTCAAAAGTTTCAAAACTAAATGCAATCTCCCTTTTTTTGGGGGGGGGGGGGGGTGATGTGTTTTGGAACTCGGGTTATAATGTGCACAGGTCACAGACTTTGAGCTTCATTTTTTTAAAAACATGGAGTCTAGACTCGTGTATTAAATCTTATGTCAAATTCTACAAATTTAATGGTCTCAACACAAAAGCAAACCCGGTATTTTGATTTGAATATGCTTTAAACTACGGTATTTTGACAAAAATGGGAATCGTGATTTTTTCTGTTTTTTTAATATAAATTGCAATTTCTCAAAAATAGGTTATGTCCGATTTCCCTTGCGGACGCCACATATCAATGTATCGGCGCTTGACTTACTTTCGACTGTGAGCCAGGCATCCTTGACGGAATCGTCATTGGCTCCTTCATGGCCCACAATGCATCTGTACCTTCCTGCATCCTCAAAGCGCACAGCCTCAAAAATGACGGACACAGTCTGGTTCCTCTCCTTGACCACTGGCCACTGACCACTAGTCTGGTTACTCACAGTGTCTGTTGGCCACTGGAAGATGGTCTGGTTCCCTATCACCCAGGTCAGGGTGCCAGCTTCTGGTTTGGTTCTACAACGGAGCTCCACTCTGTTTCCAAGGATGACGGACTGGTTGCTAGGGGCTTCTAGGAAAGGCTCAGGAATATCTGTGTAAAAGATGCACTTTTTGTTTATTCTACGGTAAACCAAAGAGTGATGGAAAATTTAATTCATAAACTTTTAGCAAATGCATTTTATGAAGATATAGAAACATTTCACAAAACATGTTTTATCAGAAAATAATGTTGTAATGTTGGTTCCGTCAATACAGCTATATTAAATTATTAGAGTGCCTCATACTAAGTGAAGCCTGCTGGACGCATCCATGTTTGAGAAAACAGGGCGGGGGGGGGGGGGGGGGGGGAGAGGGGGGGAGAGAGAGGGGGGGAGGGGGGGGGGGAGAGAGAGGGACTGGGCTGGGGGAAATTGACCCCCCCCCACCTTTTGGCAGTTTCGCACAAGAAAAACATACAAAAGGGCAGCAGCTGGCCGGCACAGGCACTGCTAAGTGTTGGCTTTGTGCAAAATAACACACACTGTTTAGGCAAACGTGTCCATCTTTACAAATGCACTGTGTAAAAAATGGCCAATCCATTACAAACTTTTGTTACCGCACTGTATTGACCTATCGCCGTTTGTGAGTTAGCCACGCCCCTTAGACAACTTTACACACGTGCAGCACGTAGATGCGATGCGCGAAACGCGCAGTAGCGTATTACGGGGAATCATTGCATACACGCTCTCTCTGACCGGATGCAGGAGTTGTCTCAGATTTCTGAGACAACTTTGCCCACATGTGCAACTGTGCATGCAGACTTTCGTGCGATCACTTCTTGCAAAAAGTGGGAAAATATCTTTTCCCAATTTCCAGCTGCTCGTGATAACACATATCTGATTAATGCAGACTCCCCGGACCCCACTCACATAATGTTCACCGTCCCAGAATTGGAAGACCTTAAGAAATATAAACAGAACAAACTACGCTAAACTGGCTTGGCTAATGTGCCGCAAACAAAATTAGTATATGAAAACGTGATGGGCCGGTTGAGCGTTTGCGTTAATTTTGACGTGTATTCGCGTACTGCGTTTCAAGGAACAGGGCGCACATGTGGCCGAATAATGTGCATCTTTGGAATGTTTTTTTGTTTGTCTAAGATTTGGAATATCATGTGATGTTCAACAGACGCTACGACTGGATAATGGTCATAAACGGCGATAGGTCAACTGCAAATTGCCCCTATAAGTATAAACCTCTTGAACTCGGACGCCCAACATAGGCACAGTTTGATAAAGACCACCTGGCCGGTTGATGTCTATCAATCAAATCATTTTATGTTGTTCTTAAATGGGAGTGTAATGAATAGATGGAGCTTTTTCAAACAAAGCTTTAATTCACACGAAGGGAGGGGGAAGGGGGGGGGGGGGGCTCTATTAAAGTGCAATGAATAGGGCCACTCTATTTCATGCGGTACCTATTGTTCGCATTGCATACCTACTCCCATCAAAAACAGCTAGACACAAGGGGTTATTGATGGAATGCCAGAGCACCAGACTCACTAAAAGGGCTGTGCAGCTGAGTTTAAAGGTGAACAATATGCACCACACTGAATAGTCATCCTATTCACTGCACTTGGATCCCCTCTTTCATGTGAATGAAACCTTTGTTTTATACAAAAAGCTCCAAATATTCATTACACTCCCATTGAAGAACAATATAGTGCAATAATGAATGGGTATGTACGAGCAGGAATGCAGCTTATTACGTCAACCGGACCAGGTGTCTTGCCTCACACTGCGGCTATAATCGTCGTCCGGCTATAATTAGGGGTTAAGTCTTGAGCACAACTCCATGATGGGTTTTACAATAAGACTCGGCCCAACTTTACCTTTTACTATAACCCTCAGACTTTGACTGTACACCTCGTTGTTCACAACACTGCACGTGTACACACCATTGGCTTCTGGCCTTGCGCCTGTGATAGTTGTATTCAGAAGGAAAGGCCTGTGGATGGACACCAATTGATACACAGTGAATAATAGTCAGGCTTGTAAACTTCCACTCCTGAAACTTCAGCAATATGCCACACCTCTAGACAATGCCACTCCTCCCATGTGGGTTTTTTCATTAACCTTTGACCCTTGCAAATTCTCCCTTAAAGCTGCTATGGCCATGCGTTGGCTAACATTTTTAAGTTGGATACAACATTTGCAAATATCAAAAAACAAAACTACTGAATTATTACAAAATACCGTACTAGACCAAGTAAATAGCAGTCTCAAGTTTTCTGTAAAATCATGGGCACCTGGTGTTCTGTCATTTTCAAGAAATGATTGTCCGTCGAAAATCGTTGGGAATCTAGTTCCCAGACCTAATAATTCCCTGACATCTATAAGCTGCTCTGTTTTGTCTAAAGTATGGTAAGGGAACCAGACTAATAAAACATTTTTTCCCCTGTTTTCCCAGCATCTATCTATGCACACAAAACTTTAAACAGGTCAGTATTACGGTATTTGCTAGCATGCTATAAAATACTAACCCCCAAATCCATTTATTTCTGAAAATTACAGCAAAAGCAAATGCAAAGTGGGGCGTTTAGGGATAAAAAGGGGGACTTTTTTTTTAGTTTAGGACCAAAGACAGCATCCATAGGGAAAAATTTTGCCCCAGAAGTTGTTTTAGACACGTAAATTAGAGATCAACAGACTGTCCATTTTTGGGAAAAAACATTTTTGTAATTTTCACTTTATTAAAAAATTTATTAATGATAAGTTCAATTGTTTTAATTTTTAGAAAGATCAACTCAGAACACAAGAAAGTTTTTTTTATAGCTATAACATATTTAGCCTGAGAATAATACCATTGATCACAGATATCGCAACAATGGTTTGTAATAAAACATCTTCACTAACCACAGCTATACCTGTTTCACACTATACTCTTACCCGGGGAATTGCAGGGTTAACAAACAAATTAACCACGAGATTACCCGGGTAATATGGCATGTTCCTCCCCCATGGTCAGACTGTCGACGCTGAGTTCTACTGCACCGTTCTGAGGCGTCTGAGGGAGAACATTTGACACAAACGGCCTGAACTGTGGCGCGCTGGCAATTGGGTGCTCTAACATGACAACGCGCCCGCTCATAGCGCGTTGAAAACGCGCGAGTTTCTGGCCCGCAACAACACAATCGTCGCTCCACAACCCCCTACTCGCCGGATTTGGCTCCCTGCGACTTCTTTCTGTTCCCCAAAATGAAGTTCAAGCTGAAGGGTCGCCGTTTTGACACTGTGGAGGATATCCAGCGAGAATCGCAGATGGTGCTTGACGCGCTTATACGGAATGGGATTTCCAGGGAGCGTTCCAAGTGTGGCAGGAGCGAGCGGTGTATCGCTGCACAAGGGGACTACATGTACTTTGAAGGGGATGGCGGCCAGATTTAAATCACGTACAGTTTTTGCTTGTTATACATGTAGGCTCAGTCTCGGAACTTTTTGATCGCACCTCGCAAGAATTGTAAAGGATTGTATAGGACCTGCATAATGCCTATAGCAGCTGATTTCACGAAACAGTGCAACTGTGTAGGACTTGCGCTATAAAATGTTGCGCAGCTGCGCAACATCCTTGCGATCCATTTCATGAAACGGTGCATAGCTGCGCAATTTTTATACATCACGGACGAGGCTGAATGCTGCTTTTACGACGACTGTTTGAGTACAACAATAAAAATGCATGTGGCGCCATTTTGAAACTTTTTTAGTTTTGAAACTTTTCGCTGCAATAAAAAATTGGTGGCAACTTTCGGAAATACCTCACAGGTAAACCTGCAGAGGATGATCATTTCATTGCTCTCTGAAATAATCCAGTGAATTTAATAAATAATTTGAGCAACTAACAGCTCTACGTTGCTCACGCTCAGCTAGCTATTCATTTTGGTGTTTGTGCAGACTAACGAGTGCGTCAGTTATGCCATAATTTGTGGCGCAAGTCAGCGACTTATGCACTGCATACCGGTACATGTACCTTTCGTGAAATCGATTTTTAAAATGTTACAGGTGTTGTGCAATAAAATGTAGCTAACATAAGTACATGTGTATATTAGAACAGAGATATTTTCTCTTTTGCCCTATCCCGACGTAATTGAAGCACTGTATACTCAGTACTTTCCGAGAGCCTGTGTGAAAAAAATCACAGGCTTACTCGGGCGGGATTCGAACCCACGACTTCCTGCTTACTAGTGCAGACGTCTTAACCACTCGAACACCGAGCTTGCTGGGGTCGGCTGGCCGATTCGAATCCAATGCAGCAGCGGGTACCGCGTAATCAGTCAGAAGATGGAATGTTTGCGTCGGGGGATGATGTAAATTAGAACAGAGATATTTTCTCTTTTGCCCTGTCCCGACGTAATTAAGCACTGTATACTCAGTACTTTCCGAGAGCCTGTGTGAAAAAAATCACAGGCTTACTCGGTCGGGATTCGAACCCACGATAAATTTTTCACACAGGCTGTCGGAAAGCACTGAGTATACATTTCGGCATACATTTTCAGCTTAGGGTCTATGTTTGTGTTAAGTTTGATTAAGATCTGAGGTTGTTTAGCGACCAAAGTGGCTCTTACAAAATTTGTGTACAAAGTCTATGGGATTTGGGATAGAACAAAAAAAATCATAGAAAATCAGCCGATGACGTCATCATGACGTCACCTCGGATTTTACATGCTAGTAGCACTATCTACCTACCTACTAATTTTTATGACGATCGGACGTACCCTTATATGTGTTTCAAAAAAGCATATTTTTGATGACGTCATGATGACGTCCCACATTTTTCACATTTATGTGAAAGAATATAGGAGCTAACAAAGCTATTACAAAAAGAATTTTGAATTTAGCATGTTCTGTTGGTGAGATATGGCTTTAAGAAACTTTAAAGTTCAAAAACTTAAAAATTACTATAAAATCGTATGATGATGTCATCTTGACGTCACCCCAATTTTCATCTATAACACGAGCTAGCCTACCAACATACCAGGTTTGAAGGAAATCGGACCTACCGTTCTTTAGATATGGGCCTTTGAAAAACGCACCTTTAAGATGACGTCACGTGACGACGTCATCATGACATCACTCTTTGACATACAATTTCAGCTTAGGGTCTATGTTTTAGGTAAGTTTGGTTAAGATCTGAGGTTTTTTAAGACCTAAAGTGCCACTGACAAAATTCGTGTACAAAGTCTATGGAAAACTAGAGATTTGGTGTTTGTGGACAAACACAGGGCTGTTTCGTTTTTGGGGGTCTTAGGTAGTTTGATTCTGATTCTTGAGATTTTAATAATGGATCAAAAAATCTTGTTTTACATTCATGGTCGTCTACGACAGGTCAAGCAATTACGTAGGCTTATTCATAATCGTTTTGGAAATGTGAGCATACAAGGAGTTAATGACCATGATTACGTCATCAGACGTCACACATTTTTCACATTTATATTTAAGTGTGTATGACCTAAAAATTTATTTCAAAAATAATTATAACAAATTGTTTAAAATTTATGTTAGATACCACGTTTCAACTAAATCGAAGTTGTACTTTTGTAGATATATGGCTTCGAAAAATGCCCCTTTAAGATAATGACATGAAACAAGTGATGACGTAATCATGACATCATTAATTGTTTTATTTAAAATACCTACTGGGCTACCTAGATACTTTTGAACTTAATCGGACTTGTACTTTTGTTTATATATGGCTTCAAAAACTGCACCTTTAAGATGACGTCATGTGACATGTGATGACATTATAATAATGTCATGTCAATTTTCATCTATAAACCTATTGGGCTACCTAGATATTACTTTTCAACTTAATCGGACTTGTACTTTTGTTTATGGCTTCAAAAACTGCCCCTTTAAGATGACGTCACATGACGTGTGATGACATCATCATCATAATGTCATGTCAATTTTTGTCCATAAACCTGCAGACCTACCTGGATATTACATTTCAACTTAATCGAACTTGTACTTTTGTTTATATATGGCTTCAAAAACTGCCCCTTTAAGATGACGTCACGTGACATGTGATGACGGCATCATAACATCATGTAAATGTTCATCTATAACACCCGGTGGCATACGTTTCAACTAAATCGGACTTGTACTTTTGTAGATATATGGCTTCGAAAAAATGCCCCTTTAAGATGACGTCACGTGACATCTGACTGTCGGAAAAGCAAAAAAAACAGGACAAAAGTAGGACTTTGGAGAACAAAATCATGATAAAAGTAGGCCTTTGCAGGCTTTCAGGATCAGTTTTCATTGATACTCACCCATGTCTGCAGAATCACAAGCCGCATTTGGCATGTTCTGCATTCACAACACTTGTGCTCCTGGAAGTAAAGTTGCAGTACTCCTGCACCCAAGCCCTTCATTGTGTGATTATTATATGACAGTGTGTAACACTGTTACGTAAAATATTCAATGAGATTATATTTTTCGCAGTTGTGGGACAACAAATTAGAAAAAGTAGGAAAAAACTAGGAATTTCAAGAAAAAAGTAGGAAAAAACTAGGAATTTCAAGAAAAAAGTAGGAAAAAGTAGGAAAAGTAGGAATACTTGAAAGCTTGATGCACTGACCAGCCAACCCAGAATAATTAACCTCTTGAATACAGACAACGGCCATAGCCGTGGTTTGATAAAGACCACCTGACAAGTTGTCATCTATACGCATTCCTGCACATACTCAATCCATTCATGTTTTAACTATATTGTTCTTAAATGGGAGTGTAATGAATAGATCAATTTTTTTCAAACAATTAAAGCTTTCATTCACACGAAAGGGGGGCTCCAAGTGTGATGAATAGGACCACTCTATTCAGTGTGGTGCCTATTGTTTGCGTTTACACTTGGCTGCACAACCATTCTTGGCATACCAGCACCCCATCAATAACAGCCAGACACAAGGGGTTAATAAATAAATAAACACCGATTCATTTACCCAGCAGTTCAAAACAAATTCAAACATCACCCCCAGACCTCTGTAAAAATCCACAACTTTCCCAAGGTCTTCTGCAACTTCCCTACGGAAGTCCCACCATTGTAAACCCGTCCCAATGCAAACATGATACATCTGAACAGGTTTCGCTATTCCGACACTCATGAAAGCATTTCTTTTCCCTGCAATGAATAGCCGCCTCAGGGGGAAATATTTGTGTTTCAACGACTGAATAGATTTATGACCTAACACTTTACAAAAAGCCTGGGGGGTATAAGAAGTGAGACTAATAGTGTAGATTGGAAAACCACTTGCTCTTTCTAATCTGAAAAAAAGTCATACCCTAAATTGGCAGACTGGTATTATATTCTCACTGAGAGGAAAAAAATCAAATTGTTTGGCCTTGGATGAATTACCAGTCAATTATAGAAATTGACAAACTAGAATTGTGCATTTACGCAGGGGTCGAATTTCAGGTAAAAATCTACTAGACAGCTGGGCTAGTAGCACACACATTTTACTAGACCGGAAGGTACACATGTATTTCACAAGACAAATGGTAAAAATAAGAACACACAGTGTTTTGAATAAGTGTGCTATTTCAATTTTGTCTACTTTGCCGACCTTGTTGGGGGAGGGGTTAGAAATGCAGTTTTGATTAAAACCCCCTGCCTCAAAACTAAAAATGGCCATTCCAGAAATAATGGGGCTTTTTCAGTTCACCAGATTTAGAAGAAAAACAAATAAATTTTAGTGATAGCATTTCAAGCAGTTTATGAAAAAATTCACTAGACCACCAGACTAGTTCGGTCAAGAGTTCACTAGACCAACGCTGGACTCTGGACTCAAATCACTGGACTCGGTCCAGTGGATATTTCGATCCCTGTTACGGGTAGTATGGAAATTGGGTACCCGATTGAAAAAAACAACAAAACAAAACATGGATACCGGGTACCTGTTAAAGAAAGCCAATCACAAAAATTAAATTCGGGAAACAGATGTTTATATTGTTTGTAAAGGTCGGCATGATATACTACCACATCAATGCAGCAAGATGCAAGTGTGTACAGTGAGCTCTATAGCTTTACGGTTTAAGTTGCATTTTCGCAAGCGTCATAAACATTAATCTGTTTTGTTTTTCCATACCCTGGCTTTCATTTTCAAAATTCCCCACAAATGACGTACATTAAAAATGATTTGTTTTTCATTGTCAGAGAAATTAGTAATTAATATGTTAATTCGGGTAAGGGTACTCGATTCAATAATCTGGAACCGGTTCCCGACATTAGCGGTCGGGTACTCAGATACCCGGTTCGGATGCACAACCCTAGATTGCCATCAAATTCTTTCAAGATTCAGGGCTGTAGTCGAGTCCCTGCAAGTCCTTTCACAAGTCCTTTTGCAAGTCCAGTCACAAGTCCTTTTATAAAGCCAGTCACAAGTAACTGGATAAACAATGACAAAGGAATGCCTTTGTCAAGGCTCATTTGAATAGCTTGTGATTGGAATTAGGACTGGAGTGTTATGGACTTGCAGGGACTTGTGATGGACTCGACTACTCTCCTATTTCCAAAGAGTGAAAATTCACTCTATTCGAGTGAAAATTCACTCTCACAGTCTGAAACTTGGGACCAGATGTTTAAGAGTTAAATTCATTCAATCGAAAAGATCGAATTTTCACTCAAGTCGCGACTGAATTGGTTCTTTTGTTAGAGTATTCAATCTAAAAACAGAATGATTTTCACTCTAAATCGTCTAGTCCCTACTTTCACTCTTTGGGATTTAGGGAGTACAGCCCTGTCAAGATTAGACATTCTCCTGGTCCGGATGCACAAACAGGGGTGAGATCGGAGGAAATTGAAAAATCCACGAAACATTTGGAGGTATTTGACTTGTATGGCCTTGTTGAAAAATGCACAAAGAAAACTGCATATTCTACCAAAAGATAACAGTGCAAAAAAATAGGGTTATTAGAATTAGAATACTGTTTTAGGTAGCAGAGGTTATTTTGAAACGACAAAAACAATTTAAGGACCAAACAATCTTACAGAAATCCGGAGGAAGACGCCTCATGAAAAATCCTGAAATCAGGAAAAAACCAGAGAAATCTCGCCGCTGTTGCAAAGTGATATAAAGTGATAAAAATTATGGTGGTCCAATAATTTTTTTCCAGGGGCCAATTTCATAGAGCTGCTTCAGCACACACAAAATACCTTAATCAGGTTACCGATCAAATCTCCATGTATATGGTTTCTTTAAACCCTAACTACCCCAAGCCTTAAAACTCCAAGTTTCATAATTCAACTAAATTACAATTACAAATGTACATGTACTTTACAAGTGTCAATTACAAAAATGTGGCGTCTTCAACAATACTAGGCCTGTGACTTTCCATTCAATTTTTAATATTTAGAACTGTTGTCATATGAATATCCGACTCCCATGAAATATTGGCTTTATACTTCCCTATTATTGGTTAAACACTCTCACGTGACCGGTCACTGTCCGTTTATCTCCCCTTAGGCATGCGCAGTAGAACCACTAAAGGCGTTTTCACACTATGTACGTTCGACCCGTGTTGAAATCTACACGGGTCCGACCCGTGTAGACTTCTTAAAATTTCAACACGGGTCAATTACGCTGCCTTTTTACACTACTCAACGCAGCGCCAGCATTTTTGCTACACGTACATGTACATGTTTCGACCCGTATATTGTGCTATCGTTTCACACTACACACACTGCCGGCCGTTCAACACGGGTTGAATCGGAGAATCCCCCATACTGCATTCTGGTCGTTCCGTCGTGCTGGCTTAGGATGGAGCTGTCAGCCCAAATAGCCAACATACATGTCGCATTCACCTCCTCCTCACTCCATGTCGGTCTTTTGTCGGATTTGGAGCCCATTTTCTCGGACATATCGGAGTAAAAAGAATCTCGTGAAAGTAGCATGCACAATAAGCCAGTTCGGTATTCCAATTGCGCGTGTGCGCATCGAATCTTGACAGCTTTTCTTTCGGGCTAACCATTTCATCGTATGCGTGCAAAAGCATAGCGAGTACTAGGGCTGTTCATTTTTGAATAATTTAAGAAGAAATCTTTACATGTAAATATACACATGAACTTCCCCTTTAGGATCAATTAATCTATAATCTGGATCTATAGGTCTGACAATTGGAATAACTTCTCTGAAATCTGTTGAAGAATTATCCTCTATTGAGATCTGGGCCCAGGAAACCGTAAGGTTGGTAGGGTTGAAAATTCCAAATGTGGCCAACCCTACCTGTACCTTGAGTATATACATGTAACCCTTTACCTCGAGTGGCTTTTAGATTTGTATTTGGTGATTTCAATAAAACAATAGAAAAAAAATAGCATCTAGAGTTACATGTACATGTAGGTTTCTATGAACATGAATCTTATTTCTATACTTCCTTGTTATTTCAGTTTCAATTTTTCAAGGTTGACAGTTTCTAATTTTTCTCCGCTGATGTTGTATATGACACCATATGATCCTGCCCTGACCCTGCCTGTCTGGCCCAGCAGAGCAAACAATCATTTCCTTCGGAGGAATTCCCCACCAGTTCCCAAAGCCAAAGTATGTGATTTTATTCATCTTGTCCTTAATTGTACATGTATATGTACACATTCATGCTTCATTTGTCTGCCAGCACTTTGCACAGACTTGGCATGCTTGAGTGAAATGCTCAGAAAAAAGAAGAGATATGGCTCTATAGACAAATCCCACGAACAAAATTAGAAGCCATCTTTGGGTACCCAATCGGGCGGTACTGCGCTCGCGCGCGCGTCATACGTATTCTTACTTTTGAGGCGCGTGTTTACTTTGGCAATCCTATTGGTCAAAGGCGTACTGAGTGCGCGCGTATGACGAGCGCGCGTGTATGGTACCGCTCGATTGGGTACCCAAAGATGGCTTCTAATTTTGCTCGTCGGATTAGTCTATACAACAGCTAGAAATGCACAATCGAGGCATTTAAAGGTATTTAATACATACATGTACATGTACATGTGTATGATATACACGTACATTGACAGATCTCACAACACATTTGCAGACACTGTTCATACTTCGTGTGAAATGGGGCACTGACTAAACAACAGATAAATCACATTGAACGAGTACAGAAGAGAGCCCTTAAAATAATATTGGGATCAAATTATACATCTTACGATGATGTTTTAAAGGGAAAGTCCACCCTGAGTTTATAATAACATAATGTTAAAGAACGTTAATTGCAATTGTGACTTACTTTTTATTTCATTTTGATTGGTTTCGGTAATCGTATAAACCGGAGGTTTTTTCATAACGCGCCTGCCGTCATGCGGGCCGCCCTTTTGCTCTAGAATATCGGTACATCCGGGATACTGTGACGTAGTGGCTGCACTACCAAGCCGGCCGGCCGGTACCCGGCCGGCCCCGCAGCCTGAGCTGTGCGAGTGCAGTGAACCAATGTCCATACATGCAACACACACGAGAACGCGGCAGTGTTGTTCCTTGACGCACGTCTGTTTTCCATATTCCTGGCGAATTTTTGCCTGACTGCTAAAGCAAAACTCGGTCGTGCTGTAGTACAGCAACATCATGACAATTTGGCAAGCTTTTGGCTGCTCAAATAAACCGAATTCTCTAAAAGGTCTCAGTGCCTTCTTCCAAATTCCCAATCTCCCAAAGTCAAACGACCGGATATTTGTAAGAAATGGCTGAACAATATAAAAACGCGATGACTTCGAACCGGATTGCTTTGAGGAAAATCGGCAGGCAGTTCTCCTGGGGTAGGCTAAGAATCTTCGAGATGATGCAGTGCCTAACATATTTTCTTTCCGACTAGAACAGACTTTGTGCTCTTCTAAAAAAATACAAAAACCACGATAAATTGCAGCACGTCAAGTCGAAGTAAACATCAGCCTTACGCATTCACGCAATAGTCGGGCGCCTTATAAAACATACGTATTCATATGCACTAAGCTGCGTCTAGGTGTGATACCAGTGCATACCGCACGTAGCCAACCATGGATTTTCATTGAGGTGCGGACACTACGTCATAATCTCCCGGATGTCGCGGGAACTTCGAACAGTATGGACGCGCCCTTTGTACTGCTGAATGGCAAGAAATCGTAAATATAAAGGGCGCGTGTGTCGTTCTCCATAACAAAGAAAATCCAACTCTTGGTGCAGTATGTATGTTAGTGTATGTTCTTTTAGACTAGATAAAATATTATAGAGCCTGGAATTCTCCTTTAACTAATTGTAACTTACAATCTTTAACTGATCGAAGAAAATCGTTGTGTGTGGCTTTTTATAGAAAAACATCAGAGAGAACAAATCAATTTAAACAGTTCATTCCACCCAAAAATAATACTAGGGTCTTAAGAAACAACTTAAAAATTCCCGAAATCCGATGTAAAACAAAACGAATGCAGGACAGTGCAATACCATACTTAATTAAATTACACAACTTGGAGCAATCATGTGGTTAAATAATAATATATAATATTGTGTTTCGTACTGTGCCTTTTTAATAGTTCAATTTATTCTTAATTGTCATTTTTATTATGTAAATCCATTATAATTCAGTTTTAACTGAGAATGGATCAATAAACCAATATGAAATGAAATGAAATGAATCATCAGAAAAAAGTGAAGAACCATTCTATTTGAATAGTGATTTTTGTGCACATTCATGTGTGTTGATTTTGATTATTGGAATCGAAAAAAAGCCAGAGCACACATCATGTCTTCGGATACAATTTTCTCAAAGATGGTGGCCTTTCAGATGGAAATACTTTACAGAAGGATTGGTACTGGCACCATATATCTATACACTATAAAAGCTTTCAGATTGAAGTAATTTTTAATAATGTCAAACAAACCACAAGGGAGACCCGCCAACATCGGCAAGATAGCTCAGTTGGTAGAGCGCCGGTACGGTATTCCAGAGGTCGCAGGTTCAAATCCTGCTCCTGCCAGTTTTCTTTGTTCACTTTGAAAATTCAATTTGAATTTTGATCAGTACCAAACCTACATGTACACATGTGGGTTATTCCATGAAATTGCGACACACATTTTGGCATTCTTTGATCATGTAATTGTTTTTGTTGTTTAAACCAAACTGGCTTTAATGATGATTATGGTACATGTACATGTACATTGTATGAACTTGAAGAGTAGAGTGAAGGCTTTTGAATGATACAAAACATGAGGGCATTATACATTTACTGTATGTGATATATTTATGTTTTGTCACCAAGTGTGATGGTCTCCCGGGCTAAATTATGGGGACATTTTGTGACATAAAAACTTACAAAGTACAAATAGAGTTCAGATGTTAAAAAAAATTAATTTTTTTTTTCTCTTTTACATGACAGGTTATGCAATACTGCATGTAACTTAACAACAACAAATCATATTTTCAGTATCTCTAACATCTTTTCTGTTATATGGCTTACAAATCTGTGGTTAAGTGGTAATTTATAACCGGCGGATGGTGTCCCACTCTGTTAAATTTTGTTACATCCTGCCTGCATGTCTAGCTTCCTTACTTTTCATCAAATGTGACCCGCTCTGGAAAAAGGTATATTATGTCGCAAAATATGAAAAATGAGTTTTATGTATGTTTGGAAAGCCCACAATGTAAGCTTTCATTTGGTACATGAGAGCTCCAAAGCCCTTTCCATTCTGGAGATATCACATTTTTGCATATTAATTAGCTCTATGGAGTTCAAATTGCACAACAGAGAAAACAGGCTTTGAAATAGCTAGTTATAATACAATGCAATAGAACAATGCACTCTAAAAGGGTTGTTTTTTCACTTTATTCACTGAAATCAACATTGTTGTACACCAAACCTGAAACTTTAGATATTTAAGATGTCATTAAAGAAAAAAACAAAAAATATATTTTGACGAAAAATTTCACCCTCTCAACGTTGAAAGGGCCATTACACGTAAATGCATAGCGCGACTTATATCACCTTTTTCTGGAGCGGGTCACAAATGAAGTCTGAATTAAATTAGATTTCTTTTGTGTGATTACTGTTTTAATAAAAGTAACTTGTAGAGTCAATATATTGGACTGCCTTTTCAAAATGGACAAAAATGGACTCGGAGGTAACGGCAGTGTCCCACATTACATCCTAACAATTTTGGGAACTTTCTTCTATAATTCATCTGTAAGCAGTATGTGAAATGTCCATGCAACATGATAACAAGGACTTGGAGAACCTCTTTTTAAAAACATAAAAAACAAAACCTAAATTGGTGTCATGTGTTAGTTTTCCACCCTTGATGGAGTGGTGTCCCATGTTACATCCTTGCAGGCTTGCCAAATCAATTATTACATCAAATGTTTTAGCCAACACTATTTGATGGGTATGTAAAAGGATAACATTTTCTAACCACCACATACAGATTTTGATGCTTTTAACATGTATTATTTATGAATTATGAGCAACATAAACTAAGATGTAACCGGGACACCGTGTCCCTTGTTACATCGTTGATTTATTCATAGGAGTTGATGTGAAACTCAAGAGAGAGGACCCTAAACTAAATATTATGTCACAATGAATCTAAGCTATGATGAAATACATTTGTAATTGTATAGAATCCGAGGTGGTGCAACAAATTTATTTTATAGCAATTTAAAATTGTTAACACTATATGTCACACATTGTGTCTCAACTTCATGGAATGACCCACGTACATCATACATGTACATGTACCTTTAAAATCTGTATTAAGTAAAACCGAGACATGAAGAGTTTTTATTGCTGGCAGTGTGAGCTACTGACGTAGGCAAATCCTACATGTAGGGTTTCAAAACCAGGAAATTACCATTACTGTAGTGGTTTCTATGGTTAAAGGATGAAACGTTTCACAACTAGTGCATACCGGGATGTTTCCATTAAACATTCTGTACAGCTGAATAGACATCTACATTTACCAAACAGTAAAAATAGACAAAAACTCAGACTAATTGCAAAACAATTTGTTTGACTACCATAAGCCAAATGGGAATTAGAAAAATGGACAAACACGGCTCAGTTACTTTGAGCACAAGTCAATGGGGAAACTGTTGAGAATTTGCAATTTTTCACTTAATCCTCCTGCTGTTATAAATAACTATCATCACAACCTATTAAAAAAACCAACTCCCTTCGACCGCGTTCCCACTCGAATTGGGAAAAGGTGGATCAAGATCCGGCATTTTGGTGTGACCGTTGTCTAACCGCAACGAAACCGCAAGTCGCGTTCCCACTTATGCTTGATCCACCTTTTCGAACGGAAGTGTCGAGTCCAAAAGGTCACCGAGTTCGGTATTACGCATGCGCTTGCTTGCTGAGCGCGCGCTGTGTTGCTGCGTTGCATGCTGGGACGGGTCAAATACATGTGCGATGTTTTGATGTTCGAAGTTTCAACATGGAGGAAGAAATCCAAATGCTTCTCCGTCTGATTTTGCCCATGGATGCGGAGAGCAGTCCAAACTTAATCGTAATATTATAAGTACTGGCTCGAATCGGATCGTAAAACGTATTTTCTTCAAACTTTGCTACGGTTGTTGTTCTATGACACGCTGCAGGCTATACACTAACACGGAATTATTTGTGGATGGAAAAATAAGTAAAATTACACGAATGAAAAAGGTTTAGAAGCGGACGACTTTCAGTACGGAACGAAAGGAATACACATGTACGCTGAATGGATGCATGCACGCTTGCATCGCGCACGCGTGGTGACACATTTTGTATACAGCCCGTAGTTCAGTAGTTGTTTATTGTGCATGTCGTGCACGTGGGAAATTTTCACATGAGCTACACGCCTAAACGTATTTTTTCGTTCATCAGACCGCAAACTTTTCGCGCCACTCGTGCACCAGCCGGATGTTGACAGGTCAAATTGCCGGATCAGATCCACCTTTTGCGTTCCCACTTGATCGTGATCCACCAATTGCAGGATCTGATCCACCAATTGGGGGATCTGTATCCTGGTCTTTAGATGGATCAAGAAAGGTGGATCAGATCCTGATCCACCTTATGACGGTTAGCGTTCCCACTTACACAATTGCAGGATCTGATCCACCAATTGGGGGATCTGATCCGGCAATTTGGCAAAAGGTGGATCAGATCCGGCAATTGGTGGATCTAGTGGGAACGGGGTCGGGGATAGCTTGTGTGTTACAGCCTATCACTCGATAGGTTTTGATAGATAGGGTAATTGGCTCCATTCTGGCACCGAGAGAGGGAGGGTTAATTAAACAAAATAATAACTCCCCCCCCCCCCCCCAATCCACCCCTGAGGTTTTCAGATTGAAGCTAATCATTTATATTTTGAAAGAATTTTGAAAGAATTTTCAAAGTGAACAAAGAAAACTGGCAGGAGCGGGATTCGAACCTGCGACCTCCGGAATACCGTACCGGTGCTCTACCAGACTGAGCTGTCTTGCCCTATGTTGGCGGTATCCCAAATTGTGAGTATATTTGTTCGGCGGGCGCTAGTCAGAAGTCATAAACCCATAATGTCGTATAGCCAGGGATCACGCCCAATTTTTTTTTATGTCAAACCAGTCCGGAGTCTTCATACTACCTACATGTAAACTCAGGTACCACAATAGAGTTAATCAGTCAGACAAATCTCCTGTTGTTAAGGTAATAATTTGGGATAATAAAACTACAAATTATGCATTGGTGGAGTGAGATTGGCTAAAAATGAAAAAATCCATGAATCTGCATGCAGTGTTTGGGGGGGTTGCCGAGGACCCCAGTGCAACTAAGCTTCTTTGGTTTGTACATATATGTATTTGCCTAAAGGCACTCCTTAAAATATCTGTTTCTATTGGTCTATATCCACTTTTACAGGTCAAAACAAATTTAGGGTAACAACTCAGGAATTCCAGATTCCAGATTTCAAACGGTATTCTTTTAAAATTCTGAAATCAGTAAATATCCCGACAAAAAAATCTTGAAATCAGAAAAATCCTGACAAATCTAACCCCAGCTTTAAAAAAAATCTTTGAATAGTCAGATTTTTTACTCAGAGAGTTTTAAGAACCTATTTAAGAGTTAAAAAAAGAACTAGACATCTGGTACAGTGTTTGTGGACAAACACAGGGCTGTTTTGTTTTTTTGTGTAAAATTGTGATTAAAATGAAATTTCAAAAATTTCAAAAATCATAAAAAAAATTGACGATGACGTCATCATGACATTTCAGATTTTGCATGCTAGTGACAGTATCTACCTACCCACTACTTTTCATGACGATCGGACCTATCCTTATATGCGTTTTAAAAAAGCACATTTTTGATGATGTCATCATGACGTCACACATTTTCTCCCTTTTAGGGCATATCTTTGAGACATACCAAAGCTATAACAAAAAGAATTTTGAAAATATCTTGTTTTGTTCGCTAGATATATTGAAAAGAATGTTACGATTTTCAAAATTCAAAAATTCATAAAAAATCACGTGATGACGTCATCATGACCAAAAAGTTCGGGACACATTCTGAGCAGTTTGTCTAAGTGTCTGCCAAGTTTAAAGGCAATCGGGTGCACCAAAGTAGCCAAAGTGCCGGTAAGAAAGAAAACGTGTACAAATGCTATGAGCAAAAGTCTGAAAAGAAAAAAAAAAAAAAAAAAAAAAAAAAAAAAAAAAAAAATCTTAACGAAAACAAGGGCTGTTTTGGAAAAGTTTCCAAAACAGCCAATAAAATAAAAAGCAAAACTTACCTTGGGTAATATGGAACATCTTGGGTCTGGCTCCTACTTCCCAGCTTTATCTTGTTGTGATCCCACAGCCCGAATGTGGGCACCATGCCATGGGCCACGCATGTCAGAGTTACGGATTCTCCGTAGCGCACGAATACAGTAGAAGGACTTGTCAACATCAACAATGGTTTGGCTGTAAAATCAGCCAATTTTGTTGTTATTTACATGCACTATGTACAATGTACATATGGGCTCCGTGCACAACTACCCCCTCAGCGGAAAGAAAAGGCGAGTCGGGGGAGTCAATATCGACGCCATCTTAACCTGACTTCAATTTAAGTGTCTGGTTCCCGCTATGATATTCTTATTGAAAAAGCAATTATCGAGAGTCGGCAAACAGACAAAGCGATCCCACTGGTATACGAGTATCAAATGAACGAGGAGCGCAGTGCGTAATACCAGCGACGTACTCCCCATTAGAAGTGCGGTTGCTATGTGGACAGCGCCCTCTTTTGGTGGCGCACGCAGCCCATACCCCTCTATTTATTGTTTTTATCTATTAATATTAGAGACCTGCTGACCCACATGTGATCATCGGAATAAAAGAATACAATACAACATTTTTAAATATTATATTCTGATAATAAAAATGTTGCACAACAAAAACGGATACAAAATTAAGAATAATATATATACACTACATACGGAAGAGGGACAATTTAAACACAACAAATCCAAATACCCACACCTTGACAGACACACAATCGTGGTTTACTACACTGGAGGACAAGGCTTTAGCCGGATTCACACTGGACTAAACTATTGTCAAAAGTTACCGTGTCTGATTGCTAACATTCCACTGTGGTTATTCTTTTTGTCACCTTTTGTCCAGACCATGTCAGACTGTGCCTGTATATAAACCTTGCCTGATGATGTTTTACTTCATTGCATCTGATGTAGGGCTGTCCCGAATATACCGGATATTCGATCATCAAGCAAATATTCAAATACCATTTTGCCAGTTCGAATATTCTAAAAGATATATATACACATACAGATACGACTCTGATGCTATTTTAATAGAAAAGTTACAACGCTTAGCAGTGTCAAATGGCGCATTTTTGTCAATTGTAACTTTCAGTGGACGGAGGTTTATTGTTCCCGTCCGTAAAACCCTTGATACAACAGGGGCATGCAAAAAAAATGCCGTTTGAACGGTCCATAATATCAATCGCCATACGTAAAACACCGGCGTGCTTTTACGTGCAATGGTTTTTTTTACCGGTGCGGCATGCACTGAAAAAATTGATCGGCGAGTATCGAATATTCGAATATTCGGTCAAACCCAGTTTCGAATATTCAAATACTAAATTATTCAAAAAGTAAACAGCCCTAATCTGATGAAGTAGTTGTTGCTACGAAAGCTCATGCAAAGTTTTACTTTAGTTAGTCAATAAAGTGCTATAATTTTTCCATTTACCCCTGAATAATTACATGGACACAGACAAACGCTCTCAAAAGTGGGTAGGCTAACAACATGTAGGGGGGGCATTTTTATTTGTTAGGCAAATTGGGAGAGAGTTATATGGGGACATTTCTCTGTCGCAAAAATGATTTTGGTCCCCACGACGTCTATCGCACGACCAGAGTAGATGACCTTTCACATCAGAATTGCGTGAATGCAGGGTGGTGGAATATCATCCAATCACATTAGTTTTATGCAAAATCCGAGATAACAAATACAGTAAAAACTCCATAGGCTTTGCTAGGGGTGGTGTCAACTTGCACATTGTGATCTATAGGTCAATTACGTATAGGAGAACATGTCTTTTTTTTTTTAATGCTTAACTGTCTTGTACTAAGCAAAGGGTTTTGGGAAGGGTGTATGAACATGTGAGATGCCGGTCTGGTACCCACCTCTGCTGCACGATTTCCCATGTAGACCAATAGGGCAGACACAATCCCCAGTGAAAGCGTGGCACTCCACCCCGACAGCACACGAACATGCTTGGTCACAGTGCACCCCGTGCCGTGCATGAGGACAACCTATTTAGAAAAAAAACACAGCCACGTGACGGAAAAGACATCAGATAAATATTTGGAATAAACATAACCCTCGGTATATGCAGCCTGCCTTTCCCCAAAACTGGCTTAAATCTGTTTCACACTGTACTGTTACCCGGGGTAATCGCGGGGTTAACGAAAAGTTTAATCCAGAGATTACCCAGGTAATTTAGAGTGTTTACACTACACTTCTCGGGGTTAGAAATTCTCCGGGTTGACTGCCTCGAAACCCCACTTAACCCGGGTAATTTTTAACCCCACTCACGAGGTGGGATAACCCACCAATTTCGGGGTTAACGACGACCTTGATATGATTCTTCGGGTTACCATCAGTAGTGTGAATACTCACCAGGTTTTCTTCAACCCGGGTGGGTGGGTGTGCTTCGTCTTTTTTTTTTTTTTTTTTTAATTTTGGATAAAGCACATTCCCCTTTCAAATAGATTTGAAAACACTCACCCCAGCCACAGCCCAAGTTTCATGATACTTCTAGGAGGAAAATTTGCAGGCGGATATCCTTTTTTTGGGGGGGGGGGGGGCGGTGTCACTTTCAAGGGCTATTTCTTACGAAATTCTGGATTCCCCTCCACCAACTTTTGGACACGATTCAATGCTGACATCAGAAAATTAATTAATATAATTTTTTTTTAGTATAATTAATCTTACTTTCAAGTTTCAAATACAAAATTCATTAACCCTAACCATCCCTAACCTGCCAAAATCAAACACCCCATTGTGTTGAATTTTGTGTGATTGGGTATTGTAGAGCCTTGGCACCATCACTTTGCATGGGACTTGATGCCCTGATTTTGTCCCAAGTACAAAGAATGTGCCATTGGTTTACTACACAGTGTTGGAGTTTGTGTGGTTAGGGAAGGATTCTAGTAAAAAGGCTTGGGCTGTTAGGGTTAATATGGTTAAGGGTTTTGGTAGGGCAGAGGTCAAGCAATGCACATTCTCCGGGTTATCATTCGCATAGTGTGAGCTGAATTTTGAGGTTAATTTTGTAGTGTGAAACCAATTCAACAGATAAGTTTTTACCTGGGTAATGGACTATCACCCTGGTAATTAATTACCCGGGTAAGTCCAGAGTAGTGTAAAACCCCTATAACAAGGGTGAGATTGACCAAAAAACGACAAATCCACAAAATCAACGAAAAATCAACGAAAAAATCCATATCCATATAGTTTGTATTTTTGCCTAAAGGAAACCCCCTTAAAATATCTATTTTTATTGGTTTTATCTACTTTTACAGGTAAAAACACAGTTAGGACAACACCTCAGGCATTCCAGACAATGAAAAAGGAAATTGTTCAGTGCCATTTGTGGGGAAGTTTCATTAATGAAAACCAGCGTACATGGAAAAACAAAACAAATTAACGTTTATGACGCTTGTGAAAATGCAATTTACACCGTAAAGCCACAGAGCTCACCGTACAGTGTACACACGTCCATCTTGCTGCAGTGATAATGTGGCAGTTTTAACGTGCGGTCCTTTATGAACAATATGGACAGCAATTTCCGAGATTGAATTTTTGGGATTGGCTTTCTTTAACGGGTACCCGGGTATCCGTGCTTTTTTTTCAATGGGGTACCCGATTCCTGTACTACCCGTAATTGCACACCCCTAAAGCTGAATCCTGGTAAAGTCCCTTTACATGTACACGTAACAGTCCTGAATTCTTACAAGGGACCAGTCCGGCGAAAGTCACATTCCTCCGCTTTGAGCTGCAGGCAAAAATCCATTGATGGTCGAAATTTTTGATTTTTGTTTTATTGCCTAAACGTAGTGTACATGATTGGTCATTGTTGCAATTTTCAGAAATGGGCGGATTTGGGGTTTAGTATTTTATAGGAAATATTGTTCCACTGACCTGTTCAAAGTTTTGCGTTGTTGGATGGCGAAAAAAAGGAGAGAGAAAACGGCGCTCGTTTTCAATTGTCGGGCGGATGATAGCCTTTAGTCAAGAGGCGCGTGGGGACGCGTGACGCGCCCCGAATAGACAACTTCGCAAATACTGCCTGGTTGAGACGTCACAATGGTAAAAAGACATGGGAAGGAAAAAAGCAGTCTCATTCCTTCCCACAATCCCTTTTAACCATTGTGACGTACGTCTCAACCAGGCGGTATTGATATTTGCGAAGAAGTCTATGCCAACATGTCCGGGGAGCGCCACTCGTCCGGGTAGCCACGCGCGCCTTGACTAAAGGCTACAGGGCAGTTTTCCCAATGATTTCCAGCTGGAAATTGTTGGAAAACGATATAAATTTCCACTTTTTTCGACAACGACAGCATACTGGTGCCATCATTTCACAGGATGATTGAGACTACTATTAACTTACAGTCTAGTAAGGTATTTCGTAATATTTCAGTAAACAAAAATGGGAGGATTACCAATCGTGTACGCTACTTTTAAAATGCCAGTTTATGTAAAATATAATTATACTGTGTTTTCGTTTTTTTATTTTAGTACAATAAAATGTTTTAAAAAAGAGATTTTTAGTAAGGTAACTCACTGATAATTACCAGAATTTGCATTTAGTTTCTTCATAAGATTCATTATTTTTCGATTTGTGTACACCGCCATTTTGCGATCATAACAAACTTGTTATCAATTTAAAGTTTGTGATCTAAACTCTTCATTTGATTGGCCGATCTGACCGATATTTCCACAAATAAACCAATGAGAGACACTTTTAGGAGATACCAAGGCTAACCCCTAATCGTGAGCCATTCAGCAGTGCGGAAATGAAGGACAAACTTTATCGCTTTATTTCTACAACAGTGCTGGATCATCTAATACAACTAAAATTATCATAACTTGTTCAATACTGTTCTGATTTTAATCATTCCTTCATCATTGTAAAGCTTATGACATGTTCATTCAATGGTATATACCTAGAAAAAAAAAATGTTTTGCGATGAGAGACTGTTCTCTATTGAGAGTGCCACAATTTCAATATGATTTTTCAGATCTAGGGAGTTAGGGTTATGTGAGTCAATATGGGACAAAAGAAATTGACTGAAACAAATTTCTTACCTTGAAGTTGTAAGGACACTTGAGGGGATATGAATGAATCGCGTAGAATGCCCACACTCTCCTTGAACTTCACCGCACAGGTCATTGTAAGTAGCCCAGCTGATGCATCAAAGTATTCAAAGGTGAAAGTTGCTTCTACATCGGTCTCATAAGAGTCCTCGGCTGTTTAAGACATAACAAATATGGCCAAATAAAAAAAAAAACATGTTTAGCGTCCTGCCTTTTTGATAAATAGGAAGGAGAAGGACATTTTTTTTTAAATTTTTTTTTTAAATGGCCGCTCGACACATTTTCCAAGACGTCCGGCTGGGCTATTTTTCAAGATGGCCGCCAGCATACACAAGGTGATGCTAGAGTCTAAAAATACGCCTTTTTGTTTTGGGATTTTTTTTTTTCGAAAAAGATCAAATATTCTTCATTTTTTGTTCGTGTTTTTTCATTAAAAAAAAAAAAAAAAAAGCAGGCGGCGACGCTAAACATGGATTTTTTTTAATTTGGCCTATTAAGCTATTGCCAATTTTCCAACTCTGAGGTGTGATGGAAGGGAAGTTTGCCTGCACAATGCATAGAGACAACAAGATATAGGGCTGTCCCGAATATAGCGAATTATTGAAATATTCGATCATTAACCGAATATTCGAATAGCTTTTTGCCGGTTCGAATATTCAAAGAAAAAAAATATATACACGTACAGATACGACTCTGATGCTATTTTAATAGAAAAGTTACGGCGCTTAGTTGTCAAATACCGCATTTTTTTGTGGTTTATTGTTCCCGACCGTAAAACCCTTGGCACTTAAAATAATTATTGCAAAAACTCGGGCTTGAGTTTGGTTTCTTGTTATCTTGGCAACTTTTCGGACATCTCCGGTAAGTATGTACATCAACTTTGCTTCTTCCGACACATCTCGGATCCAGGCCTCAAATTTACGATTTTCTAGGGCACGGCCATTTTGCCTTCGATAATGAAAAATTTGGCAGAGCACCAAGGCCAAAGCAAAGGGCACCAAGGCCAATGGCATTTTTTTTAAAGGGCACGGAGGCTAGTCATTATTACTTCTATTAGAAATATTCTGTGAAGCCCTGTAAAACTCTACAAGCTCTGTAAAACTCCACAGATACATGTACATTTACATGAATGTTTGTCACTTTAATCGATCTTTTCGTGGCATTCTTACAAACTTGATAGTATACAAATAATGAATGTTTATGAGTGTGATGGTAAGAATAATTTCATGAGGTGGCAGATGGCATGTTCTATTCCACGAGGCGAAGCCGAGTGGAATAGAACATGCCATCTGTCACCGAATGAAATTATTCTTTCCATCGCACGAATGTGAAACATTCATTATTTGTTTTATACAACGCCTGAATAAATTCTCGTCATCTGATTGGTAACTTGTAAACTGGTGCTTACATAAATGTAAGAAACATGTAGTAACACTGATAGCTGGGGGAACACTTTCAATGCATTTTATTCAAGTTAAAAACTGTTCAGAATTGTAAAAAACTGTTTCACAAATTCAGAACTTCCAGTAACCAATTACTGTCTCGAAAAGTCTCAAATAGTTAAAAAAGTTCACTGTTTTTCAACAAGTTCAGAAGAATTATTCACTTCAGATGCAGAATGTCATCTAAAAATATCCGTTCCGAAGTGTTGAAGATCAAACTGTTCAGAATTGTTAAAAAGCTGTTTCACAAATTCAGAACTTTCAGTAACCAATTAATGCACTTTCATATCCAATTTATGTTAGTTTACAACTGTACTAGTCCAGAAAAGTTAAAAATGCGGATTGCATGCATGGATTTCTTTGTGTACAACGTGCCGTTTTCCTTTCTCAGTCCCGCATAAAACCGGGACAAAAAAATTGTCGAGTTCCGAATTAGTTAAAGCTTCAATTGTTGTTCCTGTGTGTCTAGCAAATTCATCTAATCGTTTCACTGCATATTTGATTTGTCTCTTTGTATTTGGAGCGTCAGCATTGCTTACAAGTTCCAATATTTCGTCGTCTGTTAGGAGAACAAACCGCGGCAGTTCGGGTAACTTGGCCGCCATGTTGTGTGAATGACAGCGCTGTTGTAGCGCCACCTAGTGACCGTGAAATTAGAAAAGTTTTTGGTTCTATCAATGCGCGCGCACCATGTGATAGACCCATGTGATAGAACGTATTGGGCGGGGCGGGTTCGCGCCGTGTGATGGGTCGAATAATTCAATGCACGTGATCGACTCTCCACCAATCGGATGGCGGGGATTTATTCAGGTGTTGTATAATTTAGGTTATTACATGTATTATTACAACACACAATACATCGGTCATACAATGAATGATGCCATGCGCGCGCCGCATATGTACACAACTCCATGATGAAAGCGCGAGCGAATGTGACAACCAACTTTAATTGGTCGATTTTGCCTGGTAACCTATGCAAGTTGGTGATGAAGGGCAAACCCAATATTGAATTTACATCATCCCCACACAAATTCCAGCTTTAAAGTTTGTCCAATGCAGCGTGCTGCATTGTTTTTGCGGTTGCACGTTACACATACAGAACGTGTTATTTAAAACGGTTAGGCGCTTCTCACAAGTGCTAACATGTACGTCAAATTACCATGGACATTATTTTTTTGCAGAATTTGTCCTGGAAATTCTTAAGATTGCCACTGATTTTTCTATTTTTTTTCTTGGTAGTAAATTCCAGACAGGGTCGGCAGCATAAAAAAAGGCTTTTGTATATATTCGGTCGGGAGCTAAAAATAGGGTCGGTCGGAAATGAGAACCAAAGAAATAAAAACTGGGTTGCCCTAATAAAAAGGACTGAAAAATATATAACATGCACAAAATACACAAAATACATGACAAATGTTAAAAGGTAGAAGATTGTAATTTACCTGTCGTTCTGGTGTCCCCTACAGTGAATCTACTTTCTTGAATGACTGCTTTTTTCTGCGCTGGATTCGTTTGATTACACTCAAGATATGATTCTCTCACCCATATATTCATGGTGAAACAGAAAACGACCGTTAGACCACCTGCATATTGGAGTCAACAAAGAAAAAGGCTGGTCTTAACAAGGGGCTAAAGGTATGATTACACAATACCTGTCAGTGATAATCAGGAAGGGGCGTGGCCAATTGTGGCCAGGAAGGGGCGTGGCCAATTATGGCCAGGAAGGAGCGTGGCCAATTCAATTGACCTATCGCCGTTCATGACCATTATCTAATCGTAGCGTCTGTTAAACATCACATGATATTTCAAATCTTGGACAAACAAAAAACATTCCAAATACGCGCATTATTCGGCCGCATGTGCGCCCTTGTTTCTTGAAATGCAGTACGCAAATATACACGTCAAATTTAACGCTAACGCTCAACGAGCCGATCGCGTTTTCAAATACTAATTTTGTTTGCAGCACATTGACCAGGCCCGTTAAGCGTAGTTTGTTCCGTTTATATTTCTTAAGTTTTTTTTTTATTCTCGTTTTGTGTTCCTTCCTCATGCTCGGATGGTGAAAATTATGTGAGTGGGGTCCGGGGAGTCTGCATTATTCAAATACGCATTATAACGAGCGGCTAGAAATTGGAAAAGCTATTTTCCCACTTTCTGCAATAAGTGGTCGCACGAAAGTGTGCATTCACGGACAAAGTTGTCTCAGAAATCTGAGACAACTCCTGCATCCGGTCAAATAGAGCGCGTATGCAATGATTTTCCGTAATACGCTACTGCGCGTTTCACGCATCGCATCCACGTGCCGCACGTGTGTAAAGTAGTCTAAGGGGCGTGGCTAACTCACAAACGGCGATAGGTCAATTACGACCAGGAAAGGACATGGCCAATTACGACTAGGTGTTGTGGCCAACTATTATCAGGAGTGGGGTGTGTCTAATTATGCCAAGGGGCCAATTTCAAAGAGCAGCTTAAGCACAAAATTTGCTTCAGCACAAAAAAAACCTTGCTTCGTAAAACGGGTTACCAGCCAAAACTCTGAGATCGTTATGCAAAGTACATGTAAACAACAACTAAATACCAGTCACTATACAGCTGGACATCACATGGAGTTCTGGCCAATAACCTGATTTTATTACATGTAATTAAGCAAGTTTTGTTTGTGCTTTTAAAAGACAAATTTTGTGCTTAAGCAGCTCTATGAAATTGGCCCCAAGAAGGGGAAAATTAAGGTAATTATGACCACGAAGAGAACATGGCCAATTCTGACCAGGAAAGGGTTAGAATATTTTCCAATTTGTGTGCATCACCATTTTGAATGCAATCATAACAAACTTGGTATCAACTTAAAGCTTGTGATCTAAACTCTTCATCGACTGGCCGATCTGACCGATATTTCCACAAGTAAACCAATGAGAGACACTTTTAGGAGATACCAAGGCTACCCCCTAATCGTGAGCCGTTTAGCGGTGCGGAAATGAAGGACAAACTTTATCGTAAACACACATCCCTACTCCTATATGGGTCATTCTATAGGGGTCAAATTTTGGTGTCCCTGTTTACATCTGACACTCATGTATAGTATTTGTCAATTGAGGACACCTTTTATCTCCAAGTGTGATTATGTAAAGCAAAGTACCTGCCAAACAAGTAAAAAATAGTACGAAGTCAATTTTAATGATACTTGATGTGGAATTACACAGGTCAGGTGTACATGTAACAGGGACACCAAAAAATGTAACTTTTGGACCCCAAATTTATGACCCATTACATGCAGATCTAGCTGTTTCTGGGAAATTATGCTATAACTTACAGTTTTTATTTAAGTTCATCGAAACACTCTTCTCTACCGCCTCGAGTCCCAGAGGGGTTGGTATAGTTACGTTAAGAAGGAACAGATTGTCCTGTAAGAAAGCAAATAATATGGTGCAACCAGTACATAAATACACAGGATATCTTCCAAGATCCAACATGTGCTCGATTTAACCCTCCTATAGTATACAAATAATGAAAATTATGAGTGCGATGGTAAGAATAATTTCATGAGGTGACAGATTGAATGTCCTATTCCACGAGGCGAAGCCGAGTGGAATGGGACATTCCATCTGTCACCGAATGAAATTATTCTTACCATTGCACGAATGTGAAACATTCATTATTTGTTTTATACAACGCCTGAATAAATCCGACACTGCGACAGATTGCATGCATGGATTTCTTGGTGTATTAACGTTACAACGTGCCGTTTACCTTCTCAGTCCCGCATAAAACCGTGACAAAAAGTGGTCCAGTTCCGAATCAGTTAAAGCTTCAATTGTTGTTCCTGCATGTCTTGCAAATTCCTCTAATCATTTGATTGCATATTTCATTTGTCTCTTTGTGTTAGCAGCGTAAGCATCGCCTACGAGTTCCAATATTTCGTCGTCTGTTAGTGTTAGGAGAACAAACCGCGGCAGTTCGAGAAACTCAGCCGCCATGTTGCGTGAATGACAGCGCTGTTGTAGCGCCACCAAGTAACCGTGAAATTAGAAAAGTTTTTTTGGTTCTATCAATGCGTGCGCACCATGTGATAGACCCATGTGATAGAACGTATTGGGCGTTGCGGGTTCGCGTCGTGTGATGGGTCAATAATTCAATGCACGTGATCGACTCTCCACCAATCGGATGGCGGGGATTTATTCAGGTGTTGTATAATCAGTGGCGGATCTACGGGGGGGGGGGGGGGGGGGGGTTTGGGGGTTTAAACCCCCCCCCCTTAGGCTGAAAAAAAAAAAAAATAACCAGTGTCGGGTGTCGAAAAATCGGCACGCTGGGGTGTGTAGGCCAATCACCTCAGGTAAACCCCCCCCCCTTGGGTAAAACCTAGATCCGCCCCTGATAATTATAACTATCACAGCCTCTCAAGAAATCTACCCACCAACTCTCACAGCTTGCGTGTGTTTCAACCTGTCACGTGATAGGTTTTAGGGTAGTTGGCTCCATTTTGGCCCTGAGAGAGGGAGGGTTAAAGGTACATGTAATGCACAACAATTGCAAACATCAAAAAAACAAAACTACCGAATAATTATGTAAAGTCAGGGTTCTCCACGAGGGGTTTTATAATTAGCGGGGCGGGCCGCCCTGCCAAAATTGTATGCCGCCCCGCTAAAGTTTTACCGCCCCGCTAAAATTTTCACCGGCCTACAATTTGTTTCCATTGGATTTTCCCCCATTCTCCACCGTCGAAGAAGTTTACCACACTCTGTGGAACGAACATGAAGAGTTTGCCAGCATTACCATTCAGCAGTATTGCAGTAGCGTTTATAGTTTAGCTCACCGGCCGGCTTAACCACATAAAAATCTTGCCTTCATTTCAAGTTGTAAACACGAGCAAATTTGATTCAAAGAGTCAGAAGAAAGTGGCCAGGAAATGCCTCAGATTGCACCACAGAGCATCTAGAATCCAAAATTTCCAGGGGGCCCCCTAAGCGGGCTCCGGACCCAACGCCGTAAGGGCTTCGCGCTCCGATTGTGTCTGCCACCCTGCTAAAATTTAAGGCCGTGGAGAACACTGAAAGTATTAAAACAATAGTCGCAAGCATCCTGTGAAATCATGGCACCTGGCAAGCTGTCATTTTCAAAAAAAGTGGAAGTTTTGTATTAATTTCCAGCGATGATGGGCAGCTGACCATCAATGGAAATAATCTAGCTTCCCGACATGATAATTCCCGGATGTCTATAAATTGCTCCGTTTTGTCCGAGGACTACAAGAACAATATTGTTTTTTCCTCTTTGTTTTCCCAGCATCTATGCACACAAAACTTTAAACAGGTCAGTTACTGTTACATTATTTGCTATAAAATATTAACCCATAATCTATTCATTGCTGTAATTTCTGAAAATTACAGCAAAAGCAAATGTTTCCAAATGAAGCACGCTTTTGGTCACCTTTGTGCCGTTGCTGCCCCGAGGCGAACTCATCCCCTATTTCTCACTACCATTCTCGCCCCGGGGAAAGTGTCTCGCCCCGGGGAAAGTGTCTCGTCCCGGGGATAAGATTTTCAACCCTGATCCAGAGCAGGTTGATCCAGAGCAATCCCGGGGGTGGCTCAGGGGTGGCGCGGGGGGGGGGGGGGGGGAATTTCAAGTGTGAATCAGGGCTTATTTTCACCCCCGCGTCACCCTGGGGCCACCCAGAGATTTCGTCTAGTGTGAAAAGGCCTCATATCCTATACACCCAGAATATTGTGTCCTTATCCCAGGATATCTGAATGCGTACGTTGCAACTGGAGGTCAACTGTGAATACATGGATATGAAATTTTAGGTCTGTTAATACTATAACAAAGCATTCTGTTTACGAAGTTGATCTTAGAAAAAGGGGAGGGGCTTACAGTGCTGGAACCTGGTGGAGGCGGCGGCTTGTAACACATCATATTGTCTTCATCATCACTTCCATTGCAGTGGGCTCTGCTCACGAGTAGGGTGAGCACAGTCAAAGCCGTAAAAGATCCATGAAGCTGCATGTTGTCACTGCAACTGCAAAATATATCACAGTCTGTAAATTTAAAACGTGCTGAAATCACAATTTTATCTGTTGAAAAAACATTTTTCTAGTTGGCTAAATCTTTAGCTCCAAACATCGTAGAATTCAGAAAGTAAATGTGGACATTTAGCGAGGACTGGCAAAAGTTCTGAAATAATGTGTTGCCGAGAATCTCCTCCGATTGGTCAAAATCATTGACATACTAAATTGGATTCGGACAACTATTTGAGATTTCACGAAACCTTTTCGACATTCTCGAAGCATCATGTGAACAGTCTGAACAATTACTGGCATTAATTAGCAGATTAGAATGGATGTGATTCGTCGCATCGGTTGTCATGATTGTAAAATCTGCTTCTGATTGGCTAATAATATGACATTAGCTGTTCTAATTTCAGAGGCGTTGCATTCATCAGTAACTGGTGCCGAGAGGAATTCCCTAATTATTTCCATATTTTTGTTGCCATTAAAAACTGATTTTTCTGGTTATTATTTTCTTCATGAATGTTCTATGCAAAGATATGTGAAAAAAAGTATCTCTGAATTTATGACAGATATTTAGAATAAAATCAATTAATATTTGGCAGTCTTATTGACTTGACTTGCTGCCTTGGACTCGAGTCAGACTCGAGTCGCGATTTGTTTTACTTGAGACTTGACTTGGAAAAAAATGACTTGGGACTTGACTTGAAAGAACATGACTTGTGACTTGACTTGACTTGAATAAATTTGACTTGCTGAAATTAACACTTTTGTTAAAACAAACACAACTTTTGGGCATACGCACATGTATTCAGTTGAAAAAAAATGCCGAACCTATGGCACATAGCGAGCTGGGTGTCCATACATGTATACATGTACGTATGCGGGGCTGCTAGCACTGGGCGATTGCATGGAGAATCGTCAAGATGACATGCATGGTTGATTTTGTACAGTGCATGCGTGCCAGCCTATGCGTAGTCATTTGTCATTGGAATTTGAATTTACTATGTGCAACAATTGACTTGAGACTTGGTACTTGACTTGAACAAAATTGACTCGGGACTTGACTTGACTTGGAAAAATTGACTTGGGACTTGACTTGACTTTTGAATATTTAACTTGTGACTCGACTTGACTTGAGAAAAAATGACTTGGTTACAACACTGATATTTGGTAGTGCTGCAGCCGAACTGCCGAACCAAACTAAAAATGGCCGAACCGAACCGAGCCGAAATTGTCGGTTCGGAAGATCGGCAAGCTTTTATACATGCACATATTGATCTCGCTAGGAATGCATGCGATCCTTACATGTATATTGTAGCAGGTTTGGACTCGACCACATGTACATGTACCGTGTAAATTATATTAGCCCAGGTACATGTACTAGGTAAATTAAACTCCAAGCATGTGCCTTCCCGGCTATCTCTGAATCACTCGATAAAAATCATGACCAAATGCTGAATATGCATTTATGATAATTCTGTAGTAACTCCATTCAAACACCGAATATGCATTTCTGAAAATCAGATAGAGTCGAGTATTGGCGGCAGTGGTGTGGTCCGTGGGGGTGTGGCCATTGTTCCAGTCATTGTGAATTCTTGCACCCTATGGGTTTGGCAAGGTGCCAATCAACATGTCAGGACTGGGTCACTTTTGGGGAATTCCCTTGCACCCAGTGCAGGTGGGGAGGGCCAGGGAATTCCCCAAAGGACATTCATTCACTGTGCCATGTACTATCGATCCGTGCGATCGCGATTGGAGAGATTTTTTTTATGTACGTAAATTTAAAGGTACGACATGAACTAAACCGATGTTCGGAAAAAAGTCTGAACCACACCCGAACCGAACCGAACCTGGTTTGTTTGTCATCTATACCCACGAGAATGTCGAAAAAGGTTTATTGGATAGGCGCATAATAAGTTTGGCCATGAACATCCAACACAGGAAACACATTTTTGCATGGAAATTTCTCGACTAATGTCCCGACTTATCACAGAACTGCAGCGCATATGTTTATGTAGTCCGAGTATTAAACATGGACCCTACTTTGCCCCCTTTTTTTTTAACATTGGGACATGATCTGGCGATAGTACATTGTAGGGTCCAAAGAAAATGTCTGCATCGACCTCCAATTAATGAAAAGAGTTTGAAAACCCCACAAAAACCTCAGATTTTACCCTTTAAATGGTCACAAAAATATGCCACGTGAGATACAAGTAGAGTTCCAGGATCATGATTTATGGGAGGGTCCAAGTTACTCGGACTAGTGTTTATGGTGATTGTGTAGATTACGAGCCCCCTCTTTAGATTTGGTCCAATAAACCTTTTTGACATTCTCAAAGCATCATGGGAACTGCATCACCCTAAACTGGCATTAGAAGAGCAAGCACATTAGAACGGACGTGATTGGTCGTATTGGTCACATGTTCATTGTTATGCTTGCAAAAATCCTCTTCTGATTGGCTAATAATGTGACATCATTATAGCTGCTCTAATTCCAGAAATTTGCATTCATCAGTAACTGGTACCCTGAGAGGGATTCCCCAATTATTTCCTTTATTTTTATTGCCATTTAAAATTGATTTTTCTGGTTATTATTTTCCTTATGTTCCAAGCAAAGATATGTGAAAAGGGTATCGCTCAACTCATGACAGATATTTAGCATGAAATCAATTAATATTTGGACTGGTTCACAGTGATAGGTTTGTGTATAAATTACATGGTTTGTTTGGCCTCCAAACCCACAATGCATTGAGAATGTCGAAAAGGTTTATTCGAGAAACATACATGTATAACAATAAGGGTGTTTTTATTCCAAAATGACTTTATTGCAGTAAAGTATACTTCTCTCAATTAATTCCAATGGCATCATTTTTTTGTAATTTGAACAGAACAGTAATTTGAACGACATGTACCTGTTGGTTTTTAATGTTGCAAGCTAGTTTGCCGAATCAAATTACAAGTAGGCCTAGATTTTGTTCTCTTAATTATTAGGCAAATTTTTTGTGTGTGTGTTGCCCTTGGACTGGTAAAATTGGAAAAGAGGGTCGGTCGGTGGGAATTTGTTTTGTTTTTCGGCTTCGCCACTGACCAGCAAAACAAATACTAATAGATGTATTCTAACTTTTGGCTTCATATCAACCGCTTGAACATGTTGAATGAGATACGTTTTTGCCGATTTGATTCGACTCTTTCTACCGCAATAAACTGTTCAAAATTACAAAAAAAGATGTCAAAAGAATTAAGAGAAGTCTGCTTTAGGTTAAAAAAGTCATTTTGGAATGAGAAAAAATACCCTTGACTCTATTTTGATCAAAACTTAAAGAGGGGCCCTACACTACACAATCGCCTAACTTGTTAATGTTATGTTAATACTATAACAGTCTTGCTCTATGGTTTGAGGGGGGATCTAATTCCATGGTCTAACGTTAACGATACACAATCGCCCAAATTGTCATGCAAGCAAGGTAGCCCAGGTTGGACGATGTCTTCATTGCACTACGACTAACGTCCTGGATACGAGATGTCGCATTAATTGAAATCAAAACTTTAACAGGATTTTTTCACGTTTTACCTCGTTGTAGAAGCTAATTTCATGCCCACACATACTCTTTGTGTCCTTATCTATCTGTCCGTTAGGTTCAGGAATTCCATATGATACGCTGGCCGACGTTTTCCAGGAAAATAAACTCAAACGCAACGTTAAACTTGTAGACTCTTTTCATCAGTTTCATACCGAATTACATGACGTACACAGGGCACGTGTGTGCGTGCACACATACGCGCGTGCGACCTCCGAAATTCTGCCAGTGCGATGCTGCTGCGTGCAGCGCAGGCGCAATGCGCACGCGCGATTTGCCTGGCAACCACTTGCATGCGCACTACCGTTTGGGCTGGCTGCGCGGTACGGTCTTGAAAAGTGCTTTCTGTGTAGTCTACAGATACTTTTAAACTAAAGTTCCAAATCTGTTTTGGGCTATAGGCGATAATATGAACGAATTTGGGAGGTTATTATGGACGACGTAATCGATGCAGGATCACAAAGCAGGACCCTCAGTACGAACACAAACGTCACGCAAGTTATTGTGCCTGCGCGTAAAGGGGGGACAGTTACTAGGCAAATCGCGCATGCGGATTGTGCGTGCACGCGCGCGCGGCCTAGTGCTTGCGTGCACGCGTAATTATACGCACACATACGTTTCATGTACGTATACTTGGTGAAGTTGGTCTGAAACTGATGAAAAGAGTCTACAAGTTTAAACGTTGCTTTTGAGTTTATTTTCCTGAAAAAATCGGCCAGCGAATCATAAGGAATTCGTGAACCCCACGGACGGATAGATAAAGACACAAAGAGTATAATGGGCGTGAAATTAGTGTCTACGGTGAGGTAAAAATATTGTAATTTTGTTTCAAATTTGTTTCGACTACTTCCAGTAGCTTCATATTCTGGACTCCCTCGCAACGCGAAGGGAGTCCACTGCGCTAGCAAGCAAGGGAAGGCACGCTGATCTGTGTAGTGTGTTCCATCAACGACCACACGTTTTAGTAAAAAGGGAAAACAATGAATGGTAATTAAGCTGACACAACATGAAAGATAATTCCGAATTAATACTTACCGCGAACATCTGATCCGCCGAGCATTTACCGAAATTCTGATCCTGTCACGTACTGACTAATGACGTACTTGTACAAATTGCATCAGGAAGTAAATATAGGCCGTACGTCCGAATTACTTGGCTACGGCTTGAAATTACACACGAGTCTATGTGATGTGGCTGCAGCCACTACCATAGACGTGTGTGTAATTTCAAGCCACAGCCAAGTAATTTGGACTTTGGGGAAAGTTTTAAATGGTGCCCCGCGCTGCGTGTAATGACAGCCGTGGACATTGTAACGCCGTTCACCAGCTACATGTAGTTGAGGCGGAAACTTTACTAGTATGGCGCGCGAATTACATCATTTTAAAACCGGCTAATTAAATAAATGTGGACAATTTCCAAAGAAATTCACCGACAAGAAACCGAACTGATTCTTGGTTGTGACCGTTTATGACCACCAAAACGCACACCAGATTTCTCTATGAAATCATGAACTGTTAAGACTAATGTTCCCGCGCGGGTTTAATAAGGACGCTCGCGCTCATGGTCGCCTTTGCGCGTGTGCGCAGCATTTAAAAGTTGTTTTTATTATTCCTTTTGCTCCGTCGTTGCGTCACACAACCTGTTTTGTGGTCAAGTGGACTTTCTTTGAAGAGCTGATAATTGAGTGAACTATTAATTTGACATTTTGTAACTGAATTATTCCCGCAAATATATTTAAGTTTTCTCATTTAATCGTCTGGGTTTCACTGAGATATATTGCTTTGCTATTTGGTATATTTAAACATTCATTCAGGCTTTCAATGTGCGATTATTTATTTCCATTGTATTGCGTTGCGTTATTTGTATATTATTCTTAATATTGTCACTTGCTTATGTACATTTAAAAATGCCAAGCGTACGTAGTGAAACTGGCACACATGTGAGCACGACCAGTAGTGCAAGGGTCAAAGCAGCCACTGCAAAGGCAAGACTGCTGGCTGAGACAAGACGCTTACAAGAAATAAAGGAAGTTGAGCTGGAGGAGCTGAAGTTAAAACAGAAAAGAAGGGAGTTGGAGCTCCAGGTTGAACTCGACAAAGTTGCTGCCGAGGAGCAAGTTCTGGATGAATTTGAGAACAATTAGTCTCTGCCAAATGACGAGGCCTTACATCCGATTGAAAAGGTCAACCAGTGGCTCTACGAAGACCACCCCAGTCCACCCAGACTGAGTCCGGTTGCGAGTTTGCATGAGGCAAAGCCCGCAAAGGTACCGACAATCTGCCCAACTCTGCCAGTTCTCCTAGCACCAGACTGCCCAGCCGCAGATCTACAACGTCAGATTATTGACACTTAATGCTATTACCAAAATGTGAGCTCGTCAAGTTTAATGGTGATCCGCTAGATTATTGGGTTTTCATCCAGAGCTTTGATGGGGCTGTCGGAAACGCAAGTGTGGGAGCTACTGCTAAGCTCAATCGACTCTTTCAGTACTGTGAAGGAGAAGCTTTGGCAGTCATTCGTTGTTGCGCGATGATGCAGCCGGATGAAGGGTACGCCAAAGCCAGAGAACTGCTTCGAGAGCGTTTCGGAAATGATTATAAAATTTCTGAAACTTGGGTAAGAAGACTAACAGAAGGTCAACGGGTCGTGCCAGGAGACTACAAAGCCATTCAGAAAATGGCAGATGACTTGAGGAGCTGTACACTTGCATTAAAGGCTATGGGCAAGTTAGATGAGATTGATACCAAGAGAAGTCTAGCTTCAATTGTAAAGAGGTTCCCACAGTACCTGCAGTCGAAGTGGCGATCCATGGCAGTGCAACACCTAGATGAGACTGGCCGTTACCCTAATGTTGAAATGCTGGTGAAGTTTATCAGCAAGGCCGTTCGGGAGGCTAACGACCCGGTTTATGGTCTAGAAGAGCGCAACGGCAGAGAAAAGTTTGCTACAAAGAAGAGTGCAAACTTTAACATACAAGCCACCAGTTCTCCCGTTCGAAAGACCAGAGGCACACCAAGTTCATCGAAGCATGGAGTGGGAAAGGCCAATGACTTCCCAATTTGCCCTTTGTGCTCAAAGGGGCATACCCTTACTAATTGCACAACGTTCTGCAAGATGCCACCTGCTGAACGACTGAAAGTGGTGAGAGACAAGAGGTTGTGCTTCAACTGTCTCACCATGAAGCGTCATTTTGCCAGAACGTGTGACCAAGATTCATGTGACGTGCCTGGATGTACGGCTAAGCATTCAAGACTGCTGCATGATTTTTTCTTTGCATCGATTCCAAGGACGGAGCTTGAACACACACAAAGGGAATCCGGTGACGCCCAGAAGATCGGAGCCACCAGTTTTGCATGTGGCGCAGACGAGAGGGAGCGTCCTAAAGTTGCCTTACCTGTGGTTCAATTCCTTGTGAGAGGCAGCTGTAGGGAAGATCCCATCAGGACGTACGCCCTTCTTGACCCCGGGAGCAACAAAAGCTTCTGCTCCATGGAGCTGATAGAGATGCTGGACATACAAGGCAGGCCACAAACCCTTACCCTTGATACCCTCAACAAGAGTTCGCAAGTGGAGACACTCGAAGTCGAACTTCACATATCTGGCGTCAATTAAGAGCCGTGGAAACAAGGTCTTTCGTCTACCTCGAGTGCATGCCTTGAAAGATTTTCCGTCACTGCGAGATAGTTGTGCTTCACGTGAAGATCTGAGCAGTTACAGACATCTCAAAGGTATTCCAGTTCCCAGAGTACCTGCGGAAGGTGTTACCATCCTGATAGGCCAAGACGCACCAGGGGTGTTGGTCCCCCTCGAAGTAAGGTATGGCAACGAGGGAGAGCCCTATGCAGTGCGAACGTCCCTTGGATGGACAATTAATGGCCCAGTTGGAGGCAGGGTGACAGAGAAGGCGTTCTCTAACATTGTACAAGGGAATCTTGAGTCTCAGGTGGAAAAATTTTGGAAGCTAGATATCGCCGGAACTCTGGCTGATGATTCCCATGCTGCATCAGTTGATGACATGAAGGCAGTTAACATATGGAATGAGTCAATCAGCTTGGTGGATGGGCACTATCAGCTAGCTATACCCTTCAAGTCAGATCCTCCGGATCTTGTGGATAACAGGCCCATGGCGGAATGGCGCCTGAGGAGCCTTGGTAAATGATTGTCCAGGAATCCTGAGCTACACGAGAGATACAAGAAGGAGATCTACAACTTGCTCGAACGAGGTTTTGCGGAGAAGGTACCAGACGTGGAACTAGATGCTGCACCCGGACGGACTTACCTGCCACATCATTGTGTCATGAATCCCAACAAGCCAGAGAAGTTGAGGATTGTATTTGATTGCGCCGCTAAAAGTCAAGGCAAGTCTTTGAATGACGTGATCTTACAGGGGCCGGATCTGATGAACCGGCTCGTCGGTGTTCTTGTGCGCTTTCGTAAGCACCCAGTTGGGATAATGGCTGACATCGAGCAAATGTTCCATCAGGTGCGGGTCCGAAAACAGCACAGAGACGCCCTAAGATTCCTTTGGTGGCCAGATGGCGATACCGTCAAGTCCCCCAATGTGTACCGTATGACAGTACATCTGTTTGGAGGCGTGTGGAGCCCCAGTTGTGCAAATTTTGCTCTCAGAAGGACGGCAGAAGATAACGCAGACAACTTCAGAGCCGATGTTGTGACTACAGTTAAAGAGAACTTCTATGTGGATGATTGCCTTAAGTCACTCGATTCTGAGGATGAAGCAGTTATGATGGTGAAGCAGTTGACTGACCTACTGGCGAAGGGAGGTTTCCGCCTGACGAAGTGGATCAGCAATAGCAGAAGAGTCATTGAAACCGTGTCGCCTGGAGAAAGAGCCAAGGGTGTCAAGAACCTCGATCTAAGCCAAGATCAACTCCCTGTTGAGAGAGCGCTGGGAGTCCATTGGGATACTGAGAATGACTTACTCGGGATGAAGATTAAGTCAAAACATGGCAGTCAGACAAGAAGAGGCTATTACTGAGCGTCATCTGCTCAATCTATGACCCGTTGGGGTTTGTTTGCCCGTACGTCCTTCGGGCAAAGCTTCTCTTTCAGAACGAGTGCCGAATCGTTGGGAAGAGCTGGGATGATCCATTAGAGGCCGAAACCCAGAAACACTGGGCGAAGTGGTTAGAAGAGCTTCCTCTTTTGAACAAGTTTGCTGTTGAAAGATGCCTCGTGCCAATTGCCAAGCAACTTCGGAGAGATAAGTGAATGCCGTTTGCATCACTTTTCAGATGCTTCTGAAGTTGCATATGGGAGTGTATCGTATGCTCGCTTTGTTAATGCTGCGGGAGAGGTCCACTGTAGCTTCCTGATGGGAAAATCCCGCTTAGCGCCGTTGAAGACGATGACGATTCCAAGACTGGAGCTCTCTGCAGCAGTAGTGGCTGTAAATATGGATCAGATGCTTCAAGAGAACTGAAACTGAATGTCTGTGGGTCCACGTTCTGGACTGATAGCATGCTGGTGCTGCAGTACATCAAGAACCACTCGAAGCGCTTCCATACGTTCGTAGCCAACAGGGTGGCTGTCATACATGATGGTTCATCTATTGACCAGTGGCGATACGTCAATACGGATCTAAATCCTGCTGATGACGCGTCTAGGGGTCTGGATGCGCAGCACATCATCTCCAAAGAAAGGTGGAGGAAGGGTCCAAAATTCCTATGGCAGGAGGAACAGAGTTGGCCAGTAACTCCTCAAGCTCCAAATCTCATGGAGACAGACCGGGAAGTGAAGAAAGTGGCAGTGTCGAGAGCTACCAGAGCTACAGCGACAGATGATCCTGTGAGACGACTCATCAACACGTTTTCCAATTGGAACCGTCTTAAAAAGGCCGTCGCGTGGGTCCTGCGTTACAAGAAGTGTTTGATTCAACGCCTATCTCGATCCACATGGCATGGTAATCGACTGACCGCAGCAGAGATGGATGATGCAGAAATTGCTGTAATCAGATACGTGCAAAGAACGAACTACGAGCAAGAGGTTCGAGACTTGGAGAAAGGACGGCGTTCAGTCCAAAGGCAAAGTTCTATTTACAGTCTCGAGCCATTTATTGATGACAGCGGTGTTCTGAGACTAGGTGGTAGGCTCAGACAAGCACCCATAGAAGAGAGTCGAAAGTTCCCAGCGATTCTACCTAAGCATCATCATGTGTCAACCCTGATTGTTCGTCACGCACATGACACTCTGTCGGGTCACTCAGGCAAGGAACACGTGCTATCTCTGGTGAGACGGCAGTACTGGATTCCGAAGGCCCGGTCATTGATCAAGAATGTCATAAAGGCATGTGTTGTCTGCAAGAAATTGCGTGGAACACCACAGACGCAACGGATGGCGGATCTTCCTGAATGCAGGGTTACACCAGGAAAACCTCCATTCAACTATGTGGGCATTGATTGTTTTGGGCCTTTCTATGTGAAACGTGGCAGGAGTAGAGAGAAAAGATACGGATGTCTCTTCACGTGCCTCGCCACAAGAGCCATTCACCTTGAGAGTCTACATTCTCTCGAGACAGATTCATTTCTGAATGCCTTCATGAGATTCGCAGCTAGAAGAGGTACGCCAGAGAAAGTGCTTTCTGACAACGGAACCAACTTTGCTGGGGGCGAGAAGGAAATAAGAGAGGCTATCTCCAAACTAGAATATGATAGCAAGTTGTACGGATTCTCCCTTGTCAAGCACATTGAATGGAAGTTTAATCCACCTGCAGCTTCGCACATGGGTGGTGTCTGGGAACGACCAATACGTACCGTACGGAAAGTGCTAGGAGCACTTCTGAAGGATCAAGTTCTTGACGACGAACGCCTGGGTACCATATTTTGTGAGGTCGAAGCCATAGTCAATGATCGACCTATTACGGCTGTCTCAGACGACCCGAATGATTTAGAGGCCCTCACGCCGAGTCATCTTCTCAAATTTAGACCTGGTCATCCAATCCCTTTGAGAGGTTTGACGGACAGAGAACAGTACCGGAAACGATGGAAACATGTTCAGTATTTGGCAGAGAGGTTTTGGGATCGTTGGATAACTGAATACCTCCCAATCCTGCAACGGCGGCAAAGATGGATTGAGCCAAAAAGGAACATAAAGTCAGGGGATATTGTGTTGATCAGAGACGATAACATTACTCGCAGCCAGTGGCCATTGGCACGGGTAACTAACACATTCCCTGGCGTTGATGGGCTTGTACGCACGGTAGAAGTACTGACTCGAGGCGGCGTCCTCAAGCGACCAATCACTAAACTTTGCCTTCTCGAAGGCGATATGGACTGATGTCCTACAGCAGCTTGAGCTTTAATCCACTATTTGTTTTCCTTAAATTTTTTTAATCAGTTTGAATCCTGGTTGTGAACTTGAGAGTTTGCAGTACTTCAGCCTATTATTGAGTTTCCAGAACTTGAATGTAAAGTTTGTTGTAGAGTTTGTATTTATTACATTAATTGTTGTTTTGTTGATTGAACATGTAAATGTTGACTTAAGAGCAACATTTAAGGGGCCGGGATGTTAAGACTAATGTTCCCGCGCGGGTTTAATAAGGACGCTCGCGCTCATGGTCGCCTTTGCGCGTGTGCGCAGCATTTAAAATTTGTTTTTATTATTCCTTTTGCTCCGTCGTTGCGTCACACAACCTGTTTTGTTTGTGTCTGGATCGGTCTATTAGAGGTTTATGCTACTGACCCCACAAAGTCGTAAGTTTAATTGTAATCTCGATTGTTAACTTATTGATTTGGTATACATTTGTGAATTATAATTTGATTTAATTTAAAGATTGTTATCGAAATTTATTGCAATTTTCCGTATCGTTTACAGATTAAACGAAGTCACCACATCAATCCGTCTTGTTTGGTTGTGGAGTTTATGACCATCCAACGTAGCATAGCCGCCCGCCGTCTTGCAGCGGTAAAACCTTTACAATGAACATTCTACGAAAATCCAAGACTTCTTTCAATAATTCTCAGTTTAAGACGAAATTCTGAAACATATTTCTGGATTTATACCACATTTATTGAACATTCATCAGTGTTGCTTGATGTACACGAACACATACTGGAAACAACATATAAACTACATTGTGCATATAGGCATGTGAGAAATGTGAACTTAAGTATTAAGAACTGTTTTTTTTTTTTTTACATTTTCAATCAGACACTTGTTTGGAATCTGTGCGAGTGGCATAAAATCAACTACTGGTGGCTAGGCTAAACTCTGCTTTCAGAAATATAACCATGTTTACCCGGGACAAGGTCGTGAAGGGCATTACAAATGAAAATAGGTAACCAATTTCATCAGTTGGTGTTGTAACAAGTCAGGATTCTCAAATTTCACATAATACCGCATGCTAATACTTCATGGGGGAAAGAAATCTGCAGGAAAAGTGGTCGAGACACCCGACTTGGCAACATCAAGTTGCAGGTTAGATTCCCACCATAGTCATCTGTGGTTTGAAACATGCAGGCTATGCCAAGTGTGGTTGTCAGTTTGAGGAGTCATTTTTGTACATCACCAGTAATCCACATAACATAAAAGGATATATCTAATACTTCACAGAACAAAAAATAAACACAAAGTGGTTGAGACACCTGAATTTACACCCGAATCCCCCATCACAGTCGTCTACGGTTTATATTACATCACCGGTAATGCAAATTCAATAGAACAAGTGTAAGGAAATAAACCAGTAAAATGTTAATTTTTGTGATTTTTCTAAAGATCAGAAAACCCACGGCAGCATTTTAAATACACAGGATATAGGGCACACAACACGTTCACTACAAACTGACATGTATGACAATGAACCAAAGCTTCCTGGAAAAATGACATCAAATGAAAAAGGTAGATTCCCTTTCTACTGAAAAAAAAGACAAACTCCTTCCCTTGGTCTGTCTACCACAAGCAAGGGATTTGCGAACTTTCTATAAAAAGGAAGTAACTTTTGCCTGGTAGTCAAAGTTAAATCCTATTTGCTTACTTAGTTACTTCTGTATCAGAAGTAAAGAAAAAAACAGAACAAGAATTTGTACAAAACGGGTGAATTTTGTATGAAGTACGCGACACCAAGTATTTGAAAAAGACAGGCAGTATTAAGGCCAGTTCACACTTCATGCGAGTGCGAATGTAAAGTGAATGTCCAATTTCAAATTTTCGTGCTGTGAATTTGCAGGACACATTGGTTTTTTTTGAGAGGGCTCACCAATTTGTTTTTCCCCAAAATTTCCTTGAGAAAAATGTTGTCCCCAAAATAATTGGAAAATTGGTGGGGGTGTGCTGGGACCCTACATATGTTGGTGGCATGATTTTAATGCTGCCTTCCAAGTGCCTGATTTCTTTAAACATGCCTCAAGGGCCGGTCATGATAATGACGACGATAACGAAAACGGTGAGAATGAACGGCATTAACCCCTTGAGTACGGTTATTTACAGGAGGCGTCGGGGTGTCGCGCCGGCCTTTGCAGCCAAGCGAAACGGCCACAATGTGCTTGTGCAGTCAAGCGTAACGCACACAATAATCGAACAATGGATTGAAACGGCACAAATAGCAGCAAATGGCATCATCATCCGGCCTGGTTGCACTGTTTTTTTGGCGCCATTTGGCGTCCTCCGTACGCAAGGGGTTAATTGGTGGAATTGTCGGTGTAATACACGCGCACCCCATCCACCAACAGAGAATGTTTTTTCGTCATCGTGGCCTGTGTGACCAGCCCTTAAAGGCAGTTGCTGGCATTTTCAGTTATTACTGAATATGTGACAATGAGGCAAGGTAAAACAAATATAACATGGTTTATTTTGTTCAAAGTGAACAAAGAAACTGGCAGGAGCGTGATTCGAACCTGCAACCTCCAGGTCACCGTACCAGCGCTCTGCCAACTGAGCTATCTTGCCCTATGTTAGCGGTCTCCCAAATTGTCAGTATCTTTGTTCGGGTGGGCGCTAGTCATGGTTTCAAATTTACCTAGTCAGTTTCCCTTGTGGATTGTTTGACGAATTATAGTTTATTTTGGTGAACTGTTGATATAAGCTCCCCTCTAAGTTGGAATTTGATACACTACTTCTCTTAGCTTGGCCTCTGGAACTATGTATTTCGTAAACCTCAAATACCTCGGGCAGCTAATGCAATAAGCCATGTTATATTTTATAATATTCCTGTTGATATTGGAAACTGAGAATCTTCTCTGAGCACTTTGCCAACTATCCAACTTATATCCCCTATCATAACACAACCCCTGTTCTATATGACTGGGGATTACTATTACATGTTTGTATTTTACTTGGTATGGGGAAGTCAAAAACTGTGAGTGAGGAATAGCATTAGAATATCAGACTATCCCGTAAACCATATTGATATTCACCATCACACTGTATTTTACATGTACTTATGGGAATATCCAAACAAGCCAATGAGGAATTGCATTAGAATATCAGACTATCCTGAAACCATATTGATATTCAGTATTACAGTGTTTGAATTGTACTTGTTATATTATAGAAAAAATATCAGTGAGGAATAGCATTGGAATATCTGGCTATCTTGTGTGCATCTGGGCTTTGCTGTGTCAACAGGTTGTTCGTAAATCCCGGTTTAGTGTTGCGCAGTTCCTGATGGTCTGATGAGATAAAACAAAGTGAATACATTGATTAGTTTTGCAAATGTTAGCAGTAAAAATGCATGTAACGCATACAAACTATGTAATGAAACGCATGCCTTGAGAGTAATAATCATATAACAGTGCTTATAGAACGCTTTATAGAAACGTCTCAAAGGGCTTCTCAATAACTACCCCTGGACATCGGGGTATTGACATACTTTCTAAAGGGGGTTTGTTATCTATGCAGATTATCTAATGCATATTCGTATCGTATAAACTGGATTGACGGTTAAATGGTTAAAGATAAAGGTATTGAAAGTAACATGCGACTCACTTGGCCCACTCCACTTTCAATATGAGGTGATCATATCCGAACCCGCACACTCCTTGGATGGCGTTTGCCGCACTCTCTTTGTTGTGGAAGTTGATGAAGGCGAAACCCTGCAAGGGACGGAAAAAAAGCAACAAAGTTGACGGATAAGCATTAGCCAATCATACCATCTGTTGGATATCAGCTGACATTCTAAATCTTGGACAAACAAAAACTTCCAAATGCGTGCAAGTGCCCATATGTGGGTCTTGTTCAGTGATGGAATGCAATACGCAATTGCACAATGCGCAGTTATATGCTATACTGAGCATGCTGCAGAGCTGTCCAAGAACACCTTAACCCTATTACCCCAGGCCTTGAATTTGGCAATTTTTAGGGCAAGGCCACTTTGGCCTTGAATAAAGCAAAATTATGGAGGGCACCAAGGCCAGTAAGTAGGGCACCAAGGCCAAATTATATCTGCAGAAAGGGCACGGAGGGCGCGGCACTGTTGATTTTTTTTCGTTCAAAACGTATTTCACTAAGAGTAAGAGTAAGACTATGAGGCTAAAAGCATACTGCTTCCGATCACATGGGTATTCAATTATATGTGAATTTCAGCCTAAACTATTTCCGTTTACGCTACGAAAGCTATAACAAAAAATTGCCAAAATAAATTATCAAAACATGTACATACTCCTGCTGCTTTGTGTGTACGTACGAATACACACATTTAATCTTGCGGTGGCGGTGTTGATGCTTGAAGTATCGGCACACTCCGAAACTAACTCGACCAGATTAATAGTTTGTGTGCACATATGTACTGTGATTCTGTACGCGCGATCGCCAACGTGTTGTGCAGCGAGATTTTATAAAGGGCTGGCATGACATCGAAAAAACAAATGATATGAAGGATTGTAGTGGCTGTGTTTTTGCAAAAAAGGCACGACGGCCAAGGTAAATTTGGGGCAAGGCAAAACTGGCCGTGAAGACGGAGATTTTGTGTGGGGCACCTCGGCCAGTAAGAAGGCAACGACGGCACTGGCCGTCGTGGCCATCGTTCATTTCAAGCCCTGTTACCCTAGACCCTTTTTGCTAGAAACCATCCTCAATCCTCCAAAATCCTCCTCGCATGAAACACAATTCATCCTCAATCCTTCAAAATCATCCAAAACTGCAAGGAGGATTTTGGAGGATTGAGGTGGGTTAGGGTTAATGGCGATACTTCAATAAATTGCTCTGGAAGAGGTTTCAGCTGGAAATATCATTTCATAAGATCAGATGAAAAGACCATACGCAATAAAATCATGTGTATGTGACAAATAGTGGTTGAACAATTTGGCAATATGTAATTGCATCTCGATATTTTCATTAACAATATATCAAAAGATACAACATGAACAATGTCAAAAAATATTATAAAAAGCAGAGAGGGAGAGTCGAGGGAGGGGGGGGGGGTGGCTAATATCCCATTTTTCAAAGATGGTGGGCCTTCAACAATTCTATAAAAACACAGAAATTCTATCAAAATTCTATCAAAACACAGAAATTCTATCAAAATTCTATCAAAACACAGAAAATATACAACTAGTAAAACAACCCTGTAGACTGATCCCCCAATGTGACATGTGATGAAGCATTCACCTTTGAACGATTAGTGTTCTTATCCATAGCTAGGTAGATACGCTGAATGGGGCCGAATGAGTGGAACAATTCTTGCAAGTCAGGCTCGCGGGTATCCTCCGACAGATTGGTGACACGGATAGTGGTGCCTTGGTCTGTGTCAGGGTTCAACAGGAGACAAATTTGTTTAATCAATTAGGCCTGTGACTTTCCGTTGATCTTTTAAATGTTTCAACCCATCGTTTGAGAGCGTTGAAACGTTTAAACCTAAGCTTACGGCAAGTACATTGCCAATGGGTGTTTATTTGTTTTCCGTTTGTAACTGATTATTTTAAACACTCGGGTTAACCAAGCATATTTGATTACATAAAACAAATACCACTCAATTACTTTTTAAAACAAAAAATTGACTTTCTGATTAACATTCTTCCCATTCTTGAAGACCTACTACCCCTTCAATATCACAGAAATCAGGAAATTACTTTGATGTTCCCGATTTTGCTGTGAAGGTTTTGTTTAAACGTTTCTTCATATTTCAAAACCGTTTCAACGTTTAGAAATCACAGGTCTACTATCCACCAAACATTATTTGTTCACGGCCTCAAAGCAGCTGAAACATCCTGCCGTTAAAAAAAAAAGTACATTAACTTCGAGAAAGTAAAGCCGTGTTTCCATTGGACTCATTTTTGTCAATCTACCACGACTTTTCTGTAGAATGACTAACGTCCCTGTCAACTTACCGCGACATTGATGTGAAACAACCAGGCTGAAAGCGGTCGCGGAAGATATCTGCGCGGCCGCGGAAAGTCATCAGGACGATAAAAAGTCTAATGGAAACAGCCCCTCACTGTAGAACTACCGCGACCATGTGGAAAAACCATTTTATAAACAATGCAACTTCCTCTATTATGTCAACTACACAGCGATTATTTCTAGCGTGCGCGCAAAAATTGTGGTATATACTACACCCACAATGCAGTTGCGCTAGCGCTTTGCAGCGGAGCGAACCAACAGATGACCCTGTACGTGCATACAACTACATTTTTTTTTCGTTCGCTGCTTGAAACATGGCAGATTTGAGCGATTTTATCGTACGAAAAATTACGCTAATTACCGCGTCTATCCCGTTTAGGTCAAAGGTGACTGTGCACAGTGCCCGCAACGTGTGACATTCTGACAACCTGGCAAGGTGAATAAATGTTCTGTTGCGGTTATAAAAGTCCAAATGGGAACGCACGGTAGAATTACGCGAAGGCATGTCGCGGTAAGTTTTCACGAGGTGGCGGAAGAAAAAGTCCAATGGAAACACGGCTTAAGCTGGCCGAAGCTTTGCTTGAGGGTAACTGTACCTCTCTTTGAGTCCATGGGAGTAACTCTTCTCTGGCCTGATGCATCTCTGGCGCTGGGTGGGACGTACTTGCCTCCGCCGCCTCCTCCTACCGGCTTCTTCGCAGCTTCAGAATCTGTTCAAGTCACAAGATTAGACGTGGAATAACAGGGGAGTAAGGGCTATTCATTTTGGATTAATTTAGTATTCGATTATTTGAAACCGGCTTTGAACGAACATTCTAATATTCGATACTCGCCGATCAAGATTTTCATGCATCTGCTGCAACTGCATGCCGTGTCGGTCAAAAGTTGCACGCAAAAGCACGGCGGTGTTTTATGGCGGCGACCAACATTTTTTGCATGCGCCTGTTGTATCAAGATCGTTATGGGTATGTATAACGTTCTGATAACAAGAAATCAAACTCCAGCCTGTGTTTTTGCAGTAATTATTTTGTATGTGCCAAGGGTTTCATGGACGGGAACAATCCTCGGTCCACAAAAAGTTACTGTAGAAAAAAATGTGGCATTTGACACTGCTAAGGGCCGTAACTTTCTATTAAATACCAGTCATATTTGTACGTGCATAGATATTTTTTTTTTAATATTCGAACTGAGTTATTCAAATATTCGGTTGATGATCGAATATTCGAATATTCGGTATCGGGACAGCCCTACAGGGGAGAGATTCGGAGGCATTTGATTTGTATGGCATTGCTGAAAAATGCATAAGAAAACTGCATTTTCTACCAAAAGATACGGTTCAAAATTGGACTATCAGAATTAAAAGAAGACTGTTCCAGGTTTTTTACTGAGGTCCTTTTGGAATGATTAAAAACAATTTCAGTACCCAAAATATCTTCCAGAAATCGACATCTCACCAAAAATCCTGAAATCAGGAAAAATCTGGGGAAATCTCAGTCCTGGAATAAAAGTGGCAAACTGTGGCAAAAGTGGCCAACTGTGAACGTAGACCCTCTAAGATCCTTCTAAATCCACTAGGTGTTCTGGACAATTTTTTGCAGGATTGAGGCGAGCAGAGCTAAAGGAGTAACACTATTTTTTACTTTCTATACGTAAAACGTTAACTGGGTAATCATGATAATGATGCATAGTGAATATGAACGGAATAGTTGCGTGGAAGAGAAACAGCAGACTTTGTACAACCCATAATCAATTGTGGACGATTGTAGTGCGATTTCACAGCCATGTCGCGCTAATGTTTGCACGTGCATGGATACGATATTACAATTTTTGCTTGAGAAGTTAGCAGGCTCTTCGCTGTGCTCACTACTTGCGATCTCCATGAAATGGATTAACCCTAACCCCCTAGATCCTTTTTGCTATGAACTATCCTCAATCCTCCAAAATCCTCCGATTGCCCTGTCCCAAAAAATGCATTCATCCTCAATCCTCCAAATTTCCTCAACATTTTTGCATTTATGTTAAAAATAAAAGGTTAACACCATTCATCCTCAATCCTCCAAAATCCTCCTTTTTTTGAAACGCCATTCATCCTTAATCCTATAAAATCCTCCTCGCTTGAAACACCATTCATCCTCAAACCTCCAAAATCCTTTTTTTTGAAACACCATTCATTCTCAATCCTCAAAAAATCCTCCAAAACGGCAAGGAGGATTTTGGAGGATTGAGGTGGGTTAGGGTCAAGGCTCCATTAACCCTAACAGCCCAAGCCTTTTTACTAGAATCCTTCCCTAACCACGCAAACTCCAACACTGTGTAGTAAACCAATGGCACATTCTTTGTACTTCGACAAAATCAGGGCATCAAGTCCCATGCAAAGTGATGGTGCCAAGGCTCTACACTACCCAATCACACAAAATTCAACACAAAGGGGTGTTTGATTTTGGCAGGTTAGGGAAGGTTAGGGTTAAGCAGAAAATTGTGTGTTTAGCAGTGCAATGAAATTAGCCACTCTACTTTCAGTAGCTTCAAGAAGTATAATTGTCTCAATTTTCAAATCTGATGTACCAAAACTGACAGTGGTATTGTCATAAAGTGGATTACATCACAAATAGACAACATTTACAGTCAAATTTTGCCTAAGATGATATTCTTTATATTAACCCCAACTACCCCAAGCCCATCAAACTCAAGTTTTGGAGGGTTCAGTACCAAAGATTCTGAACATGTCGTTGGACTTTGTCAGACTGAAGAACAAAGGTCCAGGGTTGATGGTGTTGGATTTTGATTGAGTGGGGACACAGAGGTGGGTCCGTGCAGTGACTGGGTAGTGGGTACTGGGTGTTAGACTGTGCTTACGTGGGGACACACAGGGGTGGGTTCATTGCAGTGAATAGTAGTGGTACTGGGTGGCATGGTTGGCAATGGGTGGCAATGGGTGTGGAGAAATGTGAAGGTCAAGTTTGCACCTTCGCTGCACGAGTCTAAGTTTAAAAAACCAATACATATTTGTGTTAAGAGTAAATTGGATCAACTCCTAACATTTTATGAAGTGCATTTTGCCAGACAGTAAAAGAAATATCTTACTTTCATCTGCCCCCTCTCCTCCTTCAGCCCCGCCCCCTTGAAGGAGTTTCTCCTGAAGAGGTTCCAGCGAGTCCTTGTAGGGGCATTTGGTGGTCCAATGGTCACCCTTACAAACACGGCACATGACCAGCCGTTGGTTCTGCAGCTTCTTCAGGGCGTCATCTTCTTGCTGACTGCTCCCATCCTGTTGTGGTTAAAAAATCAAATGAAGATGTAAGGTAAGACATTCTTATTACCATGGGCGTAAATCACGGGGAGGGGGAATGGGGGTATATATCCCCCACTTTTTTACCAGGGGGGACGGGCCATTGGATCATCCCCCAGATTCGTGTGGTGAGAAACAAACAAAAAAGCTGATCTCGTAACTTTCCAACAATCAAAATGTTTCAAAAACGGAAAACAAACAGTACAAAAACTTTAAATGTACCGTTGTGTTGTGAGGCATAGGATGTACACAGCCTACATAGGGTAAAGACCTTTGTATTATGAACAGCGGCCCCCAGTGTCATATTTGTCTCCAGTCTGTCCCCCCCCCCCCTCACTTCAAAATTCTTTAGTTGGCCGGGATTTGGTTGACACATTTAGAAATGACAGACCTACAAAAATTAATTATCCGACATGAAATGAGGGCGAATTTTTTCGTTAGATGTTTCAGTCAAAAGTGATTGTTTTTTTCAGCTTTAATAATACAATTTTTTCCCAGCAATACAACAAAATACCGTTCTTTGAGGTGAAACTCAAAAAGCGAAAAGACGGTATCCTTTCATTCCACTGCACAGATCGATTTGTGACTTACATCTTTGGCGGTGACAAACTGCATGAAGACATCGTCAGCTATGCCAGTCGTCGTGATGCTCGGTCCCTCACCGTCACCCGATGCCTGGCCAAACTTAGTCCAGCCCTGAAAAAAAACAAAAACCCAGAGACGAAGAGTGTTATCAGAGGCTTCTCAAGATCTGTCAGCTCCACAGACAACTATAAAGAGTGCTGCCTGGCGTAGAGTTGATTATGATCCTTTTTATATGCGTTTTGCATGTGTCTTGGGATCCGAGCATTTGCAGATTATAAGGCTCGTGGCAAATTTCTTAATTTCAGAACATCTCTGCTCACCCCTTGAACCTAAGAGCCTAGGCTTGTGCACTAAGCAGAATACCAAACCCATCAAACTCCAACAACCAACCATTGCACACATATGGGAATGTACTGAACCTTCCATAGTCCAACAGGCTGTGCAAAGGAAGGGCACTGGGTATGCCAAACTCCAACACCGCCTGTATCGTTTGATTTTGATGGACGTGGGATATGAGGCCCTGTGCAATAGACCTTATCGCAAATGCCGCCTGGTTGAGACGTCACAATGGTCAAAAGGAATTGTGGGAAGAAAAAACGCACAAACATTGCTCTTTTTTCCTTCCCACAATCCTTTGTGACCACTATGACGTCTCAACCAGGCGGTATTTGCGAAAAGGCTTATGTTTTAGTTGTGTTGCCTACAATAGTAAACTCATCAAAATCCAACTATACAGTTTGTATGTTTGTACACAAGCACAGTCTAACACCCAGTACCACTAGCCAGCCGAGGCACTGAGAAGCACCCCTGTATCCCCACTCAATCAAAATCCAATACCATCGTCCTCTGTTCCCCAGTCCAACAAAGTCCATTAATATGCTCATGTTTTGTACTGAACCATCCAAAACTTGGCAAAGCCTAATGTTGGAGTTTGATGGGCTTGAGGTCATTAAGGTTAATTTATACAGCACAAAGCTCAAGAACTGAACAGGTCAGTCACAAAGTCTGAGGCCTACATGTATATGACGATTTTGTGGTGTGGTTTTAATCCAATTGAGAAGCACAGTACACCAAATATGGAGAGACTGTTCAGTTCACAGCTAAGGTCACTTGGTGAAGCCATCGAGACTTTTTAAACATACACCAGTCCTTTTGGAATGTTATGCCCATGTCTTATAGCACCTGCTTTAGTTTTTCCTATCATGCCAATTTGTTTGGAATGCTGACGACGGTCCGAAAGTGCAAAAAGGACTGGTGTATGTTTACCATGCCTTAGTGACCTTTACAGAATAGCTAGTAAAGGGCCAAACAATTTAACACACGTTTTTCTCTTATTGGAAATAGAACTTTTCATCTACGTGACCAGATAGTGGGTACATTGTAATGTAGAAAAAAAACACGTCAACTGCCATGGAGTGATAGTAGTAATAATTTAGCATTCGATTATTCAAAACTGGGTTTGACCGAATATTCGATACTCGCCGATCAAGTTTTTCACGCCTCAGCTGCAACTGCATCAGGGCTGGTAAAAAGTTGCACGCAAAGCACGCCGGTGTTTTACGTGCGGCGATAGATATTATGGACCGCCCGATCGACATTTGTTTTGCATGCGCCTGAACATCACAGGTTTGTCTGATGTTATAACCAGAAACCAAACTCCAGCCTGTGTTTTTGCAGTAATTTTCTTAAGGGGAACCAAACGGGAACAATAAACCTCCGTCCATAAAAAGTAACCGTCGGCAAAATTACAGCATTTGACACTGCTAAGCGCGGTCATTTTGCTATTACAATAGCAGCAGAGTTGTATCTGTACGTGCATGATATATTTTTTTTTTTTCGAATATTTTTAGAATATTCGGTTGACTATCGAATATTCGGTACATGTATATTTGGGACAGCCCGACTAAGCGGTCCATGACGACACATGAAAAAGGTCTACGATGGACTAGAGTGATTAAATTTAACCTCCAGATTATAAGTGCCCAGAAGTCCAAATGTACTTGTACTTGGAAAAGGTTCCTTTCACCAGATTTACCTACATGCATTTGTACGCTAACAAAATGTTAGCTTGAAAATTCCAGCTCTAGGCTCATGACATGTGAGAGTCGCCATTTAGAGCTGGAAGGACTTCCATAGGGTTCGCAAGGGTCGGTTTTGATATTGCCGATATCTTCCGTTTCCCTGAATATATCAACCAAACACTCACCTTGCCGGCAGAGTAGTAATTCATGCAGCTTGTCATCCCCTCAAAATATGAATATGCTCAAGTTAAACCCGAAAAAAAGTGAATTTTTCGTGCAACTCGGTGCATGCACAAACCAGCTGTGTACAAAGTATTAATGGAGCGGATTTTTAAACATGCACGATGTTTTCCTATCGATTATCGCCCAGCGGCACTGCGCGCGCCTCGGGGCTCGATATACAACATGTACAACGGCTGTTTGCTGATCGCTGTCAGTATTGCACCAAACAGCCGTTGGATATCGAGCCCCGAGGGAAACGGAATATATGGGCAATATCAAAACCGACCCTTGCGAACCCTATGGAAGTCCTTCAGCTCTAAATGGCGAATCTCACGTCATGAGCCTAGAGCTGGAATTTTCAAGCAAACAAAATGTAGGCTTTTTAAGTTCTTGCGTCCACTGACATCTCTCTTGTGACTAGAAAATGAGTTTGTTAACCCTAACCTTCCCAAATCCTCTAAAATCCTCTTTGCCGAATGGAAGAATTTGGAGGATTGAGGGTCTTTGGAAGTTGAAGGATTGGAGGATTTCAAATGCAGGATTGAGGGCACAAGAGGATTTCGCCTCTGGAGGAAAATGGAGGATCCAGGTCATCAGATGCTGGTTGATTTTGGAGGATTGAGGTTACCAGGGTGTTTATGAAAACCTCCAGAGGATTTTGGAGGATTCATGCAGTGGTCCCCATCAGAGGATTTTGGAGGATTCAGGTTACTTGGAGGAAAAATGATTGTAGGAGTTTATAGGGTTAATTACCTTCCTCATTGCTATAGACTTTGATGTTTTCCTCTTCTCAATTTTGAAGGTTCTCACGATCTTGAGGTGGAAAAAAAGAACAACAATTTCCGTCAAGCTAACATGTAGAAACAGCGGCATGTGCACCTTATTCGCTGAAAAGCAATACGTGAACGCATGTAAAATTAAGGTAAAAAAACCCAAAAACTTGTGTTAAATTTAAATGGGAAAAATCAGGAGGGAGGGTCGATTTTTATTTTCCCATCCATGAAAACAATACATGTCATGTAACTCTGAAGTCGGGCGGCAAAAAATGAGCTTATTTAAAAATGAGATGGCAAAATACACGATCGTGACGTCGTAGCTGTATTTAAAAACAATGATTTTAATAACACTTTTCCATTTTGTGCAGGTAAAGGTGAGATTTTGAAAATATTTCAGGCCGGCGTTTATCTCCGGTTTCAGTAGCATGAATGTCTATTCCCCCTAGACGGGATGCTAGTCCATCGCAGGTTACTCCCCAGCTAATGCCGGTGTCCATTTATACTCCTGGGTGGAGAGAGGCAAGTGGGGATGAAGTGGCTTGCCCAAGGACACAACATATAGCCAGTGGCTGGATTCGAACCCCTGACCCTCTGATCACAAGTCACAAATCCTAACCATTAGACCACACACTCCCCTAGACCGAGTATCAGACGTTGCATGCATTGCATTGCATATCAACGTCTGATATATGCGGACATGCTAATTTATGCGACCCCGCGCGCCAGCCAATCGGAGAGGACTTTGCAAACTTGTGACGTCATCAGAAATGTGGACGAAGGTACTGATTGGTTGGTGGGTGTCAGCTGACCCAGTTTCTCTGTATTCATCACGGCGCGTATGTAGCATGCGATGGCAGTTATAAAATAATTCAAATGCCGCCGCGCGTGTCGCGTGCTCCCCCAGCACGCGCACGCAGTACGCAGTACTATACTACGTACAGTACAACTGCAACATGATTCCGTGCGCGTGCAGAAATGTTTACATTTCTCAAAGATATGCATATCCTGGGCGCGTTACGTGTCCGGGTAGCAACGCGCGCCTTGATCAGTGGTTTCCCGAAGGTCCAAAAAACGTGCAGGCTGATTGGTCAAAATCCAATCGCCAGATCTGCACACATATTATAGACGCTCGTCGCGTTGCACGAGCGGCTATTCCATAGACTAACACTCCCCTTGCACTTGGGCGAAATTTTCCAAGAACTGGCAAACGGCAAAAGATAAATTCCCCGACCTTCTGCAATTATCACCATGCTTCAAATCCCTCTCCAGTAGCAACAGTTAGCTTGAAAATTCCAGCTCTAGGCTCAAGATTCGCCATTAGAGCTGGAAGGAATCGTACAGGGTAGGTTAGGGTCGTTTAAGATCTTGCCGATATCTTCCGTTTCCCTGAATATATCAACTAAACACTCACCTTGAACTGTAGAGCAGTCATTCATGCAGCTTTTGATCCCCTCAAAATGAGAATATGATCAAGTTTAAACCCGAAAAAAAAAATGAATATTTCGTGCAAATCGGTGCATGCACAAACCAGCTGTGTACAAAGTAATGGAGCGGATTTTTGAACATGAACGATGTTTTCCGATCGATTATCGGCCAGCGGCACTACGCGCGCCTCGGGGCTCGATATCCAACGGCTATTTGCTGATCGCTGTCAGTATTTCAGCAAACAGCCGTTGGATATCAAGCCCCGAGGCGCGCGTAGTGCCGCTGGCCGATAATCGATCGGAAAACATCGTTCATGTTCAAAAATCCGCTCCATTACTTTGTACACAGCTGGTTTGTGCATGCACCGAGTTGCACGAAAAATTCATTTTTTTTCGGGTTTAACTTGATCATATTCTCATTTTGAGGGGATCAAAAGCTGCATGAATGACTGCTCTACAGTTCAAGGTGAGTGTTTAGTTGATATATTCAGGGAAACGGAAGATATCGGCAAGATCTTAAACGACCCTAACCTACCCTATAGGATTCCTTCCAGCTCTAATGGCGAATCTTGAGCCTAGAGCTGGAATTTTCAAGCTAAGCAACAGTTACAGATCTGGACATTCCAAATCGCTTGATTGATTTTTTTCAGTGAAAAAGTAAAAGAGCAACTACATTATGCGTATTGGTCTCGGTTTTTATTCAATGCATACCTTGAGAAGCTTTCCGTCATCGTTCCGTTTGTATTCAACGATTTTCTTGGTGTTTCCATCGTTAATGATCTCCCCGTCAGGAATATGGTGGCCTACAGCGGAGAATTAATGACAAACAACTTGCTTTAACCCTAACCCCTGTGGCATTTCTTATAAACCGGAAGTATCCTGAATCTGCCCAAATCCAACACTGCGCAGCAAACCTGTGCCACATTCTTTGAATTGATAGACAAATTGGAACACCATTGCCCCATTTAAAGTAATGGTGCCAAGGCTGTACAGTCCTGAGTGATTCCATCAAAAACACTTTCTACCGCAATAAACTGTTCAAAATTACCAAAAAAATGTCAATGGGATCATGGAGGAAGCATGATGGAATTAAGACTAAGAGAAGTCTGCTTTACTAGGTTGAAAAAGTCATTTTGGAATGATTTTTTTTTTTACAAGCCCTTGGGCCATGTTGGTCTTGACTCTAAAGTCTAACATTTGATCAAAACTAAAGAGGGACGCGACACTACACAATTGCAAAAAAAGAGGCTGCACAACGAGAAATTCTTTCCAAAACATTTACTGACATTAGGCCTAACGTTAGTTTCAAACTTCACTTTTTTCACAATCTGTCACGAAATTGGTTTAACCATTGTTTAATTCTACCCGCCTTGTTCGCCAGCTTCGACTTGGTCGGCCCAACTAATCGGCTTGGTTCTGTCAAATAAACACAAGAAACCAGAGAAAATCAATGCGGTTACAAAATATACATGTTAGTTTTACCATCAAATCTTCTAAATTTTGTTGAAAGTGGATAACTTACGCGTCTGCCGTCGGCATATTGTTAGGAATTTCACAGAAACTCAACTTCTCTTCCACTGCAATATGACTTGTGCGCAATGCATGCTTGCATGTCATCAATTTAGAATGGAAACAGTGTCGTCGAGCCTTATCTCCCTTCTTTAACTTAAGACGTAGTCAGGGTACCGGACATAGTTGCAACATTACGGTGTCCGATTTATACCAAAAGCGAGAGTAACTTGAAAGTAGCCGGCGAGATTTTGGAGGAAAAACAATGTAAATGGAAAACACTAACCGTATATAAAAATCACAAACAGTAAAAAAAAATCCCCTTAGATATGGCTAAATTATACGGGCCTCCGAGCTTCTCTTTTTCAAATAATATAGGAACTCTAAATAATTATTCAATCGTTCTTGATATCGATAGAGGGCGCAGTTTTCACTTAAAAAACGATTTACACAATACGATAGAGGACGCAATTCAAAATCAACCTGCAACTTTTTTCTCTCTCTCTCTTTCTATCACTAGAGGGCGGCAAAGGGTCAATAATAATGGATCAATGGTGCATGTCTAGTCTGTGCATTGACCTTTAATAGTGTAAAATCCATTTTACTTCACAGTGAAAAAAATCCTTATCCAGGAGTCTCTCAGTTTTTGTGACACTACTGAAAATTATAGTTTAAATCTTAATCTGTCAAATTCTTTTCAATTTTTGGCAGGTCAGCCGTTGAGAATTGTTGCTAATTATCCCCAGAAAGCACCACCCCCGAAAATGTTCTTTTTTCCAAACCGGCTAGCTGCCATTTTTCATAAAGCATCCCTCCACTTGACAAGCCAAATAGGACCAATTTTAAAGCCAAAATTTATCAAGTCTTCACAAAAGTTGAAGCACAGAACCCCCAGGTTATAATAGCTGATCATAATTACACAATCTATCGATTGCATGACCCCCTAAGTTGTGCGTTTACAATTTATGCTAATCAGTTTGGCGTAGCAATTTTGGCCTATTTAGTGTGGTGCACCCCTAGTGCATTGAGTTATGACAACTTCCGACTTCCAAAGATGAGCGTGCAGCCCGCTATTAAAATGCAGACTTTTGCCGGGGGCCAACGTTTGGAACCCTATGATGGCTCTGAATTTTGCACATTTCGTGGAGGTGTTACCCAGTTAAATTTTAAACACGAATTTTAAGGAAACAAATGAATGACGTACTTCTTTTCATAGTAATCACGTTCCAACTTTTTGTTTTTCATTTCAACAATTCAACTGGTTAAAAAATTGAAAAAAAGTAGAGATGATTTAATTTCTTAAATTCCTCCGTGCTTTCACATTGCGCGACACAACCATCTACAACAGAAAGAAATACATAATTTTGTGTTCAGATTCAAAGGCTGTTTTGAGCAAGTAGAGTGTCAATATTATAAGCTGCATGGTCCGAAAAACAAGTATTTCGCATAAAAGTAAACAAATTGTAAACCTGCGCATGTGGGAGAGATGCAACACCCTATATCAAGTAAAAACACAAGTTAATAATTAGGGGTGCAGACTGAAAAAATGGGCCGAAAAAATTGCCTACGCCGGCCAAATCACGATTTCCGAGCCCTCAAATTCTCTGCTGTCTGAGAGCATTTTGTGGGCCATGAACTTGAGGGTTTGTAAAGGAGAAGGTTGGAAGCGGTGCACAGGACTCCCAGCTGGTATTACTGTGAAATTCGGATGAAATTGGGCCCTAAAAGTGCTCTATTTTTGCAATGGAGCGTAGGCATCATTTTTTCAAGCTGGCGATGGGCTACGGGACTACTTTTAGGGGGATCATCTCTGGATGGAAATTTCTCCGAAAGGTCATCGGTTAATACCCACAAAATTGAACAAAAACTGAAAAATGATGAAATAAGCTTTAATTTGATGTCTCAAACACATTGAAGAGTCCCAAGTATTTTTCCTGAATTTTGAAAGTTGGCATAATTATTATCATCGGGGTTTATGGAAGTTGATTTACTGGTGTGCAACCTCCAATACGTTTGCATGGCGCCCTCTATTGAATAAATATGATTACTTTTAGCATTTTTTTAAGAAAAGGGGGGGGGGGGGGGGAAAACAAACAATCAAATAATGAAACTACCTAGCATGTGCCATATTTGACGGTCAAACTTGGTCGGAGTGAAATATTAAGGGCTTTACTCTCAAAATTGTCGATTAGCTATTGCTAACTTTGACTTAATTTGTCATTTAAAGCAAGATATGGGATGGAGGGAAGCCCCCTCTTTTGTGTTGGTCATTGTGTTCCCGGAATCTCAGGAATTCTTTTCATATATGCCGGCTGGGGAATGCGTTAGGTAACAATAGTCTGGAGTGTGTATAGTGTAAAGGGGGAGGGGAAGAGGGGTTACCCCTTGGTCCTGTATCATGCCGGGTATAAAATTCATATGATGCACGATATGGGGCAGAGGGAACCCCCTCCCCCCTCTTTTGTGTTGGACAATTGTGTTCCCGGAATCTCAAGAATTCTTTTCAGAGGTCTGGGGAGGATGTGTATAGGTAACAATAGTCTGGCGAGTGTATAGGGTATAGGGACAAAAGGGGGGTACCCCTCTGCCCCATATCGTGCTGGTTATAATATAATTTGTTGGTTCGTCAGTAATGGTTGGGCTAAAAATGTACAAATAAACTTTTGTAAGAAAAAATGGAATACACATTTTTTTGTTACAGGAATTTAATTGCATTATATTTCTCACAGGCAGAATTTCTATTGGAATAATAGGCCTAATTGGGACAAATGCTTATCACACTTAAATCCTTTCCATATTATTACACTGCGAAGCCCTTGGACGTGATTTTCAGCGGCATGTTTCACATCTGGTCGGTCGGGACTTCGGGACGTTCTGTTGCTTCCTTGAGCCTATTTTATCGATACTATCATGGAAGGTGTTCCAGTGGCCTTTCATCATTAGTTCCACCTGTCCAAAACCTTCAGACACTACTCGCCTGGCTGTCTCATCACATCCTTTCACTGTTGTTCCAAAGGCCAGAACTGTGAGATACTCTTCAAGTTTTTTCCCTCGTACTGTCTCTCTCTGGAACGCCTTACCTGTAACCCGCTTCCCTTCCACCTATAATCTTTTGCACTTCAAACAAAATACGAATAGATACCTTCTATCCCCATATTCTGTCTTTTCTTGTCTTTTGTAGCCCACACCTTGAGTGGCCGTTTGGCCTCGTGTTGGGTGATGATACCCATACAAAAATTCAAAATCAACAGGGAGAACAGGACGATGTCACTATGAACATCTTTATCCCTTACAAATTCATTAAAGAGCCACTTTTCCCTTGATTTACCGTGAACCAACATTTTCACGGTTTTTTCAACATATTAAGGGAGATTAGAAGCCCGTGAAAAAAAACACCCTTAGAAAAGTCCTTTGTTTAACCGTCCATGAAAATCCGGTGACTTCAGCCACTATATAGCGCCAGATTGTGTAGTGGAATCCTTGAAAACTCCTGTGTAATAATCTTGTGGTTGAGCTTGGCAAGTCTGCTGCCTGGCCCTCCAGAGTGTTTAGAATGTTTACAATAGAGAGTTTATTGACCGTTATGTATGACCAATGATAATCCTCAGTGGCCTGGGTCATTAAAAAAAACATGAAAAAACCCTTACGGGATTAGTGCTATAAGCCCCAGGTAAATATCCGTGAAACATCCCCTAGGGATTAATTTCACGGCAAAGTGGACTTTTAATGGGAATTTAAGGGATTAGATGTTCATGTGATCAGCAACAGGCATCTAAAATCACATCCTAATCAAAATCACAAAATCACCTTGTAAGTGGGCTTGACAGCTTAAAACCAGAGTTGTAATCAAGTCCATCACAAGTCAGATCAAAAGGCAGATCACAAGTCAATCACAAGTCAGCTCACAAGCTACATGGGGTGAACAATGACAATGGAATGCTTTTGTTATATAGTGTGTTTGAATAGCTTGTTACATGGCTCCAGACCAGAATTGTGAAGTGACTTGAGGTGACTTGTGATAACTTGTGATTGACTCGATTACAACTCTGCTTAAATCTCACTGTGATTCTAGGCTCCGGTGTGATTTTGGACCCTCGCTGTTAAAATCATAAAATCCTCTGTCCATTTGAAACAGAAAATCACATCCGAGGTTTCATCAATATTTTTATTTTGTTGCAGCACAAAAACTTCTACTTATAGATTACTAGACTTCCTCAAACACTACACATTAAACCTTGCAAACAACAGGTCAGATAAAAACTTTGCCACTTTAGCATTGGAACTTTCTAAAGCTTTTTGTTGAACCCTAATCTGACATTTGAACTGAAGTCCAAGTTTTTCTTTCGTTTGTTTGGAGATTATAATTTCCAAATGCAGCTCTATATGTTTAGGGTGCATCTCAAAAGTTTTTTATCGGCAACACCAGGGGCAAGTTCAATAGCGCAACACCACTGCGACGAGGGGAGCATTGATAAGAAAAACACTCCTTTCGTCCCTAGTTGCAGATCTTTTGACCAACCCGAGGTAAATGTGACCTGTTCCCACGAAATGGGTGTGAAGTAGCAAAATTGGAAAATCACGCTTATGGTATTTCCCAAAAGTACAGGTGACAAGCTATATTTTGATATATTGTGTGTTGTGGTATCTCATTCTTAGCCCCGATTTAACTTTTTAGAGTTGTCAGAGTCTTGACCCCTTGTTTTGAGAAAATGAAGTTCAAAGTTTGTGATCTGTGCACTTTTTAACCCGAGTTCAAAAAAGCAATCCCCCCAAAATATTTTCCAGAGAGATTCAGTTGAAAAACTATGGGATATGACAGAATAGGGTTTTTCAAATAGAAAGTTGTTAAAATCCCAAAATTGACTTTTCAGTGAAAAATTGTCGTTTCTACTTTCTGATTCAGAAAGCCATAGCGCAACTTTATGTTCAGTTTGTACTGTCAGGTCACATATTATCTCTGCGATATGTTACAAACCTTTTCATAGAAAAAAAGGACAAAAATCTTAGGGGGGGGGGGGGGGCGTAAAGTCGTCCATTCACTTAAGGCCAGTTCGTATTCACTGCATATGCAGCTCGCTGGTCCATTTTTAGCGGTCTTCAGTGCGCAAAAGAACACGCAGTGCGTAAACAAAGTTTGTATGTGTACGCGCACTTTTGAAAAGATTTTGACAGTGCGTACACACTGATCGTATGCGTAGTCGGACATACTGAAATTATTCAACATTTGGCGTATGCGTATGCGCACACGCATGAAATCGAGTTCATACTTTGAATGCTCCATCCGACAATCGAATGTGTGGATGCACACACGCAGTCGCAGCGAGTATGAACCGGCTTTACTCGCCGTCCGCCATCTTGGTACGCATCCTTTGCACAACACATCCGCGGCAGGGATGCTTGGTATGCTCCCATATTGCGCATCGCGAATGTTCAGCAGTTATAGCACATTCCGGCATACGTATGGCGCTATTGAACGCACCCCTGCTACTGGGATCAGCTTGAGAACACCACCCGATCCTGGGAATTGTGGTCTATTTGTGCGTAAGGAATAGCCTGGAGATGGCAATGCGCTGGGAACACAGCGTACTCCCAAGAGGAAGACACGGTGTTCCTGAAAGGAAAGGAAAGGGAATGGTCTGACTTTTTGAGATGCTCCCTTAGCAACCATTGTAGGGCTGTCCATTTTCAAATAATATTGGAATATTCGATACTCGCCGATCAGGTTTATCATGCGTCAGGTTTAGCATGCCGTGCCGGTAAAAAGTTGCACGCAAATCATGCCAGTGTTTTACTTACGGCGATCGATATTGTTTTTGCATGAGCCTGTTGTATCAAGATCATTGCCGGTACGTATAAAGTTCTGATAACAAGAAACCAAACTCCAGCCTGCATTTTTGCAGTAATTATTTTGTAAGTGTCAAGGGTTTTACGGATGGGAACAATAAACCTCCATCTACAAAAAGTTACCGTCGACAAAAATGCGGCATTTGACAGAGCACTGATAAGCGGCGTAACTTTTCTCAGTGTCGCATCTGTATGTGCATAATATTTTTCCCCCGAATATTCAAACCGGCAAAAGTTATTCAAATATTCGGTTGACGATCGAATATTCGGTATATTCGGGAAAGCCCTAAACCATTGCTCTTGGCCAGTGTTTTGTCCATCTGTCACTGTTTCTTACTGTAGACACCAGGGGGCTTTGAAAAGAACTCCTGAGCTCTACTCAACGTTTCATTCCGTATTCTTAGAACATCTTCGCATGAATGCACAATTACTTGCACATTAAAAAAGTACAGGCCTGAACACAATCTGTCCAATAGGCGGGTGCTTGATACCGTAACACAATCTGGACTTCAAAGTTGGTTCTTGGCACAAGACCTCACTGCAACCTTACATTCAAAAGTTGTTTAACCACTGCCATGTGCAATTATGCAAAAAAGGAGTGTGTGTACCGTAATTTTCGGAATATAGGCCGCAGCTTATGCGTTGATTCTCACGACGAAAAATTTCCCTGCGGCTTATACTGCGGGCGGCTTATACGGCAACATTTGAAGAATAAAATCAGTCACTTGCCGTTTACGTTCGCTCTACTCACGTGTTGGAAATAAAGGAAACAGTCCAGAGGGACCGACTTGCAAATGTACCGTAAGTACCGTTCACACCTCACAAATCGTGTGGTGCGTCTGTTCGTTTTTGTCTGTTTTATCGTTGTGTAATCCATGTTGTTGATTATTTCACTGGTCAATTGGTGACTGTTGAGCTCAGATTAGTGGTTAAAGAACTGCCGCGCGGCCCACCCAGCCAGGACACTCATCCAGCCCGTCAAAATTGGTAATTTCGAGGACTTATGAAAGTTTATTGGGATCCGTGCGCGTCGAATGAGGGCGCTGTCCACATAGCAACCGCGCTTCCATGGGCAGTAAGTCGCTGGTTTTACGCACCGCGCTCCTCGTTCATTTGATACTTGTATACCAGTGGGATTGCTTTGTCTGTTTGCCAACTCTCGATAATTGCGTTTTCAATAAGAATATCATAGCGGGAACCAGACACTTAAATTGAAGTCAGGTAAGATGGCGTCGATAGTGACCCCCAACTCGCCCTTTCTTTCCGCCTTTTCTTTGCACGGAGCCCTATCTCCTTCGCGCGCTGCTTACACTTTAGGATTGCATGTGTAGTGGAACCATTTACATGCTAGCGCTTCAGCATGCAGCACGATGACTTTTGTGGTTAGTCGTCAGCGCCGCGGTGCGGTTTATACGCCGGTGCGGCTAATACGCCAACTTTAAATCTTAATTTGCAGATTTTTGCATGCTGCGGCTTATACTCCGCACGGCCTATATTCCGAAAATTACGGGCATATACAGGGTGTATTAAAAAAAAGAAAACCCTATGTAAATGTAAATTTTAAAAATGTACTAATTAAATACTTTCTAAAAAGGTAAACATTACGTGAAATGATACCTTGATTGTGTGTCTGTGGTGTTTGAGCATTCATCCGTTGCGTTAATACCAGAATTGGTTTCTGCAACGTACCTATACAGATACAGATTCATTTCTATTCTCTTAACCCTAACCCCCACGAGCTATTCTCTGAGCACCCTGCCAAATGCAACAGAATGCAACACAGCTGAAATAAGAACCCTGCCAAATGCAATGTTGCACTGTGCAGTGAACTCATCTGTACCAGCCTTGTTGCTGGATCCGGAGGCTTATACATACAATACTAAATACAAAAGAATGCATCAGACCAGGAGACATACCTTGACCGCTAAATGCAACAACTTTTTACAGTTGGTGCATTCTGTTGCATTTAGCAGGGTCTAGGGTTAAGGGTAAACATCTGTACTGGGACAAGTTTTCCTGGGATTGCTGGCTGGTTTGGTATGCAAAGGTTGAAATGGACTAGTTGTTCAGTCGTCATCAGTGAGTTTTATACATGAGCACTTTTTGCCAGTGTGGAAATATAGGCGCACTGTGTACGAAGAGCTCCATTCTGCCAAAATGGTTCAATTAACTACACAGCAAATAGTATTCATTGCAAAGATAACGCCTTGGAGTTTCAAATGATGTTGACCTTTTCAGAAAATATTTAGTACAATTTACATTTACATCTGATTTTTTTATTTTTTTATTTTTTATTTTTTTATATTTTTTTATAACTCTTTCAGTGCCAAGGTCGTACATGTACGATCTACTCGATGTACTCTGAAAGTGCCATTATCGTATATGTACGATCTATGTTTTGTACTCCAAAAGTGCCATCAATCGTACATGTACGACCTACACTATTCGGATTATCGCAAGAGGGCGCTATTGCTCTATCGTATTCTACCCATTTCGTACATGTACTTCTTTTATTATGTTTTTTATTCGGGTTCTTGCGAGAGGGCGCATCGGTCTCAGAGCTGTTTTGATGTATTCTATATTTAGCTACGGTTGTCTGCTTGTGGTGACGTATTGAAATGATTGCGGCCCCCCTGTAAACGTGCACGTTTTACTCTTGAAGAAGTTTGTGAAAGAGCAAGATACAGCTTGTTTGGTGGGTGAAACTTATTTATATATTTTTTAACAGAATTTTGAAAACCCCCAAAAAGCTGGGCACTTTAGGGTCAAAATGCTAAAAAGCATGGGCACGGAAAGAGTTAAACACCCTGTATATATAAAACAATTTTAGCTTACAGCTCCTTTTGAACACACGATAAACACTATCGGTGAAAAACAGAAGGACAAAACCTTGTACATAACACATCCCTATTTTACAAAAAACAATTTCATTGGGATATTCTCATGTAGCTGGGTTGAAGTCCAGGATGGTCCCAAAGAGAAAATGCTGCACGATGGGAAACTTCTTCAAAACCTGAAGACGAGAAAAACAGATCAAAACGGCTCCAGTGACTAAGAGAAGCAGGTGTGTCATGAGTAAAATACTTTAACCGACCACACCTAGAATTCAATCTCACCCCTTGAAACTTGGCTAAATGATCAGGGTGATTTGCAATTGCGACACGACCAAAGTGACAAGCAACTTGACCAGAGTGACGAGTGACCTGATGTATGAGACTTGACCAGAGTGACTAGTGACCTGATGTATGAGACTTGACCAGAGTGACTGGTGACCTGATGTATGAGACTTGACCAGAGTGACTAGTGACCTGATGTATGAGACTTGACCAGAGTGACAAGTGACCTGATGTATGAGACTTGACCAGAGTGACTAGTGACCTGATGTATGAGACTTGACCAGAGTGACAAGTGACCTGATGTATGAGACTTGACCAGAGTGACTAGTGACCTGATGTATGAGACTTGACCAGAGTGACTAGTGACCTGATGTATGAGACTTGACCAGAGTGACAAGTGACCAGAGTGACAAGTGACCTGATGTATGAGACTTGACCAGAGTGACTAGTGACCTGATGTATGAGACTTGACCAGAGTGACTAGTGACCTGATGTATGAGACTTGACCAGAGTAACTAGTGAAAAGTGACTATGAGACTTATAAGTATGACTTGACGTATGAGACTTGACCAGAGTGACTTGAGACTTGATCAGACTGACTAGCGACCTGACATATGAGACTTGACCAGAGTGAACTGAAAATTGACCAGAGTGACTTGAGACTTGACCAGAGTGACTTGAGACTTGACCAGAGTGACTTGAGACTTGACCGGAGCGACTTGAGACTTGACCGGAGCGACTTGAGACTTGACCGGAGCGACTTGAGACTTGACCGGAGCGACTTGAGACTTGACCGGAGCGACTTGAGACTTAACCGGAGTGACTTGAGACTTGACCGGAGTGACTTGAGACTTGACCGGAGTGACTTGAGACTTGACCGGAGTGACTTGAGACTTGACCGGAGTGACTTGAGACTTCCCCAGAGTGACTTGAGACTTCCCCAGAGTGACTTGACACCTCAACCAAATCTTGGTTATTAACATCTTGAATATGGACGACGGCCATAGCCACAGATTGAAAAAGACCACCTGGCTGGTTGTCGTCTACGCATTCCTGCACATACTCAATCCATTCATGTTTCAACTATATTGTTCTTGAATGGGAGTGTAATGCATAGATGGAGCTTTATCAAACAAAGCTTCCATTCACACGAAAGGGGGAGGGGGGAAGGGGCTCCAAGTGCGATGAATGGCACCACTCTATGCAGAGTGGTGCCTATTGTTTGCCCGATCTTGGCGTACCATCAATTAATAGCCAGACACAAGGGGTTTAATCTTACCTCTCCTTTGTACATCTTGATAAGTCCCATGTTAATCTTCTGCCAATGTGCTACTGCCGTCATTCCCCAGAGAGTCGGCGAATGCTCAAAGAACGGTCCCACTTTGGACTGCGGGGAACATTACAAGAAAGGATCTAATTATTCAAAATGGGGGAATATTTCCTTCAAGTGGAAATTAGCCTGCATAATATCACAAAAATGGAACTTGCGTAATAAATTACAAGAGATTGTTGCCCTTTCCTGACGTCGTGTATGAAGCACTGTATGCTCATCCCATTTTCTCACTGATTACGCAGTACCCGCTGCTACACTGGATTCGAATCATCAGCCTGCCGACCCCGACAAGCTCAGGGCTTATGAGTGGTTATTAGATGTGTGTACTAGTAAGCAGGAGGTCATGGGTTCGAGTCCCACCCAAGTAAGCCTGTTCGTGCTTCATACACCACGTCGGGAAAGGGCAAAAATCTCTCTTGAAATTAATTTTTATCCCCGACACAAATTCCATCTTCTCAATGATGTAATCAGACACTCTAGGCAAAGCCCAACCTCCCCCCCCCCAAAAAACAACAAAAAAAACAACAACAAAAACCAGTCGGGCTAACCACATTAGTCTTTTTGAGATATTGTGGACACAAAAGGAGGGCGCTATTCGATTTGGGGTAAACGTTTTGTGTGGCACAAAAGGTTTACCCAATTCAAATAGCGCCCTCCTATTGTGTCCGCCATATCTCAAAAACGCACTGGCATAAAGTTTTTCTGCAGTCTAATTATTGGTTGCCCTCGAGTTTCAAGTCCAGGTTTTGGAATGCATTTTTCCTCCTCTCCTGTTAAATATCAAATTTCCATCGATTTTGTTATTTGCTAAAAAATCAGCATCCAGCCTTAATCTCTATAACATTGTAATGGATACCTCTTCCAGCAACTGAGGAGCTGAGTATTTTGTCGTTTGCACGAATCTGGGACCCCAAATTCTTGTCAGAATGTTTCCCAGGCCCAGCGTGTTTTTCAAACAGGCACACTTTGTACTGTCGCTGTGCCTCACAATAGAGTACCGAAGTGATGACGTCAATGCAATGTTTGGATCCAGAATACTTTTGTTATTTTGTGTCAATGTGTTTGCATGACTGGCTGTTAACAAAGGCAAAGTTAAAATCTCCATTTGTTTGGAGCCAGTTGTCGTGCCAACTGACGTCAGACTTCGGTACTTTTTGGCAGTAGTTCCTTGACAACAATGTGGATGACGTGGGAGAAAGTCTTCAACCTCCACTCAAAATCTTGGATTCACTCCAGCAACGTAGGCAATCTCTGGACCAGACTCTTCTCTACAAATGTGTTGACTCTTAATATACTTGTAATTTGATTTTGTATTTTGATGTTTTTCTTTAAAATGCTACACAAAATGGGTTCCTTCACCAGTCACTATACAATTCCATTTCTCACAAAAATTCCAGTATCGACATTGTTAGCCAGCTCTTTTTTGTTTCATATCCTCAGTTAGGCAAACTTTACGGAGGCCTAACTCTCGTCAGTTAGGCAAACTTTACGGAGGCCCAACTCTCCTCAGTTAGGCAAACTTTACAGAAGCCCAACTCTCCCCAGTTAAGCAAACTTTACAGAGGCATGAATCTGGGACCCCAGTTAGGCAAACTTTACAGAGGCCCAACTCTCCTCAGTTAGGCAAACTTTACAGAGGCCCAACTCTCCTCAGTTTGGCAAACTTTACAGAGGCCCAACTCTCCTCAGTTTGGCAAACTTTACAGAGGCCCAACTCTCCTCAGTTAGGCAAACTTTACAGAGGCCCAACTCTCCTCAGTTAGGCAAACTTTACAGAGGCCCAACTCTAGTCAGTTAGGCAAACTTTACAGAGGCCCAACTCTCCTCAGTTAGGCAAACTTTACAGAGGCCCAACTCTCCTCAGTTTGGCAAACTTTACAGAGGCCCAACTCTCCTCAGTTAGGCAAACTTTACAGAGGCCCAACTCTCCTCAGTTAGGCAAACTTTACAGAGGCCCAACTCTTGTCAGTTAGGCAAACTTTACAGAGGCCCAACTCTCCTCAGTTAGGCAAACTTTACAGAGGCCCAACTCTCCTCAGTTTGGCAAACTTTACAGAGGCCCAACTCTCCTCAGTTAGGCAAACTTTACAGAGGCCCAACTCTCCTCAGTTAGGCAAACTTTACAGAGGCCCAACTCTAGTCAGTTAGGCAAACTTTACAGAGGCCCAACTCTCCTCAGTTAGGCAAACTTTACAGAGGCCCAACTCTCCTCAGTTTGGCAAACTTTACAGAGGCCCAACTCTCCTCAGTTAGGCAAACTTTACAGAGGCCCAACTCTCCTCAGTTAGGCAAACTTTACAGAGGCCCAACTCTTGTCAGTTAGGCAAACTTTACAGAGGCCCAACTCTCCTCAGTTAGGCAAACTTTACAGAGGCCCAACTCTCCTCAGTTTGGCAAACTTTACAGAGGCCCAACTCTCCTCAGTTAGGCAAACTTTACAGAGGCCCAACTCTCCTCAGTTAGGCAAACTTTACAGAGGCCCAACTCTTGTCAGTTAGGCAAACTTTACAGAGGCCCAACTCTCCTCAGTTAGGCAAACTTTACAGAGGCCCAACTCTTGAAATGTCCGCAATTGAAGTGTCAGGCCCAGAGCGTGCCCGTTTCATCTGATTTAGTTGTTAATGTTTTAATAACCAAATGCTTTTTATTGTGTTATGTTTTTATTTATTTTACTGTTTATATGTGTTTGAAATGAATGTGCGTATTTAAAAGAAATTAATCTATTAATCTATATAGACTTGCACTGTTGGATGTTAAACAAAATAAATTAAAAAATAAACATTAAAAAAAAAAAGGATTGTTTGAATGTAACCGTGCAGTTACATGGGTGGCCCACAGCTACATGGGTTACCAATGATAGATGGCACTCTTAACAATCGAACGTTCTCGGGTATTTGAGCGGCCAACCATGAATGAAGACTTAAGCTGTCCTTAAAGAGGCATGAGAACAGCTCGCGCAAACTCTAAGAGTTGAATCGCTGTGACCTTAGCTGAATAATCTGACACATTTTTAATACAAAAAGTATCTTACTTTGTGAATATCCCAAATACATCCCATGAACATGTACTCCTGGCCGAATTCTTGGGCACTCTCTTTTTCATGGAAGTCTTTGGGCAGGAGCTTTGGATGGTCTGCGGAAAGTCAGAAAGTTTGTTTTGCATGGTTATAAAAGAGCCCTCATACGAGGGTCGGCTGGAAAGGTGGTCGGTTGCCTCTGAAGGAGTAATGCCAGATCTATTAAACTTGGCATGCATTTATTTCAACTCTTTTGATAAGTAATTGCATGCTGTTGGAATCTCCCGTGATAGGGCAAGATAGCTCAGTTGGTAGAGCACCGGTGCGCCATCTTCAGTTCCCATATTGTTATATTCAATAAATACCATTATTCATTATAATGAATGACCACTATAGTGAACATTTGTTGTGGATCTCATGATGTTCGTTATAGTGGCGTTCTTATGTATACAGTTGAACATAAATGTTTACATTACTTGGACAGAAAGCCTTTGAACAATATATTGTTTGTTCAACTTTTCCTGGAAATGTTCGTTTCATGCACTCTTTTCATTGTACAATCTCAGTATTTCAAATAAACTCCTGATTAATAAGCTAGTTCGGTATCTCAGAGGTCAAAGGTTATTAGGGATAAAATTGCTGACGTAATGTCATGCCATGTTACGCGAACGCCAATCTGATTGAATTTAACACGTGCGCGTTGTGCGACCACCTTTTGCGTTCACACACGCGCACGTTAGGTCACGCTAGTCATTCGGGATAAAATGTCGTTGTGCACATGCGCAGTTGAAATACCGAACTGGATTATTGGGGATTGTTTGCAGGACTGTGGTATATGTAAACTTTCGACCGCAAATTAAACCAGCCCACAAATACGGCACCTCAACGTAAACTTCTTAAATATGGACGACGGCCACAGCCGCGGTTTAAAAAGAACCACCTGGCCGGTTGTAGTCTATACGCGCATTCCTGCACATACTCAATCCATTTTCTGCACAAGCCCGTATTGGCATACCAGCACCCCATTAATAACGGCCGAACCGAAGGGTTAATCAGTTGTTCATCTTCAGTGCAATTTGATGTAAGTTCACTGTGAGATGGGAAAACAAAACCCTCACCAAACAATTGTGCGCTGCCCCAGATGTAAGGAATAAACTGAAAGTCGTCCAGGCCCCAGACACCATGGCTGCCGGCAGGCTCCATGCGGTAGACGGTTTGGAGCCTTCTCGTTAGCTTCAGATACCTGTAAATTAATCATTGACAGATAGTCAAACAGGGCTGTGCATTTCCGAATAATTTAGTATTCAAATATTTGAAACTGCACTGGACCAAATATTCAAGTTTTACAGCTTGCCATCCTCTCTTGCCAAAAGTTGCAGACAAAGTACGGCGGTTAAAATGTGCATGCGGCGATGGATCACGATTATGGGCTGCTTGGGTGTTTTGCACTAAGTACTGTATAACCGTCAACGGGCGTTTGCCAATAAACAAGCAAAAAATTACCGTGGACAAAAAAGTGGCATCTGACAATAAAAGGTGCAACTCTACGATTAACCCTCCTATGCACCTGGCCAAAATCGACCCAGTTGTTGTACAGATCAAAACCTATCAAATGACAGATTGAAACACACACAAACTGTCAGAGTTGGTGTTTAGAGTTTTTGATAGGCTGTGATAGTTATAAGTATAGGAGGGTTTTAAGATAACACAGTCGTGTGTGCTAGTGCATAGTTAAATTTTTTTGAATATTCAAACCGGCAAAGGTTATTCGAATATTCGGTTGATGATTGAATATCCTAATATTTTGCATATTCGGGACGGCCCTAATAGTGAATATGAATTGTAAAATGGGGTCAAAAATAAAGGGATAATGAGAGACTAGGAAATTCATATCTGGGTCATTCCGTGTCGGATCACCCGATGCTGTTAACCTGACCCTCTTCAAATTGGCTCAAATTTTGGTGTATGGGGTAATTGAGGCCGAAAAAGCTGAAATTTCAAGTTTTAGCCCGATCGGACCAACGGTTTTCACACTACGACACACCCTTCAGGCATGCAACTTGGAATTAACAAAAAAATCAAGGAAATTCAAATCTTTAGAAGACTTTGTACAGTGTTTTTCCATTTTCAATGGCATAAGTATGAAGTGAAAAACGACCCTTTTTTTGGGTGATTTTTACCAAAATGTGACCCGTTCTACAAAAAACACAAAGGGCTGTTCTATGTGAAGCGGGGGGAAAAAAATTTCACATACGTGATTTTTTTGTTTTTGGTTTGTTGGCTTCTGTTATATCTATATTTTCATAATTTATTTTCAGGAACATGAATATTGATGAATACATATGAAAAAATAAATGTTGATTAAAATTACTTCTATCTTATTTCTTTGCACTTTTTGTGTTTAAAGGCCTATATCTCTAAATGCACTTCCGTTAACTTGGAAAATTGGAGTATACAAATGTCAAGATATCTTGAGAACACAAAATGCCACAGGGGTCAAACCTTAACCTAATTAAAGCTTAAGATGTGACAAATTCAACTATGTATATAACTCATTTTTCAAATTTTGTGACATAATACACCTTTTTGCAGAGCCGGTCACAAATGGGCGCGGCCACCAATTTTCAAATGACCAAATCTGTTGATATTGGTGTCTTTTGAAGGGTTAATTGCATAAGTAATCCAAATTTGCCATTATTATTTGTGTAGGAGCAATTTGAAGTTTGATGACCTTTTGACCTTGAATTTGACCTTGTGGATCACGTGACCTCAAGGAAGAAGACAATTTTAGGGCTGTAAATTGTGAGAGTATGCTTGTTTGTACAGATGTGATTTCCTGAATGTTGTGATGAACTGAGATGATTTGACAGTCGGCGAGAGTTGGTTCCAAATTTTGTTCCATGTTGCCCCAAAGAGTAGAGGTCCCGGGCTCATGAAGCAACATGAGCTCACTGGTGTATGTTGAGGTGTATGAGTGAATGAACAACAGACATTCATAATAATATTAACACAAAATAATATCGATGTGGCACTCGTATGGCATTTTCTACAATTACAGTTGCGAGGTCCACATAAAGTTGGACACTCACCGTAATTTCTCATAAATTCTCAGTACATCAATAAAATCTTGTTTCAAACATCCATCCTCATGCGTGTACAGTGGTGTGCAAAATTATTCGAACACTTGACATATCTGAAGAAATTGATATTAAATGCCTTACAATGCCTGGTTTACATTTTTCACCTGTATTAAAATAGAAAAGGTAATTGTTGTGAGCATACATGTAGCTCACATTAGTATCTGCCAGTCCTACCATCTTTTTTTATCAAACTTTACTCTCGTATTTAGTGTGTCCACCCTTGGCAGCAATCACTGCGGCACATCTTTCGGGCATAGTGTCTATATATTTCCTGAGTGTTTCTACACTAATGCTGTTCCAAGTCTTCTGAAGTTCATTCCAGAGGGTTTCAATTTGAATGTACATTGGTATATTGATTGCCATTTCATCACAAACAACTAAAGTACCTAAATTATGCCAAGTGTTCGAATAATTTTGCACACCACTGTATAGGCCCTAATCATTTGGATTTCCGTGGTTAACAGCTTTGCGATAAATTGGGACTTTGTTTGCAGGACTGTAGTGTATGTAAATTTTCAAATGGAACTGTTTAACCCCTGTTCAACAGGCCATGAGGTCAGTTTTATGTAGCTCTTTGAGGTCAGCACAATCTAGTTCTCCACCCTCATCACTGGCACCTATTTATACTCCCGGGTGGGGAGAGCCAATTGTAGTAAAGTGTCTTGCCTAAGAACACAAGCACCATGATCCTGTCGAGGGGTTTAACCCCTTCTGGCCGGCTCTTATTAATGTGGTGCTGGTATGCCAAGCATAATGCAAACAATAGGCAAACAATAGGCAAACAATAGGCAAACAATAGGCAAACAATAGGCAAACAATAGGCAAACAATAGGCAAACAATAGGCAAACAATAGGCAAACAATAGGCAAACAATAGGCAAACAATAGGCAAACAATAGGCAAACAATAGGCAAACAATAGGCAAACAATAGGCAAACAATAGGCAAACAATAGGCAAACAATAGGCAAACAATATGCAAACAATATGCAAACAATAGGCAAACAATATGCAAACAATGGATTGAGTATGTGCAGGAATGCGCACATAGATGACAACCAGGCAGGTGGTCTTGTTTTCAAACCACAGGCATGGCCGTCGTCCGCATTTAAGAGGTTAAACCCACAAACCATTGTACTGGCACTATAACCACTGGATCATGGTACTCCAGAGGCCAATTTCATAAAGCTGTCAAGCACAAAAATTTGCTTAGCATGAAAATGTCTTGCTTAATAAAAACAGGTTACCAGCCAAAAATCCATGTAATTTTCATGGCAAAAGCAATATTCCACACATGGAAATCTGGTTGGTAATCCAGTTTTTATCAAGAAAGCATTTGCATACTAAGCAAATTTTTGTGCTTAACAGCTTTATGAAATTTGCCCCTCGCACACACTATGAGTACACATCCTTACAGCCCACACTATCCCAGGTGTGGAGTCTAAATGTGAATGGCATAGTCCGAGATATCCCAGGTTTGGCATTGCAAGGATAATATTAGTTATCCCATGAGCGCGAGTGAAACACGGAATAATGTAGTGCGTCCGTGTCCCATGTGCCACGAGGTCAAAGGCCGAGTGGCATATGGGACATGGACGTACTACAATATTCCGTGTTCCACGAGCGCGAGTGGGATAACAAATTTATCTTCAAGCAAACTTGACACGCAGTAAAGATGGAACACGCGCGCACGGCGCTCGCTGTGCGCGAAACCAGAACGTACCACTTACGCATCAATAACAGTCAGAAGATTTGATGAGTAGTTAGAATTATTTATATTTTCCTAACTCAAGTCAATAACAAGACAGTTCAACGAGGATTGAATTTTTCAACATTTTTAATTAAATAAGTTAACATACTCAAATTCAACGTAACCACATTTTCAACAGTATCAAAGACAACAGCAGATATTAACTTTATATCTGGAGACTGTTAACATTCCGCATCCAAAGAGCAAGGGCCATGACAAGTTGCTGGTGCGTTCCGGAAAACGTAACAATTGTGCGTCGAAACAGACGTGACGATCCACACGCAGCTTTTGAATTACAAATGAATTGTGCAGCACAAAAAAAGCGTTTTGCGTATCGCGGAATAAGAACAGCGCAACACACGGAGTGTGATATGGACTGTGCAATATGGGTTATTATCACACTGTCAGTTGCCATGGATCGACCAATCAGGATCGAGGATTCAAGTTTGCTTGAAGATAAAAGCCAATATCTACAGTCACTTCAATGTCAACAAAACTCTGCCGAACGTACAATCGCCAACTACCTGTTAAAAACTCCCAATGCAACCTCCATGGAGTCCCTCTCTGATAAGACTCGCAGCTTATACAGGCAACACAGGAAGGCCGCGTAGTTCATTTCATGACCCGAGCCGTAGTCTATCCGTGTGGCATTCCCGAATCCATCATTGAGGTATGCTTTGAGTTCTAGCACGGACTGGTGAAGCTCCTCGGGCACAAGGGTCTGAATTAAAGTTTCTGAATTCTGCAGGCAGGAAAAGAAATGACGAGTCTGAGATGAACGCAGAGCCAACACATTCATAATAAAAAAAAAAAGAAGTATGGTGAAACAGCATGCAAGACTGTAATTTAAATCAGAACGAAAACAGATCTAGCATTTATAAACTTTGAGCACTGTCTATTCTTAGCTTCTTGCATACGGACAGCAGCCATATAGCCCTGGTTTGAAAAAGACCACCTGGGGGTTGGCATATATACGCGCATGCCTGTGCATACTCAATCCATTCATGTTTCAACTGTATTGTTCTTGAATGGGAGTGTTATGAATAGATGGAGCTTTATCAATTTCAAACAAAGCTTTCATGCACGCGAAAGGGGGGGAGGCTCCAAGTGCGATGAATAGGACCACTCTATTCAGTGTGGTGCCTATTGCTTGCATTTATGCTTGGCTGCACAGCCCGTTCTTGGCATACCAGCCCCCCCATCAATAACAGCCGGAGGCAAGGGAACATCTGAAAGGATGGAATGCTTGGAATTTTGCAAAGAGAACACTGCTGTTCCAATCAGGAACACTCACTTTTTCCACTAGGATGAGCTGATGAGGACAACCATACAATCCTGTTTGAGAACAGTGGTTTATAAAGTTCGGCATGCTTGCTTGAGAATGGCCTGTTCCAATGGGGAACGCATCGTTAACCCTAACCTAATTCCCTAATCCTACAATATCCAGTTTGCCATATGGAGGGATTTGGAGGATTGAGGGTCTGTGGAAGTGGAAGCATCGGAGGATTTTGCAGGATTGAGGGCATTAGAGGATTTTTGCCTCTGGAGGAAAATGGAGGGATCCAGGTCATCAGGCCCAATCTGGTGCTGGAAGATTTCGGAGGATTGAGGTTACTGGGGTGTTTATCCAAAACACATTGGAGGATTGTGCAGGATTCAGGCAGTAACAAACATTGGAGGATTTAGGAATCAGGTTAAAATGATGTAGGGAGTTAGGGTTAACAGAGTGTTCCCAATAGGTGCCTTCGAATTGGAACAGAAACATTCAAACACCCTCCCACCCCCCACCCACACCAACCCCACCCCAGACATTAGGATTTGCACATTTTTTCATGCCCGAGGGTGGGGACTTTGGTCCTTCTTTGAGTGTAAATGAAAATCAACCCAATACTGTAATACAGGAGATTAGTGCCCCAGGGTGGGGGTTTTGGCCACTTCCGAGACGACAGTCCCAACATTAACCCTAACCCCCAAGGCATTTTTACTAGGCTTCCTCAATCTGTCAAAATCCAACCCTGCAGTATACCTATGGCACATTCTTTGGACTTGGACAAACTGGGGCATCTCCATGTAAAGTAATGGTGCCAAAAGGCCCCACAGAGCTGAACCCATCAAAACTTGACAAAACCTGCTGTTGGAGTTGCAAGGGTAGTTTATAGGGTTAAAGGTGGAGGCATGGGGGAAACAATTCAAAGGTACATGATACAGAGCTTGATAACTGAAAATAATTTGACATCACTTATTTTCATAATAGAGGAATCCCACAACGACGAGTTTAGCGCCGAACTGCGCACTTCCGCGTTTGAAAACGAGGATCTTAATGTCACAGTAAACAACTTTATGCTGATCGTGCACCTGCGCTGCCTTTTATGGCCTGATTATTTCATGCATGAATGAATGTGCTGAAAAGCGTTGTTTTGTTTGCCACTGACATTCTCGCTTTCAACCCGGAAGTGCGCAGAAGGGGCTAATGTGAAATTTCTCTATGGGGACACCAAAAAAGAGGCGTTCCCCTGACTGTGGCCGTACACATTCTATAATGATACTCAATAAACAGAGCTGTAATCAAGTCAATCACAAGTCAATCACAAGTCAATCACAAGTCGGATTAAAAGGCAGATCACAAATTAATCACAAGTCAGCTCATAAGCTACATGGGATGAACAATGACAAAGGAATGCTTTTGTTAGACCAGAATTGTGAAGTGACTTGTGAAGTGACTTGTGATTACTTGTGATTGACTTGATTACAACTCTGTCAATAGGTTAGCCAATCAGCTTGGTTCATTTGTGTTGTCCATCCAGGGGGGGAAGTGGATGAGTAAAGGTCCACACAAGCATGGGGATGAGGATTTCAACAGTTGAACAGACTTTTACCTCACCAAGTCTCTTGTGCCAGTCTCTGTATGCTTTGTTGCCGTAGCGCTGAGGCTGGTCTGTAGGAGGGATCTCATCGATCCAATTGTTTAACGTTTCCAGCATCTCAATCAGTTTTTTGCACACCTGCCAGCATAAAATAGCATGAAAAAAAAGAAAAAGGTTTGACCGAATATTTGATACTCACAGATCAAGTTTTTCACACGTCAGCTGCAATTGCAGGCCGCGCCGGTAAAAAGTTGCACGCAAAGCATGCCAGTGTTTCACGTGCAGCGATCGATATTATAAACTGCCCGATTGACATTTTTTTGCATGCGACTGTTGTATCAAGATCATTACGGTACGTATAACAAGAAACCAAACTCCAGCCTACGTTTTTGTCGGGGTTTTTACAGACGGGAACAATAACCTCCGTCCACAAAAAGTTACATCACCAAAAATGCTGCATTTTACACTGCTAAGCAAAGTGACTTTTCTATTAAAATAGCATCAGAGTCGTATCTGTACGTGCAGATATATTTTTTTTGAATATTCGAACCGGCAAAAAGGTATTCGAATATTCGGTTGACGATCGAATATTCGGTATATTTGGGACAGCCCTATATGATAAGCTACAGGAAAGGTTTGTAGTAAAACATCATGGGACCCTGCGAGCTGCGCGAGCACAAAAACCACGCGCTTCTTCCATGGGGTGATTTTGGAAGGCACCTTTGTTTACGCGTTAATACAATGTTTTGTGCACACAATCTTTTCTCTAATGGTCTAGATAGATGAATAGGGGTCCTCTGGACATACACACAAAAGATTTTAATATGAATGGAATAGACCGACGGCTTCATATGGAAATTAGAAAAAGAAAAAAATGTGCCTTCCGAAATCACCACGTGGCTGCTCGCACGGTTTTTGCACAACTGAATGGGCTTTTGGCTGGGGCCCAGGTTTCACATGACTGGAGTGACCCCAAGTGAACTCCTTCTTGAAAAGCGACTATACCACTTCAAAATACAATGTATCATTGAGGATTACAAAAAATATGAATGGAATAGACCGACGGCTTCATATGGAAATTAGAAAAAGAAAAAAATGTGCCTTCCAAAATCTCCAAGCGGCAGCTCGCACAGTTAACCCATTCTGTCTGGCTGTTATTAATGGGGTGCTGGTATGCCACACAGGATTGTGCAGCCAAGTGTAACATACACAATAATCCAACAATGGATTGAGAATGAACTCATGTCATTAAAGCAGAAAGTCAAGGTGAGCTTCTCCTTAACCCCATCTGTCTGGCTGTTATTAATGGGGTGCTGGTGTGCCAATACAGGATTGTGCAGCCAAGTGTAACATACACAATAATCCAACAATGGATTGAGAATGAACTCATGTCATTAAAGCAGAAAGTCAAGGTGAGCTTCTCCTTAACCCCATCTGTCTGGCTGTTATTAATGGGGTGCTGGTGTGCCAATACAGGATTGTGCAGCCAAGTGTAACATACACAATAATCCAACAATGGATTGAGAATGAACTCATGTCATTAAAGCAGAAAGTCAAGGTGAGCTTCTCCTTAACCCCATCTGTCTGGCTGTTATTAATGGGGTGCTGGTATGTCAATACAGGATTGTGCAGCCAAGTGTAACATACACAATAATCCAACAATGGATTGAGAATGAACTCATGTCATTGAAGCAGAAAGTCAAGGTGAGCTTCTCCTTAACCCCATCTGTCTGGCTGTTATTAATGGGGTGCTGGTATGTCAATACAGGATTGTGCAGCCAAGTGTAACATACACAATAATCCAACAATGGATTGAGAATGAACTCATGTCATTGAAGCAGAAAGTCAAGGTGAGCTTCTCCTTAACCCCATCTGTCTGGCTGTTATTAATGGGGTGCTGGTATGTCAATACAGGATTGTGCAGCCAAGTGTAACATACACAATAATCCAACAATGGATTGAGAATGAACTCATGTCATTGAAGCAGAAAGTCAAGGTGAGCTTCTCCTTAACCCCATCTGTCTGGCTGTTATTAATGGGGTGCTGGTATGTCAATACAGGATTGTGCAGCCAAGTGTAACATACACAATAATCCAACAATGGATTGAGAATGAACTCATGTCATTGAAGCAGAAAGTCAAGGTGAGCTTCTCCTTAACCCCATCTGTCTGGCTGTTATTAATGGGGTGCTGGTATGTCAATACAGGCTTGTGCAGCCAAGTGTAACATACACAATAATCCAACAATGGATTGAGTATGAACTCATGTCATTGAAGCAGAAAGTCAAGGTGAGCTTCTCCTTAACCCCATCTGTCTGGCTGTTATTAATGGGGTGCTGGTATGTCAATACAGGCTTGTGCAGCCAAGTGTAACATACACAATAATCCAACAATGGATTGAGAATGAACTCATGTCATTGAAGCAGAAAGTCAAGGTGAGCTTCTCCTTAACCCCATCTGTCTGGCTGTTATTAATGGGGTGCTGGTATGTCAATACAGGCTTGTGCAGCCAAGTGTAACATACACAATAATCCAACAATGGATTGAGTATGAACTCATGTCATTGAAGCAGAAAGTCAAGGTGAGCTTCTCCTTAACCCCATCTGTCTGGCTGTTATTAATGGGGTGCTGGTATGTCAATACAGGCTTGTGCAGCCAAGTGTAACATACACAATAATCCAACAATGGATTGAGTATGAACTCATGTCATTGAAGCAGAAAGTCAAGGTGAGCTTCTCCTTAACCCCATCTGTCTGGCTGTTATTAATGGGGTGCTGGTATGTCAATACAGGCTTGTGCAGCCAAGTGTAACATACACAATAATCCAACAATGGATTGAGTATGAACTCATGTCATTGAAGCAGAAAGTCAAGGTGAGCTTCTCCTTAACCCCATCTGTCTGGCTGTTATTAATGGGGTGCTGGTATGTCAATACAGGCTTGTGCAGCCAAGTGTAACATACACAATAATCCAACAATGGATTGAGAATGAACTCATGACATTGAAGCAGAAAGTCAAGGTGAGCTTCTCCTTAACCCCATCTGTCTGGCTGTTATTAATGGGGTGCTGGTATGTCAATACAGGCTTGTGCAGCCAAGTGTAACATACACAATAATCCAACAATGGATTGAGTATGAACTCATGTCATTGAAGCAGAAAGTCAAGGTGAGCTTCTCCTTAACCCCATCTGTCTGGCTGTTATTAATGGGGTGCTGGTATGTCAATACAGGCTTGTGCAGCCAAGTGTAACATACACAATAATCCAACAATGGATTGAGTATGAACTCATGTCATTGAAGCAGAAAGTCAAGGTGAGCTTCTCCTTAACCCCATCTGTCTGGCTGTTATTAATGGGGTGCTGGTATGTCAATACAGGCTTGTGCAGCCAAGTGTAACATACACAATAATCCAACAATGGATTGAGTATGAACTCATGTCATTGAAGCAGAAAGTCAAGGTGAGCTTCTCCTTAACCCCATCTGTCTGGCTGTTATTAATGGGGTGCTGGTATGTCAATACAGGCTTGTGCAGCCAAGTGTAACATACACAATAATCCAACAATGGATTGAGTATGAACTCATGTCATTGAAGCAGAAAGTCAAGGTGAGCTTCTCCTTAACCCCATCTGTCTGGCTGTTATTAATGGGGTGCTGGTATGTCAATACAGGCTTGTGCAGCCAAGTGTAACATACACAATAATCCAACAATGGATTGAGTATGAACTCATGTCATTGAAGCAGAAAGTCAAGGTGAGCTTCTCCTTAACCCCATCTGTCTGGCTGTTATTAATGGGGTGCTGGTATGTCAATACAGGCTTGTGCAGCCAAGTGTAACATACACAATAATCCAACAATGGATTGAGTATGAACTCATGTCATTGAAGCAGAAAGTCAAGGTGAGCTTCTCCTTAACCCCATCTGTCTGGCTGTTATTAATGGGGTGCTGGTATGTCAATACAGGCTTGTGCAGCCAAGTGTAACATACACAATAATCCAACAATGGATTGAGTATGAACTCATGTCATTGAAGCAGAAAGTCAAGGTGAGCTTCTCCTTAACCCCATCTGTCTGGCTGTTATTAATGGGGTGCTGGTATGTCAATACAGGCTTGTGCAGCCAAGTGTAACATACACAATAATCCAACAATGGATTGAGAATGAACTCATGACATTGAAGCAGAAAGTCAAGGTGAGCTTCTCCTTAACCCCATCTGTCTGGCTGTTATTAATGGGGTGCTGGTATGTCAATACAGGCTTGTGCAGCCAAGTGTAACATACACAATAATCCAACAATGGATTGAGTATGAACTCATGTCATTGAAGCAGAAAGTCAAGGTGAGCTTCTCCTTAACCCCATCTGTCTGGCTGTTATTAATGGGGTGCTGGTATGTCAATACAGGCTTGTGCAGCCAAGTGTAACATACACAATAATCCAACAATGGATTGAGTATGAACTCATGTCATTGAAGCAGAAAGTCAAGGTGAGCTTCTCCTTAACCCCATCTGTCTGGCTGTTATTAATGGGGTGCTGGTATGTCAATACAGGCTTGTGCAGCCAAGTGTAACATACACAATAATCCAACAATGGATTGAGAATGAACTCATGACATTGAAGCAGAAAGTCAAGGTGAGCTTCTCCTTAACCCCATCTGTCTGGCTGTTATTAATGGGGTGCTGGTATGTCAATACAGGCTTGTGCAGCCAAGTGTAACATACACAATAATCCAACAATGGATTGAGTATGAACTCATGTCATTGAAGCAGAAAGTCAAGGTGAGCTTCTCCTTAACCCCATCTGTCTGGCTGTTATTAATGGGGTGCTGGTATGTCAATACAGGCTTGTGCAGCCAAGTGTAACATACACAATAATCCAACAATGGATTGAGAATGAACTCATGACATTGAAGCAGAAAGTCAAGGTGAGCTTCTCCTTAACCCCATCTGTCTGGCTGTTATTAATGGGGTGCTGGTATGTCAATACAGGCTTGTGCAGCCAAGTGTAACATACACAATAATCCAACAATGGATTGAGTATGAACTCATGTCATTGAAGCAGAAAGTCAAGGTGAGCTTCTCCTTAACCCCATCTGTCTGGCTGTTATTAATGGGGTGCTGGTATGTCAATACAGGCTTGTGCAGCCAAGTGTAACATACACAATAATCCAACAATGGATTGAGAATGAACTCATGACATTGAAGCAGAAAGTCAAGGTGAGCTTCTCCTTAACCCCATCTGTCTGGCTGTTATTAATGGGGTGCTGGTATGTCAATACAGGCTTGTGCAGCCAAGTGTAACATACACAATAATCCAACAATGGATTGAGAATGAACTCATGACATTGAAGCAGAAAGTCAAGGTGAGCTTCTCCTTAACCCCATCTGTCTGGCTGTTATTAATGGGGTGCTGGTATGTCAATACAGGCTTGTGCAGCCAAGTGTAACATACACAATAATCCAACAATGGATTGAGAATGAACTCATGACATTGAAGCAGAAAGTCAAGGTGAGCTTCTCCTTAACCCCATCTGTCTGGCTGTTATTAATGGGGTGCTGGTATGTCAATACAGGCTTGTGCAGCCAAGTGTAACATACACAATAATCCAACAATGGATTGAGAATGAACTCATGACATTGAAGCAGAAAGTCAAGGTGAGCTTCTCCTTAACCCCATCTGTCTGGCTGTTATTAATGGGGTGCTGGTGTGCCATACAGGATTGTGCAGCCACGTGTAACACATACAATATGCAAACAATGGATTGAATATGCGCAGGAATCCGCATAGACAACAACCGGCAGCTATGGCCGTCGTCTGTATTAAATGGGTTAATAAACAGAAGACAACTTTGGTGTCTCTGGACACGTACTTGAATTACGAGAGTTTGGAACACCCTGTTGTATCAGTCATTTACCACTACACCATGTTTTTAAATATTTAGAAAATTTGGAAATGGGTCTCTATTCATGTTCATGACACCATCTCGGAAGTGGAATTTGAGACTGTAGTGATTATAATAATTTGCCATTAAACATTCAGTACACCTCCACGAGTTTGTTTATCAAAAAATTCAACATCAGACATTGTACATGTATTTAAGAAATTATACCTGGGATCTTCAAGACGTTTCTATTTGTAACAGGCCAAATAGTAACATTTCGGGACAGACATTTGTCACATAATGTCTGTCCATGTTTGAATGTTATTTATATCACATCTTAACTTGTTAAAATACCCCAAAATTTCTCAGCATTTTGACTGATAAAAATCCTGACAGGTATGTAAACTGACCAACATTTTGGAATGTTACTCAATTCCATTCTTTCCTTCCAGTCATAATAAAATAATAGCTGTCCGTGTTACAAACATAATGTCATTCTAATTTCTTATGTATGCAGAGTGTTGTCATATTTTTGTTGTCAGTGTATAACAGCTCTGGAAAGCATTTTCAAAGTGAACAAAGAAACTGGCAGGAGCGGGATTCGAACCTGCGACCTCCGAGTTACCGTACCGGCGCTCTACCAACTGAGCTATCTTGCCCTATGTTGGCGGTCTCCCAATTTGTCAGTATCTTTGTTCGGGTGGGCGCTAGTCAGAAGTCATTCACCCATAATGCCGTATAGCCAGGGATCACACCAAATTTCACGATACAACCTGGGAAGCAACATTGTGGGGATCACTCAATGAGGATACGACTTTTTAACTTATAATTCGTCAAACAATCCACAAGGGAAACTGACTAGGTAAATTTGAATACATTTTCAAAGTGAACAAAGAAACTGGCAGGAGCGGGATTCGAACCTGCGACCTCCGGGTTACCATACCGGCGCTCTACCAACTGAGCTCTGGAAAGCATCAGAAAAACATCTGGGGCCAATTTCACAAAAAATCTGCTAAGCATGAAAAGTCTTCCTTGGTAAATACAGGATTACCAACCAAATTTTGATGTGAAGTGTATCGCTTGTGGCTGGCATTCAGCTGCTGTTTGTTTAGCATGAAAATCCCATGGCCTTTTGGCTGGTAACCTGTTTAAACTAAGCAAGACTTTTTGGTGCTAAGCAAATTTTTGTGCTTAGCAGCTCCGTGAAATTGGCCCCTGGGCAAAATACTTGATTTTATGTCCCTCTTCTATGTCTCACTCCCGGTGCCACTTTTTGATTTTAAATGGCCAATTTAGCGTGGACAGTCCCACATCCAATTTCAAAATACTTGCTGGAATCCTAGCTAGTGACAATACTATTATCAAAGTTTTTCTATACAATCGTGGGGCAGCTTTGTCCTAATTTACACATAGATTTTTAGATACAAGATAATAAGCATTCTAACACGTTCATTTTCAATATACACCTGTGTCTATGGGATATCCATTCAGATGTATGAAGCTCAATTCTGGTGTACAACCATGCACGTTTCAATGGAGTATCGCTGCACATGCGCAATGGAGCTTCAGAATCTGACGTCATATAAATCTTGTTTTATTTGTCGTGCGGTGCACAATTTTCAGATTCTGTGCCATTTCTACCACTTTGATGGGTCAACTGCCCTAACCCTAACCCTAACACAGCCAAACCCGTGATTAAAGCTGAAAACAAACGCGCATTTTTGTTTCCAAAGTTGGCCTTATCATTATACACTGCACATGCGCAATACAGATCCAACCACCAGAATTGCATGAAACGTGCATGGTTGTATACCAGAATTTAGCTTCATACATGTACATCTGACTGCATACTCGTCTATGGAGATCCTAACAAGAGTTACGGTGACAAAATGTCACCTTTGGAATAACAAATAGAAACCTACCTCAGAACTATTTTCACACTCTGAGATCTTTTTGCCTTTCACAGAATCATTTAATAAAATGATGAAGCTCAGGAAATCTTGGTATGCCTGCGGTGGAAATCCAATATGGAAAGCATTCAGTTAAAGATAACAATATCAACCCTAACTCCCTCTGTTACATGAATCCTCCAATATCCTCCCATTCACAAAAATCCTCCAATGTTTGTTAAGACTGGGGACCACTGCCTGAATCCTGCCAAATCCTGCAGTGGGTTTTAGATAAACAATGAACCACTTGGCCCACTCCATTCGACTTCCTTAAAAATGCTGTTGTGGGTTTTAACGAAAATATCACTTAATACCAATTGCAAGACCACAGGATTCACCACTCCAAAGTCTGACATCGTTTGTCAATGGCGTTAAGGCGCCCTCTGTCGACACTTTGGAGTGGTGAATCCTGTGGTCGTGGTAAGCCATTCTCGTAAAATTTCAGCATTCCGAGTGACATTTCAAGGAACTGAACCTAAAGTGTACATAGCCATTTCAAGATCATGCATATGAAATGTTGTGGCAGAACATTTTGTGACGAGAGAGTTATGGATCATAAAAAGAAATTGAACATTTTCTCCCACAGCAGTTTCAATGCGTCTCTCTGTAAGGTTCGTGAAAACCTTACAGTTCTGAAAGTAGGGTTATCTCAGGTATGGATAACCAGCCAAGTTTCTTGACCTCTCATCTTGCCAGTGTGGTTATCTTGTAGATGAGCTTACCTGAGACTTTTCCCAGGCCATCACCTGATCCACATTCTTGATTCTTTTGACCGGCTCCTTGTACTGATGACTACTAGTCTCTGCGCCAGTCTCTTCTGTAGCGGCAGAATTAGCCGATGACATTGTGTACGCTAATGTAAATAAGCATGGCAGGGAGTTTGCTAAAACATTTGTAAAACTGAGTAGAGTGATCCGTATGATATGTGCAGATTGGTGATCTGGTTCCCAGATGTCTGCTGTACAATGTACATAAATGTCAGGGGTGAGATTGGCCAAAAATGAGAAATCCATGAAATCTACGCAAAAATCCAGGACCCCACCAGATCAACATATAGTTTGTATTTGCCTAAAGGCACCTCCTTAAAAAATCCTATTTTATTTGTCTATCCACTTTTACAGGTAAAAACACCTACCCTAACCATCCCTAACCTGCCAAAATCAAAACCCCATTGTGTTGAATTTTGTGTGATTGAGTACTGTAGAGCCTTGGCACCATCACTTTGCATGGGACTTGATGCCCTGATTTTGTCTAAGTACAAAGAATGTGCCATTGGTTTACTACACAGTGTTGGAGTTTGTGTGGTTAGGGAAGGATTCTAGTCAAAAGGCTTGGGCTGTTAGGGTTAATAGTACAACACTTCATTCCAGATTGAAAGAGATTCTTCAACAAAATTCTGAAATCCCCCCCAAAAATCTTGAAATCAGGAAAAATCCGGACAAATCTCACCCCCGACATGTAAGTAATGTGGTTTAGCTTTTCTTCAGGTTTTCACGCTAATAAGGCTATAGTACTGGTAATATATATACGTGTACATCGGTTGTATTTTTAAATAATCAATGGTTTCATTTGAAATACCATCGTGACTACCCAAAGGAATAAAAAATAAAGTTGTAAATTTCAAACAAAGCTCTGTACCAATTTTTTTTTTTCAATCATGCTACCATATTTGCATCATCTATGCCAAAATATTGTGAGTAAACCTGCATAAAGGGAAAGGTGGCAGGGCCTAGACTTTATAGATTTAGTCCAATTCCAGTCCAATTCCAAGTCCAGTGTTTTTATTATTCCAAAATGACTTTATCGACCTAAAGTATACTGGTCAATGGTGTTAAAGCACCCTCTGTCAACAACAAACGATGTCAAACTTTGGAGTGGTGAAACCTGTGGTCTTGGTAAGCGATATTTTTGTAAAATTTCACCATTCCGAGTGACATTTAAAGAAATTCAACCCAACGAACGTGTACATGGTCATGTCAAGATAATGCATATGAAATGTTGGGGCAGAAAATTTTGTGACGAGAGAGTTAGGGCTCCTGCAAAAAACGATTCACACAGCAGTTTATATGTGTCTCTCTGTAAGGTTTGTGAAAACCTTACACTACAGTTCTGGAAGTACCCTGCTTCAAAACTAAAAATGGCCATTCCAGAAATTATGGGGCTTTTTCAGTTCACCAGATTTAGAAAAAAAGAACTTTAGTGATAGCATTTCACACAGTGTATGAAAAACATCACTAGACCACTGGACTAGTTCGGTTAAGAGTTCATTAGACCAACGCTCAAAGATTTTACTTTAATACCCCCCCCCCCCCCCACAAAAATCAGTCAGGATAGAACAGCAAATATTGGAAAATAACCACCCATCTGTTTTCAGAATTGTATAAACAATTGGCACAACTTTTAAATTTGAGAATTTAGTTGGGAAATTTTCATGCAATATAGGGGAAGAATATTTGTGTTTTCTGTGTTAGAAACTTGGATGTTCTTGGCATAGTGTATGGTCACTCAAAGTGTTTGCATACATGTTAATTTCTGCCTCATTTTTACAGATCTTGAAATATTAACAGGTTGTGCCACATACATTGTACTTAGGCCATGATAATGAAAGTATTAGAATACCGTCCGGAGAATTTTGTAAACACGTGAGGCTTTTTTTCATTATTCATCATTTCTAAATATTTCTCAGAAATATTTCTTGAATATATACTGCAAAACCAAGGACAGTACTCACTTCAGCAATATTCAAAATTACAATGTAAATGTTCGGGATTTATTATAGGAAGCAGTACAGAACTGCGTTTAAAATAGGTTTTACAAAAAATGTGGCAGACATACTGATTTTGTTTTTTAAATAATGACATTTTTTTCAGAATAATGACATTTTTTTTGGGTGGGCTTCGGGCGGTGGACGGTATTCTAATGTTTTCATTCTCATGGGCAGAGTCATGAAAATTTTAAATTGCTTCAATTCTTTTAAATATTATATCACGGGAAAGAGTAAAAAATTTGAAATAAAATGAGGGGTCAATGGTCATGAAATGATAGGTTAACCCTATGATTTTTGTTGACATGGTTGATTTACATTGTTGGTCATTTTGGAGGACAATTTCAGTTAAAAAGTTGTGACCATATTGTTAAATGGAAAGAGTTCCATATCCGGCCATCACTTAGACCTCGTGCACAAAGTCTAACGTTATGGGCCATGACAGAAAAAGTCAAAGTATTTTCAAAGATTAGGTTGAATTTTGTTTCCTCCTAAATTCAAGTTTCTTGATTAGATTTATACTTTTTGGTAGTTTTTAAGTCATATTAAAGAAAAATAAGTGATGGCCGGATATGGAACTCTTTCCTAAAATTGTTTCGAAACTGAAAATTCCCCCCCCCCCCCCCCCCCCCCCCCTCTCGGCCCCACATGCCGTACTGCCTCATGGCCTTTGCACTTTGTTTGCTTGCTCGTCATCATTCATGGTCATGCTCATCTGAGTCTGACCCAGTATTGTTATTAACAATTGTTAGGTTAACACTGCTTCTAACTTACTTGTGTGTAGGTAGCACTGGTTATTTACTTCATAGTCTGCACTTTCATGCACAGGGTACAGCACGTAGGCCTACCTGTCAAAATATATTCGTTTCTTTTTTGCACAGAAAGTGAGCAAAACTAACACAGCACGCGAGCAAGACGACTTGTCAAATGGCGCCCTCAAGAGGCCGATGGCTGTCAACCTAACTCTAAATAGAATTTATAAATGGTTTTTATTCAGTTCAATTGATTACTAAAAATTGATGCATTTCCTTCGTTTTTTTATATAATTTGTTTTGACTTGGAGTAGGCAGTCCCAGGTCCTGACACTGAAACTAGGGAACGGTAAAATTAAAGTTGCCCTATCGTCAGGCATAAACTAAAGTGTCGACAGTTTGTCGACCGCAAACCAAAATCCAGGAGCAAGTTCGGGTGCTGCTGACCTAGTCCTTTTTGTCAATTTGCTATTTAAAAAACGCATGCGTGGTCTGTCCTTCACTCGAACGCATCTAGTCGATCGACTACGTCAAATCTAGTTAGTGTGCAGCAACAACAAACTGCAAAGAATGTCGTCTGCTAGTTGTTAACGAAGCATGTCTTTTCTATTTTCTATTATTTATTTCTATTATTTTCTCTACTTAACTTTGGTGCAATAAATAATTCATTATCTTATTGCAAAGAGTTATTATCATTGGACAAAACCAACAAATTAATTG